>JBCNJP010000015.1:10194109-10349862 GCA_039602395.1 Deinandra increscens subsp. villosa | reverse complement strand
TAAATTATTGAATTTTCATTTAAAAAACAAGCATTTAGGAAGATAATTTTCAAAAGGGTTTTAAATAAAACTAGAATTTACTACCTGTGCACTGTCGTGAGATAACGTGGATACGCAATGTAAAAAGCGGACAAAAAGACTAAGCAATGACGTTAAAATTAGAAACATGGTTAAAAATATGCAAAAAAAGAATTTATTTAGGCAACAGTGTAAAACTAAAACTAAAAGAATGAAACTTTGAAAAACCGCATTTACAATGAATTAATGACATAAAAAAATAATTATAAAGATTGTCATGCGAACTACAAAAGAACTAACACCTAAAAGATTTAGATCACCGAATTATATGTTAAATTTGTTACGTTTTAATAACAAACTAAAAAATATTATTTTATTAATGTCATATAGTATCCATCGAAACCGTCACATGACGAATTGCTAGCAGCATGAGTTTCTATTCACTTGCCATCTTTTTTGTATATATATAAATTAAAATAAATGTATTAAAAAATTTAGAAAAAAATCATAAGAAAAAATGTATTAAAAAATAAGAAAAAAAAGTTTTATTAAAAAACAAAAGACATCCTAATCTAAAAATCTTGTTTAAGTTTCAGATTAAACTAGACATAAAACCTTAATAAAAATATTAAACGAAAAACTAATAAAACATATTTTTATGAGAATATTTTGTTAAAAAAATAAAAATTATTATAAAAAACACTTTGAAAAACATATTTTTTTTAAATGTTTAAAAGCAATATAATTTCTTTAAAAAAATTAAAAAACCACTTTTTTAAAAAAATAGAAAATAAACTTTTTATAATAAAAAGTTTTTAAATAATCATTTAAAAAGGTAAAAATAACTTTATCATAAATAATATATATAACATATATAATAATAATTAATATAGTTAATAATAATATATAACAAGATAATAAATAATTTAAATTATACTGACATGATAATTGGATTAAAAAATCATAATATTCATCATGTGCCCTGCAAGTGATCATGTTTAATGAACAAAGTTAACAATGTTAACTAATCAGACTAAAACAATTACATAATGCCTCATTTGTTAAAAGTTATTTTTGACTGAAATGAAAAAAATACTCAAATCATAATGACAGAATTAGTAATTTACTCCTTTTATTATTATTATTTCTGATTAAATTCATTACAAATTATAATTGCTTCAAGGTTCAAATTCTTTGATAACTCAACGTTCAATTGCTTACACAAGTTAGGAAAAAAATCAATTCCTAACACAAAAGTTCCAATTACTCGGAAGAAATTATGCGCCAAACACAATATCTAACATAGTTTTATCAGTTTTGATCAGGGATGCAATGAAACCCGAAATCCGACACACATGGGGCGGGTATGACCGGGTAATCGGGTATGGGAGCGAGTATGAGATTGTTTTTGAATTTTTTCGTGGATATGGGTCGGGTATGGGATTTGATTATATATCCGCTTACCTGCCCCGATTACCCGATTATATATCCGCTATATTTTTCTTTAATAAATTTTGTTTATTTTAAGTATATATATAGTATGATTTTATTTATCTATTTGTTATTTTTATCTATAATACTAAGTTAGTAGTTAAAAACATTGATTTACATATTATTAAAATCATATATGTTTGTTCCTTGAGGTATTTTATTATAATTGTGATAAATAAAAATTAACAGTTAGCCGATATACACCCGACGGACATGCCCGAAACCCGCGGGTATACCCGATGGGTAAATACCCGCTAGAAACACGATGGGTAAATACCCGCTAGAAACCCGATGGGTTTTGGGCTGGGTATGAAACACACTTTTATAACCGAGTATGGGTTGGGATTACTCAAACCCATCCCAAACCTGCCCATTACCGTCCCTAGTTTTAATGGTAGTAACTTATCTTTTGTCGCAAACCTTACCCCGCTTTAAACCTGAGGAAAAATTGAGCGGTTAAAAGCGAACGTGTAACCAAAAAAAATTGGAATTATTGAACCTTTTGTCTTTATATATAGTATAATATAATATATTTTGTAAATTATAAAATCACTCACACTCATGAGTGAATGGTATTGGTAATAAGGATGGTTAATGGGTGTATCGCGAGGTGCGGTGCTAGTGACGTGACGTGGTGAGAGTGCGGTGCCACCATTGCGAACGGTGTGGTGGTGTTTACTGTGAACACTGGACACCGCTCTAATCCCGTTTTTTTTAATAGCATCAACTCCTCATTTATCATTAATCTCCTTCTCTATCCATCCAATATGAATGATGAAGATGATGAAAATAAGATGATGAGAAGATAAAGATGGGATTTTAGGGTTATTTTACTTTTATTAGAATTTCAAGTTTAGTCCCTCAACTTTTTGAAATAAAACTTTTTAAACTTTTTATATTAATGAATTACTAATTAGTTTGTTTATATAAATGTATTTTTTTTCAAATACAACTCTTATTTTTTAATGAAGTATTAATTAATTTGGTTTATTAAATATTAATTTTAAATTAATTTAAGTGAATAAAATAATATTAAAAGTAAAAAGAAGTGGTTGAAATAGTGAAAAAAGTGTATTGTGATTAAAGTTGAAAGGAATGTAGCGTGGTGATGTAACATTAAATTAATTAATAGAAAAAAAATGTCGAGGAGTAAAATAACATAAACTCATTGTGAACACTTTAAAAAGGTAACCCCTGGGTGGATGAACTATTTATTCACACTCATTTTTTTAAAAGACAATTTATTTTACTTGCACTTAAAATCTTAAATAGTTCAATATCATACCTTAATATTTACAAGATAAAGTGTATACCTTAATATTTACATATTTACAAATATTTACAATAGTTAAAGTTTAAATTCACAGCTTAACCACCTCCGGTATATGCACCGGGTACCGATCAATGCACTCCTCCCACGGTCCGCCGTCCACCGGCGTTTCAACGCTCCGGTTACACTTCAACACGGCGCTGTTACACTTAAACCCGCTCCCAAGCGCTATCTGCCACACCATATCCCCTTTCTTCATCCTCCCTTTCGATTCTATGTAACTTAGCTCGTACCACAACGACGACGATGACGTGTTCCCGAACCGGTGCAACGTCATCCTCGACGGCTCGATGTGCTCCGCCGATAACCGGAGGTTCTTCTGCATCTCGTTTATCACCGCCCTGCCGCCGGCGTGTATGCAGAAGTGATCGAACGCGCGCGTGAAGTCTGGAACGTATGGATTCCATTTCCGATTGAAAAACTTCCTGCCGAGTGAGGTGAGAAGGAAGAGGAGTTGCTCAGATGCCGGTAAGACCGACGGACCTATCGTCATAAGGTTAGATCTCAACGCTTCTCCACCGATTACCGATAGATCCTTTGATAATTTGATTCCTAGATTCCCTTCGGTATCTTCCTCCTGGTGAATGCATTTGTAGGATTTCTCGTCGGAAGCTTTGTGCGTTCTGACGACATTGACGAGTTTGTACTTCGCGCGCCGCCGTTCACGGCGTTTGTTTGATAGGAACACCGCCGCACCGCCCAATCTGAACAGGCAATTCGGAAGCAGCATTTCTCGCTCGTTTCCTTCGTAGTAATTTGGAGTTATAATCTCGGTACTAATTACAATCGCGTTAGAGTTTGGATGATTGCGAAGCAAAACCCTAGCTAAATCGACGGAGATCAACCCGGCGCTGCATCCCATTCCGGTCAAATTATAGCACCTAACATCACTCCTCAACTTATACCTGTTAATCACCATCGCCACCAGCGACGGCGCCGGAGAAAACACGCTGCAATTCAGTATCAGTACATCAACGTCTCCAGGATCCAGATCTGTTTTCCGGATCAATGAATCAATTGCGGAGAATATCACGAGTTCCGCCTCGAATTTTGCGTCCTCCGTGGTGAGTTTAGGCGGAATGTAATGAAAACCTGGCGCCAAACACGTCTCTTCGCTCAATCCGGAACGTTCTAGAATCCGTACCTGGAACTCGAGGCTTTTCCGCTCGTTTCTCCTGATCATCTCGGAGTTCTCCATGAAGAACGAGAACGGTGATCGCAACGCTTTCGACGGATTGTAGCAGGCGTAATCGACGAGGTAGACGGAGCTAGGTTTTGAGATGAAGTAGACGGCGGAGATGATGATTATGGAGATGGAGGAGAATAATGCTTGAAGAAGATCGAGGCGGAGGAGTTGAACGGCGGCGGCGGTGGCGGTGATAGAAATGAGTAAGTAGGAAAGGATATTGTCAATGAGGTGGCGGTAGCATAATTTGAGATACTTGCGCTGGACGGCGGTGGAGGAAGCCGGTGAATTTTCCGGCATCCTTGAAGATAGAAGACTCGGAAGATATTTATACGTGCATCTGTAAAGTTGTGTATACGACTTGAAGTTGCATTTATAATAGATATATAATTTTAATTTTTAACTTAACTTTTTTAATGAAACAAATAAAAAACATAAACCAGTAAACCTTTTATCAAGCTCCAAAATTTTGAGGTCCATAGGTCAAAATAGCGACTTGAATTATCAATAGCAAGTAACCTTAATAGTAGGTTACTAGATAGTAAACTTAATAATCGGTAGTAACACACCCACTAGCTTAGTTTAGTGATAAAGGTGTATGACCCATTACTATAGGTCTTGAGTTCAAGTCCTATTTGTAACAAAAGAATAAAAAATTGAGGTTACAAGTTGAGCTAGAGAGTTTTTTTACGGGTGGTAAAAAAACAAGTAGTTGCAACTATACTATTCAAAAAGAGTTGCAACGTTTAATCCTAATAAAAATTCTTTTGATATGTTTAATACAAGTGCTTTATAACTTTATTTTCACGGAGAAATCCTTAAAAAAAAATCTTTTGATATGTTTAATACAAGAACTTTATAAATCCATTTACACGAAGAATCCATTCTCACTTGTAATTTGTAAAACTTTTGTTATATCAGATCACAAATGATCCATAACTTAATGATAAATGGTTACTAATAATGATCATTTTAAAGGTTAGATCTAGGATTGTTTTTACCCAGAACCCAATTACTAAACCCAAATAAGCTCTTTTAAACCCCTACATATAAAATCCAACCTAATTCGTAGCAAAATACATGATGGAACGTTTGGTTATTACAAAATATTGATCACATGTTTGTATCATTTGGTTTTGATACTTTTGTATTCCTTACAGCCTTACTCCTGGAGCTGTAGAACGGGTAAAAGACTTGTTTGGTTTTCTGATTTTGATTTTATATAGTATAGAAATTGAAATTCCATTTTCTAATATGTTTGATTGGCTAATAGCAAGAACTAAAATTAGGATTGAATCATTAGTTCCAATCAAATCCCTTAATTAATGGAATTCAAAATCCCCTCTCATTTTAATACAACTTAGAGCCCTCCAAGAGTAATTTTGTCGTGTTGGTTATTGTAACATATCAATTGCATACGTATTATGGTTTTGAAATGAATCCTTCCAAATCAAATTTCATTTACATTGAATATCAGAGACCAAACGGCCCTAGATCATTTTTTTCTTCCTCGTATATACAAAAATGAACGGGTCAACTCACAGAAAGCAGTAAAGCCAAACGACCCATTTAGTTAAACATGTCTAGAGTTTCACCTCAAAACTGACTCGTCCCCTCTAATAGAAACCTTTTCTCTACTAAAAACAGAACATACTATAATTAAAAATTTTGATTTTTATGTCGACACGATATCAAGGGGGGAAAAGACATAAACATGTCACTAAATTCCTAATTTGTCCAGAAACCACAAATCCCTTGTTCCTCACGCATCTTAAAACACGCAAATTATGTTATACTTAATATTCTTTCTTCACAATTTTGCTTGCTCAAACATTATCAACTAAAATAAGGATTAAATCATTAATTCCAATCTACTAATATATACTAATCATGGGTATATTATATATTGTATATGTATATATGCAGAAGAGAAGAGGGACATTTAATACAAAACCAATTCTAAGTAAAGGACTATATAAACTTTTATTTATTGCTTTAAACTTGGTTTATAAGATGTATAATCCAACTCCTAACTTTAGCGTTGTTGCGTTTTGACTTCTTTTATTTTTTATTTTATTTACGTTGCACTTTAGTGGTACAACTGTTTTGTATATCCGTGTTATCCCCACAGCAATGCGCGAGCAGCAAGATCTAGTTATATATATAGTTTAACTACAATTAAAATAGTTTTATAATAAACAAACTAAGCTCGAGCTTCAGAAATAAGCTTTAAACGAGTCATGCTTGAGCACCCTTAAGAGTTAAGTCTAAACGAGTCCCTCCCTCCCTCGACAAGATTCACTTTAGTAGTCTAGCCAGCTTTTTGTGATTTCACGTCCTCCAAGCTGCATGTTGATCTTGATTTTGTCTCAGTGACCGTATTTATTAGAAAAACATCTCTCAATATACCCGTTTCACATGAACACGTTGTATTTCATACTTAAAATGATTCTTGGTTTTGATGATCAGTAACCATATAACCACAAAAAAGAGCAAGGTTACATTATGGTTGCCTCATCTCAAGTCAAATAACATAGCTAAATCTATTTAACTCGTTTCAGCAGTTATATGTTTATATTCTTATTATCGACTGCATTAATTTGATCGCAGTTTATAAACAACGGCATAACTTTAATGATGATAAAAATAACCATTTCTGTTCCAAGTACTAGTAAAGTAAGTAAAGTGAGGGTTTACAAAACTTGCGCCTCGACCAAAAATACAACAAGAAAGCATCAAGTGTCACCAGACAAGAAACTTGGTGAACAAAGGCATTGAAACCACACAAGCATAAACTAACATCAAACCTCTAATTGCATCAACAATACACCTCTTCTCATCTTCATCTGTAAACGAATCCCCTCAGTAACTCGGTACAAGTAATATTATATATCTACGGCAAATCTTCAGCCTCCGGAAGACGGTGTTGACCAGACAGGCCCGTCGCGTCTTGTTCAGGTCCATCCTTCTCTGGTTCAACATAACTATGACTCAGAGCTGACCCTTTTTCTTCATTACCGTCCTTCTCCGATGCAGCATTAGTATGAGTCATTGTTCCCTTTTCTTCATTCCCATCCTTCTCGGATTCAGAATTACTATGAGTTGACTTTTTGTCTTCGTAATTCTCCTCTAATGCAGCATTACTTTGAGTTGATCCTTTTTCTTCATTACCGTCCTTCTCTGATGCAGAATTACTATGAGTTGACCCTTGTTCTTCATTCCCGTCCTTCTCCGATGCAGGGTTACTATGAGTCATTGTTCCCTTTTCTTCATTCCCATCCTTCTCGGATTCAGAATTACTATGAGTTGACTTTTTGTCTTCGTATGTCTCCTCTAATGCAGCATCACTGTGAGTTGATCCTTTTTCTTCATTCACATCCTTCTCGTATGCAGAATTACTATGAGTAGAGCTTTTTTCTTCATTTTCTTCCTTGTCTGGCACCACCGCACTACTGTGAGGAGTACTTGACCCTTTTACTTCATTCACGTCCTTGTCGGATGATTTTTCTTCATTTCCGTCCTCGTCAGATGCAGCATTACTGTGAGCACTTGACCCTTTTTCTTCATTCACGTCCTTGTCGGATGCAGCATTACTGTGAGTACTTGACTCCTTTTCTTCATCCCCGTTGTTGTCGGATGCAGCATTACTATGAGTTGACTCTTTTTCTTCAACATCATTCCCAGATTGAGAAGGGGAGTGTTGATCTAAAAAGTCAATGTCCTGTTCATGTTCATCATTACTTGAGCCTTTTTCTGTGATTTCGTTACCAGATTGAGAAGTAGTAGATGAGGATTTGGAGCTTTCCTCAGCCAAATCAAAGAGCACTCTATCAATCTGCTTTAATATATTTTCATCCGACTTGTCTTCTTCCACTTCCTCTTCCTCTTCCTCTCCATCTTCCACTTCATCACCACCGCCTGATCTATCGCTATATTCTTCTCTAGAATATTCATCTGAATCGTCATTTTCCTCACTTGGGATTTCTTCATCTTCATCCTCATCCTCATCCTCATCAGCAGCATTATTATATTGGTTAAAATTAAGATGCAAACTTTCTGTGAAGTTAGTTTCCTCCTCATCTTCGCTGGTGCTCGTACTCGTGCTCTCACTCTTAGTTAAGGAACTTGTGCTCTTTTGGAATGCCATGTCATCAGAATTTGATTTATTAGGTTCATTTGTTGATGCGGGGAAAGACTGGAAAGTGTCCCAGTCATCTTCCTCTTCCTCTTCCGCTTCCTCTTCTTTCTCTTCTTCGTTAGCACGGTCGTTGACTTCAATGGCTGTTGACGGAGGTGGAATTTCTTCTTTTTGTGATGGCAACTTGATCACCAAAGGTGGCATAGAGGGCTTACTCGGGTTTGAAACCTGTTCTTGTGTCACAGACGCACGTATAACATCCTACATGTGCAAAAAGTGGTTGTCAGGATAAAATAGTTTTGATTTGACTCGATTTATAAAACATGGCCTAAATAGACCCATAAACCATTCGTGAAATAATTTGAAGTATTCATTTATATTTGGAAAATTGGATTTTAATAATCCAAGTTATTACCAATTGGCCAATATTAATCCCAATTTTAAAATTGGCCTACATTAATCCCAATTATTTAGGTGTTGGATTTCATTGGACCCCAGTTAAGTTTTCCTTAACTCCGTTAGTTTTTTGCTGACGTGGCAGCCACGTGGCTTTTATTAATCAGTGCCACGTCAGCAAAAAACTAACGGAGTTAAGGAAAACTTAACGGGGGTCCAATGAAATCCAACACCTTAATAATTAGGATTAATGTAAGCCAATTTTGAAATTGGGATTAATATTGGCCAATTTGTAATAACTTGGATTATTAAAATCCAATTTTCCTTTATATTTGATAATGAAAGATGATCACCTGAAGTTTCTGCCTCCGTGTAACTGGCATCGATAATAGCGCATCCTTGAAGTGGACTGCAGATGTTTGACTTTGAGCAAGTTGTGAAACAAGTCTCATGGAAGCAGTTCTTAGTTCTTTGAGTTCCTGTCATTAATATGTGCATCAATGGAATAATCCTAAAAGATTATCGAAACAAAGACAAAAACACAATAAAAATTGGCTCAGAAACTTTTAAATGTTGAGGATTGCTATCACCTGGGAGAAATCGTTTTCTGAAGCTAACAGAACCATGAGGATTGCTTCAAGAAGAAGGCTCATCAAACTTCTCTGAGATTCTGCAGCTTTAGAGGATGTATGTAAGAGCATTAAGATTTTCAAACAATCTCCAGCAACAGTTACTGCTTCCCTTTTAACAGGTGTCTGTCAAGAATAACAATTTTCAGAAGGGAAAATTTCATAGAAACATAACCAACTTACGATTTTGTTTCAATTAGGTCACTCAAACTTATTTTTGTTCCAATCAGGTCACTCAACTTTAAAATATGTTCTAATCCTAGATAAATAACCTGATTAGCAGGTAACCTTATCAAATTTTTCAAAAAAAACTGATTTTTTTTATAAAAAAAAGATTATTTTTTAATAAAAAATGAATTTTTTAAAATCGAATTTTTAATAAAAACGATTTTTTTTTAAATCGAAATTTTATAAAAAAAGGTTTTTTTTATAAAAAAGGGTTTTTTTTATAAAAACGAATTCTTTTATAAAAAACGTTTTTATAACATTTTTTATAAAAACGATTTTTTTTATAACTTTTTTTCGTTTTTTATAAAAAAACCTTTTTTTATAAAAAACGTTTTTATTAAAAAATTGTATTTATGAAAAACGTTTTTTATAAAATTTCGATTTTTGATTAAAAAAATTCTTTTTTTACAAAAAAAATTCTTTTTTTATAAAAAAAATCTTTTTTTATAAAAAATTCATTTTTTTATAAAAAAAATCAGTTTTTATAAAAAAATTGATAAGGTTACCTGCTAATCAGGTCATTTATCTAGGATTAAAACATATTTTAAAGTTAAGTTACCTGATTGGAACAAAAAAAGTTTGAGTGACCTAATTGGAACAAAATCGAAAGTTGGTTATGTTTCTACAAAGTTACCCCTTTTCAGAATTATAGAAACCCATAGGTTGAAATGAGAGTGAAATTTCAACACAAATAATACCTTTAACACTTGCTTGATGACCCCAAAAATATCATTAAGAAGCTCCCCAATAAAGAACGTTAGAAATGTGTTGCTTTCAGTATTGGAATCACGTATTATACCTGTTAGTGTTTGCAAGGTGATGGCTTGAACCTGCACAAAAATGAAAAATCAGTACCAGATGTCTTACCTGTGGTTGTTTCCCCGTTTACTTAAGAATGGGTCAATTGATGTCGGTTTTGTTTCCAAAGGGTCAAACATTCAAATTATATATATTTTTTAAAAAGGCTTAAGATGAAACATGTGGAAGGTCACCCACAGTGAACTTTTAATGTATAAAACCTCCAAAATCAACTAATTCAAAAAATAGATTATCACAGGGTTTTGTCCAGTCACCTGTTACCCAACCCGCCTGGCCCACCCACTTTGCCACCTTTAGCTGCAGGTGTTGTATGTTCTTACCTGTATGTATTGATCATTAAGAACCTCATGGAAAGAGCGGGTGCATTGGCATAGCATGCTGTAGAATATGGGTTTATTCTCTTGATTATCACTAACAAGTTCGATTTCGTAAGTTAATTTAGCAAATGTGATAATTTGCTCAAGAGAGAAAACAAGCTTCTTTTGCGATAACTGTGATGAGTTTGTCAATTTGTCCTCCAACAGATGGATGTCCTTGACACAGTTGTTCATTAGATTAACATTCATATTCAGACAAGCCCTGGTCGAAGTCCTCAAATAGCAAAGATCATCATCATCAAGTGTCGGTTTTTCTGCCAAACAACACTCGATCAGCTATATACTTTTTTCATTCATACATAAAATGATACACTGAAAAAGGTTATTCAAATGCATATAAAATAAAATATTTTAAGACTCACCAATAAGGAGCTTTTTCAGCATGGCAACCAGAGATTGAACATAATTAACAGATTTAAACAAGAATGCGTCATTTGAAGCCTCTCCGATGCATTTATATCCAATAATGAGAAATGCCAATGCTAGCTGTACTTGATTCTGTACAGACAATAAGAAAAGGGTAACATAAATAAAAAGAATTATTAGTATGTGGCTGATTACAGAAAACTTTATGGAAAAGTTTTCTTAAAATATCTGAATAAAATAAAGTGAGCTACCTTGGGTTCTAGACGCATCAAAAGACTTGTTGCTGTGGTAAAAGAGAGAGATATTTTATCCTCCCAGTTTGAGTGACTGGATGGTGTTACATTGGCACTGACACAAAGCGATATAATATTACAAAGATGGTAATTTATGGTTATAACTTGATTACATAAATAGTCCTGAAAATAAGTAGATGACAAAGAGTTTGTTGTTCTGAATTACCTTTGTAAAAACTTAAACATGAAGGACATACAAAGTTCAGCAGCTTGATATGCAAAATCTTTGGTTTCAAAGAAATCTTTAGGACAGTTCTGAATGATCTGTAAAAGAAGCATGCAAGAAACTTTTAATCCCAATACAAGTCTAAAACTTATTACAAGGCCATAAATGTAGGAAGTTACATTTACCTGTGATAGAACTGAGATCGCATGACTATCCAATATATCCTCCATGAAGATGTAGTATGAAAAAACCTATACTCATGAAGTTTAACCTTAGAGGAACTCAAATAACTGATGTCATCAATACCAAAAAACAGACAACAGAAATTTAAATAAAGAGCAAAGACTTAAAAAATCACCTGCAGCAATTCCCTGCATAGATCAATAGTAAGAAATCCACTCTTAAAGAACTTTTCTGCTGAAAGAAACCCAAAAACTGGTAAAATGATTTCATAGAACTTCATAGCTATTGAGTGTGTGTCAGCAACAGGCGAGTCACTGCCAAAGTTTGATTTTACATAATCCAAGGGGATAATGGTTTCATCAGGAGTAGCATGCTGTCCCTGAAAGAGAACAAGTAATGAAAAGCTCCATAGAAACTGATAATCTTGTTGTTTCAGTTCCACCATATCGTATCCAGAGAAAAAGGCGCTTTTGGATGTGTTTTCTGCTGTTCTAGAAGATTCAATCGCATCCCCATCCGCTGGAACTGCATCAAGAGAAACTGCTTGCAAGATGAAAGGCCAGGATTCTTCTAAACATTGTTTTAACTTTTTGGCAACCAAAGAGGATTGAATTCCATCAAGAAATGGTTTCCACTGGAAAAAGAAGACAGAAATATGTATGTAACTTTTGCGCAGTTGGTTCAAAAAAAAAAATTATGGTTTACAGATAGATATATGGCTTACATGTATATGAGGACGTGTGCGAAAGCATACATAACTGTAATCCTTTAACAGAGATAGCCAGTACTTGCCTAATGTATTTGAACTTTTTGAGAATAATGGTAATAGTCCCAGATACTCCTCTGGGATGCTGAGCTGTCTTCTCAAGAATGCATATGTATAACATTTGAGAGATGCATGGGCAGTTAAAAGTCTTATCTTGATCTACAAAAGAGTAGACAGAAAATCAGTAGAAAAAGACGGAAAATTTTTGTTTCTAGAACTAAGGACATAAAAAGACAAATCTAAATGGAGGAAAAGGTCTACCCTGCATGAAACCCATTCCGCAAATGATGGATAATAAAGATCTTTAAAGTCCTCAAGGGGTTGAGAAAGCAATGCAAATATTCGTTTAACAGCTAACTGATCGCCGCTGATTATACCACTTGTCAATATCTGCAAAAATTATCTGTCGTTTTACCTTCACGAAAATCAATTTTCCACAGAGAAATAAAAAAAAAATTTGTGTATCGAACCTTAGAAGCCAGAAGTAGACCTGCTTCCAAGAGAATAGGTCCAGACGCTGTGTCCAATGCGGTACGAACAGCAGAAACAAGCTGGGCCTGAAATTTTAGATGATATTTGGGTTTATAGTTAGAAACTAAGGTAGATGGCAGTAGAATAAATAATATACGGCAGCATACCTGGTTCTGCTCTAATAATAAATGACCAGGGAGCTCAGGGTCTGGTACCTTGCCAAACTGAAAATCATATACGATAAAATATTATCTCCCAGTAATTATTCACTTGAAATTTTACATATAACACTAGTTATATGTAAAATACTGTGAGGATGAAATAAGAGCATTAATAATGGCATCACTAGCTAAAACAGTAGTTGGTGTTGTACATAGCTTTAATTAGATCACAGATATGTGTACCTTGTCCAGAATAGTACTTAGGAGTCCCACACCAATTGGCCGCATGTTTTCAAATTGAATTGTGCTTATCTATGAGTAATATTGTAACCCGCTAATTAATAACGGAAACAGATGGTTCCAGATGATATTATAATTAAGTGGATTATACTTATCACCTGATAAGCAAGAGATATGAGCTCCTGAACCTGGAGGACTAGCCAATCACCAGATATCAGCTCATTGGCTGGCTGGCTTCTTGCTAACACTAGGTCAAAGTGAGCGGGATTTTGTCCAACTGCATCTGGTACATGACTCAAGCACCTGGTTCCAAAAATATGAACAGCTTAAACCAATCCCAAATCACAGTCTAACCAGTAAATCCATCGATGATGCTTTATTGTATCTAATTTGCTCATTTATAGCAAGCGTATGTCATAATGAATTTGATTTCAAAGTTGACTGATTGGTTACAGAAATACAGGAATATATTGAGCAAAAGAGGAGCAAAGCATAATCATTTATTTAAGTCTTTGCGACTTTGCACAGGCGTAAAGAACAAAAGATGCATGAAAAAGAGGCTATACAGAAAGCATAAACATGTTCCATAATTATTATCAGATTGGGCATAGGTTCACATACTCTGAAGCAAATACTCTTGTTCGATATCTAAGGTACTTGTCTCTGGCAGAAATAGGTAATCCTTGAGAGCTAGAAACCATGTTCTCGTCATCTTCTCCATATGATGTGTCCCCACCAGGGCCACTAACAGAATCATCGTCTAATTCTTTGTTGGTTCTATTATTTCCACTTGATGTAGCAAGAACCTGTTAATATTTCAACGTTCAAGAGTGAAATAATACATAATGATTAAAAACAACATTAAATACTAAGGTACAAAAAATATATTAATAGAAATCATTTCATACTAAGCCTTCATATCCAAAGCAAAAAATATGGAAGGAAAGTTAGTATACCAAATTACGGCATATTGATAGCCACCTAGATGGAAATGATGGACATGATGCATATAGCAATCGCATAATTGCAGTTTTCACCAAATTTCCAATCCTACGATAACAAAATGAAAATTTAAATATCACGTATTAAAAAAGAAATATGCCTATATCTGCAAAAAGATTGGAATGTTGACAAGTATGTTGCAGACTGTTTATACATACTTCAGTAGAGGGGGCAACAGGGGTCTGTGTAATGAGCATCATAGAACATATTTAACTACAAAGTGTAAAGAAAGCCACAACAGCCAAGCTGACCATTTTCCACTACGGACTATATGGTATTCTCGTATAGTTGGGGTAAAAACAGTGTCAGAAATCATAAGAGAGGTACAATGTCATAACACACAAGTTAATTAATGATCTTTGTATTCGATGCTGGCTGCTCTCATTGTTTAGGCTTTTTACAAGATTATACAACACACAGTCCAAAACTGATCCACAGCCATTGTCTAGCTTAAACATTGACAAACAAAAGACGGTGACGCAAATCGATATAGAAAAATGTCTGAAGCAATTAAAATCGTTAGACCGGTAAACAGGTCACTTTTATCAGCCACAAAAATTGAAGAAAAAATATATATATAAATAGAGGTGATCTGCAATATGTATATCGTCTCGTAAGCCTGCTAATGAACTTAAAGATAATATAGGAATGGCAGGATACATACTCATCGTCAGTTTCCTCATCTAACATTCGGAACAAATTTTCTTCTATTTGTTCATCAATAATGGAATCCTGCAAGTAGTTCCATCAGTAAATTGATATGATCGGCAGATAAGAACCGTGTTAGCGATTCAAACTTAGACAATAATGAAAATTAGAGAAGCCATGAAGGTATTTAATGACATTTTGTGTGCTCATTGCTCGCGTCTAGAACTGTACTTCAAAACAGTAAAGAAGCAACCATTGATGATAACCAAATGAAGGAAATAACTTCTTACATGGAAAATCCACATAACTTCATTCCTGATTATGTCAGGACGGTGGCGGTTGCATTAAGGACCCAGTGGGGTCCTAGGCACCCACTCAAATGCAAAATGTATTGGTAATTTTATAAACTAAATGATTAAGGCACCCAAGGTTTTTTTTTCAGAGGCACCCAAGATTTGTGAAAATAGCTTTGGCACCCAAGGTTGTGAAAATAGCTTCTTCTTTGTTGTTTTTGGCACCCGAGGCACCCATAGTTATCAAATTCTTAAATAAAAGTAACTCATTTTAATACTTTTTTTTATTTATGTTATTTTTTACTGATTTTTTTTTTTGGGCACCCACTGAACAATCTTTGTGGATACGCCACTCAGTCAGGATGTAAGTTATTCTATTATAATTTAGTTATACCACTACAAAACGATGCTTGTGCACACAAGCTTGCATATAATTAAGAGACAAGCAAGTGATATAAAAACAGAAGATGAACATAAGACATGACAACATATATTGAAAAGGAAAAAAATAAAGCATCAATATGTGTTACATACAGGATCTTTTTCAATGAGATGACGTAGAGTGGATACTGCAAGATGTCTCAAAGTTGGCTGTTGCAAAGGTAGAACAGTTTCAGGACCATAAAATATGCATTATAAACGTACTTTTAAAGTCATTGTCAATAATCACCTGTCTTGATGAAAGAGTTGAGAGGAGGATTTTCACATGAGAATGAACTGTAACAGCTTGGGGAGCAAAGAGGACAAGCTGCTGTGTAAAGCGAACACTCCTGTCAAAGGACACAATAATACATTTATCAAAATGTCTAAAACCAATAGTCATTTCTCAAGGCTATCTCCATATCTCCATCTCCAAATATGCATAAAAAGGATAATATTTTATGAATATTCTTCCTCCAATTTTTTTTCATCTCCAACCGTCTTCTCCAAAAGTTCCAACTCCAGATTTTCTATACTAACTTAATTTATCTTATACAATACTATAATTTAACTATAATTATTTAATAACTTTAATGATATATAATCTATTTATCAATGATAGTAAGTAACAATTTAAAATGGCACAGAAATGAGTTACTGTTGAGTCAATGTTTTTGTGTCAAGTGATGTAATCTAGGTGTCACGTGAAGTTGTTTGTAATAGAATGTGTTATAGGGCTGCTCATACGATTGTAGTCACTATCGTATGAGGAATTGAATCAAAACATACGATTGTAATGACAATCGTATGAGCCAGCAGCCTATATATAGTCCCCATACGATAGCATGCTCATTCAAATGTGTCGAGAGCTAATCGTATATGTGTGTGTGTGTTCTTGAGTGTTCTGAGAGTTTTCTGTGAGGCTTTCTGTGTGATTCTCACTGTACTCGTTCACTTAAGTAATTGGAGCTTAAACGTTGATATTTATTGTGTGTGATCCAAAGTGTGTACATCATAAATGGTCCTGAACAGGTCTCTACAGTTACAATAATAAACTAAATTCCTTTGAGGAATGAATGCTAGGAAATATTGCTTTCTCCGAGAATTTCTCCTTATTTGGAAGAACAGTTGGAATAGATTTTGTGCTCCATATGTCTAAATGGAGAAAACGGGTGTTATGCAGGAAGGTTGGAGACAGCCAAACAAACTGTCTGCAAATGGAATAGTAAGGTTACTCACTCGAGAAGTGTTGCTGTTTCTTGCTGCAAGCTTATCTCTGCAATAACAGACTGTACAAAATCAAACAATTAATTGCTGTGCATAAGAACAGGATTATATTTTCTGAGCCATACTATTATTCACTTAAAATAAAATAATGAAAAGCTACAAAAAACAAACCTTGCAGCGGGAAAAGAATATGCTTCCAGGGTGAAGTTCAGGACCAAGAACAGCAACTATTGCATTTATGAGGTGACCTACTTCTTGCTGAAGTACAACCCATCCATTCTCCTCTGACAAGAGGATATCCATAGCAAGCCCAAGTATTGCCTGCAGATAGATTATAATACATGATAAAAGCTCTAAGTTTTTCTAACATTAGAGAGAAGAAATGGAAAATAAAAAGGATAATACCTGCACATGTGAGACATAGGACAAGCCAGCAGCTTCTAAAGTTAAAAGAAGTCCATGCAAAGCCCATAGCTGTAAGCTAGCTATTGAACTCTTAGCTAGTGAAGAGATAGAGTTCACAGTGGACGGTACTAAACTAGATAATGCCATCCCTCCTGCACTGCAAACATGTCAAAGATGTAATATTTTGCTTAAAAGCCAAAAATATAAAGGCAGTATTATAGTAATATTTCGGATGTTGTAATATAAGTTCTTTGAGTACCAAATGAAATTGGAATAAAGGCAAAATTTTCAAAATTATGCATATGGTTTTTCCAGAAAAGTAACATACCTGCGGTGGCTGCAACCAAGAGCAAGAGCAATTGATCCGGCATAGTGAGGATCTATTACCCCAGTTACATCAGCAAGCAGTGATCTAGTCTGGTTGAAACAAATATGGGTCAGAAATTAGAGCATGCCACATGGATAATATGAACAATAAAATCCGCAATATGAAGCTAAAAGCATGACTCTATGCATAACAGTATTGTGAAAAATCTACCAATCTGGCAGTAAACGTGTCGTTTCCGAGGCGAGCTAATAGCCCAATTCCTTCTGCTGATGCTCTACGTTGTGATTCACAAATAGCACCCTCAGCTAGAATACCCTGTCATAGAAGGAAGTAAAATTTTATTAACTAAATAAAAGCATAAGCTTCAAGTAACACATGAAATTACACCATAAAAAACCTGAAAGATCCCCTGCACTGCATTTAATATTTCCATTTCTAGTGGTTGGGTTCGGAATGTAAGCATGGCCTAGGAAAGAAAGAATAATGAGCCTATATTAGATCTCTTTCAGATATGTATGTTCACATATATTTAATGAAAGAAAGAGAGCATTAGCACCTTTAACCCAGAAAGTAATCCCACACATACGTTTGTGACATTGGTAGCATGGAGAGCATGTTTCTTTCCAGTTTTTAGACACTGTTCAAGTATGCTAAGAAGTGATAACATCTCACTACTATCCTGGGGTAATATTCAGAAAAAGTTAAAAATGACATTCATAAATCTTTAGTAAACATTGAAAAGAGGAAAAAGAATGTGCACTAAGAAAACACTACCTGAGTGGCAAACATGACCCCAAAGCAAAGAAGCATTTGGTTCACCAACATCTTGCTAATAGTCTCGGGCTGCATAATCAACCAATAAGTGTAGAAAATAAATTCATTGAAGGATATAATTGCCAATTTAGAAACCAAGTTAAACAGACAATTTGAAGACCCAAGAAGCTACATATGCAGAAAATGAACTCAAACAATATTCCATTGCATCAAAACATAGGTACATTGTACACATTACACAATGGTTTAACCAGCATATGAAACAAGATCACATACTTATATGGCTTTTTCTTTCATATCAACAAAACACACACACACACACACACACACACACACATATATATATATATATATATATAGAGAGAGAGAGAGAGAGGGAGAGAGATAAGGTTCTGCTAATTTTTAGGCTAAAAAGTACAGGGAGGAATCAATCATAACCATTGATCCAGAGGATGAAGGGTGAGATGGACACCACGTCAACTGAAGTTACATAAAAGGGACAGAGCCGTAGAATAGGAATAGTCCACCAATTTTGACTTTTTATCAACTTCCACCAATTTTTAAAGTTAACTTTTTATACATCATTTTTTTTTAAACTATACCATAAAATCGAGCGTTTTTTTATATTAATGTGAGTAGGGTATTGCTATATTTATTTAAATGTGTTTTTATTTAAAAACCTTGAACCACTTGTTTTTGGTTAAGGTGTTTGAGCAAATAACACATGGCGTTTTAGCCTTTCAATCAGGGAGTTTTACCATCTGGGGACAAATTTCAGAATATGGAGTTCTAAAATGGTCATGGTGTTTTACAACTGGGCGCCAACTTTCTACATGGCGTTTTGATTTTTGGTCATGGGCGCCAAATTCAACATGGCGTTTTAGCTTTTAGGGCGTGGTGTTTTATGGCGTGCGTGTATTTATCCCTTGCCCTTCTTTTTTTTGGACGCGTCCAACAGCTTTTCTTACGCCTTTACCGTATTTTCCGTTGGACACGTGTTGTGCTCAGGTGTCTTACTATCCTTCTTGGGAAAAAAATCTAGTATAACATACATATATATGTATCAGAGGATATTCTGTTCTACCTGAGGAAAACTAGGGAGCTCATCCTCCCAAACACAAGGCAAAACACCATCTTTTCCACCTTGAAATGCTCGAAGTTCGTCTTCAAACCAATCCCTGTGTGTCAACAAGAATAAACAACAATTACAAAATTTCAGCAACAAAAGAGTCTGCACATACGTTGCAGAATATTAAGAATCATGGATCCAAATCTCCGATAGTTGAGATTGCAAAGAAAACCAATCATGGTGAATATGTAAATACCTTCCAGGAATCCAAGGACCTAACCAAGCATCTCTGTTGTCCAAAAGTATCCTCAAATAGGAGCTTTCTTCATACTTGGATGCTTCTCTGTTTCCCAAATCCCATAAAAGGTCTTAAGAGGAATATACTTGATGAATATTGCAGTGAAATCCAGCATAACATAAAGGGTATATAGAGCCACTGGATTTCGCAAAGAAATGAGCCTTTTACCTGAAGGGACTTGTGCATATTTGAATAATTTGAGGATGGTCACTCCTGTATGCCATTGGATCATATAGCGACTGATAAGCTATCAGTGTTCTGCTGATGAATATGTCCATAAAAGGCTTCACATCGTTCGCCTTGATTGATAACGAAGAAATATAGGATAATGCCCTGTTTCTCATCATACATTGCATTTGAAACATCAGCAAAATACATTATAGCTGAAAATAAACATAGTAATATAGTATCAACACTACTTGAATTTAATCATACCGATTAAGGTATAATAGTACTGGTTGGAGCAAGATCCCCCTGTTCAAAGCATCTTGAGAAACAAAGCATCTTATAAATGCAATTAGCGCATCAACTGCAGCAGACCACACTCTAGAAAGAAAAGCATGAGCAAACATTAATTTAAGTAAATTATATTCTTTTTAAAACTAGATATAAACAAAATGATAACCTTATTTTTAAAGAAAGGTCCTCTGTTGGATTTACTTGATGATCTTGGACACGACTAAAGACATCGGTCCATAAAGAAAGAATATCAAACACTTGATCTTCCATCTCCTGTACAATTCATGCAGCGCCTTTAATAATCAAGAAGTGTATCATAATAATTTCACCAAATATAGAAATAAATAAATAGATAACTAGCCTCCTTTGGCATGGAAGACAGCAAGGATGATAGAAGTAACCATCCAGCTTCTTTTTCAACTGTTGCAACCACAGGGTTTTGACTAGCCTCTGTAAGCATTTTCCTAGCAACATCAAGCATTGTTCTGGGCAATCTATGCACAAAAATAAATAAACATGACTTGGTATTACTTCAGCATTATAAAATGTCAATCAAAGTAAATTTGAAAAGTGGATGTTACCTGGCTGGATAGCCAAGAGGTAGCTTTGGGGAAACAGATGCAAGTGCAGCCAAAACTGTAGCTTGTCCACTTAAAGAATCAAGCTCTATCTTCAAATTGTTTCCCTATATACAAACGTGAGAAAAGAAAACGAATAAAAACTTAACATTAACTGTAACAGCCCAAACCAACCGTACTAAGATATTGTCCGCTTTGCCCCTGATGATTGCCCACCAGAAACTCGCGGTTTTGTTTTCACCCGACGAATTGCTCACCCAGACAAAACGCGTCTTGATAGAGAAGGTATCCACCTCCTTATAAGGAAGGCTTCGTTCTCCCTCCCAACCAATGTGGGACTACTTACATTAACAACAATACAACTTTCTTGCAGCCCAACAAATATAATTATCGGCCTATGGCATCTCAAATAACAATTAATGTATACTTGGAGGTTCGAATAAGCGCAAATGCGTTCAAAAGACAGCTTCATAGTAAACAAGTGGGTTTTGTTTATCGTCATAATACATAATATATGGTATTCTTGTTTCAAAGACTATTAACGAATATGTAACTTGTGATATAATACTATTTTGTGATTGAAGACATCCAATCTGATTGTTCCAGTGTTGAGGAAACATACATTTTTATCAAACAAGGATAATGATATACAACCAACCAAACAATATCAGAGTAACTATATTCAAATTATCAGCTGGGAGAAAATCAGAAAATTGATTAAATTCTAATCTTTCATGAAAGAAATGGATCTCATGCCATACCTTCTCAAATGACACATTTTCTCTTAGTGCCTTAAGTGTAGTGACCCCATAATTAACCAAACCACCAACACATGTCGGATCAATCTCTGCCAGTGCACGCAATGTCAAGGCTGACTCAGCACGTACCTAGCAAACATGACAGTTTAAAAATTCAAATAAGTATATGGACATTTAAATAATCAGAACACCAAACAGATAAAGTAGATTGTAAAATCGTCAGGCCATTACCAAAACAAAAACAAAAAACAAAAACAAAAAAAAAAGAGGCAAAACAAAGTCAGAAACAAAAGAAATTTAATAGGAAACTGATTATAACGATTAAATTAAAGAACAATTAATTTATTTTTAATTAGACAAGTATAAGGTGATATGCATCTCATGTTCAACTGAAAAGAATAACATCAAAATAATATCATACAAGTGGTGAAGAGTTAGACAATGCTGCTACAGCTGTGTCATCAAGAACCTCCTTGAATTCAAGTGGCACCTGAAGAATTAAAAAAAAAATTTGAAGTAACTCAGTGTGACAATATAACCTCCAAAACTGTCAAATGCATTTGGCAAACTGTCTCGTATGCCATATGAAACTACAGAAAACAGCCTCAGAAGTCATATATACACCTCACCTCTCCTAAAGTTTTTAGGGCATATGATAAAGTGCGTAAAGCAGCAATTTTCATTGACGGACTTGCATCAGGAGACTGAAGCTGTAACAGAAAATTGACACCAAGTCACTGAAACTAATCAAATGAGGATCATTACATATAATAACTAATAAGTAAACAGATATGAGCCATTTAGCGAACCTGCTTCCCTAGATTAACTAAGAAGACCCTTTGTGTTGGTTCAGTCATTTGATCAATCACACCAACCCGTAGGATATAAATAACACATGCCTTCAAGAAGATACAAATCGTATATTAGAAAGTTGATAGATTCTTCTGATTGAAACTGCTAAGAACCAACTCGGTTAAAATCCATAGAAAATAAAAGAATGCTATATCTAGCAAAACACAGGTTGCAACTACATAACATCATAGCTCTTTTGCTTCACAAAGGTAGTGTTGACTCAAATTGCTCGATTATTCAATCCTACTACTTATAAGAATTTTAATTTTTTTTAAGGGAAAGTGTAGAATGTACATATTAGAAGGTAGAGAACTCAATGTATGGAAAAAAAAAATCATTGCACTTCATTTCTGAATGAACCTGGACAGATTCACAAAAAATGATTCAGCTGGACAGTTTAAGTGGACACTTAATGATATAGACTATTATTGCCTTGCTGCTAATAGCCAGTTAGCGACTAGATGCCAACCTTTTCTTTATTTATTGTCATTCAAAAGTTCAAAATATTATTTACTATGTCATCATAATAAGAGAAAAACACTAAGGCTACAAAATGATAAGGAAATACCAATGATTGTGCATCTACAAAAGAATCTGTACGAAGCATATCCATAATTTGCACAAGATAATGTTGGAGCTCGCTATCTGGATGCATATACTTAAGACGAATGGCCTGAAATGTACTTCAAAAAAAACTTTAGAGCTTTATTCATATAATAAAAGATTAGGAAAAAAATTTGTATTACTTCGGAATCTGTAAAGTTGTTCAAGCATTAATAATAAAATGTGCACGTGACAGCAATTCACCAATTGTATCACTTCAGAATCCGTAAATTGTTCAAATGTTATTAGTGAAATTTGCATGTCAATAGCAATTCACCAATAATGAGGCAAACGTTGCATATGAAATCATGATAACTAGCAATAGACACAACTTACCTGTAAGAAAAACACCCATGACAATGTTAGACCAACTCGCAAATTCTTTGAACGAGGTCCACTTGCTGCAAAAATCATATATTTATTAAAATATAGCATATATAAAGAAAATACAATTCATGAAAGTACATGTTTTTCTAGGTCCTTTCAAAAGTAAAGCTATTTTTTCCATTAAAGTTTTAAATTTCAGTTTACTTCTATTTCCATAAATGAATTCTTTCAGGCGCATGCCTAATCCTTAAAATGCATTTACCTTTATTAAAGGGGGATACAAGATGCTTTTGCAAACTCCCCTCAAGCTTTTTTGGATTAGAATGGCTTTTCCCCTTTGGTTGAACCTAGAAGAATAAAAATTGTAGGATGGTTATGACAAAACAAATTAAAAAACAAGTAGTACACAAAAACAGAAAAATAAATTGAGAACCCAATGGAATACCTGTGCTTGAGGGTTCAATCCTAGAGCAAGCAAGGCTCCCAAGGCTTCTGCAAAGGCATCCCTAACTGATGATTCACGATCTTCAAGAGCCTTATACGATGACATGATATTAGATAAGAAACTAAGAAGCTACATACTAGAGGTGGCAATTTAAACAAAAATTTTGGTTAAATGGGTGATTTGGGCTATATTTGTTCTCTATAGAGTCAAATGGGATAACTTAGATTTAAATCAAACAAATCGAAACTCAAACGCCCAAAGTTTATTCAGAATGTCTGCGCATATCGTTAATTAGATACTTAATGTAATAATATTGTTTTTGTAGTGACATTTACCTCTTTAAACGTGTATAAAATTCTATAAAAGTATATTTATATAAAAAGTGTTTGGTTGCAATCAACCGACCTATTTCAACCCATCCTGACTCAAACTCATTGCCCAACTTGCTACCTCTACTACAGACTACAAAGACTAACTACAAAAGGACGCAAGAAAGTGATACCTTGATACAATGAGTGGCGGAATTTTCAAGTTCTCCAACCCCTAGACCAGGGCCCCCAATATTCGCAAAAGCTTTTAAACATCTTGCAGCAGCTTTCCTGACAATAAATGACTTATCTCCAACACCTAGCCGCATAATTATTTTAAAGGCTTCTGCATAGGCAGGAAAAGAACCATTGCCTCCAGAACCTTCCAGGGCATTTCTAAGCATTTGCAAAGCCTCTCGTCTCACATAATCCTATTCATAAAGCAGTAAGAAACTTGTTGTAAGGGGAAAATAATCACATAAATAATTTGAGATATGGATTGAATAGAAGTGGAGAACAAAAAGAGTTTGAATGGTAACTATGCATTTATAAGGCACACACTTTCTCCCGCTTAATTTCCATCATACAGACATACATGTGACAGTTGTAATAGGATTTAAATTCACTTGCTATATATCATTGCATGTACTGAAATTTTCTTCTAATGTTGGTCTTGGAAAAAGTGAGTGTTTTCCCCTTCTTCAAGCCAAATCAACGATAATTGTGAGACAACAGTAATTACAGCCTTTCTTTCAAAGTAATCTCATAATTAAAGGATAGAGGAATTTGGCCCTTGTTGGTTTTTAATAGAAAGTTATATGTAAATAATTGCTTTGTCACTTACAAAGTAAAATGATCATTAGAAAATGGATGACTACTGGTTGTAAACATAGCAGTAATAATGGTAGAATTTAGAAGGTAACATTGGCTTACGATATTAGTCAGTAAAATAATCGTCACATATGTGGATATCACAAAAATGAAAGCAAAATGATTCTCATCCCAAAGGAATAATTTTAGTTTCCTTTTTGTGATGTCCGCATATTTGAGAATTATACTAACATGAGATGATAATTCCATATTACCTTTTAGGCTCTATCATCACTGCTATTGTACACATAATTTGAACTTTTCCCTATAACCCCTACTAGTAATCAGAGAAATCCAACAACTATTCATGAGTCATGACACATATTCTCACATAACAATATTTTTGTCTATATATGCTTACGCATTTTGCAGTACCAATTCTGAAATTGCTTCAGAGAAATAATGCAAACAAGAAACGGTCTCTAAGTTACCTCAGAAAACTTCATCATTTTTGTTACATTACTTGTAGTGGCAAGCAAACCAGATGTGATTTTCCTCCCAAATAGCCGATATAGCTCCCCCAAGCATTGTGCAGCACCTGTATTCAGAACGACACAACAGCAAACACATTGAAAATTTTAATTTAAATCAAACTCAAAAACTGGTTACATGATCTCTTATTCAAATATATTAATAGATGTGGTATATCCTCTATGCAGCTGCAGTTTAATAAGAACAGTCAACAGTGCACTGCCAAATATAGATCGTATAAGTAACGGTCATTTCAGGTACATGATCATTATAAGATAGATAAAGCTAGTATCAAATGTGGGCATGCAATAGAATTCAAACGTGGAATAAATTAACAAACCAGCTATTCGCAAAGGTTCGCTTTTCTTTCCATCAGAGATAAATCCTTGTAATGAGCTCACTCTTGAGTAGATTGAGATAGTATCCCCCTTATATATGATTTTACCCATTGCAGCAGATGCCAGATGGCGTACAGGGCGCCTTGCACCAAGAACCAGCAGAGAAAATAGTGCATCTTCACATTTCCTTTGCCACAGAAGTACAGACTCCTGAAAATTTCAATTTGATTATTCAAATGTAAAAATCCTTAAACTTCAACTCCCACCCTTCTTAATTAAGATTAAGGAGCCTCTGTTTAACTTATGAGAGTCAAAATCTACTTGTCAATTCAAGCTCTACATAGTATAAAGTTCTGTTTGTGAAAACTAATCCAGAGAAGTTTCAGTTGGCCATAATGCATTTTTGTTTCCGGTGTTGCTAGTACCAGATTCAAGATTGATTAAACTTGGATTATTCTAAATCCAAAACTTTCTTTAATTTTACATTACAGCATCCTTCTGTAGTTCTGTTAACAATGAAAACCTATGTCATCGATGTAGCTTCAAATGCTAATTATTTCGCTCAAACAGGGTTAATATTACCTAAATCAACGTCAAATATAAATACACATTTCTTCAGCTCATAAGCTTAATTTGGTGACTCAATCCATGCTCACCCTTACCAATCAAGTGATGGCATTATATATACATACACAAATACATTTAACAAGTTAACTAATAACTAAGAAGTTTCAGTGTGAAATCCAAGGCCACAATAAAAGCCTGTCATGGTGTCTTGTTCCGGTAATTGCTAAGGTCACACACTAATACAGATTTGGATTTCAGTCCAGTAACTTATGAACATTTAACAAGTTAACTAAGAAGCAGGTATTATAGGAAGCTACGTGTTCCTAACTAAAAATAACGATTAACTCCGCGAAACGAACAAATCATAAAAAACCGTAAAGAGACACGAACCTTAGGTTCTTCATCAATGGAGGATATGAGATCGGAAAGAAGATCGAAGCAGAGGAGAGGATCAGGTAGCTTGTGAGAAGCGGAAGCAACTATAGATTCCAATTGTGCGACTAACACTCCAAATCGTGATAACGGAACGTTTTCTCTAACGTAATTCTTCGCCATTGAAGAGATTGGAGTGCTGCTACTTCAGTCGTGTAGAGATGCAAGATGAACCATGAGAGAGAGCCACCAACAAAATCAGGATGTATAAGCTACAAGCATCAATCTACAACAATGAACTAATTGAGATTAACAGCAACAATGGTACACGAATGCAAGTCGAAGGACGGATCGTGAATCAGAACTTGATCGGTGTCCTCCTTGATTGCAGCCGGTGGTGCAACGGTGGAGTATAACCGGTTGCGACTGATTTTTAGCGGGGGTGGTGACGTGCGATGGTGGCTCGCCGGAAACCGGTGGAGGGACGACGATGAACGATTCGTGATTTGGGGGTGTTCTTGATTTGGGGAGTTCCTGACGAAGAATGTGATAGTTACACAAACATTCCCTAGAGATGATAGATTTGTCGGTTTTTTTAGTTAATAGAGTAAATTACAATAAATGGTCGTTTTAGTGTAAAATGACTAATATGTTTTTGACTTAACAATAAATTAACTATTGTGGGTTCGTCTTAATGGTACCCCGGAGGTCATTAGTAAATAGTAATGTGAGGTTATTGGTTTGAAGCCTTGATGTTTAGGTTGTGAGAGGTTTTACCTAGTTGTTTGAGGTTTCCTCTAATGATGTTGGTGTAGGTTCGAGTCGTGGTAAGCAGAAATACACGATGATATAGAATTGTCTCTAAATAGGATCTCGACCTAAATTTAGTTGTTCACCCACTCCCACCTCTCTATACACGATGTTATAGATTGTCGCTTAAGTTTGTAGTTTAGTTTTGGTTTATGCAATGTATTGGACATTTTGTAGAGTATGTTCTTCGAAATGTCAAGATGCTGCGGAATGTGTCATTATGATCTGCGAAATGTGTGTAGACATTTCACAACTCATAAGTATAAATAGGGGAGTCAACCTTTTGGATGAGGTTAGCCATTCAAACCAAATTAGTCACAACTTCTATAAATGAGATCTATAGAGAGATTTTAGAGATAGAAAGTTGTGATCTAGAGAAAGATTAAGTGTGTGTGTGTGTCCTATAGGTGTGTGTAGACATCTCCATCATGTTGAATCATTCAATTGACGTTATTGAATATTATTCTCCTCTCAGATTGTGTGTTTGATTATGTTCTTCATCTGCTCATCATCATCATCGTGTTATACTGTTATTCATCATCTCCTATATGAAAATCATCAAATGGAGCTCAATCTATGAGTGAAAGTAATCTGGATTGGGTTTAAGATTCCTTTTCTGGACCTACAAGTGGTATAAGAGTCTTTGTTACTCGGAATCCAGACTGATTAGACTAGAAGATTGCTAACATATTAATTTTTCACGTTTTTCATTCGTTCTCAAGTGTTCTTCTATCAAATTCGATCTAATTTGTTTGCACGATAAGTTCAGGTAATTATTATTAAATTCGTGAAGTGAACACAAATATTTGAAATCAGGTTTCATAAAAATTGGTGAAGAATTGCTCGAGAAATCGTGAAAATTCAGTTGTAAATATGTTGGTGCGACTCTGCGAAAACGACAGTTTGATCTGCGAAACTATTAGATTGTCCGAAAATTCGTAGAAAGATTGCGTTTCAAAGCGTGAAAACTTTATCCGAAACATCGCGTTTCAACCGTTCATTAATTCTTTTGTGAAAAGTCGTTTTTGCGAAAAATATATTTTTCATGAAATTTTTTTGTTTTTTCTGCAAAAATTATATTTATGCGAAAAGTAGAACCATTCATTTGCGAAAACTATCAATTTGCGAAAGTTTAATTTTTTTTAAGAAGTGAAATTTTTTGTCAATCTCAAAAATTTGAGATTTTTTACTCTCCATTGTTACCATTTTGAAATCATTGGCTATAAAAGACTTTTTGGGTATTTCTTTGCTAAACAAGTGGGTTTTTTTTCCGCCCCAATCGATTAAATTTTAAATTGTTATATCTTTAAATTTTCAAAATAGAATGGTTCAATTTTTTTTACTAGTGACACCCATGCTACGTCTCATATCCACACTACAAACATTGTTTCTAAGGTTAAAGAAGTAGATACACATGTTTCTAACATTTTATCTGATAAGGTGCTATAATATTTCGATAAGAGTCAAGAACAGAAGTGCGAAATTGAACAAGAAGCTAGAAAAAAATGCAGAGCAAAGAAACATTGTGGTTATTGATAACGGCTGTCGAGATCGTTACAAATCCCCAACTTAATATAGATTTGTAGTTATGGTAAGCTAGGGTATCAAGCCTAGGAAATATGTGGACTTTGACTAATCGACCGGAAATTAACAATAAACTACCAAATTGCCTAAATTCACCTAATTTGCCTCTTGGTTATTTTTTAGTGATTTTGATTAATTAACTAATTTAACAACTAAAGAATTGCTAAAAGCTAAAATCTTGATTACTGAGATTACTAAACGAATTACTTATGTGACAAGGTAATTACTTTTGGATCCTGGTTGGCTACCGATCTGGGTAAAACTTAATTAATTGTTAATATAACATAGACATGATCCTCAGTTGCCTAATCGACCTAATAACCTAGTTTTCTAATGGGCTGCTTAGTTCCTACCGCAAGAAAATGCTGAAACACGACAGTGGACCATTAAAACCCTAGTTTACTAGTTAGTCTAACGAATTCAGCACGCGGGTGCTCAACGGTTGCAATGAAACCCGAAACAACTAACAACTAACAGTTAAAGACAAAACGAATCCACACAACCATTCACAAAAAACAGCTAAAAGAAAGTTAGCCGGTCATGGCTAACGAAACATACATGATTATAAACGAAAAGTGCATTAAACTAAAGTACCTTAACACGTAATTGGTCCAAGAACACCCAAAAACCCTAGAAAGATCATAAAATTCGTAAAACCTTCAGTCTAGCCGAAAAAAATGCATAAGTTCCAAAAATCCTTAACTCGAAAGTTTAAATAGTAAACCCTAAGTTTATCTTCTGCCGACTAGTTCGGGGCGTACCACCCTAAAGTGAACATTTGGCGTGTACCGCATGAATTCTTGAATCCGGATATCTTCCTTGTATTCAGGGCATATCTCCCTGATCTGCATCAATCCTGGGTGTACCGCCCAGGTCTTATTTTCATGAACTTTTATTTGTTTTCTTATTTCTTTGCTCGTTTCCCGATCAATCCTCAACTTGGTACCGATCAACTTCCTTATTCTTCACAGTTCATTGGGATTCAACACTTTAGCTCCAAGTACCCTGAAACACAACAACACGGAAAACATGATGCAATCCAACCAGTTTACCTAATAAAATCAGACAATTAAGAGTAATAAACTATGATAAATTGGATTGACATCAATGACAAGGCTCGTGTGAATAACAATGCTAATCAGTATGATTGTGCTGGATACATTCATCGATTTCTTTTCATTCTTATCGGCTAAATACCTTAACAATGAAAATTTTAACCTATACTCTATCCTGTGTGCAACTAAGTTCTACATGTGCAAAGAAGCTAATCGGTCACTCATTCACAAAAATAAAGTCCCAGGCAAAACTCTATAATCATTTAAGAAAAGTGAATTTAATTTTAAATCTAAAATTGATCTCTGGTTGAAAAGTTTGAATTGAAAAAGGTGCATAGCGAAAAAAAAAGTGTATTATTGATCGATTATATAAAAACTTTAGGACACTAAACATGAACGTGTCTTGGCAGAAGTAAACTTGAGAAAATGGAACATGTCCCAAGTTAAACTAAATGCATGTCTGAATGATCAAAAGGTATGAGAAATGTCATATTGGAATTATTTTTTTACCTAGGAAATCTTATACTTGCATTCACCTCCTGATAATTATGTTGAAATGCCGACATTTCACCCCAAATATGACTTGGCTTCCACTTCTGAAAATATTTTGTTCAAAGTTATTTGACAAAATCAAGTTGAGAACATGATTTTTACAGGGGTAAAACTGATGATCCTTTTTATTAAATCAGGCAGGGATTGGGTTCCACAATCAAAATGAATCAACAAATAAATCAAACATTTATAACAGACTAAAACTATTTTGAGAAAATACAATTTATCGGTTTACGTTGTTTATTTCAACCTATCAAATTTATAAGTGGTGGTACTGAACACACTCCTGATCTGGCCCCACCCTCATCAAACTCTCTACTCCTGATAGATTAATTATACATATGCTAGTGTGTCTACTATGTCAAAAGTTCATGACATGCTAATGTGCCAAAAGCGAATGATGTGTTGCATTATGGTAACTTAGATATAGATCTGAAAAATATTTGTTTCCCTCGTCATCCAACTGTGATAATGTTATTATTAGATGTTGACATTTCCGAGGAATTTCCTCGAAGGGTAATAAAGAATGTCGCATATCTCGATGAACACATTCTTACTACTGAGGCATATCGCAAACCCATGTCTACACACATTTCATCTTTTAAAATACAATACAATATTTCCGAATAAAAAGACAAAGAAAATGTTTTTGATCAATTAATCTCATCAGACTTAAATGATGATAATGCGCTGATGTGTCTGTTTCTTATAGTGATAAATCTGATTTTGTGAAGTCTAAATATATGATTAAATGCTATGTTTGTGGTTGTGATGTACTTTATGTCAAGAGATGTGATAAACGTGCTGATAATAAACGAAAGGGGCAACCTGTTTCTGAAAATAATTGTGTTAGATATCCAATTTCTGTCTTAAACTAAACTTTACCCAGAACTACCGAATTTGTCAAGAAGTTTGTACCATTCCAATCAAAACCTGAATCTTTGATGCCTATTTTTTTTATCTGAAAAGGTTGTGAACCCTAAAGTAAAAAGACCCAAAATGCAAAGAAGAAAATATTTGTGTGAAAATATGGTTTGGAAGGTAAAACAACATGTCGTAGTTGATGATAGAGTTTATGATAATCATGATGCTTTTAACCGTGCTAACAAGGGCCAACGCAAGTCTAAAATGATTTGGGTACATGTATCTCGTTAGTTGTTTATGTTTGGTGCAGAGACAACCAGAAGGAGCTATGAACTTTTGACACGATGGTTGTACTCGACACATAACTGGAAGAGTGACTATTATAAATCCTTTGAACTTATGATAACGAACCTATGACGTCTTCTTGAAATCAACACAAAGGAAAAGTCTTTGGAGAACAAACATATATACTGCGAAGATAACTTCGAAGAAAGTCTATCTAGCTACTGAACTTCATTTTGATCCTTTCAGCATCCCGCTTTCAAGCTTATGACAATAATTTAAATTCATACATCTCTACATCATCACACTTACCATCTCATTTTAATGGATATCTCCTCGTTTAGGAGAGTATCTAATTGCATTATTACCAAAATGATGGAAAATGAGGCAACTTTATGACACAGACGTTTGGATCACATAAAAAAACAATATGAACTTAAAAAAAAACTAAAAAAAATATTGTGTTGAGTTTGCCCGAAAAAAGTATTTTCACAAAAAAGGATCTTTAAAAATAAAAAATAATAAATAAAAAAATACAATAATATTTTAATAAAATAAAACAGATAAATAATAAAAATCCTTTTTTGTTTTGTGTGCAAATGGCAAAACAACACAAAATGACCATTCATTGTTGCCGATGACTTATTCAAAGTTGATGAAAGTAAGGTTTTAAGACGACTAGCTTTAGATCTTAATAATCAACTTAATGTTATTTATCCACATGTTTGTTGGATGTTAACATTCCCTCACAGTTTACGACCGTCATATATATTTTTGATCTATACATTAATGAAAAGAAGAAACTGAAATACTTTTTTTCCTTACAAATGAACAAATGGTTTCCTTCACAACAAATGTCTCACTCCAAACAAAGGAATCAATAAATAACCTTTTAAAAAAAACAAGGCATTAAGCACAAGTAATTGATTCATCTCAAAGATTTTCACAATACATGTATTTTTAAGACGGAAGGAGGGCACACTAATCATTGTGTCCTTCCCTTGCTTCATCAAATCGAGATCGATCGCTACAAATTAAGCTAGGGTTCGAGATATCTCCCAGATCTTCTCGAGATGTAGACGATATACCTAACTGTGTAGGTCTTCTTTGGGTTTGCATTTCGACTTTTCGAGCAATAGATCTGCAATGAGCCGTCAAGATCAGCTTTGAGGGGGAATGTGGTGGTGGGATCTCAACTTTAAGGGTTTTGGATTTCGAGCAACAACGAATTTTTTAGGGTTGATGAATTTCGAGCCGTCCATGAAGAAAATGGGACTAGGGATTTTTTAGGGGTTTAATTTTGTTTTATATTTAAAGAGGGGGTAAAAATGTCAATTCACACTTACTTAACAAGAAAAATTAACGGTCATCCATCCTAGGGACGAAATTCCGCAACGGTTTATCAAAAGGTTGTGGTTGAATCCGTAATAAATAAAAGTTAATGACTATATGTAAAATTCATGCAAAGCACATCATGGACGTAATCCGTAATTTACTAAAAAAAAAATCGATGAACTTCCAAACGGCGTCGTGTAACTTCTAATGTAAACTAAACCAAAAAGCCCTAAAAACCAACATTCCTCGACGTCTCTTATTTCCATTTCCACTTCTGAAGATCTCCCGCCCCGACGCACTTTTCTTCCTCCAATCGATCTTCTTCGTCACCGTCACCTCTGCAAGATCCAGCTCACTTTTAACTAATCAAAGGTAACTTCTCGATCCTCTACATTTATCACTTAATCGGTTATACTCTTCTTTTTCCGACTCAAATTCGTGTTTCTGTTACTCAAAATATCAGGATCGAAGATGTCTGTGCGGGTTCTGAACCCTAACGCCGAAGTGCTGAACAAATCGGCCGCACTTCACATGAACATCAATGCGGCCAAGGGTCTACAAGATGTTCTCAAGAGCAACCTCGGCCCTAAGGGCACCATTAAGATGTTAGCTTCTTGTTTTCATCATCTTTCGTTTACTATATAGCTGTTTTGATTTGTTTTTTACGGTTATTGATGTGTTAATTTTCCCGCAGGCTTGTTGGAGGAGCTGGAGATATCAAGCTAACCAAGGATGGCAATACTTTATTGAAAGAAATGGTTAGTCGTTGTGTGTCATTTTCGGTAGTGAAAATATCTGTTGAGATTGGTATTAATCTTCCATTTTATTATATGCTTGCAGTTTGTTCATCAGCTCACTGAGCACTTAGAACATGACACTATAGGCTTCTCATAGATAATATATATACAAAACATGGATCACCAACTTCTATTGTACTTTTTTTGTTGGGGGAATTGCATATATTCCCCCTACTTTGGAAAAAAATTGCATATATCCCCAAAATACAAGTTTTTAATGCATAATGTACAATGGTCCTAAAGCATGATTTGGGGAAATATGCAATTTCTCAACTTCAGAGGGGGAGATATGCAAATGCCCTTTTTTTGTTTCGTCATGTAACACCATGAATAAGTTTGATTGTTGTAGCTTATGGTGCTATGATTGATGACACATGTACATATTTAGCAGAGTTGGTTTATCAAGAAGGTGAAAAGATAATGTGGCATTGTTTCTGCTAGGAGCTATGTTGATATTCTATAATCTAGAAAAAAAAGAGTCTCAATAACCAGGGTATAGGATTTTTCTTTTTAATAGAGTAAAATCATTTTGGACTTTGTATTCAAGTTTCAGTGGAGCCCGTTATTACTAACTGCTAAAGTTCTACTTGTAAAAACTGGCACACTTTGGACTTCTTAAATAAAGCTACAAGTGGAAATTTGATGGTGTTAAATATGTTGCACATCTCACTTTGGCAACTGCGAAGATGTAGTTTTTTGTTATAAAATCTTACTGTTGCTCTTTGCTCGAGTGAAAGGATTGCTTTATGTACATGGTTCTCGTGTCACTACACTGCCTTCATGCTTCTTTTATGGAGATTGATTTTTTTTATTTTGTTTTATGGTTACAGCAAATTCAAAACCCAACTGCTATTATGATTGCAAGGACGGCTGTTGCACAAGATGATATTAGTGGTGATGGAACAACTTCTACAGTCATTTTCATTGGCGAACTAATGAAACAGGCTGAGCGTTGCATTGATGAAGGTTTCTTATCTTTCTGGTCTTCTTGGTTTTGCTTGTCATCTAAGTTTTTATTAAGATTAGTTTTATCTTTTTTATTCATTTAACAGGTGATTTACCTCCCAGTATTACTGTGCTAATTGTTCAAAATTGTAGTTTATTTTTAAAATTAAAAAATCAAGTGAATTAATAAAATCGAAGACAAAACTAGTATGACAATTGAAAAGTATGTTCTTCTTATTGCTGTTTATGCAGGGATGCATCCGCGAGTTCTGGTTGACGGTTTTGAAATTGCCAAGAAGGCCACATTGCAATTTCTTGAGAAGTTCAAAACCCCAGTTGTGATGGGCGACGAACCTGATAAAGAGACGCTGAAAATGGTAGCAAGAACAACATTAAGAACTAAGGTGTTTTTTGTAGTAACTTTTTATTTGTAGACTTGTATTTTTTCTATCTTGTGGTCAAGTTCTTGTTTGGTTGATTTTTTTTTCAGATGTCTTAATTTTTTTTTTAAAATCGTTCTGCAGTTGTATGAAGATTTAGCTGATCAATTAACTGACATAGTTGTGAACTCCGTGAGATTTCTACTTAACTAAATCTACAGCATAGATAATTATATTCAATTTCGTGTGTGTTTATAGCTGAAAATTATTTTATGTTTTCTTGTATTGTAGGTGCTCTGTGTTCGCAAGCCAGAAGAAGCTATTGATCTTTTTATGGTTGAGATTATGCACATGCGCCATAAGTTTGATGTAGACACTCGCCTGGTATGTTATATGTGATTACCTCACTTGTGAATATTTACATTGTGATTTCATTTCTAATTTCTGATTATGTTGTTCAATAGGTTGAGGGCCTTGTTCTTGATCATGGGTCCAGACATCCTGATATGAAAAGGCGAGCGGAGAATTGTCACATCTTGACCTGTAATGTATCATTGGAATATGAGAAAAGGTAACATATACTTTGAATCAAGCAATTCTGAATCTGCCTTTTGTTTTTAATTTAGTTAGCCTGTAAAAAAATATTTCAGTGAAATAAATGCTGGATTTTTCTACTCAAACGCGGAACAGAGAGAAGCAATGGTTGCAGCAGAGAGACGTTCTGTTGACGAGAGAGTGAGAAAAATCATTGAACTGAAAAACAAGGTAGATCTTTTTTCTTTTAAATTTCTTAAGGGAACTTGGTCTTCAGGGAGTTTAGGTCCCAACAGCCGGGCGCGAGGGACATATTATGTACTCGAGGGATCTCTCTCATCTGTTTTACATATGTACCGTTTTATCAAACAAACATTTCATGATGTTTTCATTGCTTTGGTTGTTTTTACATATTGGTCTCCTACAAACCTTGATTTGACCTACTTTGACCAAGAAGTACATGAGGTGCCGCCTCAAGGCCCTGAGTTGCTTTCCTGTTTGCCTCATTTGCTATGCACGTCAAAAGGGCCTTTATAAACCAAGCAGATAGAGGTTTACATTTGAAATTTCAATTCTAATAAGATTTCATTTGTCTGCAGGTGTGTAATGGTACCGAAGACAACTTTGTTGTTATAAATCAGAAAGGGATCGATCCTCCCTCATTGGATCTCCTTGCTAGAGCAGGGGTCGGTAACTCATATATTAATATTAATATTAAATTCTTGTATTAACCTAGAAACTTGTTTTATAATTTCTGCATTGTTGACCTTGGTAGTTTGGTAAATTTTCAGATAGTCGCTCTCCGTAGGGCCAAAAGGAGAAATATGGAACGGTTGGTTTTGGCATGTGGTGGGGAAGCTGTGAACTCTGTGGATGACTTAACCCCTGATTGCCTTGGATGGGCAGGGCTGGTCTATGAGCATGTTCTTGGGGAAGAAAAGTATACATTTGTTGAAAATGTGAAGCATCCGAATTCTTGTACAATTTTAATTAAAGGTAATTTACAGTTTATTGGTTTTCTGCACTGCTAATATTCTGTATTTTTGTTTATCATTACATTCAATGTATTCTATATTTCTATTGAAGGACCAAATGACCACACAATTGCACAAATCAAGGATGCTGTTAGAGATGGCCTGCGAGCAGTCAAAAATACCATTGAAGACGGAGCAGTTGTTAGAGTAAATTTTATCTTTCAACTTAGTAGGATTAAACCTTTAAAGTCGGTTAGTACTATACTTAGTGTAGCATATTTAATATGTGTCAGGGTGCGGGTGCTTTTGAGGTTGCAGCTCGACAACATTTGGTTAATGAAGTGAAAAAGACTATTAAAGGGGTAGGTTGGACATTCTCGATACATAATTATAGTCGTGTTCATATCAACCAAATTAGATTTTTTTAATATTTTTTTGGCGGTTTATTTTTCCGACTAGCGTGCTCAACTTGGTGTTCAAGCTTTTGCGGATGCCCTCCTTATTGTGCCAAAGACACTTGCTGAAAATTCTGGACTTGACACGCAAGACGTTATAATTTCTTTGACTGTAATTTTTCTACACCTTTGATTATATTATTAGTCTTTTATATTATGTTTGTGTATTATGATCTCACTTAACTTATTAAATAGGGAGAGCATGACAACGGGAACGTTGTTGGACTAAATCAACACACAGGAGACCCAATTGACCCTCAGATGGAGGGCATTTTTGACAACTATGCCGTCAAGCGCCAAATCATCAACTCAGGGTATGCAGTTAGACAAATAGCTTAAAACGCAAGAATATGAACATGCTTTTTTGGGAACATTCTGTATCTTTGAATGAAATTTGTGGTGTTTTTGCAGCCCGGTAATTGCATCACAGCTGCTACTTGTGGATGAAGTGATCCGTGCAGGCCGTAACATGCGAAAACCAAGCTAAATGTTTGTTGCTGCAGGGCTGTAACATGATCCCAGAAGATTTTGCTTTGAGATTTTGACCAAGGTAGGTTGTGCTACATTTTTGCTGTCAATTGTGTGTAGACAGCTTTAGCTATTTGCTTTTGTACAATTTTTGAGGTGTTACATTTTAAGTTTAAGCTTATGCTGCAACGGAAACACAATGGTATTGGGTCCACTTTGTCACTTGGTTTTTTTTTTATTATTACTTTTATTTATTTTTTTAGAAGTAATAATTAGAATTGATATCTAGTATTTTGGCTTTATGAGGTGAGGTGGTGAGGAAAGAAAAGTAATAGATATGACATCAAGTATTTTTAATAGCTAACGTGGGTTACTAACCAAATTGGTAGAGGGAGTGGAGGTTATAGATTTAATCCTAGACAATGGATTTAATCCCTGCCAATGGTATTTCTTTTGTATTTTAAAAGTATATTAGTGTGTGTTTGTCATTAAAAAAATGTAAAATTAATAAGAACTGAAATCTCATGGGCCTATATATTTTATAAATTTTAGTTTAGCTTAATGTATTTCTTTTCTTGTAAAATATTATATTAAACGAACCATATAAAACTGTAACAGATGTCTAAAAAATGATTGTCTCAACATTTAGACAAAGAAATGTGAAAGATAACTAAAGTAACATGTCATTAATGTGAAAGAGAGAAAAAGTTATACCTTTATACTTTATGCATGAGTGTTGCTAACATGTCACTTTATAAATGGGTTGTGATGGATCTTAAACATTTAGATATGCTGGTTGAAAGTTTAAAAGTATTAAAAATTTGAATTACCATTCTACATGGTGACGGATTCAAGATTTTTTTTCTGTGAGGTTGTTTTTTTGGTGTTCGAATTTCTAACGAGATGCCATCAAAATATCCGGGAAGGTCATGTCGTGTTTTAGTAGTTTAACTTGTGATTATTGATCATATATATGTGTGTAAATATAACTATGATAATTGCACCAAAGAACATGTATCAATTAAACTTAAGTAACCATCACATATATATGAAAAATATTGATGTGTAAGCACTCAACAAAAAAATACCTTTATATTGAGAAAGATTAAACTAGTTCTATTAGTTCTATATTGAAAAAGAATAAAAGAACATAGAAATTAGAAACTACCTAATTAGTAATTACCCTCACAATATTAGAATTCTTAAACCCTAGTTTCATTAAATCAACAATGATGAAAACTCTAAAAAGAAATGAGAAAGAATGAAAGATGATTATCAAAATTTCGCTTGCACCAATAATTTTCGAGCATGGCTTCACCTTGGAGGTGGTCATCTCAGCAACTCGCACCTTTGCTTGGTCAAACTCGAACTCGCGAGTCATACATAACTAGAAAATGAGAAGATTGAGTGCTGTGAGGCGGATTTTTTTTTAAATTGAAAGAAGGGGTCGACTATCAGGGGTAAGGGACTAAGGGATCATTTTCTTTTAATAAAGTTTTAAAAACTTTTAAAAGTATATAAAAAAGTCACTCCACTATTATTTAATGATCCATTAGTCCTCTTCTCTTCTATTCAAAAGCTCCAATAAATATTTAACTATAAAATTTAAAATTTTGGATGTAAAAGTTAAAGTGTAATATATAAAGATTGTTCAAATTGAGCGAAATAAAACTCAACATTACTAAACGAAAACATATTGTTGGGGGAGGGGAGGGGGACCCCGACCATAAGTAAGATTCACCCATATAAAACGGTCTAGGTTTAAAATGAGTTCTAAACTGATGTTTAAAGAAAAATTAAAGGCTAACATGAGACTAACCCACTTTATATATTTTAGTTGGAGGTTGAAGTTTAAACCCAAACGTTAAATAATTTATTTTGAGGAATAAATTATTGGAATTCTTTCACGCTACGGGGTCGTTTAGCATTGGTTGTAATAGCTCTTTTATCACTCTAATTCCCAAGATTGCCGATCCTTTATCTCTTGACGACTTTCGCCCCATTAGCCTTATCGGATCTATCTACAAAGTTGTGGCGAAGGTTTTGGCGAACCGTATTCGTGTGATAATTCCCGGGTTGATAAGTGAGACTCAATTTGCTTTCCTAAAGGACCGACAAATCCTTGAAGGACCGCTTATTCTCAATGAAACAATTGCTTGGTTAAAACACACTAGAGGGGAAGCATGCCTTCTAAAAATCGACTTCGCGAAAGCCTTTGATTCGGTAAATTGGGACTTTTTGATGGATGTTCTATCGCATATGGGGTTTCCTTCGGTTTGGAAAGGTTGGATTTTGGGTTGCCTCTCGAGTGGTAGGTCTTCGGTCCTTGTCAATGGCTCACCGTCAAAGGAATTCCAATTCTCTAGAGGTCTTCGGCAAGGAGACCCTCTATCTCCATTCCTCTTTATTATTGTGATGGAAGCCTTCCATATGCTCTTGGAAAAGGCAAAGTCCTTGGAGATTATTAAAGGTGTCAAACTTCCTAACAATGGTCCTAGTCTCACTCACCTTTTCTTTGCGGATGATGCGCTTCTTCTAAGCCATGCCGACGAAAATTCCGTCCAAAATCTCACTAGTGTGGTCAAATGGTTCAACCTTGCTTCGGGGCTCACTATAAATTTCCATAAGAGCAAGCTTTTTGGAATTGGCATGGACCCGTTTCGCCTTAAGCTCCTTGCTAGGGATATTCATTGCCAAGTGGGGACTCTCCCTTTTACTCATCTTGGCCTTCCGATTGGGAAAAATATGAATGGCATTCGGAATTGGGAGGTGGTCATCAATAAAATTAAGTCAAGGCTTTCGGATTGGAAAGGGAAAAATCTTTCTTTTGGAGGAAGAGGTACTCTTGTCAAATCGGTTCTTGGAGCTATCCCCATATACTATCTTTCACTTTTTAGAGCTCCCGGAACTTCTCTCAAAACTATGGAAGCCACACGTCGAATCTTTTGTTGGGGTGAGAAAAAATTGCCTTGGGTTGATTGGTTCTCGATGTGTTCGGATAAAAAGAAAGGTGGAATGGGGTTCGGGTCGCTTCAAGCTATGAATTTGAGTCTTCTTGCCAAATGGCTTTTCAAGTTCAAAGCGGAAAGCAATCGTCTTTGGGTTAAAGTGATATGGGCTATTCATGGTGCTAAAGTGATCAAATCTTCTTTTCCATGCAAGAAGGCTATTACGGGACCTTGGAATGCTATTTGAAAAGCCAAACGCGAGTTGATGAGCTTCGGGATCGATATTGACTTAAGAGTCCGTTGTTGGATTGGCGATGGTAGTACGGTGATGTTTTGGCTTGATAATTGGTTGGGTATAGGCTTATTAAAAGATCTCTACCCATTGCTCTTTGACCGTGAGAAGATAAAAAACGTCTCTGTGAAACTTCGACTGAGTTTTCTCCCTACTGTCGTTCCCTCTATTCCCCCTCTGTCGCTACTCTCTAATTCCCACTCTAATATTCCTCCTTCATTCTCAGGGGCTGGGTCGGTTCAAGGGTTGGGCACTGTTTTTGTTTTAAATTCCTTTTCAGGTGGCAGGAGATCTGAGAATGTGTACGAAAACAACCACACCACACTTGGGCAAAATGGGACGGGTCTGGGGGATAATGTTGGTTTCGAAAATAATGTAATGCAGGTTGGGAGGGGCTTCAACAATGTCAACTTGGGGGCTGGGAGGATAAACGGGCTTTTGGAGGTTTCTGGAATTGGGTTGGGCTCGACTTGGGGTTTAAATGAGGCTGGGCCGAATGTGGATGTAGGGATAGGGCTGGAGGCGGGTTGGGGGGGCGCTATTAATTCTGGGAATGCTATCGGCAATTCTGGGGTTTTTGGTGTTGGTTATGGGAATCAGGTGATAGAGATTTCGAATGAAGGTACTGAAGACTATCCAAGCTCAGGTGCTAATGTTGCTAACATGGGGCCGTTGACGTTGGAACCTGAGGTGGCTTCAACAAGGGAGATGACTTTCTCTTGGGATTGGAAAAGAGGCTCTATTTCAATTGATGATGACATCCATAGCATAGAGGAGTTGATACGCAATGCTTCCGCCTCTTTCAACACGGGCAAGGATTCTTGGGGTTGGGAAGTGGATACAAAAAATGAATTTTCGGTCAAGTCGGTAAGGAAGGAAGTGGAATCTATGTTACTCCCGTCTTCGAACTTTGCAATTCCATGGTTACATTGGATTCCCTTAAAAGTCAACGCGTTTGGGTGGCAAGCTTCGATTGATAAGATAGCTTCGAAAGATAATCTATTGGCTAGGGGAAAAGATATTCCTACGGTTTGCTTGGGTTGTAACTCCCATATTGAAACAACAAATCATCTTCTCATCCATTGTCGGAAAGCAAGTAATATTTGGGATAGGGTGCTCACATGGTGTAAGGCGCCAAGGGATCTCTTCTACACGGTGAAAGACGTGATAAAGATGCATGAAGGATGGCAATTCGACAAAGGTAAACTTAAAACATTTCATTGTATCTTCATCACTACCTTATGGTTCATTTGGAAAGCAAGAAACAAGAAGGTTTTCAATGATCAAGACTCTTCCTTAGAAGAAATAGTGGGGGAAATTCAACTTTGGTCCTTCATTTGGTGCAAAAATAGAGGCAAAAACTATAACTTGGTTTGGAATGATTGGCTTCATTTTGTGTAATTGTCTTTGTTGTTGTTTGTGTTTGCTGTGTTTTTGGTTTAGTGGGACTGCCTATGTTTGGCCTCCTGTGTTTTTGGATTTGGTGTTCTCTTCCTAGCTTTGGCTAGTTTTTAATAAATTTACTGCCGTTTCAAAAAAAAAAATTAAAGAAGGATATCGAGCGAATTAAAAGACAACACAAACATTTTTATGTTTGAATTTTGATTGATTTGTTTTGTTTACTTAAAATTTTCAATTTTGTGAATTTTTTAGAATAAAAACTGGTACTTTTGACGGTCAGTCAAGGGGCAGGCAAAAGGTGGGGGACCAACTCGTGTGTATCGCCGGCCCTCCGTGTAGCCAACTAAGAACACACGTGTCACCGTCTCATTGGCTCCCTCCTCCTCTCTTTCACCGCACTCCGCATTTATATAAACCCATCGAATCCGCTTCTTTTCACTCTCCTTCGATCAAACACCTTCAGTTCACACACACAGAAACTCTGCTTCTCGCCCTATCAATCGAGGTATTTCTCGATCCGTTTTCTAATTTCTGAAATCTAGGTCTAATATAGTTGATTCTATATTTCTATGCTAATGGATTGATATGTGTGTTTCGGTTATGTTAATCGTGTTTATATATGAATCTGTTACTTTTTTAACTGATCTAAACTGTTTCGAACGATGATTTTAGTATCGTAAATCACGTGCTTAAGGATCTGTAACTGTTTCATTGAGCTAAGACTCTGTAGCTATCTGGTTTTGTTTTATGGTGGAGAGCCTGTAGATCTCGATAAACTGTTTGGTTTGAAATTTATTTAGCTGTGACGGTTATTTCTACTTTACGCACAAGTCGTGATGGATGCATTGTGTGTTGAGACTTTAAATTTAGATAAGTATATATAGCGTTGTAGATTTGTTCATCATGTATGAATCTTATCTGCACATTTCAGTTGTGTTTTGCACTTTTGCTCCATTTTTATGGAGTTGGTATAAATTGATACATGAAGAACAAACACATGTTTCTTCTTGGTTAATGGTTGATTCTAGTGTATATGTGTAAACTATGATCTGTTAATCTGTAAATGGGCCGATCGTCGGTAAAAAAGTGCATATAAGCTCATTTGGGACTTTGGGTCTACTCAAGCCATACAACAAGTCAATTTGGGTCAACTCAAATTAAACAACAAGGCAAAATCATAGGTCACTCTGGTAACACTGGCTAACTTAAAATGAGTCCAATGAACTGCACTGTCACCACCATATAGTCGCCAAAATTGTCGCCACCAGTGCCACTGATGAACTCGTCACCATCCCGTGACCCCGACACCACTAGCAGCCATAAAAATAAATATAGCAGGTGAATCCGTTTTGATACTTTTTTTCCAAAATAAATCATCTCAATCCAATCTCATTTTAGTCTGAACCTGTTCTAACCCGAAATTAAGTGATACTTCTCTAAAATGGACTGTCTGGACTCTGGACCTGAACGCAATTTGACCTGCACCTAACCCAACCTGACTTGCCTGTTAGGCTTATTGTAGTGTAATAGTTTGGACTTGTTCATCTACATCCTCATTATGTGTCTATCTGCTTGCTGAAATCACTACAAATCTACAATGACTGATATGATATGTTTTGCAGATTCAGGTCTATACTAATCAATAGAATGGCATCAACGGAAGCTTCACGTGAGGAAAATGTGTACATGGCCAAGTTGGCAGAGCAGGCCGAAAGGTATGAAGAAATGGTTGAGTTTATGGAAAAGGTTGCCAAGACAGTGGATGTTGAGGAGTTGACCGTGGAGGAAAGGAATCTTCTTTCTGTGGCTTACAAGAATGTGATTGGAGCGAGGAGGGCGTCATGGAGGATAATATCCTCCATTGAACAGAAAGAAGAAAGCCGTGGGAACGAAGATCATGTTAAGCTTATCAAAGATTACAGGGCTACAATCGAGACTGAACTAAGCAAAATATGTGATGGTATTCTGGGCCTTCTGGATTCTCATATTGTTCCCTCCGCTTCATCTGCAGAGTCGAAGATCTTTTACCTGAAGATGAAGGGTGATTACTATAGATACTTGGCTGAGTTTAAGTCTGGGGCTGAAAGAAAAGAAGCTGCTGAGAGCACTTTATTAGCTTACAAATCTGCTCAGGTGGGTTATCATTTTTCATTTCCACATGTTAATCTTGTTAAATCTTGAGTTAATTTCATACTTTTGTCTTGTAGGATATTGCTCTATCTGACTTGGCTCCTACTCACCCAATACGACTAGGGCTTGCGCTTAACTTCTCAGTGTTTTATTATGAGATTCTCAACTCACCTGACCGTGCTTGCAACCTTGCCAAGCAGGTAATATCATTACCATTTAGCTTCAACACTCTTTGTTGTCAGGGCTTGGTATTTTGAATTGATTATTAGTAGTTATAAAAGTTCATGATATGCAATTATGCATCAAGGGTACGAAAACTGACTGGCCACAGTAGCTGACTCAACTTAGTTTGTGTGTGTATATTATCGTGTCATTGTATTGACTAGGTAGAATGTTCTCAAAATTATGATTATTATCTTTTTAGAGCAAGTAGCAAAATTGATTTCCATTATGACAAAGTGTATGAGAAGATACTAAACACATTTTAAATTGCTGTCTTCCATCACAGGCTTTTGATGAAGCTATTGCTGAGTTGGATACATTGGGAGAGGATTCATACAAGGACAGCACATTGATCATGCAACTTCTCCGTGACAATCTCACTTTGTGGACATCTGATATCGCGGTCTCTCTCTCTTTCCCACCTAATATCTTATGCACTCTTTCATATGCTGCAAAGCTGAACATAACCATTTACTTGTAAAATGTCTAGAGTACCATTTGCTTGAAAATTTGACTAGAATGAAAAAAGTCTAAATTTCACTGGACTAACAGCTTGTAGTTTTACCAGCAAGTCTTTTACACTGTTAATGTTTTGTTTGTGTTGCAGGATGAAGCTGGGGATGAGATCAAGGAGTCCTCAAAACCCGAGGAGACACAATGATTGAAAAACAGTCTGTTTACTAAGCATCACTGCCTTATTATAAGTATCCTATTACGAATGACAGGTATCATGGACAAAATGATTTGCACCATCACCGCGTGATGCTAGCACTCAGTAGATCCAAAGCTTGTTTAAATACATGTGGCTCGCTGATTGTTATCTGCTTAGGGCTTGAGTTAGTTTTTATCCTTGTTTAATCAAATTCTGGATTTTTAGGCTTTGTCTGGATCATCATATGCATGCTTTGTGTTGTTTTTATGAAGCTGTTTGGGTGGCTTTCTTCCCTTTTATTGATCGTTACCCAAATCTTGTTTACTATGTACCCAACAGATATCGAGTCGTCTATATGGTTTGTTTTTTTTATTTTGTAAACAATCTTTTCTATACGTAAAATATATTAGGAATGAAGGTTTTTCCCTACAAAGTTGATGTGGTACGATTCTGCAGGTTCTGGCTAAAAATCTAGGTCGAACTGCAACGCTATGGGTTTAAGAAACTTGTACCACCCCTGTTGATTTTTATAGTTTAGGGTTTAACGATTTGGTTTTAACTTTAACCAATTTTGTGACATCCTAAATTTTATGGGGGTTAGTATACATGTATGATGCTTATAATTATATGGTCTAGATGATCAAAATATCATTTTCATGACTCTCTAATACTACTTTTGGGTTAAATAAAGAATATTAATTTATTCTTGAGTTAGTTACATATATAGACCCTACGATTTTGCCATTTTGGTCTAAATAAGATATTTGAGATATAAGTTTCAAAAGTTATGAGTTTGGGATTTATAGTTTCAATGTTGTAAGAAGTTTGAGGTATGAGACTAAGTTTTGTTAAGTGGTTTGTTAAACTTGTTAAACTTATGCAAAATGATAAAAAGATACTTTTGATTTTTTTTTTGGATCAGTGATAACAATGAAATTCGAACCTAACGGGAAAATACGAGACATATGAAATGAGCATGGGGTCGGGTGATTGGGTTTGAATAAACTCGAACGCGACGAGAATATCTAAAAATTAAAACACTTGGATTAGATATTCAGGTATGAGACTAGTTCGAATTTTTTTCACATTGTCTAATAACAAGTAGATATGATCCGCGCGTTGCGGCCAACAATTTTGTAATTTTTTAACGCAGGAATCTACACTGCATGATTAATCATGCAACACCGAGGCGTTTCCATATGCGTTGCGGCTAGTGTTTCTGGAAAAGAATATTATTTGAAACGTAATTCACACCTCATCCAAAAACATGACATACTTGACATGTATTCCATAATAATTTGACAAATGTATTTAGTTGTATTTCACACTTTCACCTAATTTTAAATAATTTACCAAAAAAATGTTTAATTAAAATTAGTTTTTAGGTTAATCGGTCTGATGAATCTTCTATGTTCTCTTAAGCGTATATTTAAAGTCATGTTTGGCTAAATTTTTACACTTACTTGGGGGAAAACGAGTATTTGACGGGTTAGTAAAATGAGTCTATGAACTTGCCTTAAGGTGTGTAAAAATGACTTTATGAAAACTCTTCTTATTGAAAGTGTATTGTCGCTCTTTTGAACAAATGTATCGTGTGTATTGTGGATCATTTGAGGAGTCGAAAGCCCATCAGTCGGACCCGTGACACCCGACTGGGGGACGATGCATGATCCTTACGGTGACTCGCACCCTTGCAAAGCAATACATTCGAGCGTTTTATGTCTATGTAAACAAACTCGGTTTTCACGCATGTGCTGTCTAAAGATAATGGCTGGGATGAAGGGTTGGTGATATTTTGTCACCGCGTAGATCCGGTGGCGAATGCGTTGGTTGACTTGGCTTTGGTTACGACCGCCCATGTATACACGAGAGCGGTACATGGAGGAAACAGACCTTGGTCCCCTGCTGGTTCATGACAACATATTCGAGTGTAATGGTACTTTGACCATAAGTCACTACAACTATGTGTCGTATATGAACACCTTTTGATAATCTTTATCCAACTTATTTATTTAGGGGTTGTTTGGTTGAGTCTGAACCAGATGAAGGGCTCGTTTAGAGGTGTAAAAACGAGCCCGAGCCTTGCACGAACCCGAGTTTTCGAAGCTGCATCTATGTCCGCAGGCCGCGCAATCATCGCATTGTTTTCAAGGAATTTTAACCAAAACTGCACCCCCTTGCGTGCGGGTAGATGCTATAGTAAAACGTAACGCAATAACTTAATATGTCATAAAGGTTTGCATATATAAACTAACAATGTTTTTTGTTCCCACACCAACGTGGGACAAGGTAAATGAAATAAAAGTTTTGAGATTTGTTTGTTAATTTTATAATCTCATTCAGATGTCCAATCAAACAGGTCCTTACTGGTTCAGAGTCTTTTATTAAATCAGACATCTTACTAATTCAACACTTAATAAAACATACGCTACCAAACATCCCGTTAATGTTTTAAAATATGGAGTGTGTCAGCATGAGAGTTTGTGCATTTATCTAATGTGGTAACACACAAATTCTTTATCATAGTAGTTTTATCATGTGAAAATCACCGTTTTCGTTTAAGATAAGTATTTAAGGATATTATTTCTATTTATATATGTTGTAAAGTATGAACTTATTTTTATTTATTATATTTTATATCGACATAAAATGTACATATTTTAAATAGTTTATGGTGATTCTAACATACGTGCAATACTGCAAGTCTGTAATTTATCATATTTTACTATTAGTGTCACTTGTTAATAGGGAAAAGCAAATATGATGTTCTTTAAATATCTAATTTAGATGTGAACTTATCAATACGACGTAATTTTGATAAAAAATCAATCATCTTTGAAATTACTCCATATCTCATCCATATCTCCTTGTAAATGGTGATGTGTGTAGGTAAATTTAAATCACAAAACTTTTTTACAAGAAAATTTATTGTTTATAATCAAAATTACGTTGTTCTGATGAGTTTCACATCTAAGTTGGCCTAATAGTCCCATATTCAGTTTTTTTAATAAACATAAAATTATACATAACCAGAAGTGTTTTTTTAATTATCTCAACAAGTTTACAAGTTGAATGTATTAATACAGCACAAGATTATAGTGTGATAATGTAATTGTTGGGAGATGTTTACTCTTCAAATGCAAAATTGTCATTTTATTTTGAACTTTTTATTATTTGAATAGTTCATTTGTATTATGAAGATTACAATTATGATCTTGGTCATTTCACATTTTGATACTTTATTACTTATTAAATTTGTATTTTAAGGCTATGTGTAATCGGACGTTATAGCCCAAAAACACCCACCATGGCGCCCCACATAGCGCCCGTGGGCACCCCTCGGGGCGCCATGTTGCCTTCTCCCCTCCGTGAGCGTGATGTAGGTGGCGCCCCTCTCCCCTTGACTTTTCCAAAACTAGCCGTTAGTTAGCCATTTTCAAATAAATAAATGTGATTAGGTAATGATTAGGGGGCTTTATGACTACACCCATCCCCCATAACCCCTCTTTTGCCACGTCACTGCCACATGTCACATAATGCCCCATGACTACACATAGCCTAAGGCTATGTGTAATCGGGCGTTATAGCCCCAAAACCCCCACCATAGGGCCCAACATAGCGCCCCTGGGCATCCCCCGGGGCGCCATGTTGCATTTTTTGTGGGTGTGGCGTTACCTAGATGGCGCCTCTCCCCCTTGACTTTTCAAATATATCCGTTGAAATATACCCACCAGTTTGCCACGTCCCAACCATGTCACATAACCCCCCATTCTTGACTACACACCCATCCTCCATAACCCACCCTTTGCCACGTCACTGCCACATGTCACATAATGCCCCATGGTGGGCATTATGACTACACATAGCCTAATCAGGTAATTTAGGCTTTTAGTATTATGTAAATAAACATCCAATCAAATATGAATTGGTATTTGGTATATGACACCTAGATTACTTACTAACCATGACCACATACTGTTAATCTAAATCTATACATTTGTGGTGGAAAAAAACATTTGTGCACACATCACGTCTCCATCAAAATTGGAAACCACCACCACCAGGAAAACATTTTTATGGAAAACTCTAGATGTAATAATAAAACTTATGTTAACAAAAAAAAAAATCAAATTTGACAACCCAAGGACCACGAAAAAAATTCCAAAATCCAGTTGCCGCCTTCAATCGTGAAATTTTTCCCTCCATCATTCCCAAAACGTGATTGAAAAAATTCACCAAGATCCCTCCAAAAACTCTACTTAAATCTCTCGATTGCTACAGATTTACAAGTTCTGCTGAAGCCTCAGATCGAGATCTTTCAAAAAATGGCGATTGCTGCAAGCCCTAACTCCAAAGCCAACGTATCTTCTCCCATTTCCAGCAAGAAGAAAAAGATTAGCAGAGGCCAGGAGAAGGAGATCGCGACTGAACTGGATTCATCTACTCCGAGCTCTCAACCACACAAGAGGAACAGCAATCCAGGGGTTCGTGTTATCGGTGGCCGGATTTACGACTCTCAGAACGGCACGACTTGCCACCAAGTATGTCTAATTTGATTATTTGCTGTAATTATTGTGCAGTTGTTTAATCCAGGGACTCTGTTTTAGGTTTTTCATGAATTTCAAATTCGATTTATGATAGATGTTGCTCCGTGCGATTAATTAACCTGTGTTTCTAGTTTTAGCTCGATGACGGAACTTTGAGTAGATTGATTTGATTATTAGGGCCAAACCTATTGCTTCTAGATTGATATGTGTTTTGTTATAATTTGGAGACTGTAGCAGAAGGATGTAATGTGTTTAGAATTCATTCCAGATCTGAAGCTGAAATATCAGTGAGAGTTATGTGGTAGGGAAATAAATTGAAAAAACTCAAGGAGTAACAATGTTTAAATCTGGTGGATGAACCCTTGTGTTGCAGCAAGGGTGTAAAATAAGTTAACTTTTGATAAAATCAGGTTCAAAAATGTTGATAAGTTAGTTAATGTTTATTTGTTTCTGGATTGTGTCTGCCATACATAAATTGTTAACTTTTGATTGGTTTCAGTGTGTTGCTAACCATCTGAGTGGTTTTATCACTTTTAACACATGTAGTAGACACTTGATTTATTTGTTATCTTCACCTGGAAATTATATCAGTAGTATCTTTGGTTAGTTGGTTCTAGTCTGTTGTTATATTGGATTTGAGTTTTGTTAGTTTGGTTCTAATTGGTCTGTTATTAATTAACACACTGTATCTTTAAAGTGCCGGCAGAAGACCTATGCTGTATATGTCAACTGCAAGAATCAAGCAAAGGCTAAACCGTGCAACATCAAGTATTGTCGCACATGCCTCTTGAACAGGTTAGTTTTTCTGAGTTCTGTTAACACTTCTATCATTGAGGTTGATATGAGTTTTATGTTAAATTGTTAGATAATTGTTATTGAAAACTTAGGACTAAATTTTTGGTATTGTAATCTATTTTATTGATGCATATCTCCATCTTTATCTAGATATGGGGAGAAAGTTGAAGATGTGGAATTGTTGGACAAATGGGATTGTCCCAAATGTAAAGGTGTATGCAATTGCAGCATTTGTATGTAAGTTTATGAAACTGTATTTTCTATGTTTGTGACTTACTAAATTAAGATTGGAATCTAAGAACTGTTTTATCTACAGGAAAAAACGTGGTCATCAGCCCACTGGTATGGTTGTGCAAATGGCAAAGGCAGGTGGCTTCACTTCTGTGTCTGATATGATTGATGTAAAAGGTGTTCAAAATGTTAGTAATTACAAACGAGTGAAAGAAACAACTGCTTCACCGAGAAAGCTAGCTGCTTCAGCAGAGGTGATTGTGTCTCTCTTTTTTTAAAAAAATTCTTTCTAAATACAACAGAGATGGAAAATGGGTGGGTTGTGTACTTGTGTACCAGGCTACAACAAGTGTTGAGTATAAACAAGTGCTTTTTGGTTTGGATTGAAATGGGTCAGATTTGATTGGATTGACCTGTACCACTTTTTTCTAAAAAATTTAGTTGAAAAAAATAAATTAAATATTAATACTTAAAGTTAGTGATGCAAACAGGTGCGGGTAATAGCGGGGTCTTCATTACCCGTACCCGTACCTGAACTAAATCCTCATACCCGTCCCCGCCCCGCCTAATATCCGAAGGGTACGGGTAAAAGAAAACCTGTCGGGTACGGGGAACCCGATGGGTTACCCATTTATGAAAAAAAATTCCCTTTTTTTCAAAAGTAAAAAAAAAGTACAACCATAATAAGTCAAACATTAAAGTTTCATTATTCAATCCCAAAATAATAATAGCAAAAAAAGACAACCACCACTTTCTCAAGTTCGTTAAAAATTGAAAAAACTATATAAATTATATATATTCGGGTTTTTTATAAAGGACATATATAAATTACATATATTCGGGTTTTAAACGGGGCGGGTAGTGCCATACCCGTACCCGACCCGCCTCCGCCTCATCACCCGTTAAGAGGGGTAATACCCGCCCCATTCGGGTAGGGTACCCGTGGTAAAATTTGCATCCCTACTTAAAGTCGCTTATAAACACAAACTTTAAACTATGTTAATAATAATGTAATCCATTTTGAATAATATGATTCAGCTGGTTTTATTTGCTAAAAGTCACACATGGCAAGTTTTGATCTGTTTCCTCTAAAGCTCCACCTTTTTACATAGTTTGACTTTGTTAAGGATATAAGCATAACCCAAATGGACCCATCTAATCTATAAGATGTAATATTTACAGTTTTCATTTCTTGAAATTTATTTAAGTTCTAATGTTAAGCAGGGAATTGAAGTTAAGTCACCAAAGAAGTTGGGTAAGGAAAATCTGTTTGATGGCAAAACAGACGCAAATGCAAATCCTGTAGTTTCAGTCTCATCTCCTGTTGAGAAGAAGCCAAAGAAAGTGAAGCGAAAAGGGTCTGAAGTTAAGCTTGATGGAAGTGGGGTTAATGATGTTTCACAAACTGAGACAAACCACACCCTAAATGTGGTTGATGGCAAAACAGATTCTAACACAAATCCTGTTGTTTCAGTCCCGTCTCCTGTTGAGAAGAAGCCAAAGAAAGTGAAGCGAAAAGGGTCTGAAGTTAATGGAAGTGGGAGTAATGATGTTTCACAAACCGAGACAAACCACACCCTAAATAAAAATAACCAAAAGAAATTGAAGTCAGAAGGATCGAAGACGACTGTCATAGGAAACGTGGTTGATGGTAAAACAGATTCAAATGCAAATCCTGTAGTTTCAGCCGCACCTCCTGTTGAGAAGAAGCCAAAGAAAGTGAAGCGAAAAGGGTCTGAAGTTAATCTTGAAGGAAGTGGGGTTAATGATGTTTCACAAACTGAGACAAACCACACCATAAATGAAAATAACCAAAAGAAATTGAAGTCTGAAGGATCAAAGACCACTGTCGTAGGAAATGTGGTTGAGCAAAAACCAAAGAAAATTAAGCGGAAGGGACTTGAAGTTGAGCCCAATGGCAATGTGGTTAATGGTTTTTCAGTAGCTGAGATTAATCTTGCCTTACTTGAGATGAAGCAAAAGAAAGTTAAGGCAAAAGGGTCAAACAAGATTGAAGGAAATGAAAAAGAAAATAATACTATTCATGACGCAAACCAGCATTTGGAGGATAATCAGAGTTTAAAAGTACAAGGGAATACTTCAAACTTGTTTCAGGCTGTTATTCCTTTGCCGGCTGGAACTGAGCTGGTAACTGTAGCTGGGGTTGACATCCCAAAAGAAGACGTTGGTAATGCATTGCAATTGTTAGAATTCTGTTCTACTTTTGGAAAGGTAACTTTATATTTTTATTATGTTTGTATGATATGCAATTGAAGTGTTCTTGAATTAACTTAAAGCATTATATTTCTCTTATTTTGCAGATCTTAGATGTGAAGAAAGGGCAGGCAGAAGCAGTTTTGAGAGACCTAATTAAAGGGCGAAGTACACGCCGTGGGAAGTTTACTTCAGTAATCCAGTTTCATATTCAGTTGTTGTCTGTTATTCAAGAAGAATGGGAATCAGAATCAGAATCAGATTCAGAGTATAGACTCTATCTTTGTTACTTAATTATTTCAGTTATAAAAATCTTTTACATCATGACATAGATATATTTACATGGATGCATACTCTTTCAGATCACCAAGATCAGATCTGACACATGAAAATGATTCATGGTTGAAAGCTCTAAAAAGTTGCATCTCTAAATCAAAAGCAAAGCATATGGATTTTATAGACTTGTCAGCTGGTGTATATGGTAGTTTGGAATCATCGATGAAACTCAGACTCTTAGTTTTCCTGTGTGATGAAGTTCTTGAAACTGAGTAAGATTGCTATGCTCACTTTTAATAATTGAAGGTTTATTTTGGCTTAGTTTCACAGTAACTATATACTTGGAGTTATTCAACAGAAAAATAAGAAATTGGATTGATGATCAAAATGTGAAGCTTGTTGAAAAGAGAAGGGAAAAGAGAAAGGAAGCAAATGAGAAACTTTCTGTTGCAAAAGATAAGGTATTAACAGTTGTCTGTACAAATATAATATAGTTTGTTTCGATGATTTGATGTGTTTGGTGTTTGGATTCTTAGGTGAAAACTTTGAAGCAGAAAATGCAGGATGAGGTTGCCAAAGCTCTCATAGCAAAAGAAGGTGCTCCTCTTACTTTAGCGGAACATGATGCTATTATTTCTAAAATCAGGAATAGAACAGCTGAAGCACATGCTGAAATGCTTGCATGTAAAGAAATGCTTCCAATAGGTAAGTTTTAATTTATGTGATCTATTGTTTAAATTATTTATCTATTAATCGATCATACCAATAGGTTATAGGTTGATTGATCCATTTACATGTCATTTTTTAAACGTTCTTATTTCTGTAACAAGAATCATGGAAGTATGAAATGGTTGTGAACTATATGTAGTTTATTCAGATTTCAGACATAATTTCCAAAATCTCAAGCATCCTGTGCTTATACTACAAACTTTGTGATTATGTAGATAATGCAAGGCCTGATGCTGTGAGAACAGAGCCTATTTTCAAGGAAAACAATGGGCATATCTACTGGAGATTAAAAGGGTGTTCGGAGAAACCTGGAATTCTTCTTCAAGGTGAGATCTAGATCCAGTTTATGAAGGGTTTTTTTTTTCTATTGTTCTTTCTTTTCATAACACCATTAACAGTAACTACTAATCATCATACAGATATAGGAACTGGGGATCATACAGCTGAGGTAGTTGACAGATGGTTTGAATATGATGATGAACAGATGGATCTGATTGAAAAACACATAAATATCTTGAGGTGCTTCTTATTCTCCCTTTCCCCCTTTTCTAAATGCTATATTACAGGTCAGCTAAGTTCACACTAATGTTTTAAATGTATATGTAAAGGCATAAGAAAAATATAAATATTTACGCTATTTACTAATGGGATACAAGATTTCCAAAAAGATATTGCATTATGTGAAAGCAGTAAAAAATACAAAAAAAAAACTGTTACATTTTTTGGGACATTTGGTAAGTAGATGCTAATGATGTTTGCGGTGTTACTTTACAGGTCCCGGTTCAGAAAACACTATAAAAACTAGGGAATGTGCTTGGTGACCATGGTTGCGCGTTCTGTTATTTCTAGGGGAAATTCTATGTTATTTTTCGTGACTTCTATTGGTTCTAGCTTAACTATGTTAGTATGTTGTAACTCATGACCGCCTTTGTGTTTTGTCCATGTACAGTTCATGGAGTTACATGAGACTTATGAACAAACCCTTTTGTAACCTATACAAGGTCATGATTATTTTAAAGGTTAAGGTCATATGGTTATATGATACCAAGATGTTGTATGTTGGTGTATACGACATAAATCTTGCATGGACTTTGTGAGTTTATGTTAGTTTTTAATGTGAAATATTTAGTTAAAAGGGTCAACCTCATGGGTTTATAGGTCCTCTTGTTTACAAAACAATGAAAGATTATTGACCTTGAAGAATCCCTGCTTATAATGATCACAAACACTCTAGAATGCAACTTTTCTAACACGCTCCATTATTTGGCCATGTTTGTGTTGGTCCGGCTAGTTCAAAGGATAGAATTATATAAGTCGGTATAGTTCGAGGTTTATATTAAACAAGTTGGTTTAATATAATTAATTAGATAAATGAGTTGTATTTATTTAATTAGCAAATAGATTTGTATTAGGATTTATGTAAACTTGTTTATCAAGTCATGAGGTCTTATAAATAGGGGACCAAGTTGGAACCTTAGGTGTAACAAATCAATAAAGGTTTTGAGTTATTTTCCTAATATCTAATTTGTTAGTGTTCTTGATTTATCGATACGAGCCTTGAGTTTGTGTGCTTCTCTAGTAATTGTATCATTTGTAATTGGTATACCCCCATATACAATAGCTCAATCTCTGCTAATTGTTGAATCATTAGACAGAAGTGAAATTCACGGACTGTACTTGTGATTTGTAAATATTGTAGTTTTGGTCCCTAGATTTAAAAAAATGCTAAAGAGATCTAACATTGTGCAAAACTGGTTATGTTTAATCCTCATTGTTAAGTGTTAACTGATAGTTAATTTTTTTGTTAAGTGAACACAAAATGTCCAAAATACCCTTTAAATAAAAAATTAAAATATTAGACCATTGAATGGCCATACCCCCCCATATATGAAGCAATGTTCCAACCCTTGAATAAAAAAATAAAAATAATAAGACCACTGAACGGTCTAATTAAGCGAGAAAGAGCCTAACACATGCTTAAATTGACACTTAGGAGACCCGATAATCAATAACTTACAACTACGAATTCTTTTTTGGAAGTAGAGGGGTTCAAGCGAAAGGTGTCGAAGTTAATGACATCTACAAAAATCTCCTCTTTAAATGAAAAAATTATGTCAGAATTCTAATATGTTGAAGACGGTCGATGAAAATTACCGCCTGGAACATCATGCAACTTTTCCTCCTATTGTGTCCTGTGATGGTCTAAGAAAGTCTTTGACTGCCCGAAATGACTCAAGAAATAAGTGTTTCAAAACGGATAATGACATCTATGTCATACTATTATACAACATATGCTTTGGATACACATTGACCTCAACAAGGAGGATGCTAGGCAAAACAAAACGTCTATTGGGAGGAAAAAAGGGAAACAAACGACATCGTCATCTTTCCAAATGATACATTGTACAAATTAGTTGGTAGGTTGGACATATTTAACGCCGCTAAGAAGATACCCTAAAAGAGGAAAATCCAATTGAGGCAAGATGCAAGTAAGATGGAAAGATTTTAAAATCTCAACGACTATCTCATAAGATAAAAAAGGTTGTCCCAAAGGACTTACGGTCCAGGATGAGTTGGTATAAACCTGAATTTAAATCGTTATATACTCGAAACTCAAATTTGTTAAAAGGTTTGACTTGATCAAACTTAAACTGAGTTTCCCTTTTCTAACATGAATAATATGACATCTATTTATGGTATATAATGAATGATACAATGTTTCCCCAGGATATGGAAGATCTCGTTGAACTCTTTCTAAGGAGATACAAAGTAACATGTGAGTACTTATAATGTTGTGTTGGAAATAAGGCTTACATCATACATTTTCTCTTCTTCTCCTTTCCCTGCATCAAATACAATCCCCCATAAATTTTAATTTGATTTTACTTTATTGTTAAAATTCTGTATAATATCAAAACCAAGGACTCACCAACTTTGGCTGTGATCCCCGGGCCAAAAAAGGAAGCGAATTTTTCCTGTGAAACGGTATTGTTTAACGTGTTAGTTATAAATCACACATATACATGGTCAACTCGACAACAGTTGATAACCTTGCCTCTAGGTACAAATTAATGCAACCTCTATTTCTATGGATTTGACTAGAGATGGAAATCTCAAACCAATTACCTAAAATGGGTTGATTTGATTCGGGTTACACTTTTACTTCCAATGGCGGGTCAAAACAAAGTGGGAAACTTCAAAGGTTAACTAAACATGAAAATTGTCTAGAGTGCATTTAGAATGCTTAAAATCTCTTAAATTATTTTACCGAAATATTTCAAATATATCTTAATACTACAGTTATTGGAATATGGCATATCGAATATATTAAAATTTTAAATTAGAAAATTATTGGATCATATAGAAAAATATATAGACCATATTTTGCCACCTCAATATTTGAGCAACTTTGTTGCTGGGATATATTCTAGTAGTTGCGAAAGGCTCACCTGTCTCTTCTCAAAATCAGCCAGCTCAAGTGCTTTTGCCTCGAACACCAGCACTAAGCAGTATTTACCATCTTCAGTAACCTGAACCATCATACCCCAGAAGTAAGGTGGATGGCCCAAAATGGACATTAGCGAAAATCAAATCAGAAATTATGTGCTCAGTAGTAATACATGCAAAATGGTTTAAAACTAGAGTCAGATTATAACCAAAACCATTCCTGTATATATGTTGTTATGATAACGCACAATTACGTATATTAAGTAAGTAAGTGTGTGTGTGTGTGGTGGTGGGGGGGGGGGGGGGGGGTGTTACCGTTGCTCCAAGGACCAGGCGATATAATCAGACAGGATTCTTGAAAAGAATTTTTGATAGTATGTGAATACCTCAAATGAAATAAACTATAGTTCTTATTTATGAGTAAACTCGAGTGCAGAAATGTTGTGGGAACACAAGAGTATATGTATGAAATTTGCCACGCAATCCAAAATCTAAACCTATATTAAAAGCAAATGGGCAAAAATTAAAAATTTTGGCATCTTCAATTTCAATTATGTGAAATTGGAGAGATGGCACGCTGATGTCAATTGGTTTTAAGTTCTAACTATATGTTGATAGAAGTCAAGAGGCTTACTTCTTCACGGATTTTTTTTAAAATTGGAGCATTTCTTCTTGCTACACCTCCACCCTAAACCAAACGATGACAGATGCCGATGTTAGCCACAGGATAACTGATAATCTGCAGAAATAAAACTTTTGATAGCAAAATGAATTGTACAATTGGAGGTTACATGTTTTGGTTTTTAGAAATTACATTTTTCTTTTTTTGTGATTTGCATAGGTTGCATCTAACAAACACATGCATAAGATGTATATAAAAGCAAGAACTTACCAGACCATATTGGAAAATACGTTTCAAAGCCTCATCCAAATGTTGCTCATCCCCATAACGGAATCTGATAACATCATCTCTAACCTAATACAAAGAACCAGATTTGATGGTAAATGATGGAGGAAAAAGTGCACAACACAATCGAAAAATTATCTCTGACCACATTGACAGTGTCAGAAAGTGTCAGAAGTATTAACTATAAAGCAGCAATCTTAGCATATTGCAAACTTAATCTTTCTAACCTGCTTAAGAATAGGAGTTGCACATTTTTCTCTCAAAAGCTGAGCATCAGAGTATGTCAAACATGGTACTGGTTTGAGTTCTGCATACTGCAATAATAAAATAAACATATCATTTTCTTGTAATTGTAATTGCAGTAAGGAACACAGTGTTACTTCCAATTTCCAAGTCACAAACATTTAAAAACAATTTATGCATTATGAGAACTCAATATCGTATTAGGTTCCAACGGAATGCCAAATATAAGGTATGGATGATTAAGGAAAGCATAAAAATGGTTCACCTTAAGAGCCATCCCAATAATTGACAAAGGAAATCCGTATGTCAACATCAATGCAGACCATTCAGATCCCGGGAGGATATTGAAATATGCACCAAAACCGTAACTGTAAAGCGTAAGCAACACAATGTCAGAAATGGCGGAAATGAAGCCTAAAACATAGCTCTTTGTTTTCTTTTTTACTCTCCATTATGTAGCACTTTGGAAATGGAACTTAAAGACATAAAGTATGACCATTACTGTAGGGTACTTACGATAGGAGTGATACTCCAAGACCTAGTCCAATGACACCAAAGGAGACCTGCAGAAAAGAGGTAATCAAAATTCAATTCAGCAACTTATAGATGGATGTAAACGGTTAGAGATGTGGTTGAATGATTTGACGGTCATCCACACTACAAACCAAATTTAACTACAACTTTACTAAGAAGATGCAAATAAAAGCAGATTCTAGTCAATTTGACGCATAAACAGCATCCTTTCACTCTGAAAAATAAAACAAAAAAGTGTATTGAGTACCTTTGCGAGCGAAAACTCATCGTCTTCAACTATTGACTTGCCAGCAGTAGTAGCGGGCGCAGGAACCGACGAATCGGCTGCTCTAGCGATAAGAAGCTTAAACTTAAGGCAACTTTTAGGGCTTTGAAGCAGATGAACCTGATTTGTGAAGTATCTGGAGTTCCGTCGGAGATTCAACGATGAAAACTGATTTAAGGAGATTAATTGCTGGTGGCCGGAGAGATCTAGTCGATGAGAACCGAGAATGATACCTCCTCCTCCGCCGATTGATGCCGTTAATGCTTTCATTGTTAATGGCCCTCGCGATTGATCTCACACACTGAAAACCCTCGCCACACACAGAGAGAGGAATAAGAGGGTGTCGTTACTCGTTGGAGGGAGGAAGAAGATGGATGAAGTTTCATTACAACCGCCAAATTTTTAGTGACGTGGCAATATGTTAACTACAAATTAATTGGAGCGACTTGATTTTACAGTTAATTGCAGGTTACTACACTAAAACCAATAACGGGAAGAAAAAGAAAAAGAAAAAAAGAGGAAGAGAATTTTGTTTTGTATATGGATCCAATTTTTAAACTTAAAAGGTAATTTGGTAAATTACAAAGAATTAAAGTCTAATTATAATTTTTTTCTCTTCAAGTCTTTCTGATTTGGAAGAAAAAAATTATATATGAATCTTCTTTCCTTTACTCTCCGAATATTAAAAAAAACTATAAAACACAATTTTTCTCATTTCCTCAATTTTCTTTCATATCCCTCGTTAAAAATAAACTCGAAAACAAAATGATGGAGAGGTGCCCCTCGCCTTCTTCGTCGCTCCCGGCCATCAAAAAGCCGCTTCCGGTCCCTCCTCTCAATAACATCGGTTAAGATTGACCGATTTCCCTGAGCTTTTGTCTTCCCTGAACTCAAGGGGCCGTGTTTCTCGGATGTGAAGATTAGCCACATCAGACTCCGCAACTCTCTTCCCAGCTCGACACCTTCCACCCTAAATGATGTGACGGGCACCACCACTTTTTTATAATTGTTTTATCACACCGTCTTATCCTCATTGTTCTTATGAGCGTTTCTAGGGCCGTAAACAAACTGAACCAAACGAAGTCTTGTTCATGTTCATTCGTTTATCATTGATCTTGTTCTTGTTAACTGTTCATGAACGCATAATCGAACAAAATTTATTGTTCGTGTTTGTTCAATAAGGAATTGAACTTGTTCACTAACGAAACATGAGGCTGTAAACGGACCAGGCCAAATTTCTTGCTCGTGTTTGTGAGAAGAAATTCAATTTCTTAACGAACGAACATGAACAAAAACATAATAAAACTTTGAGTGACTTCAATGAAACACTTGAAAAACTTTGTTATATAAGTATAGATACCTAAAGCACTTAGTTAGCAAAAACCGCCTATAGCGATTGTTGTTTTAGGACGCCATAAACAACTAAATATGCTTTGAACATCATTCTACCACTCTAACTCTTCCGATTTAGCCCGTCTTAACTATAGTTAAAGCGGTAAAGTTAAACCGTTTGCGATAAAATTAAACACCAATCAACTCGATCCTAATTAACGCGTCGAAATTCACATATTTAGACTATCTTCTTTATCCACATACAATAGAAGAAAACAACTCCTCACTCCAGAATCTAGTATGCTATCACCCTGATCCCAGATGACGCAATTGTAAACAGGAACTAGACCAAAAAGATGTTTCTAGTCAGTGTTTACCTACTTTTCCATTTTTGGTCATTGCAGGGTCATATACAGGTTCTGGACCGATGCTATGATCCTATTCAGAATTCTCATAAACTAGCAAATGCAACCAAGTAAATTAAAACTACCGACCAATAAGAAGCTGCAGTCATCAAATCCACATCATCGATCCAAGATCAAAGAAGTATTACTTCAAACAACTTAATATTAATGTTGATAATGCTGATTGAGTAAAAAACCAGGATTTCAAACTTAGAGAACAAAACATAAATATGGCATTGATGCAGGTTTCCCAGAAGGATGTGTTTAGCCAACTTCAAGCATACTAAAAGGTATAATTATTTCTTCAAGAACCATTCAGTTTTATAATTTATCAGCAGCGGATAAGCATCAGGCTGCATTTCTGGAAAAGTAATGTCTTATGTTTTAATAAACCACACCTTTTAAACTTCTGGTGAATCTATCCTCTCATTCTTGACTCGAGTCCCAGAAGCACAAATGTCTTTTACTGTGTTCTGGAGCACGTTACTTGCTTAGGTGGGCATCAACCATCCAGAAACTCGCTTCTGCTCACAACAAAACTTAAAACAGCATTCCACCAAACGGGTTCCACAGCATTCTCTGTTCAGAGGTAACATATTAGTACATATAGATTTTATATTAGTTCGAATATATCCAAACAAAATGACATTTAATGGGTGTCAAATGATGTCATTGAACTTCAGGAACAAGATCCAATTATACAAAAATAATTTCTCTGAAACATACTTAGTAAAATCCCACACAAAAAGTAGGGTAAGGGGGTCAGACGAGGGCAAATCTTACCTCAATCCCAAGGGATAAGAGGTTGCACATACAATCATACCATAATTTATTAATAGCAAGAAAACCACCTTCTTTTGCATAAAAGAGAGTGTATAAGAAAATAGCAGATAACCATACCCGATTAGGAAAAGATAAAAGCACAAGCCGACATGAAAATCCCTAAGACCAAAGTAACCGAGACTATAGTAATTAACCCTGACCTATGATTAAAGACCCACCTAGGTCTAAAGGCAAATCTAGAAGGCCTCGAACAACAACCCCTATAACTCGACATACAACTAAAGGCAACCTAAGTGAAGGAGAAACTAAAGTACGCAGCCACAACAAAGCCGCGTCTATAAATTATCCCCTTAAAAATCACCAACCTTTATCATGCATTACATAAAACTTCTATCACTAATCATGTCCTCAAGAGCTGCAAGTCTATCAACTCATGCATGATCTTCTCATCTCATTTGTAAACTTTGGTCTGCCCCTTCTCGTTTTCCGCCTCCATAGTGAGGGTCTCTATGCTCATTATGGGTGCCGGTCATCTGTGGCCTATGCACATGCCTGAACCATTTCAATCTACCCTTTGTTATTTTATCTGAGATGCGTTCCACCCTTAATCTATCCCTAAAACCTCATTCTATATCCGCTCTAGCCTCGTGTGCTCACACATCCACCTCAGCATCCTCATCTATGTTGTCTCCAGCTTTCACACTCGAGCCTTCTTAATTGGCTAGCAATCAGTTCCGTACAACATAGCCGGTCGAATTGCAACCCTATAGAATTTCCCTAATAGTTTTTTTCGAAACCTCTTGTCACATAAAAGGCACATGGCTGCTTTCCAATTATACCAACCTGCACGAACACAACAAGCTACATCGTATTCAATGCCCCTATTGCTCTGGGCGAACAATCCTAAATAGTTAAACAGTGTTGTTTGCAATGCCGCTTGGCCTCCAATAGTAATTTAGGTGTCCTCCATTAAAATTTGGCATCCAATTTGTACAGTTTCCTCTCATTAGGACCTTGGTATGAAAAGGCGAACTTCATGTGCGAGGCGGTCAGCAAAGCGCCTCGGATCCTTAAGGTGGCATCACATTTATTTCAGCGTTAATTGTTAGGGTTCGCCTCAGGACCTTGAGGTGGCGTCTCATGTACTTCTGAGGTCAAATCTGGTCAAAATTAGGGCTTATGTTAATGTCAAAATTATAGGAGGCTAATATGTTAATGTCAAAATTATAGGAGGCTAATATATGTCAAAAAAACCAAGGGGATGAAGTTGTGAAAGGTTCACTTGATATGTAAAACAAAAGAAAGTAGAGACGTGGCTCATACTTATAAATAAAACTTATTTCGTTTTACATAGAGGACCTAATTGCCTCAGAGCGCCTTGCTTTCTTAAACCAACATTAGGACATCTTGTTATAATTGAAACACCTTCTTTGGAAGGTTCCAACGTTAAAAAGGTAAAATTACAAGTCGTTTATCATCATCACTACCAAAATGTATTGCTCGTTTGTCTTTTATTAAAAGACATTCTGTATATTGACAGAACGGAAACAATTCTTATTACTATGCACAAAACTAAATGTTGCATAATAGAAATTTAACAACCTATGTCAAATTCACATGTGTAAATTACTAGGTTTGAATATCTAAAATCAAGTCAGCTCTTTTTTGGACAAAGGAAGTACGAAGGAACAAGAGGGGTGTTTTAACCCAATGACTTGAATATTTTATATGAGATTTTTTTTAGTCCATACCTTCAAGAGCACAGTGTTGACAGAAACATTCACACCATAGTATAAGAGACAAGTGAAGCTCGTGATTGGTAAGATATAACAAGAGATGATGTTGGCTGGTTGGAAGAGAACAAACGGCATCCACCTGCAAAGGTATATATCATTATCGTGGTAGTTCAACGATCACGAACCCAATTAGCAATTAGTTTAATCAAATTTAATGACAAGATATGATCCAGATCATTAATAGTTTAATGTTCCAAAGCTTAAAAAAATGTTTTCGCCTTAAAATACTATATGGTGGCAATCTCTGAACTTGTATGCCATATCTCATAGTAGTTAGCAAGAGTGAACGGTTTTGGACAAATTGTGAAAATGCAATATTGCAAAAACATAAGAAAATTGGTGAGCCTACCACATATATTTGTAATGGTAATTGATGAGGCTAATGTGGAGAACTTACTCTTTGAACAGAAAGATCAATCAAGGAATTTCATAAGCTGGAAAAGTCATCAATGTGTGATCGAAGATATACGCCCTGAAAATTCCATATTAATAAAAAGAAAATGAAGAATAAGGAAAATCGTTCTACCAGAAAGAAAAAAAAAACTGAGAGGTCACTTTTGTAGCATACTGAAAATAGGAAATGAGCACATACCAGATTGGAAAGAAAATCAGCATCATTAAGATTTAAGATATTGCATAAGCAAAGACATTATTAGCTGCAGACAGAGAAAATAAAAAGGACATCAATAGATATATCAACAAATTAGCACTAAAAGCAGTGACAAGATATGACAAAAGAAATTGAATATCATTATATCGTTGATTCATTTTAATAAAGGTACCTTGTCCAAGCAGCAATATTGCATTCGCAGATACAGGAATAATTTCTTGAATCTTTTCACTTGTAAATATCACTTGAGTGGCTGGTGAAGAACCAAACAATTCAGAATCATAGTAAAAGAAACCAAAGCTTTACAACATTCAAATCATTTAATCTCAGCTGTCCTAACTCCTATACACTTCTCCAGGCAATAACAATTTATATCTCAGTTGTCCTAACTCCTAACCCTTCAAAGGGCTCACAAACGTAGTTTGGTACCTGAGCTTTGAATCTTCTCTTCAATGTCCGTGGTGTCAATTTCATTGGCGGAAGAATCCATATCAGATACAATTATAGCATGTATAGTATAGTGTCCATCTGATACCCAAATCGTCTGAGTTTCTGCAATATAGAAAGAATTATGTACACAGTTTCAATCAAGTCTTTGCACATATATCAAACAAACCTGCATCAGGTTTTGCACGAAGATAACAAGTAAAAACAACATACTTGTAGAATCATCAGGAAGAACAGCTAGATTCTGAACATTCATAGTGAGAGTCAACTTCTTCATCTGATAAATTGATTCTGATCCAGAGATAAGATTGGATAATGATAGCAGGTACAGGTCTCCAACAGAGTCCAAAATCAGAAACTTTTTATATGCTAAAAATTGGATGGAAATTGCCTTTATTGACATCATCAATGGTACTTTCGAGGAGTCATAATCCTCAAGCTCTTGGCTCTTAAATGGCACAAATTTAGCTCCACCTTCTTGAGAGTTTTGTCTCATTTTCATAGGCCTCAACTTTGCTGTCAGTATACAATGTATGAGCAGACAAGACCTTACCATTTATGACAGATAAAATGATAACATGTTCATTGATCATTTCAATAATGTGGATAATGTACAATAATCCTATGTTTATAGTTACAAGAATCCATAACCGTAAACTGCAATAATTAACTGCATTAATGCATTTGCTGCTAACATATAAAGTAAGCAAACAAGATATCAACTTACCAGAATGATCATAATGTTTCCCAATCTTTTCTTCCATGCTGCCATTGACTTTTCCAGATTTCGCATTCATAATCGAGTTCCCATTGGCTCCCGGCATCATTCCATTCATCAAACTGAACTTCTGAACTTTCGGTTTATCCGATTTCTTAAATCGCCCCTTCACAAGAGGCCTCAACGAAAAAACCCTAATTCCATTCTCTTCCCCCAATATCAAAAACCCTGTAGAAACACTAATCGAAAACACAGGCAAATCGCAGTCAATCACCGCACTTTTCATCAACTTCACCACATCTCCCTCTCCCACAATCTTCACAGCGAAAACCCAAACTTTCCGGTCAGAAACGGAGTACATCGCGAACACATTAATCGACGCCGCGAGCTTAATTGAAACGCCGTGATTCACCCTAAACAAAACCCCTAATTTCCTCTCATCGAAACTCAGATCACTTTGATTGCATATTACCCTAACCCTAGCGAATTGGTTGTCGGGACGAAGCATATAGAACCGGAGGAGTATCGAGCTTCCGGCGAGGTGCGGGGAGGAGACAAGGAATATTATACCAGATGTGTCGTTTGAGTTGGAGCGGAGGCGGAGGAAGGTGGCGGAGGATGAGGGCGGAGAGACGACGGTGCTGGTGGCGGAGTGGAGGGGAGGCGGCGATAACGGGGAGATGCGGGGGTATAGAGAGAAGGAGGAGTCGGAGTGCATGAGAGCAAGAGATAGAGACGTAGGGTCGTAGAGAATGGCGGAGATAGCGGCGGAAGGCGGAGGAGAGAGGCGGAGCTGCCGTGCCTGAGTAAGAACAACCATCACATTTGGAGAAAGGAGGCACCGGTGAAGTAACGGAGTACGACGGCGAGTTAACGCTAGACTAACGGCATTATAAAGTCAACTAATTTCTTGTGAGGGTTTTGATTTTGGAGTTTGGACCGGATTAATCGCCGGCAGATTGAAGTTGGGAACACGAACCAAAACATAATTTTCAGATATTTTTGTCTATATGGAATGGAAGGGGAGACCCCATTTGTTATTTTCACAATAAGTCCCTCAACTATCAAGGTTTTTTTTACTCATCTAAAGTATTTTCTTTTTTATTTGAGTAGCAATTTGTTATTTTCACAATAACCGTTTTGTAAATTTAAGATTTCTGAACAACGGGTTACTCCCAATATTGTTAACGTGAATAGCCCAAACATAATTTATCCAAAGTCAGCATTTTTCAGTCTTAAACCACCCCCACCATCTAGCCATAAGCCTCATATTAATTTATTTTAGACGAAGAATATCAATACTGCCAAACTCTTTCACAAGAGTTGCCCTATCCCAAGCAACCCAGTTAAGTTTGGCTTTCTCCAAATTTTCACCCCAAATGAAGATCTGTCTCAGTTCTTCTAGGTACTTGATAACTTTGTCGGAATCTCGATAAAAAGCACAATAATAAGCAAGAAGCGCATCTAGAACATATTTCAACATAATAATCTCCACCCCCCCCCCCCCCCCAATGCGCGGAAGAGTCTTAGCTTTCCACCGAGAGAATTTGGATTCAAAGCAATCTATAATCGGATGTCGATTTTTTAAACAGGTTCATATTGGCTCCCCCTTGAAGCCATAAGTACTTAAAAGAAAAATACCCCATCTTACAATGTGTAACACCCGTATACAATTTGATGCCAACCTTACACATTATAACGTTAAAATTTTTGGTCCCAGAAAATTTCTTTACAAAACATATGATTTGTAATCATAAGATGCCACCATAGTGGTTTACATACTTATTGTTGGTTTGACATCCAAATGTGATCTTCGACTTATATATAAGTTCTTCTCACCATAAATACAAGACGGGTCGTTCGTTCTCGATGTGATCGGTTCTTCGTAGTCTTTGATGAGCATCCACTAGGCTTTCCCTTTACCTGCAACATACTCACTTTCAATAGTGAGCTTCAATTGCATAACCATTTATTACAATATCAAATAATGAAGAAAAACAATAATATTTGGTTTTTCACTCTGGGGCGGTACGCCCAGAATTAATAATACCTGGGCGGTACGCCCTGGACCATTTTTGACAGAATATTGGCTATTTTCGGCCAGTTCCATACTTAGCCAAATTTTGGCTTTCTTTCCCCTGTTTTCTACCAGATTTCACCAACCGGATTTCCATCATTTTTCAAGTGTTTTAACACTCACAAAACACTTCTAAAACATGTTTTCATACACATCAACATACCTTATTCAAGGCGAATTCAAACTTTGCATATGCGGGTTCAACCAACCCGTTTGACCCATTAGAACACCCATAGCTTTATTGCCAATGACCTGTCCTTATTGCAAGCTAATTTTACCGTAATCCATTGGCAAACATGTATAACAAATCAATTCCATAAGCTAATTATGTCATTTAAACCTTTATGGGTTCTACGCACTTCGTGTGCTTGTTACTTATTGGAAATAACACAGTTTTAAAGGATTATGATCCTAAACTCATGTGACAACCTATTTAAGCATCAATTAACTTTTAGGGAGTCACTATCTAATTCATTCAACCAATTTGGGTTATTGTACCCGTTTGACCCGTTAAGGGATTTCTTGTGACAACCATCAAAGGTTATCACTCTACATAACATTGGTTCACTAAACCATTCTAGTTGATGTCCAAATGATTCTTGTACCATTCTTTGACCCGTTAAGACGGGTCCTTGCCTTTGGTTTACCCCAAATGCCTAACTTGACCACATATAAGCCTTGGAATCTATGGTTCTATAACCGTTTACGATTCCTTTTCTCTAGTTACTTGACATAGACTCTATAAGCCAATTTCCGCCATTGTAACTTTCTTTCGTTAATTAATTCATCCGAATCTTTTATATGGTCAAGTTTGTCATTGGAGAACCTCTTGGCCTTGGGCTTCACGGTTCCTAGAACCATTCATCACCCATTTACACAATTCATAGTTTATTCTTTTAAATTGTAAATACGCATTTACTTAACTACTTCATGTAACATAAATAATGTTACACATGCATTTCGTTCCTACAAACCATTATCGATCAATTACTCATTTAGCCATTATTATGGTCTCTATGAATCAATTAGTAAGTTTTATTCTTTGACCCATTACGATGAATCCTTCCGATTCGTTCGACCCGTTTAACCCATTAGCATGAATCCTACAATTCATTTACCGCTAATGACATACATTCTTATAGCCATGGTTCCTATGAACCATTTAATTATGCATTGTTCTTTGACTCATTACCTTCTTAGAGCTCAACTCTAATTATTTAACTTTGTAATTATACGCAATTCAACAACTTGCCTCGTAGGGAATGTTTATCACATTTCATAAGATCATGCATTCTATATCTTTAATGCAAATATGAGTCATTAACCAAATATGTAACATAGCATAGATGTTACCTCGAGAGCTTTAATCATTCCTACCCGGTTTCCGTTTGCTCCTTCCACTTGGTTACCTACTAATTTTATCAACCATATTAGGTTTATAACACAAATTATCAATATATAAGCAATTCAACTTGTTCACTATTACTAGCATTTTAGAAACATAATTTCTTGTGCAACATTTTCAGCAATGCTGCAGTAACAGTCCATTTTGACCATTTTATAAATTTTTCCAGCATTCCATGTTCAAACATGGAACGTAGTAGACTGAAATACCTTTCCAGGCATATAAGGCACACCTTCTAACGATGTTCCTATGATTTTATACAATTTTTACAAAAACAGGACAGCAACTATATTTATTCCAAACAGCATGCTGAGTAACCTGCATAGCTGTGGAAATCATCATTTTTGACCCACTTAATGACTGAATCAGCTTCAGATTTATAAAAATGAGTTGAAGTAGGTTCAAAGACCTTTCCAACCATATATGGTACACCTTCTAACGATGTTTCTATGATTTTATACGATATTTCTAAAAACAGGACAGCAACTATAATTATTTCCAAACAGCTTGCTGGAAAATTAAATGGCCATGTTGGTGTGTCGTTTTGACCCATTATAAGTCAGAATCAGCTTCTAGTGTTCAAACACGAAACATAGTATTCACAACAAGCTTTTCGACCGTATATCATACATCCCAAACGGACATTCGAGTGATCTTATACAACACTTTCAAAACAGCCCCATAACTAGATTTTCATCATTTTTATGGTTTTATATCATTCCATTTAACACATTATGTAAGCATGAATTTCACATTAGTCCTTACTCACATCTTTGGCACTTAATTTGTTTAATACATTAAGGCCTCATGTTTAGCATTCGTAAACATCCATTTGCTAATCACTAGCTCATTTGGACATTTCATCGAGCACTTGGTGTGCATCAACATGATATCATCATTTCAACCTACTTTGATTTAGGTTTAATTCCCATAACTTGCATATCAAGGTTTTACAACAATGTTTCACCTTAGCGTGCATCAATTAACTCATACGAGTAAACAAACACACACAATTTCAGCAATTAACAACATGGAAATCCAAAACGTTAACCCCCATGGCTTAAAATTCGTAGCCTAGAATTCACCCCACCAAAACTTGATGTTTTGGTCACAATTTCAAGCATTTATGTGTCTATATCATGGGCATATCATTATATAATCATCACAACACTAAATCACAGCTTTAAGGCATCCAATTTGGTCAAAATTTCGGACCCTAAGCATGCATGGAGATGGGGTTTACTTACTTGATTCAAAGATGGGTTTAGATGCTAGCAAACACTTCCAATTTCTGTTTTGATGCACCAAAATCGCAGCTTAACACCTTGAATTGCAGAATTTGAGGTTTGCTAGGGCTTGGAGGGTGGATGTCGAACTCCTGGGGAGAATTACGATCCCCCTCCTTTCCCTTTTCTTTTTATTTATTACACATTAGTGTAATTACTATTCTGGCCCCTCAAATTTCAATATTAACATTTTAAGCAACTAAATTCCCATTTGATCCAAGATTTTATTTTACATGATAATCTCTCATGTACATAACGGGTTGAGTTCTGGACTAGCGTCCCATCTCATTTATTTACAAATACAATATTCATTTGGGTTTCGGGATGTTACACAATGCATAAGGTTGGTCAACCGAGCACAACATTGCTCATCTTTACCAATGCCATAGATAATATTATATTTGTCACCGTTAACGTTCATCCCCGACACAATATAAAGCCTCTCAAAATACGCAACAAATTCTAAATATTGATCCCCTCTCAACTACAAAGAAACAATGCGTCACCCGTATAAAGTAAGTGAGTTAAAACCAACCCCTATTTGGTAACTTAATACTGTGATAAACACCAACATCATATGCCTTTTTCATAATTCTAAACAAAGCCTCCGTAGCAAATACAAAAGGCAGGGGGAGATGAGGTCTCCTTGACGCAAGCCTCTAGTACACGAGAACTCCTCCGTGGGACTTCCATTAATCAACACCGATGATTTAGAAGGACGAAAAAGCCCCAAAATCGACATTCTCCATCTAACCAGAAAACTCAATTGTCCTATAACAGAGTCTAAAAACTCATAAATAAGCAAGTCATACGTTTTCTCTATATCGATTTTAAGTAAGAAACCAATATTTTTGTATTTGTTCATCCAAGAGTAGACTTCATTCAACAGCTAAAAACACATAATCTATCTGTTTTTTATTTCCCTCGCATCTAGTGTAGTGGGGTGTTTTGCCCACCCCGTTTTAGTTTTTTACTATAAATCTCATTAATACCGCCCCTCGATGTTATTAGGGGCGTGTTTGGCATACGACTTGGTTAAAAAAGATTAAAATGATTACTTAAACTTATACATACCGTGTCCCTCGCTCTTGAACTTTATACATTTCATGTTTCTCTTTACTCTCAAAATTCATACATTCCACCCGTTCAATCATAAAAAGTATGGACTTTTCATGTTCACCTCCATCTTTGTCCTTCCTTTGAGGGTGATGAGTTGTTAAGTTGTGCGATCAAGCCCGATACAATTTGGTTGCCATTATGCCGAGAACAAAAATTCATGTCCACTTAAAAGACGAGTCTAAGTTGACAAGTATTGTGTGTGAAGCTGCTACCAACTATCGTATTGAAGATTATTTTTGTGTTGAGCCAACATATGTTGCTAAAGCATCAGATGTGTACAGAATGTCCATTATTTTTATGAATAGTTGAGGATATGCAACAACACTTTGAATATGTTCAACAAAAATACAATGTAATATGTAAACAAGGTTTCACATACTTATAAAAGTGTACATCGGTAATTCATTAACAAGAGTGCGATGCTAGCGGTGACTCATGGACAAATATTAAAAATTTAAGACAAGACTTTATGGGACAATCTTCACCACTTTTGTGATGGTATCATTATTGTTATTATTGTTATTGTTAATAATAATTATTATAATTTTTACTAATGTTATTATTTAGAATAATTATTGTTAGTATTGTAAAGGTATCCTTAGTCTATACGAAGTGATATTTGTTTTAAACAAGTGGGTCGACCCGCGCTTCGCGGCGGAGTCAGACCCATTTGCAGTGTTACGAATAAATGAGCAGTATGTGCGGGTGGCAAGCAACTTAATGTTGTTAAGCGAATCTACGTACGGTTCGTTAAGACACCAATCTATTAAGCTGTATATATGAATCAGTGATGAGGTCTTTGTAAGGCAGGCAGTATGTGAAAGCAGCCTTTGCATCACTGCTATGCAATTTCATGTTAACATTTAAATTCCATACGTATTGATATTCAATGACAGGGTTTTGGTCATCACAAAAGTAAACAATAAACATGTACTAATTTGTGATGGTGCTTCTAAATACCACATGAAAAGACAAACAGTAAGAGAGCAAAAGACTTGCTATGAACAAAACAAAGTGTCACACACTCTAACAGAAAGGTATATAATATATGAAAATGAAAGCAACGACATCACTTGCAGGTAACTGCTAGGAGGCGGACACTACTATTACCGGTTTTGTTTTAATGTATTCTACAAAGTTCTACACAATTTAATGCCAGTCAGGCTTGGGCTCTGATCAAAGAATCTCATGTATAATACCAAGAAATTATGTATTAACATGTGACATACCTATATATGAGTACATGATATGTTTAAAGTTGAGATGACATACAAACATGTATGTTTGATAAAGTCACTGTTTTTTCTGGTAACTCCATTTGAGATTGATTATCTGTCAGATTTACAACAGCTCTCCTGGCAAGTTTGTTCCCTACAAAACATGAACATAGTCGTTGAACCGAACATGTGATAGCCTCAACAGGTCCTTATGTCGCTCTGTCTTCATTTCTGCAATCGAATCGTGACATTGTTAATCTTGGTATCCTATCTCTCTTCATCAGGTTTTGGCATAATAAACAACTTAGAGCAACTACAAAATGGCTCTAAATGGATCACCTAAAAGACAGCATATATAAATAAAGAAACGTGACTATCCAACTTGTAGGAGCTATAAATCATAAAAGACAACCTAAATAAATAACTTGCAGCAACTACAAACGTGTGTACTATACATGTTTATGTTACTTAAATCATAAAATCTTTACATACAAACTAAAATTTCTTAAGATGGAATGAGCACAGGTATGTATATACATTTTAAATGACGCATATATGTGATCAACTTAAAAGTTCCAAGAGAAGAAACCCAATCATCATACTGAACAGTTTTATTTTGTTTTATATTTGTATATATGTGGCCATTTCAAGTGTTCAAAACAGATATAAGTACTAAAGAGGATTAAATTAACCTCTTCTAGAAAAAAGACAAATATGCATGACATCTATTTGTCTAACATGGATACTATCACATAGAAAAGACATGGACATAAATTCAACAATCATACCTCAATAGCTAATTAATTTCCTGACTACAAACCACCTATAATCAAGCATACCGAAACAAAAACTAAAAGGGAACTAAGAACAATACCTGCAATTTAAAGGATAGCAAACGCAGTGAACACTCCACAAACCTGCAATTAAAGAACCAAAAAAATCAAATCTAACAGAAAAGAAATTAGTAAATCACGCAACGGTCAACACAGGTGAAGTAAAAACCCAAAACACAACTGAATAAGAAAACTTCTAGATCAGAAACAAACTCGGGAACCATCCCAAAACAACTTGAAGTCTATAATTCTGGGTAAATTGCCATGAAAAAAGATTCATGATTTAGAATAGATAAAAGGATAATGATGAAACAGGATTAAAATGGTGTATGAATGACACACTTGTGCCATCAAACACATACATTAGACTCTCATTGTTTGACAGGATAAACAAATCAAACTATGACCTGTGTATTATATTTTTGATAGTTTGAGCCAAGCCAAATTGTCACAAAATTCAAGCATTGTATATGCAGAAAATCTGAAGCTTCCCTTGAAAATTAGAAACATAAAACACACCATGAATTTTACAGCATCAATCAATTTAAACAACATTAGCTCCTCGAACAAAAATAATATGTATCATAATCTCAACATGATTTTAGAAAATAAAGCCTAATCCCCAATCATGTCCGTCAAAATCCAAAGAATAACAGCGCAAAGACCTGCAGTAAGAAGCAATTATCCACCCTAACCGCTGTTGGAAAAGAAAATTAAATGAATCGTGACTAAATTAAACAATCGGACATGCTTAACAACAAAATCAGAATCAAAGCAAGCAAGAACAGTAGTAGAAAAACCAAATTTACCCTTTTAAAGATGCAAAGCAAAAAACCATTACCTGAGACCAAGAATCCTGAGATCAAAAAACAAAGATGAAACTTGAAGCACCTGAAAGTTCAGACATAAAAAAACTTCAGTTGTTATACCTAAAGGAATCAAAGCAAACACGATGGACCAGCAGATGCCCATACAAACTACAAAATCACACAACTTGAAGCCCAAAATTAGTCCAATCAAGACTGAAATCTTGCAAACCGACAACCAAATCGCCAAATCGGTGAACCACAGAGGGCAAGAACACACAAATTCAGACACATATACGGCAACGCAGCTGCTGGCTCGCCGGAACACGGCAACGTGCTACTGGCTCGCCGGAACACGACAATGCCGCTGCTGGCTGCCGGCTCGCCGGAACACGGCTGAGAAGGTAAGAAAACCCACCGCCTGGATATCCAAAACATATATGGCTCAAAGAACACAAACAGAGACTCAATCCAAAAGAAATAAAAAGAATGTCGTACCAGAGGTTTCGGATACGAATCCATAAACTATCATCCCCGGGACGTCACTTGTGTGCCGGCACCGTTGCGTTCTTCGATTTTTGGTGGATGCGTGAGAGTTCCCGAAGCCCTAGAAGTCATCGATCGATTTGAGTCTGTGAGAGAGATATGAACTTGATGAGTTGATGGAGGTATGGAGTTCTAATGGGGGTATGGGTAGGTATGGGGCTGTGACTGTGGATGCGTGAGAGTTCAGATAACCATTCTCATGAAAATGCCCCAAAAATTCATTAAAATTACAACCATGCCACTGACCACTGTTGATGAACAGTGGCGGCGCTTTAGGTGGTTGTACTATAAGCTTGGGGGGTGGTACAATATGTTGTAATTTGTATATATAGGTTAATTATATACAAAACCTCATTTTATTTACGAAAAAAAAAATTCGAATTCTAACTATAAGAAAATTAAAGGAAAACGTACAATATAGCACCTAACAAATAAAAACGCAAGTACTTTCATTATTTATAATTTTTTTTATGAGCAACTTCAAAAATGAGCCTCATGCCTCACTTTTCTCATTTTTATTGCTACCACTAAAAGTACAAAGTCAAATACAAACAATTAAGCAAAACGTACAACTCAACAAACACCAAGTGTTCAGCCCACTAAATCAAAGCAAACTAAAAGTACTACTCATCACGCATTCACGCTCCTACTTCAATCAGTGTAGTTAGGACACGTCGCCCCAGCCTCACAGGCCTTAGCCGCCGGCGACGCCTCCACCGCCGGCGACGGCGGAACAGGTACGACCAACAGCTCCGACGGAAGATCAGCCGATAATCCTTGCAAGTAAAAAGTATAGAACAGCTTGAACGGAAACACCAGCTGCTGAAGCTTGACTTGACCGTACGCTCCGGCGAACACACCGGTCCCGCCGGTGACGGAAAGGTACGTCTCCTCCGTCGTCACGTATGCACCCTGCACCGATATCTGCCCGTAATCTCCCAAGTGAAAGCTGTAAATCGCCTCGTACCTGTCACCTTTCGCCTCCGGCATGTTTTTGATCAGAATGCATATTCCGGCGGTGATTCCTAATCTCGTTTGAAGATCCGCGCTGTAAACCTGCACCAGATCCGGTAAAACTTTCAGATCTCTGCTCTTAACTTCTTATCTTTTCCGATTGACAACAAAATCAAAAATCAGATAATTAAATAAACAAATTACTTTGTTCGTAAACGGAACTAGATCGCCAAGCGAATTCACAGGTTTTTGACCTAATCGGAGATACGCAGGGCTTCCACGGTCCCTTTCGTTGATCTCATACACACACAGTTGATGAACTTTCGCTACAAAACACATCAATTAATTGAATAAAAACTAAGAAGCCTGAAAAAGTTTGTTAGATTAAAAATTGGGGGAAAGGAAAAGTAGTTACTAGGTCTAGAAGGATCTGACGGATTGCTTTGACTTTTGACGCTAAACGGTTTCCCGGTGGTGGAAACGTTGAGTTTGTTGGTGAATTTGCGAGTGAAAACGGGATTGACGGTAGAGCGGTTGAAAGAGAGGACGTTAGGAGGTGATGAGGTGGCGGTGCGTGATAGGTTCAGATGTGAAGGGATGGATTGGAGAGAAGCGGAAGCGGAAGCGGAAGCGGCGGCCATTGAAGATTTGAAGGAAATTAAGAATAATAGTTTTTTTTTTTTTTCTGGTGAAACTAGCTAGTGGTTGATCACTTGATTGTGATCTGGGATATATGTTAATGGTGGTGGATATATAGAACGTGTGTGTGTATGTATCTGTGAATAAACAATTAAACAATACATATATATATACACACAGGGAGGGGGTGGAATGAAGAGGAGAATGAGTGCGGTGGAGAGTAGGTGGAGGGTGGGGCCCAGGGTGTTTGGTCGGAAGGGAAAAGTATAGAGAGTTGGAGTAAGTGGTATCAATCTATCAGTTGTCTAAGTAGGCCGGGGTACGTACTCAATCTTCTATCTCTAACTTTCTCTCTGTGTAGAGTCGCCGGAATCTCGCCGGCGTCTGGTTTCCGTTCCGTTAGCGCTCCGGTAACATTCTTGTCACTTCTTTACGGGTTAGTGATCTCCGCGGTGGGTTTTGTTAGGGTTCGTCCCATCCTCGCCGTGGATCGTATCCTCCGTAGAGAGGTTCGAGTTGAATTTTACAAGCAGTCCCTAACGGTTTCCGGAACCTGCTTTTCTATGGAGAGGAAGAACAAGGAAGTACTTCCTGATGATGGATGGCAAACGGTCAGACGCAAACCCATCAACAACAGACTCTGCTATTCCTTTTTCATCTCCGGCTTTCCCAACTACATCTCCGTCGACGACATCAAAATTGCTGCTAAACATCTGGGCACTATCGATGATGTTTTCATTGCCAGTAAAAGAAGATTTAACATGGAACGCTTCGGATTCATTCGTTTCAGGAACTTAATCAACGTCGAAAAAGTGGAAAAGCGGCTCAACGAAATCTCTTTTGATTCCCATCCGCTTAAGGCGAACCTGTCTAAGATCCCCCGTCCTGCTCTGAAATTCCAAGGTACGGGTGGTAAGAACCAGGTTGCAAAACCACCCTCATTCCCCGTGGGTAACTCTTTGAAGTCTGTGGTGGCGGGGAAGCACTCTAGTAGCACTTCTCTCAACGGAAAATCCTTTCGTGATGCGGTTTTGGGTTGTTCCAAGGTTGTTGCTGAACCGGAACCCATAGTTGTCTCTAATTCTGGTTCTTCTAAATGGAAATCTCTTCAGATCCCGGATGAAGCTAGTGACTACCCGGCCTCTTTTATGGGAAGAACTCTCATCGGCGAAGCTATCGATGGCCCTAATCTCTGCAGTGTGAAGCTTCTATACAACGAGGATGGAGGAGCTGAGTTTGATGTAGTTTACGTCGGGGGATTACATGTTCTCCTTGTCTTCAACAACAACTCTTTAGCTTCAAATTTTCTTACGACCAAATCGAGTTCCTGGAGCAAATACTTCGTCTCGTTGGATGTCTGGAGTGGGCAACAGTTTCCCAGGCTTAGAATAGTTGGGTTGCAGATTCTCGGTGTCCCGTTACATTTGCGGGACGATCTCACCTTCAACACTATCGCAAGGGGTTTTGGACGTATCATCTGGCCCTCTAACTCTTCTTGGTTGTTAGGGGACTGTTCAGGCGGTTCCGTTCACGTTCTTTCTGAGTCATGGAAAACGATTGATGAAACGGTTATTATCAAATGGAGAGACTCGAACTTTACGGTAATGGTCAAGGAAGATTTCAAGCCATGGGTCCCAAATTTTCCGGAAGAAGAGATGGTGAGTTCTGATGTCAGGCAACCGGAGATCAATGACGATGTCGGCGATGAGTATTGGGTGGACGACGACGGAGACGGTGCTGGTGACGTCGCATGGGGTAACTGGGAAAACGAAGAGACGGCGGCCGGAATTGATGTGGGGGAAAACGTAAAGATGGCGGTCGGAATTGATGTGGGAAATTGCTCCTTTTCGTGGAACGAGGTTCATGGCGCCGACTGTACTTCTCCCATGCTTTCCCGCCCACAAAATAATGATGATGTCCTTTTGGATAAGGTGCACGTGGACCCTCCAGCCCACAATGGGGTCAACGACAATATTAAAGTGGGCTTGGTTGGGCCTTTTAATTCCCCTCTTGTCCACACTAGCCCATCAGTTCATTCAAGCCCAACAGATGAAAACTATCCACATACCAGGAATCCTAGTTCGGCCCCACAACCCATATTACCCGATCTAAATGGTTCTCTCAGCACTACCAGTTCTCCTTTACAAGAAATTTCCATTTCTCTCCCACCTGTTTCTAAAGGCAAACAGAAACATGGAGGCGCCATTCCTAACCCTAGCAACACTCTTCGTAGTGGAAGCAAAGTTTTATTCTGGAATTCTATATATAGAAAGAAGAGAGAGGGAACCAAAGCCCAATCTTCCTCGGAGTCCAAGCGCTCCTCTCCAGGGGATTCTTCATCGTCATCGTTTAAGGGTCTGGAGGAAGAGGTGAACAGTACCATCGATGTGGGTGCGTGTCTCGGGATCAATTGCGCTGATTTTGAGGAGCAAGTAGCTGGTGTAATCGAAGGTACTGGGGGTCAAATTCGTTTATAATGGACTTTCTCTCGGTTAATTGCAGGGGCATTGGAGGCCCTAAAGCTCCTTGGATTTCCGAAATTAAACGCAACAACAGGATTTCTTTTTTATGCCTTCAAGAAACCAAATGTCAAGATCCCTCGAGGATCCGGATCGACTCTTTATGGGGTAATAATCGATGCTCCTGGGAATGCGTTGAAGCTAATGGCAGTTCAGGCGGCATCCTTTCGGCGTGGGATCCTTCAACCTTTTCCGTCCGATCTACGAGGAAAAATCCTAATTTCCTTCTCACTTCAGGTGTTATCCTTGGCATCAATATTAATATTAACATTTGCAATGTTTACGCCCCGCAATCAGATCGAAATAAAGGCATTCTTTGGAACCAGTTTCTGGAGCTTTTTTCTCAATTCACGGGGTTGTGGGTGTTTGTCGGTGATTTTAATGAAGTTCGTATACCAGAGGATCGTCTTTTTTCCTCCTTCAATGCGAGGGGAGCGGAGATCTTCAATTCGTTTATTGACCAGGCCGGTTTACATGAATACAGGATGGGGGGATCTAAATACACTTTTTCTTATGGCAAGGGCATAAATTTTAGCAAAATCGATAGATACCTTGTTTGTAGCGGCTTTCTTCAACGCTGGCCGAATGCTACCCTTACTGCCCTTCCTCGTCGTTGGTCGGATCATAATCCAATCATCTTGCGTGTTTCCCACGTCGATTTTGGTCCCACCCCCTTCCGGTTCTTCTCATCTTGGTTGGAGTGTGAATACCTCAGAAAAGTGGTTGAGGATACTGTTGCTTCTAATGTTTTCTTAGGCAGAGCTGATGTTGTTCTCCATAACAAACTTAAATGTATCAAAGGAGCAATCAAAGCTTGGAATACCCAACGTAAAACTATCGAGAACCAAACGGTGAGAGATTTAGAAGATACTTGTGATTACTGGGATAAATTGGCTGAAGAAAGGGTTCTCTCCAACGACGAGTTGGACGTCTGGTGTTGTGCCCAGGCTGAGCTAAAATCTATCGATGCTTCTAACCGGGCTGATCTCGCGCAAAAGGCTAGAGGCCGGTGGGCCAAACTTGGGGATGAAAATACTAGTTTTTTCCATCGGGTCATCAAGGTTAACAATGCCTCTAACCGCATTAATGGTATTCTGAGGGATGGGAGTTGGATCTCGGATCCTGATTCAATAAAAGAACATGCTAGAGTTTTCTTTCAAGACAAATTTCGTGAAGATAGGCATTCAAAACCGTCCTTGTTATGCCATGGGATCAATCGTCTTTCAGATAGTGAGGCTCAAAATCTGATTACCATCTTCTCGTTGGAGGAAGTCAAAAGGGCCGTTTGGGACTGTGGAGACGACAAGGCTCCGGGTCCCGACGGTTTTAATTTTAAATTCATCAAACACTTTTGGGACATATTGGGGGCTGATTTTAAAAATGTTCTGGATCTTTTTTTCATTGAGGGCTCCTTACATCATTGTTGTGTGTCGTCCTTTATATGTTTGATTCCTAAAGTTTCGGATCCTCAATCGTTCAACGATTACAGGCCCATAACTCTTCTGGGCTGCATTCAAAAGGTTGTCTCTAAGGTTCTTGCGAATCGGATCAAAATGGTGATGCATTCTATTATCTCGGATACTCAACTTGCGTATGTGGCTGGTAGAAACATAATCGACGGCCCGCTTATTATCAATGAGATTATCTCATGGCTCAAAAATGTCAAGAAGAAAGCCTTATGTTTCAAAATTGATTTTAACAAAGCTTTTGATTCTTTGGATTGGAACTTTCTCGACTCAATCCTTGAGCAAATGAACTTCCCGAATCTTTGGAGAAAATGGGTCAAAGGGGTTCTCGGTGCTTCTAGATCCTCAATTCTTATCAACGGATCGCCTTCAAAGGAATTCGTTAGTTTTAAAGGTGTCCGTCAAGGGGATCCCCTCTCTCCATATCTTTTCATTATTGCCATGGAGTCATTGCATTGGATGATGGAGAAGGCGGTTAGCATTGGTCTTTTTCAAGGCATCTCTCTTCCTAATAACGGACCTTCGTTATCCCATCTTTTCTTTGCCGACGATGTCATGATTATGGGAGAGTGGACCGATCTTAATTTTCTAAATCTTCGCCGTTTGCTTTGGTGCTTTTTCTTGGTGTCGGGGCTTAGGGTCAACTTATTTAAATGTGGGCTTGCTGGAATCAACATCCATTCTAGCGATATTTCGAACCGTGCATCCCTCTTGGGCTGTGAAGTTTGTTCCCTACCCTTTGAGTACTTGGGTATGCTCGTTGGTGCCAATATGAATTGCAAAAGGGAGTGGAGTAAAATTGTTGAGATCTTCCGGAACAAACTTGCAAGTTGGAAAGCTAATTGCTTATCGATGGGCGGGAGGTTAACCCTCATTAAGTCGGTTCTTGATAGTCTCCCGACTTACTTCTTTTCTCTCTACCGGGCTCCCAAATGCATGATCAACTCCCTCGAAAGTATCCGTTGTAATTTTCTTTGGGGTGGGTCCTCGGAGCATCATAAAATACATTGGGTTTCTAAAGAAAAATTGTTGCAATCTAAGAACGCTGGTGGGTTGGGCCTGACTTCGTTTTTATCCCATAATCTTTGTATGCTCGCCAAATGGGCTTGGAGATATAAGGTTGAATCGGACAGGCTTTGGAGGAAAGTGATACAGAGTATTCATTCCTGCTCAAACAGCTCCTCTTTTCTGCCCTTAAAACCTACGATTGGTGGCACCTGGAAGGCCATAATTAAGGCTATTAACGACCTCAGCAGGGCTGGTATTTGCCTCTTTGATCTCATAAAGGAAGAGAATGGGGTCTGGATATGGCAAGGGGATAACCAAGATGGTTTTTCTGTCAAATCTGTTCGTCGTTTATTAACAATTCAGCAGCAAAACAACACCAGTTTCCCTCTCTCCTGGACGAAATCGGTGCCTCTTAAGGTCAATTTAGTGGCTTGGCGCGCAGCTCTTGAAAGACTTCCTACCAAGGATGGTTTAATACGTCGCAACATTTCGGTGAACAATGATTTGTGTGTCCTCTGCGGTGAGCTCCAAGAATCTGCGATGCACATCTTCACTGGGTGCAGTTTCACGAACATGGTCTGGCTGATTATTTCGCAATGGTGTCACGTTCCTCAGCCTTTGGCTTTCAGCGTCTCTGATCTGTTAGATTGGCACAAGAACCTCAAGTTAACGACACGTAGGAGCAAGGCCTTGGAGATCATCTTTCTTACTGGGATTTGGAGCATTTGGATCGAGCGAAACAAGGCGATTTTTAACCAAAGACCACCTTCGATACAAAGGATCATCACGGAGATTAAATATTGGAGTTTTACTTGGTATGTTAATCGTGTAAAAGACCAACCCGTTTGTTGGGTTGATTGGTCTTCCTTTTCCATGTAATGTTCTCTTTTTTGCGGCCACTAGTGTCTTGCTAGTGTGCTTGCTTGTTTAATTTATTCTGCCGTTCAAAAAAAAAAAAGAGAGTTGGAACTTGGAAATCTGATTTTCATGGGGGGTCATAATATTCGGTCTCGTTGGTGTAACACGCTACTTTTGACCCACGTGAAAATAGTGAATAAATTATCGTGAACTAGAAAAAAAAACGCCTACCACCGGCCAGTGTGTAGAGCTTGGACTTGTACTTCTTTTTTTAAAGTTATTATTTTACTGAATTGTCTTTTTAAGGTCTTTAAGGTTAAGAGACACTTCAGTAAAATAATGGCGTGAGTTGGTGGTGTAATTCTACCCGTGATAATTCTTCGAAAGGGTGGGGGAGAGAAATGGGGTTTCCAATCAATTGTTGACACACAACAAGGATTGGTTCTGAGGATTTATGGACCGACTATGTTCGAGCTAAAAAAAATAGGTCTCATACTCTTATTTGAAAATAAAACTATAAATAGATTTTTTTTTAAATAAAACAAAATATAAGTTATAGCAATAAAAATAAAATAAAAAATAAAATAAAAAATATATAGTTTTAAATTGACATTCTAAGTAGTTAACAAACAAACTGTGCAGATTTTCTAGCATTTTTTATAGCAAATCGATTGATCAAATCTTCGTAGTTCATATAATCTAATATTTCGTTCTCGATAGCTATAATGGTCAATCTTTTAAGTCTCTTTGTGGCAGTGTTGATCGTAAGTAAGATTTTAATAACTTCAAACTTTGAAAACTCCCTTCTGCAGATGTCACCGACACTGGAATAGTTAGTAATATTAAATATGCAATGTTTGTATTTGGGAAACATTTGAATTGATTAAGATTTTTCAAAATATTTGTGGGGTTGAAAAGTTTATTAGTTTGTAATCTACCAAATAACTTCGAAGCCATAAAAAGGTTATCCGCATCAATATGAGTTCTTTAAAAGTTGAGTGCATCTTCAAGAAAACGACAACACGACTTAACTTCATTATCTTCTAATTCCCTCAACTTCTTAGAAAACAAGAAAACAAATAATTTTTCATATCCTCCGTAGTGGTCAATGTAACATTAGTCTAATTTAATATTCGCAACCCCAGTAGTTTTCTTTGTTTCTGTAATTTCGATTTTAAATCAAACAATAAATGTTAGGAACTTTTTATAATCACTTTTTGTTATGTTTCATTTTATACTATATATAAGGTTTTAAATATATACAATATATACTAATACTAGTTTTTTTATACCCGTGCGACGCACGGGCGGTTTTAAAAAACGAATACAAAATTTAACATGTTATAAAAATGTAATTCAATAATTAGAATTAAAGAAAAAAAAATTAACATTCGACAATATAAAAAGATATAAATTTAAAAAAAAAAATCTCATTTCTTATGAATCAATTTCATTTAATTTCAGTTTTTAAATTAGGATATGAGATATGCATTTATTGTCAATTACTTTGTTAAAAAATTAGTTAATAACTTTGTCAATTATTCAAACTAATTAGAAAAAATGTAAATAAGGCAAACCATTTGAGCGGGAAAATAAAAAAAAAGGTTGTTGTGGTGATGCCATGTGGCATTCAATCTTTTCATATATATATTACTAGGATAGAACCCGTATGTTATACGGGTTTAATCATTAAATATATATATATATATATATATATAGTTGAAAATTCATGCATATTCTTCCTATTACCAGAATAACGTATTACATTATTACATTAAATAAAAAGCTTTAGTTATAATTCATAATATGGTATTGTTGACTTTACTTTCTTTATCAAAAAGATATATGTAGGGCATGTCTCTACTTGTATATTTCGAAAGTGCAAGATAAACATAACCATGTTTAAAAAAAATCAAACCCTCAATACCGACTAACATGCATTATGAATTGACAAACTTGAGACTTTAAGTCTGTATAGAAAGTTAGATGAGTATATAGTTTTATCAAAATTATAATGAACACATTCTAATTGTTGAGTATAAAACCTAAATTATAATCAAAAGATTATAATGTTATCAATAAATAATGTTATGTTGATATACATTAGAAAACTTATAATTGTATTAGTCGCGATGTCTAAAGTTTCCAAATTGAATGAACATGGCTCATTTGATATGGTAGGAAGAACTATTTAATATTTGATAATATGATCATGATTTTTGTGGCTTATGAATTTCTCTATAAATAGTAAGACCCACAACGCAACGCTGATTGAATTTGTAAAATAGTATTAGGTATTTATTAATTAAAATATTAAATATGATTTGCTCAATTATATTTGAAAACACACAAAATAAGTGTTTATTGGTATTTTATAAGTTTCTAAATATTTTTTAAAATGAAAATAATAATAGTTTCAGAATTATTTTTAAATAAAAATAAGATGTAAATTAATATATGATTGTCATAATTCCATAAATATAAATAGATAAAAATATATTAATGATTATAAAATAGAATATAATTTCCAATAAAAAATAATTTATGAGTGAAAAGATTTGGGAGGGAAAATTTTTGTGAGAATAAATCTAGTGTTAACATGTGTCAACAATTGTAATTATTTATTAGAGTAGGAAGATATAGATAGATATAGATTGGATATTTATGATGAAGGTAAATTATAAAAAAATTAATAATATATAATATTTTTGATTAATTTGATGAAAAATCAATTTCAACATCATCCAATCACCTTCCTATCCGATTATTAAACTTGATTTCGATTGTAGTTTATCCCTACTGTATCTAGTCATTTTTTCAAGCCCTAATCAAAATCAAACTCCTATTTTAATTCATCTTTTATTATTAAATCAAATTGGGAGTGTTTATCCATGAAATTGAAGTCTCATCTACTCTTCTTTATAGATCTCGATCTCCTTTGCTCCTAACTCCATAACTGCAATTCGAACTCCTCTGGCCTCCCTTCACCATCAAATTCTGCAAAATCAAGCAAAGAACTCAAGTACGATTTCTAGGGCTTGGAACTTCCTCAATTGTTTCAGACTTCAATTCTCGACCTTTTTGGGTAATTCTTTTTTCATTCTTATTAGTTTTTCATTATCTACAAAAGGCCTTAATCAATTCCTACTTTAGATGGGCAATTTAAGAATTCAATTTTAGGGTTCATACATAATTTAGGGATTTGTAGGATTTTTTCTTTATAATATGGGTTATTGGCTTCAAATAATCCTAACTATCACTTTTTGGCCAATAACACTCCCAACTATCGAATTTCCTTCTGGCACTCCCAACTATCAATATATTTTCCTTCACCACTCCCTCCGTTAATTTTCTTTAACTTCGTTAGTCATCTGCTTATGTGGCTGTCCTACATGACATAAAATGATTATGTGGATGTCTACGTGGCTTGTGGCCACATAGGCAGATGACTAACAGGGTTAAAGAAAATTTACGGAGGGAGTGGTGGAGGAAAATATGTCGATAGATAGGAGTGCCAGAGGGAAATTCGTTAGTTGGGAGTGTTATTGGCCAAAAAGTGATAGTTAGGATTATTTGAAGCTAATAACCCTTATAATATTAACAAACTCTATGCATTATAATACTTATACTTACTGATTTAAATTATGGTTTAACCTTCGACACACTTTGATAAATTTCAAAACTTTAATCATAGTCTATTTTACTAATCTTTCGTTGAGTTATTTGACGTTTTGCACTAATTGTTGAACTAAAATAATTATTTTTCACCTACACATAAAACCATACATTATTAGTAGTTACTCTATTCGACATGATGAATTTTTATATAAGTTATATATGTTCCCGTGTAGGATGAGGTTCAGTGGCGGATCCAAGATTTTTTTTTACTGGGTTCACTTTTTTTTCGGCGGTCGAAATCGTAACAAATAAATATAAAAAGATATCGGTTTGGTCGGGTCGGTCGGTTCGGGTCGGGTAAGGTTAATAACAATACAAATATAAGCTACAATCATTAATCAAAATATTGTCATTAGAAATTACGGAACAAACATAACAAAAGTACAAATATGGCCCGGATCATACGGAAGATCATTCAAGTATATTCTTGGGTATTTATCACTCGAAGACGATTCAACATTTGATGGTGTTTTTGTCAAAAATATTTCAATACTCATTATACCTAAATCATAATTCAACAATCCATTAATATTAAACAATCATTAACAACTTTGTTAGACTAAAAATCAATTAAAAGATGAAGATTGTAAAACCTTAAAATCAATTAACAGCTAGTGTTTAATTAAAAGAAAATTAGTAAGTATAAATAAAAGGAAGAAAAAAAGGAAACGCAGGAGGAAAAAAAAAGGATTAAATGGGGATGCAAACGGGAATCGAACCCGAGATTTTGAGTACAAAATCCATGCGACTTACCAATTGAGCTAGAGTGAAACTTGTAAACAAATTCACTCAGAAAATATATATGGATTCACTGGACGAAAATATCCGGATTCACCCGTCGTTTTCGGTACGTATTTAGACTACAAATTAGGAAGTCACTGGGTTCCTGTGAACCCGGTGCCCCAACACTGGATCCGCCACTGATGAGGTTATTGTGAGAAGTTTAGTTTGGATAAGAAAGATAAGAAGGAATCATAGCCATTAGATCTTCAATTAAATGAAGATCTATGGCTTAAAATTTTCCTATGTAAATTAGAGAGAAAAACTAAATAAAAGATGGAAGGGTATTTTTGACTTTTTATCAAATTCCCCCCATTTTTTAAACCTTCATAACTTTTAGATACAACATTATTTTTTTTAAAAAATTACACCATAAATCGAACGTTTTTTTATCTTTAAAACGCGTATAATGTTACTATATAAAAAATTAATTTTTTTACTCTTTCGATTGTATCAAAATGTTCAGATCATTGTGTCATTGTGTCAAAATGTTCAGATCATTGTGTCATATTACGTCAAAATGTTTAGATCATTGTGTCATATGGTGTTAAAAACCGACAGAGTAATTTTTTTAATTTTATATATAGCAGCACAATATATATACTTTTGACATGACGACACAATGACACAATGATCTGAACATTTTGACACAATGACACAATGATGTGTCAAAATGTTCAGATCGTTGTTTCATATGATGCCAAAAACCGTAAGGGTAATTAATTTTATATATAGCAACACTATATATACTTTTGACACGACGACACAATGACACAATGATCTGAACATTTTGACACAATGACACAATGATGTGTCAAAATGTTCATATCATTGTTTCATATTGTGCCAAAAACCGAAAGAGTATTTAATTTTATATATAGCAACACTATATATACTTTTGACACGACGACACAATGACACAATGACACAATGATCTGAATATTTTGACATAATGACCTGTGTCAAAAATCGAAATAGTAATATTTTTTTTCCATTTTTTATATAGCAACACTATATGCGTTTTAAAGATAAAAATATGCTCGTTTTTATGGTGTAATTTTTTTAAAAAATAATGTCGTATGTGAAAGTTATGAATGTTTAAAAAAATGGGGGAAGTAGATAAAAAGTCAACAAAAGTGGCTAAGACTAAAATATCATTCTTCCTTTTTTATTAGATCAAGATCCAATGGCTGAAATTCATTCTCATCCTTCTTACCCAAAAAAAACTTCTTATTTGAACTTCTCCCCTATATATGTAATCATATACATGAAATTTGTATATATGGAACATAAATTTATATTTTATATGAAAATTTAATCTTTTAAGACTTTTAGACATATTGTAGTCCTAAAAATTATTACTTTTAGTCAACATATTAATTACATTCTTTAAAGAATTATTTATGATACTTTAATTACTTTTGACTAAAAATTTATTTGTTAAATTGTATTTGTTAAATTGTATGTATTAATTTACTAAATAATATTTATTAATAACATTGTCATAAATAAATAATAAGTGTTTTATTTATATACAACTATCAATTAATTATTTAATCTAGGATAAGTCCCCAAAAGCAATGACTTATTAATTTGAATACTTTTTCTTATAGACAATTTTGGTTGTTTATAAGTTTTAAAAGTTAATAAAGCAACGGACTTAATAACTTAGTTGCTTATTCGTTTTATATGTGTAGAACGTTAAAATTGTAAATGTAGTTTTCTTTATGTCGGTCGTTTAATTTCATAAGGGCGGTCTGAAAATTTTATGGGGGTCGGTGTTAAAATTTCTTGGGGGCCATTCGAGATTGGATCATTCATATCCTACTACAAAAGAAAAATTCATGGGGTTCAGATGACCCTCATACCTTACATGTGGGTAGACTCTGGAAATCTACATACTCTAATAAATTATTACAATTGTTGTCACATGTCACTCCGATATCCATTTTCATCTCGTTTTTCGTCTCTCTCTCCTATTAAATACCAATTTTCTTATCTATTAATTTATTAAATAATAACAATTTCAAATAGTTATATTTACTTAATTAAATATCATAAATATAAATCTTCTTATTCTAATAATTTAATTACACTTAATAAATTAGAATAAAATTTTAATTATATTTATATCTTATTTTAAAATATAATTTTATATTGTCTAACTCTTTATTCTTTTTATTTTGTAATTTTTAAATATTCATAGTTTTTATTTCATAAATGATTGATGACTTTTAATAGACAAATCTTTATAAAATTATTGTTTATAATGATTATATTTATTTAACTCATGTAATATATGGGTTCTAATCTAGTGATAAAATTAAGAGTTAGTATATTTTGCTATATAAGAAAATGTCTTGTGTAAAGGACTCACATTATGAGTCCTACACTTTTATTAAAAAACTCATGCATAAACGAGGGTATTAGAGTCATTTTATAAAATCTTAAAAGGAAAGTTGGATGGCGTTAACCAATCGTAGCTGATTGAGGCAAATTACAAACTATAAACTATAAGAACTAAAAAATGAAATAAAATCTCACACCATTTGTTGAGTGGATACTCATTTACCTTCCAACGTAGATGTCAATGGTTCTATGTCCACCTAACACAAAAAATGTAAAAAAATATTATAGAGGTGTGTTAGATGTTTTACCACAGTGGACCTTTGGGTGGTGGGTTTTCTCTGGGATGAATGTACAAAACAGAAAGTCCTGGTTATTCGCACGAACTGCAGTCCCAGTATGTCGTGGTAACATTGTTTGCCATGATGGCATGATGTAAACCCATGTAAATGAATGTTTGCAATAATAAAATAAATAAATAAATAAAAACTTTTTAAATAATACCATCAATTAACTAAAACTAAAACCGAAATTTACTCCAAATTATAATCAAAGTTTCTATTTCTTTCAAGAGACGGCTCACTTGATATTTTCATCAATATTATCATGTGTGTAATTATAAAATACTTCACATGCAAATAAAAATTTTCCCGTCTGTCTGAAGCAGATTCTTTACACGTGGAAATGTTGAATATAGTTTTTGCACATGTGAAGTGACTTTTTTCACATGATTTTGTATAGAAGGATCCATAAGTTAGGTATTTATAAAATCATAATCATGTACTTAACCTTTTTTTTTAAATTCATACAATATATGTGATCAGTAATTTTTTATTTTTATAAAGGACCAAATAAATAATTTACTCATAAAATTATTAATCTCAAACTTCACAGAAGTAAACATCTATTCGTATATATTAAAGTATAAATTAATTTAAGTCTGTTTATTAAACTACATATCACAAAAATTTTCAAAATGTAAAAATCGTGGTTCTATACTAAATTACAAATCATGTTTCTTAAATATATAAAAAAATAACTGAGGCGAAATGTTTTGGTGATATGTATTTATTTTTGTAATCATTCTCGGTACACCCCAATGGTACACCGAAGATCACCGGCAATGGGAGGTCACCAGTCTAAGGTCCAGCGTTCGCACTAAGGGGAACTTTTATCCAGTTGCTTGAGGTTTCCTCTAATGGTTTTTGTGTGAGTTCGAGTTCTGGTAAACGAAAATACACAATGATACGAAACAATCTCTAGATAGGATCTCGACTCAAATTTAACCGTTCAAAAACATATTAGATATAATATAAATTTTATATGAGCTTGTTTTAAAAGTGGGCTAAGGATAAATGTGCTCAAGGTGATCAAAAGTTTGGCACAACAAGAGGGCTCTGACATGCAAGACAAAAACATAAAACAAATCATAGGAATTTCAATTACTGTTCTAGACTAATTTGTATACAGAGAGGCGTAGCCCATTGGACTAACAGGCCCATATGTAATTCTGAACTGCTGGTTGGGCCTATTCGAAATGCCCAATATCGAGAGAAGAAGAACGCGGGATTAGAATTCCATTTTGGGATTTCAATGAAGTTAAGCGACCGGAACGTTAACTAGTGGTTGTGGTCACAAGTTACAGTAGTGATATTTACATGGTTAAGTATGTAAAACAAACTGTATAAGGTTATCGATTTCCGGTTAAAAACATAAAAATGAATTTACACAAACCGTATTATAAAAATAAAGAGCTGCGAAAAACGACCAAAAAAAATAAGTAAAAACATATCATATTTGGTCGGATCAGTTTTGAATATAACTTATGTGAAAACCTTGTTAAGCTAATTTTTCAATAAAAATTGAATTGAGATGTAAACATAAGTACGTTGCAACGATATATTTAGAGTTTAAAAAATCATATTCTTTTTATAAAAATTAAAACATAACAAAAAGAAAAACAAATCAATTATCAATGCACAAGTTAAAAAGGAATCTATGTGATAAAATTCTAACTTACAATTTATTACTAACAAGAATAAGTGACCATGTGCCTTCCTACATAGTAAATCATACGTTTTCATCTTTTTATAAAACTAGCTTGTAACATTTTGGGGATGATGCAGGTACACAAAACAATAGCAATGCTAAAGCCTAACGTGAAAAACAAAAAAAATAAAATAAAAATAATACGTAAGCACGATAGTGTAAAACCACAACGAATGAAACCTAAAATAAAATAAAAATGCAACATAAAAAATATAAATACAAAGACCACAAAATAACATTAAACGAAAATAATAGAGAAATCAAAATATAATGATATATAAACGTGACAATGTAAAACTACAACAAAAGAGACTTAAAAGAAAAAATAATACAGAGTGCACACTATAAATAGTGTCAACTTCTCACAAACTCAAACTTAATTGCATATATAATGTAGGGTTAGGTTCCAAGCAAAACCAAACAATATGCAAAAATCAAAAAATCAAACAAAAAAAAGTTTTATTTTTATTTTTTTATATGTTCTTTTAATGATTTTAAGTATACTGGAAAAAGAAAAAACTTTAAAAACATTTTTGAATTTTTTAAAAAAATAAAATAAAATTCGAATTTTAGCTTTAAAATTAATAATGCATTATGCAACCTTAATGCATCATACATCAATACTATTAGTATTAATGAATGATGCAACAATAAAAAAATCACTAAACTTTTTTTTCTTTTTAATTTTTTTTTCCAGAAATAAAGCTAATAAAATTATAGACTTTTTGGTGAAATTATTTTTAAAAATTATCAATATATGAAGAAGTTATAGAGAAAAAAATGTTTGGTTTTTTAGTTTTTTCACTTTTCTTTGATTTATTACGGCTAAAGTTAAAACGATAAAAATGTATTATTGGTGTACATGTTTCCAAAATTACAATTTATCACTAACAAAATCTTTACGAATATAATATGGGCGGTAGACGTTCTATATATACAAATTACAATCAGAGTTTCAGTTTCATCGGATTTTGTGGATTTAACGCAACATAAATTCAAACAAACAATGGTTTGAGTTAGAGAATAAGATCATCCACAAAACATACATGCATTTAAACAATGCATTTGTAACCGTTATGGACCAGCCCATCAAGCCCAAGGAGCAGGCCGGCCCAAGTAATCAAGACAAGCCCAAAGGTATTTCGAATAGGCCGTAGAGACAGATTGTATTGCTTAGGGAAGTTGCAAGAATAAGTAAAGCAACCAAACCATGATCTATCATCCGTAAAATATGACTAGGGGTATAAACGAGCCGAGCCGAGCCTAAGTTCGTCTAGGCTCGAACTCAGCTCGTTTAAACTTAACAAAGTTTGAGGTCGGCTCGATCCGAGTTTTATTTCTGAAGCTTGAGCTTGGCTCGTGGAGAATTGTTTAAGCTCGAGCTCGACTTGTTTATAATTAATTTTTATTTATTCAATATTATATAATTAAATTTGTATTTATTTAGAATTAGTCTATTTATATAGAAAAGAATACATATTATTTACTTAATTTATTATAATTATATATATAATAATAATTAATTTTTAAAATTATATTTAACAAATTAAATAAGAATTATATAAATAAAATGCACGTTAAGGCTCGCGAGCAGGCTCGAGCTCGTTAAGTAAAGCTCGGGCTCAAGCTCGAGCTTGTTTACTAAACGAGCCTTATTTCAAGGCTCGAGCTTGGCTCGAGCTAATTAAAGCTCGGCTCGTTTCGAGCTTTTTATCAATTCGATCTCGAGAAGTTTACAAACGGCTCGACTCGTTTATACCCCTAACTATAACAACTTGCACCTTAAGTTTAGCACCATGCATCCCATGTTTGAAGTCCATGTTTACTACTGCTTTTCTGTTTAGGAAGTTTTTTTAGTATTTAAATTCTTTATTCGGATGAATAAAAGATATAGAAGAAAATTTTCCCAAGCTATCCTGTTCCTTTCTCTAAATCCTTAGGAGTGTTTGCCTATTAAAAAGACTACATCATTTGGGGCTTTCATTCTTGACTCGATGCCTCCCACAACGACAAACCGACCATCGATGAGTTGCTCACCCAACTCCAACAAACCCCGACTCTCGGAAACCCGACACTTGGTGAGAGCCTAATGCATATAGCGGAGTGCCAACGACTAGAATCTCCCATTTTCGTCTAAATAGCTACACTTTCACCATTTGCACCACCGCCACCACCGTTAACAAAACCGACTCCACCACCATCCCTTGAATCTATAGAGATTGTCGTCATGCGACGGGAATGGAAACCACCGTCACGACCAACTATAACTACACTTCATTTCAAGTGCGACAGGCGAACTGCAACTTCGGTTTTATGTTATTAACTCTCAATGAGTTGTGCTTATTAAATCATTTGTTTGTCTAGTAGGTGAAAAACGTATAAAGTTATTCACAAAATCTCAAGTGGGAGAATGGTATGACATAAAAAAGTTATAAGAAATGTTCAAAACTAAAAGATGAATATAAGTATAAAAATGGTAGAAAAGTAAGAAATCATATCCCATAATCTAACTTTGATTAATAATTTTATATGTATATATATACTTTTCTTAATACATTCATTATATAAAGTCAAAAAAAGAAAAGAGAAGAAAAGGCAAGGGAACAATAATAGCAGTGGGGAAGAGGCTAGTTGGATTGACATGAAAAGGTGAAAAAGACCGGAATCTGTTAGGGTAAGGGTAGGGGGTATAAACACCCCGAACCCATCGGCACCTACCTACAAAACCCTAAAATGGACCTTCTTTTTTTAATTTTTATTATTTCTCTTTCTTGTTTTTTTATATATATCAAAAAGAAAAGAAAGAAAAAAAGGAGACCCCTCCCCACACCTATAAAAAGACAAACGTCCTACACCCACCCACCCCCAGCAGATCCGAGAAATGCGTTGATCAGTCCATCCCCCTCTTTCTACCACTCCCCTTTCCCCCGCGCGTTCATTCCACGTTCCATCCTTCTCTTTTTATTTCCATTTCTATTATTACTCCTTTTTTCTAAATAAACAAAGCAAATATCGTCAATAATATTTCTTAATAAATAATAAACTAGATATGATTGGAAGCTGAACTTGTAATTAAACTTTTTTTTTTATCGAACAGCTATACTACCACATTTACATATTTACTTTTGCAAGGTTTAAACCTATAATTTTATAGAAAATCATCAATTTAATCGTGTTCATGACTCAGCGCCAGGTTAGAAGTTTTGTACCTTAATGCTTTTTTCGTTCATTGCTTTTCATACTCTTCATAACGTTCATGAGTATAACCTGAGGGAGTTTAAGGCTTGACCCGTTAATTTTAATTTTATTCTATGTGTTACTATGTAGTGTGTACTCTAGATGTTGCTTGATCTTAGTCAACTAATTAAAAATCCTTTATATCATTTTATAAAATCAACCAACGATCTTTAGTCAATTGGCTTGGAAGAGGTATCCAAAGACATTATAAATGGGTTTTGGGTTCAAAACTTATAACAAAAAATAAATAAATAGGGGGTTACAGGTTTGGGCCAGAGTTTTTTTTTTCACCTATGGTTAGTTTTCTCCTAATGGAGATTAAAAATGATCGGATGAATTATTTAATGTCCCCGTCAGTGATCCAAATATGACGTTAAAAGAAATCCTTTTATAAAATAGTCACAACATGTTTAAGCAAAATTAAAAGTATGACTCCGTGAGGCTTGCATTCATCTGGTTTTGTCTTAGCCTTTTGATAAAAGTCAGATGCTTATAAAGATATTAGAGGGGTGCTTGCACGATACCGCTAGGAGAAAACACACTAACACAAATATCAGTAAAATATCTAAACAATTAATTGATAAAATATCATATAGATTTTAATATTTAATAAAAAATTATAAAACTAAATAAATTCCGTCATGATCCTCAACCTAAGTGGTTAAGGTAAAAGTCCAAAGGCAATAAAATAAATATGTTTCGGTTCAAGTCACACATATGATAAAAATGTTAGATTTCAGGTTGGATCATAGGTTTTCTCATCTATGATTATGATGTGTTTCTATTGAAGGTGGTCTTTGAATCCTATACTTGAGGGAATGGAGATGATTGAGCGAGACACTAACTTGTTAGTGATCTAAATTTACATTGTCTAAAAAATTATAAGATTTCTATATATGATTATTTTTTTCTTTTGAAACTTCTAAAAATGAATGTAAAAAAGACTATATATTCGTTTCAAAAATGTTAAAATACAGTATAGATAACATTACTTAAAATATTTAATAAAAATAATGTATTTCAAGGCTTTTTATGCCATATTTTTCTAAAGAAAAATGTATTTATTTTTGACGTTTTCGTTACTTTTAATTAATTGGATTGTAGAAGCAGCCGTCTATGTGATGTCGTATCAACAACAACCCACGCCCTCGCAACCCGACAATCTCTGAAAACACTTTAGCCCCCATCCCATCAAACGTGTGATGCTAAATTCATCTTAGGGTAACTTGTAAAACTAGTCCCTATGATATCATATGGATGGCATTATCAAAATATATATATATTTTTTACAAAAGTTCATTTTGAACCTTTCTTCAAATAAAATGATTAAAAATATTTTTGTCAATTCGAATACTTAAGAACCCTAAATCTTTCCATGAGTTTATTGAGCTCCATTTTCAAATGTAAACATATTATATAATACCTACTCAACAATTATTTAACGGCCAAACTAATTAACAAACATCCTTACTATCCAGGAAACCAAATGACAAAAGGCTTTAGCCACAAACTAGTTAGGGGGGCGGAGTGGGCGGCAAAAAAGCCGCGGCGCCGCAAACTTCCGCGGCAAACACCGCCGCCGGTCTAGCGGCTTCGGCGAAAGCGAGGCCGAGAATCTACTTCTCGCCGCTGGTTTTGTTTGTTGGTTTCAAGGTTTTTGACCGTTGAACGGTCTTAAACTTTAAAAAAAAAATTAATTTTTTTTATATAATCAAACTCTTTCACTCTTCTCTTCTACACTCTCTTCTACACCATTTCTATTTTCTACCACTATCATAATCAAACTCTTTCACTCAAACAATGGATCGATCAAACCCGAGCTCTTCGAAGGGTCAAGCCAAGAAAAAAATACGACCTCGTTCGTTAAACCCGCAACAACAAAGAGACTCGATGCCACCACCATCTTCAAACCCGATGAACTACCCTTTCTACCCACCTTCTCCGGGTATGCCGATTCAAATCGAACTCGGACGATTCGTCTTACCCGAATCGAGCCAATACCAAAATTTCGTCCACCAACAACAATACCAAAGCCGACAACGACGACGACGAAGACGACGAAGATGAAGATAATGTCCAACAATTTCGGGAGCATCAACATTTCGCCAACCAACAACAATACCAACAACCCCATCACGAAGCCGACGATGATGATGATGATGATGAAACCGTACCCGAAACTCAACAAAATGTTTCGGGTCGAGCGGCACGTGTCACCTGGACCCCTGCCGAAGAGGCATGTTTGGCAAAAGCTTGGCTCTTCGTTTCCGAAGACAAGATTATCGGAAACCAACAAAAGTCCGATCGTTTTTGGTCTCGAGTTCTCAAACACTTCAAGCAATAAAGAGGTGGTACGAACAGAAACGTTCACCAATTGAACTCAAAATGGAACAAGATGTTAACGAAGGTTAAAAATTTTAACGGTCTCTACCAACAAATGGTAAATATATAGTTTTTATAGTTTTTATTTTTTTACTTTTATAGTTTTTATTTTTTTACTTTTATAGTTTTTATTTTTTTACTTTTATAGTTTTTTGACGTTATATACTTATATAAATGCAGGTTCTTGCTCGGGCAAGCGGGTCGTCGGATGCCGATGTTTTGAATAAAGCTCAATCCCAATACAAGCTGCTTTACGAGAGGAAAGGTTTCACCAACATGGAAGCGTGGAACGAAATGAAGGACCACTTGAAGTGGGCGCCCGTTGAGAGGGTTTGCGGTCAGATTGACGAGTCGTCCTCCAAACGGAGGAAGAATACCGAGACGGGCCAATACTCGACTTCAAACGACTCTCCTAGGCATGACATGCCCGACTTAAATGAAAACTCCAATCCAACACCGCCAACTAGAAAGGGGAAGAAGTCAGTCGATTCCGCGTCGAACACCACAAGTTTGGTTGACGAGGTTAGGAATTTCAACCTCCTCAAACAAACGGATTTGGAAAAAAAAGCAGTTGCACGCGAGGCTAAAGTTGAACGAGAGAGGTCGTTTAAGTTGGCAATGGACCGACACGTGGAGATGCTAGAGGCGCAAAAGGCAATGCTCGAACAAGAAGCATTCGACCGCGACGTGGAGACTTTTACAACTCCACACGACCACTTGAGGGGATCCTCTTTGCAAGTCAAACTCGCTCAAAAACGAAAGATAGCGGAGAGATATGGGTGGGAGTGTGACTTTTAGTGTGTTTTTTTTTAAAAAAAATAAAAGTAATGTAGTGTGTGTGTTTTTTTTTAAGTAATGTAATTTTTTTTTAAGTAATGTAATGTTTTTATATTAATGTAATGTTTTTTTTTAAAATCTACTAGTTTTTTTTTTAAAATAAATATAGTGTTTTAAGATTAATTACAATATAAATATAACTCAAAAACATTAAAATATATTAACCTACAATTCTTCATAATCCTCACCACTCCCTCCCAAAATCCTTCAAAATTCTTCAAAATTCTTTGTTTTTCTCTTTCCTGCGTGGCACCCTCCTATTGGTTACAACCCATTCTTTAAAAATCCTAAAAATTCTACCACTCCCCCCTCCCTTAAGACATGCATTCTGATGCGGATGATGTTTGTTAGATACTTATGTTTCCTTGTTTTTAGATTATGTTTCAATATATCACGAAAGATATCTAGCATAGCATAATTGACCCAACGTATCATACGCTTCTTTTGGCATATGTTACACAAGTGAAATCCCTTGTTTTGTCTCAGAGTTGCTAGGAGTCTTCGTTCGTCACCTTGTGTACATTAAGTAACTAAAGTAGCATGTTTCTCCACATGAGATTTGATGCTAATTTCATTCAATGATGCAAGATTTACACACACCAATGTTAAACATATCAATGTTAACAACATATTCTTATCATCCGCATAGTCCTTAACCAACTCAACCATCTTTCTTGCTTCATGTTAAAACCATTTTGATTGCAAAAGTATCAAAGGTTTCTGTGATTAGTGTAAATTATAAATTAAAACCATATAAATTCTGGAACTAGGGGCAGCAGCCCCGGCCTAGTGGGATCCAAGAGGCAAAAAGCCTCTGGTCACGTTGATTTACCTTCGAAAGCATGTCGAAAGACAAGTCGTCTTACGATAATGGTGAAAGTTAGTTCATCAAAAACACATTAAATTTACTTTCGGAAGTTACTACATTGGAAAGCAAATATTGATTCTCATAAGCAACTTGGTTTTCGGAAGAAAATTTGCCTTCGAAAACAAGATTGGTACCTTTCATTCGGGGTAGTGGTTTGTTTTAAGACTTTTATTATATTATATCTTGAGTTTGAAAAGTGTAAGCTATCCTCTAAGATTCTGCTATAAGTAAATGTTATCTAAGAACGATACAATCTGACATCATGCTCCGACCCAAAAACCGGGGTGTGACATTATCATACACGCGCAAAATGATGATTCCCAACTCGGCAACAATAATGTCTAAACAGTATGACAAGAAAATAAAATGTCATTTCTAATCAAGTGTTTTTAAAATCCAACAAACTTCTACATAAAAGTCTAATCTTTAAATGGCAAGTTTATTTAATAGAGCGATAATTATTAAAAAGATAAAGACTTTTTCAACATCAAAATACCCCTAAGCCCAAAACCTTTTAATATTTATATAATTAGATAGGCAACATAGGGGTGTTGATCGGGTTTTGTATTCGGGTTTCGGGTTAAACGGGTCGGGGTTTTCGGGTTTTCTGTAGATGGAATCCAACCCACAACCCGACCCTAATTTCCCTCGGGTTGTTCTGGTTTCGGGTTTCGGATTGCGGGTTGATTCGGGTTGGGTTATTCGGGTTTCGGGTTAAATACAAAAGATATTAAATACCTTGTCTTAACCTAACTTAAGATTGAAAAGAGCGGAACTAATCAAAGAGGTTGATGAAACTGAGTTCGTAGTACAACGGAAGAATGGATTAAACCTTGTATAACTTTAAATACCTTAAGAAACTAAACTTTTAATAACCTAGAATATAACTCATAATATGTATATCTTATGAATTTGTTTTAGAATTGATGGATTATAAAAATATAAAATGTGTATCCAGTACTTTAAAAAGATAAACAGAATTTGAATGGAATAAGGATATCTATATTCAAAATATATATGGTGTTAATTGCGAATTGAATAAGAATATAAATATTCGGCGGAATGAATATGTGTATTAAGGTTAATCGGGTTGACCCGAACAACACAAAATCAACCCTATTACCAACCCCTATAACTAATTCGGGTTCGGGTTGAAGTGTAATTCGGGTTCAGGTGATTCGGGTTTACAATAATTCGGGTCGGGTGAGTTCGGGTCGGGTTCGGTAATCGGGTTTCGGGTAAAAACGACACCTAAGGCAACATACACTATCATTGATGATCACTTTGTTTAACTCCCAAATTAATCGTTAACACTCGTTTCCTTGTTTATTTATCAATAATTAGTTGGTGCACTTTAAAGGGAAGCTATCATATATAAAAAATTCTTGAAGATTAAGACTTCTAACCTAATGGTATCTTGATGTTGTTTAAGGTGTACTTTATGTAAATGTTGAAAGTTTAAGTCTCATAATTTACTAATGATGAAAAATAAAGCCGTTAGAAACCACTAGAACATCTTTATATTTAGAATTGTAGTTCTTAATGCACATTAAGCTGGAATCGTGATTATTAATTAAAAAATAGTGACAATTATAGTTTTAAATACTTATTAATGAAGAGTCATAGTTATTAGTATAAACACTTTGGACATTTAGACTTTAGCTGACCAATATTACACGCAATACACAGATTGCTATGTAAATTAACCAAATCTTACAAAAACTAAATTTTTTAACGTTTACCTAGTTGCGCTAAATTATATGGCCACAATAGTTCTGAATTCACTTGTCCTTTGCCAATATTCACGTGAACACATATGTTCTTTCAAATTCCGTAGCCTATCATGTGTTATCTTATGACCAAAGGTCTTTCTAACATGTCCATTTCACCTAGCTATAAATATTTAATTTCATATAAAGAGATCTTATTGGTTATATAATTACGTATTAAGGAGTGTTTTACCTTTTTTCAACAGTAATTTCCTAGATTTTTTAGGATAAATATAAAATTGTCTATATCTTATAAGATTTAAACCCCTAACCAACACAGCATTTAACTATTGGGATGTCTCGTTAATGACAAAGGGTGTTTTGCATGATGTCAATTTCTCAAAATTATAATGTGATCATGTGATTGATACATAACCTAGACGACATAGAATGAATAAGTTATTATATAACTATGATCATTTTTTGAACTTCAAATTAACATAATGATGATTTACAAACTTGATTTCCAGATTTATTCGTCAAAACCTTTAACTTGTTTGATAGTTATTATAGACACTTAGCATGAAGGATCAAATTACAAGAAAGTGACAACTAAACGGACAATAAGCTGTGTCGCAACCCTCTTTTAGATAGCAAAATCGATCATACTAAAAACAAAGCTATGATCTTTAAGGGTCGAGGAATTGTTGTGCACGACCCGCTGAAATCTATTAAGGAAACGCACTGCCTCAAGGGTCAGGGACCCAAATGTATCAAACGCAAGCGAGATAAAGACATGTTGATTTTCTAAACAAGTTTTCTCGCGTTTAGCAACCTATAATTGAGGTAGAAAAAAAATCAACACACACGCATCCTATCTATAGTGGTTCAGGTGAGTGTTAATAAACTCAACCACTGGTGGATCCAAAAAACTTTTTTTTCAGTTGGTGCAAAAAAATCCAGTAAAAAATAAAATAAATAAAAAACAAATAGCATTGAATTGAGTTAATATTATTAAAGAATTTGATAACTTTAGGTGCCTAAGGTAGGGGTGAACATGGTTCGGTTCGGTTCCGTTTTTTGCTCTAACCAAACCGAAACCAAAGTTTTCAGTTCCTAAGAAAATAAACCGTTCGGTTTCGGTTTTTTCGTTTTTTTTCTTTTCTGGTTTCGGTTTTTATGTATGAAAATAATTTCAAATTTTAAAATAACTAATCTTGAAAAATAAATAAATAATAATAAAAAAATACAAGTACCGTCATTACTATTTAATTAGAAAAAAAAATAGTAGTCACGTGAAGCGTGTGACCGTACAAATTACGAAGTGACGTTAAATTTAAAAGTTTTAACACAAATTTTTTGATGTAAACTATTAAATGCAAACTATTAAGGGTTACTAAATTTTTTAAAGTTAAGTGTTAAGTGTTAACTTAAAATATAAATTAATGTTTAATGATTTTAAAGTTAAGTGTAAACTATTATGTGCCCTCCTAAAATGTTAAATCATAAACATGTCCCTCGGTTCGGTTTTTCTAACGGTTCGGTTCTTAATAGACATGAAACCAAAACCGAAACCGAACCATTATTTTCGGTTCGGTTTTTTTTTCCAGTTCGGTTTCATCGTTTTTTTCGGTTCCGGTTCGGTTTTTTCGGTTATTGCTCACCCCTAGCCTAAGGTGCCAAACAACTAAAAATAAACTATTATCAGTTTATCACAAACCTTGGGTTCAGAAAACAATTAAGAGGAAACAATTTTTATAAATTTTGGGTGCCTAGGCTGCCTCGGAAATAAAAATCTTAGATGTCTTAATCATTCGATTCAAGTAATTACTTATAAATGTTGCAATTTGAGTGGATGCATAGGACCCCACTAAATCCTAGGTAGATTCGCCCCATACACTCAACTTACATCCGCATCTTGGTATTCACCAAGAGTTTTCTCTTAGGCTATGTGTAATCAGGCGTGATAGCACCCCAACCCCCACCATAACGCCCCTCATAGCGCCCCCAGGCACCCCCCGGGGCGCCATGTTGCTGTTTTCGGCCGAGAGGCGTGACAGGCATAACGCCTCTTCTCCTCTTGACTTTTACTTTTTCCTTTTTTTTCAGCTATAAAAAAAATAAATAAAAAATAAACTAATCATTAAAGGGGCTTTATGATTACACACCCATGCCCCATAACCCCCCTTTGCCACATCAGCGCCACATGTCACATAATGCCCCATGGTGGGGCATTATGACTACACAAAGCCTTACTATAATACTATAATAGTTTTCTATGATTTCGGTATACAAGCTTCTCGCTAGACAGGTAGTGATCACCCCTTCAACGTAGTCTCACTAATCGGGCAGGGACCCCTCATTTAACATCTCACTAATTAGGTTTTAATCACATTTATAACTTCTCATGCACTAACTAGGTAACAATAATTGTTACAAATCCGTTTGAATCCTAGTAGGATTTAACTTTACTATGTATGATTGAATAAATAAGATGTAACAATAAGTATATAGACCAATAGCATCTAGTGGAGTTGGTTGAGACTTTGGCTTGAGTTTCTATGGAACTCAAGTTCAAACCTCACTAATGACATTATTTGTTTCTTTGGTACCCTCAAAGCTCTTTAGGCTTGGTAAGCTTTTAGCGACCCAGGTTCGAATCTTTGGGGAGGGGGTTTTACCGGTGGCTGCCCGCAGGCCGGGTTTCCTCCGAACTGGGGCAAGGAGGTGGTGTCCTGACTCGCTCGCACCCGCAGACTTGAGACACTCTCAGAGACACTGAGTCATCGTGGTGGGCTGAGCATCAGGTTCGACTGAGAAATCGATGTTAAAAAAAAAAGTATATGGTATACTTTCTTTCGTTATATCTTGACTTCTAAGGGTAGGATCTGACAAATATAATTACTTATATGTTGATGTTTTTATTCCACAAAAGAGGGTGCGGTAACAAAAAAAAAATAATAATAATCAGGAGTCGGACAGTTGATGCCGCTCTTGTACAATACATCGACATTATTCCTGATGCTTTTTTATGCTTTAAAATAGATTCGTTACGAGTGAGTTATAATCTTTTATACTTGATCTTTATTGCTTTATGGTTGTATTTGTGGATGATCATAAAGCAATAAAGATCGCGCATACGATTATACTCTTTCTGTAATGGTAGACCTTTGATGGTTTGTCATTTTTATCATTTTGATGCTTGATAGTTTACTTGTTGCATTATGATTTGATCTTGACAAGTGACACAGATACTTTTTAAACTCATATAAGCATTTTTAAATTAGTATTTAACCTATATATTTTTATTTTTAAAACATAGTCTAAATAATTATTCTATAATACATGCCTACAATTATACTATTAGATTTTATAACTTAAAACGCAAGTTCTTATTATACTGTTACTGTATTCTAAAGCACATTTTACAACTATGATGCACGTCTTATTACTCGATATACTATTTCTTACTACATCCCTCTGATAATTTTGATTTTCCCTTTTGTCTTAAATTTTATGTAGAAATTTATTTTTTAGATTTTCTTAATCGTTTTTAAGCATTTTTCTAGTTTAATGTTAATTTCACACCGTTCTATTTACGTATCTAATTTTGTATATTGTTCTATTCAACTAATGTGATATGAATTTTTATAAGGTCGAGAAAACAAAATATGTTTTCGTTTTTACATCTTATATTTAGTTTGCCGCATCCGAAAGAATGTCTATCCACGCACCAACACAAGCGTTACAATGTCTAATATAAATGTATACAAGAGTGCATTTGTTACCAAAACTACTAAAATAAATTTAATGATATTTTAAACTAAAGAGATGTTCAAATGAAATGTTTGTTTGGGTAAGAAGTATAAGAATGAATTTCAGCGATTAGATCTTGATATAATAAAAAAGGAATGATGGGCAATTTGGTTTTAGCCATCTTTGTTGAATTTTAATTAATTTCCCATATTTTTTTAAACATTCATAACTTTCACATACGACATTTTTTTACACTACTACAAAAAGGGGCAAAACCAACCGATATTTGCGACCGACAAAGCTAGTCGCAAAATCAGCAACCATATTAGCGACCAAACCAACTTCGATCGTAAAAAGAGCGATTGAAACCAAATCGGTCGCAAAAATAGCGACTAAGTTGTTTTGGTAGTTAAAGTGGTCACAAAAATATCGACCGAAACCAAATCAGTCGCAAAAATAGCGACTAAGTTGTTCCGGTAGTTAAAGTGGTCATAAAAATAGCGACCGAAACCAAATCAGTCGCAAAAATAGCGACTAAGTTGTTTCGGTAGTTAAAGTGGTCACAAAAATAGCGACAGAAACCAAATCGGTTGCAAAAATAGCGACTAAGTTGTTTCAGTAGTTAAAGTCGTCACAAAAATAACGACCAAAATCAAATTGGTCGCAAAAATAGCGACTAAGTTATTTTGGTAGTTAAAGTGGTCACAAAAATAGCGACCGAAACCAAATCGGTCGCAAAAATAGCGACTAAGTTGTTTCGGTAGTTAAAATCGTCACAAAAATAACGACCAAAATCAAATTGGTCGCAAAAATAGCGACTAAGTTATTTTGGTAGTTAAAGTGGTCACAAAAATAGCGACCGAAACCAAATCGGTCGCAAAAATAGCGACTAAGTTGTTTCGGTAGTTAAAGTGGTCACAAAAATAGCGACCGAAACCAAATCGGTTGCAAAAATTGAGACTAAGTTGTTTTGGTAGTTAAAGTGATCACAAAAATAGGGACCGAAACCAAAAGGGCCTAAAAAATTGCAACTAAGTTGTTTCGGTAGTTAAAGTGTTCATAAAAATAGTGACTGCAATAAAATCGGTCGCAGAAACGATCATAATTATTTCTGTCAATTTTTAAAAGTAATAAGTATCTGGAATAAAAATTCTATCGGTTGCAAATATTGCTACCGAAATTGTTTCGGTTGCTATACACTTTTCATATTAAAAAATAAATCATACTAAACCAATATCAATAATTGTCACAAATATAGCTAATAAGATAAATAGTTGGATACCTAACTGCCGAAAAGGATTTGGACGCAGAAAATGGCACAAAAATAGATGTTAATTAGAGTCACCTATGGATAGTTACGATGAATGTTAATCGATTATGACCAAATAGAGAAAATGGGAAAAATTATGAGATATTTATGCTACATAGGTTCAATTAAGGATCATTCGGGTCTACTAAAATCATTATTGGCCAACAAAGGGCATGTCAATATTAATCAATGATGGTAAACCTAGTAAAGGATGTAAGTTATAAGCAATCAGTGTTAATATTGGTTAATAATGATCACCTAGTCTAAATTACTATCGATTTGGATTAATAAGGGAAATCATGATCAACTAGTGTCAGTTAGTGTCGATTTGGGTTAATTAGAGTCATTTAGTTTTAGTTGTCTATTGAAGCCTATTAGTATCAACATTCGCAATTGCTCTCCTATTAAGATCAATTAGGCGTTGGGAAATGTTTTACCCAGTTACATGAGGTTTACTTTATTGGTGTGGTGGGGTTCGAGTTTAGACGTAGAAAATGACACAAAAATAGATGTTAAATAGAGTCACCAATGGGTAGTTGCTATAAATGCTAATCGATTATGACCAAATAGAGAAAATGGGGGACATTAGGAGATATTAATGTTACATATGATCAATTAAGGACCATTCGGGTCTACTAAGTCAATATTAGCCAACTAAGCACATGTCAATATCGATCAACGATGGTAGGCACTAGTAAATGATATAAATTCTAGGTAATTACTGTTAATATTGGTTACTGATGATCACCCAGTATAAATTATTGTCGATTTGGATTAATAAGGGCAATCATGATCAACTAGTCTCAGTTAGTGTCGATTTGGGTTAATTAGAGTCATTTAGTTTTTAATTAGGATCATCTGGAGCCTGCTAGGATCAACATTGGTCAATGTTCCCCTATTAGGATCAGTTAGCGGAAAACATAGACAATTTGATGAAATAATTTCAATTGAGTTCAATATTGGAGGTCAGTGGATCGAGTCCTCGTGTTTTCATTGGGGAATGTTTTACTCAGTTGCTTGGGGTTTCCTCTAGTGGTGTGGTGAGGGTTCGAGACTTGTTCAGTGGTCTTGAGGTCTTAATAGCTAGGACGCATTAAGGTATATATATTTTGTTGTCAAGATAGAATATGTCTCACTCCATTCTAATAAAACTCTTCAAGACCTTATATCACATAATAAATGTCGTATTAGCCCATTTAGAGCTATCAAGGTGTATTACATTTCATTAAGCAAGTATGAGCTATTATATTCGTTATGACCCAATATGACTGAAAACACATCCAGTTTATCTATGAATTTTGTATAATATTTGAGTCATTTTTAGTCGTTTTACTTGGTTTTTATCAATTTTTTTGTATTTCTATTTTAGTTAGTGTTTTGTATCATTTTTATAGGTAATGGTTCAAATCCCGAGGCAAAACGAGATTTGAAAATTATCAAAAAACTCCACCAAAATATAGGTACTATTAAGAAACTGTTCTATGTTTGTGACTTGTTATATTAAGATGAAAATTTTATGGGTCCTGCTATTTGTACATCTCTTACTTTTTTAGAAAATTTTATATGCAGCGTATTTTCCATTTTTGGACACTATATGCTGCATACATGGTGCGACGCCGCCATAAAATTCGGGGGGGGGGGGGGGTGTACAATTGATCGGAATATACGCTGCATATAAACCTATACGCTGCATATATGTACTTTTCAGAGGCAATACACTGCATATAGGCCTATACAACGTATTGGGGATGTAAAAATAACATATTGGGGATGTATGAATATAATAGGTAAATGTTATATGAAATAATAAAATCTACTTCACAAAAAAAATCAAAAATCAAAATTATAATTTGAAAACCCAAGGACTAGCGGACGAATTTTTTTTCCAAAATTCAGTTGCCGCCTTCAATTCTAAAAATTCCCTCCATTGCTCTAAAAAACGTGATTGAAAAAATTCACCAAGTTCCCTCCAAAAAGTCTACTTAAATCTCTCAATTGCTACAGAGATATAAGTTCTGTTGAAGCATCAGATCGAAATTTTTTACAAAAATGGCGATTGCAGCAAGCCCTAACACCAAAGCGAACGGATCTTATCCCATATCGATCAAGAATAAAAAGATTAGCAGAGGCGAGGAGAAGAGACCGCGTCTGAAATGGAGTCATGTAACCTGAGTTCTTAACCACGTAAGAGGAACATCAATCCAGGGGTTCATGTTATCGGTGGCCGGCTTTAAGATTCTCAGAACGGGACGACTTGCCGTCAAGTATGTCTAATTTCATTTTGTTGTAATTACTGTGCAGTTGTTTATTCAGGGACCGTGCCTTAGGTTTTTCATGATTTCAAATTCGATTTAAGATAGATGTTCCGTAAGATTGGTGATTGCGATTAGTTAATGTGTTTCTAGCTTTAGCTCTAGGTTGCAATTTTGAGTAGATACATGCGCAAGAAAAGCATTTGAGGATGTGTTTATACTTTTTTTTCCTAATGGTAGGTCCAACCCAATTGCTTATAGATTGATATAGGTGTTGTTATAATTTGGAGAATGTAGCAGAAGGATTTAATTTATTTAGAACTCATTTAAGATATGAAGTTGAAATATCAGTAAGAGTTATGTGGTAGAGAAATAAATTGAAAAAACATAAGGAGTAACAATGTTCAAAACTTGTGGATGAACCCTTGCTCCCTTGCTAAGCAAGGGTGTTGAAATGTTAACTTTTGTAAAAAGAGGTTGAAATGTTGATAAGTTAATGTTTGTTTGTTTCTAAATTGTGACTTCCATACTTAATTGTTAACTTATTAGCGACTTCAGTGGGTTACAAACCAATTGAGTAGTTTGGTTAGTTGGTTCCAATGTGTTGTCATATTGGATTTGTGTTTGGTTAATATTGTCATCTTTCTTCAAGAGTTTGGTTCTAATTGCTCTATTATTAACATTAGAGCATGCGGTGTACCCGCGTGAAGGGGGGCGTTTTGGGGGATAACGGCGTGGAACACCGCCCCCCCTATGCGTTTTGCGTTGGCGTGGAACGAATCCGTGGACATTTACACGGCGTTTTGGTCAACATTTGAGGGTAAATGTCCAATCAAGTTATGCCACCTAATTTTCTTTTTATTTTTTATTTATTTAAACTAATAAAAAAATAATACAACACCACACACCACACCACACCATGTATACCCCTATCACATCATACAAATGGTGTTATCCAGTCATCATCCACGTGGCATGATAACACCACTTTACAACACCATGTATACCACATGCCCTTATATCTTTAAAGTGCTGACAGATTACCTATGCTGTATAAATTAACTGTAATAATATAATCAAGGGAAGACTAAATCATGCATCAATATGTATTATCGTGCATACCTCTTGAACAGGTTAGTAAGCTATTTTAAGATTCTTTTTACTACATTACTCTAATTTTACTAAATTACTATATAACTTTCTTTTTGTAGTCTTCATTGGTCCCTACACATCATCTCTTATACATACAAAAAAACATACATCACCTACTTGGCCATGTTATATTTATTAGTCTATAGGTTATTATTGTTATTAGTTAAACTTTCTGATTGTTCACCTACTTAACCATGTTATATTATTTTTCTTTTGTAGATTTAGTAATCAAGAAATGTCCACCCGAACTATCAAGTACTAGTACTTCGTATATACCTACCAGAAATGAAGAGGTGTGCTTATTTTATTTTTGTCTATCTTTTCTTGATATTCAAGTGATATCATGATCACATGGTGGTTATGTTCGGTTTTAACGTGCTATTTAATTATAGGTGCAACGGTTGAATGAGAAGATAGCACAACTGGAACAAGAAAAGGAAGCGAAAGGAGTAGAGAAAGAAAAAGAAAGAGCAGAGAAACTCACAATGATGGAGCAAATCGAAGAAAAGAGAGTTGCGAACTCTGAAATGAAACAACAAACTGAATTCCTCTTGAATAACATACCAAAATCTTTCTCACATAGTTAAGCATGTTATTTGTTCTATCCAATAATTAGATATTTATTTTCGTTTTGGATTGTTTAGATATCTTTTTTGGATGATTGGTCGTGTTTCATATTGAGCGTTTGAATATTTTATATATAAATGCGGTTTTGTGAATTATTTATTTATTTTTGGGTGTTGATATAAAGAGTGGAAAACCAATTATTTTCTCTTCGTAGCTTTTATGTGACCAAAATAGTGGTCGCTAAGTTGGTTGTAGCTTTTTAACTGAAACTTGGTTGCTAAATTGGTTGTAAAAACCTGGTCATAAAAGCAATCGTTAGGTATTGTCGCAGAATTGGTCGGAAAAAGGTCTGGTTGCAAATGTTGTTGCTAATATTTGAGTTGAAAGATTGGTCACAAAATCTTTCGGTCGCAAAAATTTCCAGTCGCAAATGTGGTTACTAAGTGGTTAGTCACAATTTCCGTCGCAAGCAGTTTCCGTCGCAATATCGGTCATTAATCGTTTGGTCACAAAATCGGTCGCCATCTATTATTCGGTCGCAAACATGGTTGCTAACTTAGTGACCAAAGTTCTAGTCACAAAATCGGTCACAAGGACTTTTCGGTCGCAAAAATTGGTCGCTAAAAAAATTACCGACCAGGGTATAACCAACCACCCAAAATGGTCGCAAAACGGTCGCAAATGCTCAATTGCGACCGTTTTACGACCGTTTATGGCAGTCGCAAATAATCATTTCTGTAGTAGTGTTAAATATATATATATATATATATATATATATATATATATATATATAATAAAATAGCGTTTTTTTATTTTAAAACGCGTATAGTGTTGCTATATATAAAATAAAAAAAATTACTCTTTCGATTTTGACACAAAATCTTCAAGTCATTGTGTCAAAATATTCAGATCATTTTGTCGTTGTGTTATCGTGTCGAAATTATATATAGTGTTGCTATATATAAAAAAAAAACTACTATTGATTTTTGAAACAATATGACACAATGATCTAAACATGTTAACACAATATAACATAATGATCTGAACATTTTGACACAATTACATAATGATTTGAACGTTTTGATACAATCGAAAAAATACTTTTTTATTTTTATGTATAACAACTTTATACGCGTTATAAAGATAAAATAACACTCATTTTTATGGTGTAATTTTCTAAAAAAAATAATGTCGTATTTAAAAGTTATAAAGGTTTAGAAAATGAAAGGAATTTGATAAAAGGTCAAAAATGTCTTCCATCTTTTGTTTTTCTTTCTATTTCTACATAGGAAATTTTGGGTCAATTAGTTCATCAATTTCACAATTTGTGTTCTTCGTATGCAAAAACACTATTTCTTTTCTCTTTCACAATCAATCAAATTAAATCGTGATAATATTCATATAAACACTTTCAAATCTGGTTGTCATCAATTTTAAACATTAGTTAGTGTTAATTTTAATATAAACATGGGATACGAATATCGAATCTGAACCCACAAAAATTGGTCAAATACTCAAATCCCACAATTATTATTAAAAGCATGCAAGAACACAATTAGGTCAAATTATTAAAATAGACCTAACCAACATGTTATTATAATGTTTAATACCACAAGTTCTAATCTATAATTACATGTAGCTAAATTAATATTTAACATTTCACCATTCGGGATCATAAACACATTACACACTTATCTCCGATAAAACTAGAGTGGTGAATAACACTAACAAAATGAGTAGTTCTTGACTTAATTTAAGCACTTTTTAAATATATAGGAGTATAGCTTGTATGAAATATCTCTCAATTTCAACTTTTCCTCCTATGATCCCCTCTAGAATTATTTCTAGTTTTACGTTTCTTATCAATCGATCTCGAGTTTCTACTTACTCCAAAAATGAGTTTTAGCATCTATGCTTAGAGCATCTTCAACATAGTATATATCACAAATGAAATGAACACCGAGTTCATTTGTTGCTCGTCTTCCTTGTATGTCGAGTTGACTTGTAAATTGTAATTACGTTTTCGGTTGTTATGATGAAATGAATATATGACTATGATAATCGATTCATTTGTTCCGTTTGAATTTTCAGACGTCACACAAACGCAACGTGGCGGACCTCTTCTCTCATATCATGGTATAATTGAAACATGTAGTATTCCAGTAAAAAGTTCTTAAAAGATTAGTAAAAGTATATGATACGAGAGCTAGACAACATATATCTATATCCATATATTATATTTGACTAATTACTTATATGACTAAGAATCACTTTTTTTTAATTTAAGTATACGAGTGATGAAGAAGTATATGGTTTCAAACTTTCAACCTCGATGTGTAAGTTCAAATTATTTCTTAGCATAAAGATGAGTGACTTTGCCTTATTTTTTTCTTAAAAAGAGAAAAAAGAAAAGAGGGAAAGAATTCAAGAAAGAAAGAAAAAATATGAAATGACTAAACCAGCGCGTGCATGCCAACACAAAGACGTCCCCTCCTATCATCATCTGTTACATGTTTGAATTGTCACTATCACCCTCCACCACCCTCACCTCCCATTTCAGCTTTTATATCTCCGATCCCCATTCCCCCCTCCCCACATTCACCCTTCTCTTTTTCACCTTTTCCTTTTACTCCCCCACCCCAATTCCACTCCACCCATTTTCACTCGGAGCTATGATTCCGACATGAAGGAGCGTCAACGATGGCAGCCTGAAGAAGACGCCCTCCTCCGCGACTACGTCAACCTCTACGGCCCTCGAGAATGGAATCTGATCTCCCACCGCATGTCCAAACCCCTGGACCGTGATCCCAAATCCTGCCTCGAACGCTGGAAAAACTACCTCAAACCCGGCATCAAAAAAGGCTCCCTCACCCCCAACGAACAGTCCCTCGTCATCTCTCTCCAGGCCAAGTACGGCAACAAGTGGAAAAAAATCGCCGCCGAAGTCCCCGGCCGGACCGCCAAAAGACTCGGCAAGTGGTGGGAGGTTTTCAAAGAAAAACAACTCAAGCAGCAACAGATTCAGATTCAGAACAACATTAAGAAAAACACCTCCGGAATATCTTCTTCCACTTCAATTAATCTCAACCCTCCTCCGCCGCCGCCGCCGTCCGTCCCCGGCGTCTCCGCCGCCTGCTGCACCTCGCCGGAAAAAGCCGTCCAAGGCACCTACGATCACATCCTGGAGACGTTCGCCGAGAAGTACGTCCAACCCTATCTCAAACAACCAACTATGCCGAATCTGAACTCCCCGATCCTCTCCCTCGGGTCGGGTAATTCCAGATCCGAACCCGATCCTCCACATCTGGTACCGGTTCCGTTACCGCCGTGGATGAATCAGAACAACAACATTAACAACAACAATTCGAGTTCGTCGTCGTCGTCAACGCCGTCTCCTTCCGTTAGCCTGACACTCTCCCCCTCCGAACCGGTGGTCCTCGACCCGGTCCACTCCGACCACTCCCACCCGGCCCGGTTCTTCCCGGTCCAGCACGTCGGGTCCCTGGTTCAGTACTGTAAAGAGGTTGAAGAAGCGAAGCAGAACTGGATCCAGCACAAGAAGGAGGCCACGTGGCGGCTGAGCCGGCTGGAGCAGCAGTTGGAAGCGGAGAAGAACCGGAAGCGGAGGGAGAAGATGGAGGAGGTGGAGGCGAAGATACGGTGTCTCCGGGAGGAGGAGACGGCGGCGCTGGGGCGGATGGAGAGTGAGTACAGGGAACAGCTGAGCGCGTTGCAGAGAGACGCGGAGGGGAAAGAGGGGAAGCTGATGGAAACGTGGAGTAATAAGCAGATGAAGTTGAGCAAGGTTGTTGAACAGATTAATGGCGGATTGATCCAACAGCATATGATTGGGGGAACTGGTAATCATCATCATGGATAAAGTTAGAAATTAATAATGAGGTTTGTTTGTTGATTGAAATTGGAGTGTTAATTCGTCATCATCATCAATGGAGGTGAATTGTGTAGGTGGTGTGTTTTATGAGATGATGCATGTGTAATGAATGGATAATTTATTTTAATTTTTAGCAATTAAGTAATGTTTCAATTTTGTTATTTGAATATTGTGGCATATGTTATGTTGCCTTGCTTCTCGAATGTGTGTCATATATGCTTTGAATCATCATTTTGTCCTCTTTCGAATTAAACTAGCTACCTAGAATCGTAGCTCCAGATCCTATCATGTGTTAAGTGCTAGGACGAAAAAACACACACGTATATATACAAGTGATTATAAAAATTATATTCAACCAACTCTTTCATAACTCGTAAACGATCTGATAACTTAATGGTATTTGGTAAGACTGAGTGTGAGTAAAATGGTCACCAGACTAGAGACAAAGGTTTTTTCGAAAATAATCGGTTTTTGTTCTGTAATTAGGAATATGTACATGAAGAGCCAATTTCGCTAAACCTATACATGTAATTCAAAAAATATTAATAAAAAAATTAAAAAATAAATAAACAGTCTAGTGGCATACGCGTGAGAGGTTTTATGTAGCATCATACACCGAAGTTGATGGATCATATTAAAGGTTTGAAACCTGAAATGGGTTTGAAGTGACAATCTACCCTTTTATAGAACTTTTAGTATATGAAGTATGATGTTTGTTGTTTGTATATGTATTGTATTGAAGAACCGTTTTTAGTTATTATTTTAATGAGGCCATTAACACAAACCAACAATTTTTGCAATTAAAAACAGTTCAAACTTCAAACCATAAAATCATTGCATTGACCGGTTCTCTCAGCCCATCCAACTCACCAGTTTGGTTTTATGTTTTCTAATACTATAATTCTATCTCAATCGATATTTTGATTAAAACTGACCAAAGTTAATAGGAAATAAACCTCCCAAGGCTATAGTACTGATACAACAACTTATAAAAAAAGGGATCCCTAAAAAAATATCATTTTATGTTTTTTAAAGTTGTTTAAGTAACCTAGACAGTAGACACACGTCTAATCTTTTCATAATATCTTTTACACAATTTATAAAGAGAATAGAGTTGTTGGCACTATATACATTATTTAGGATGTTGTTGAACCAAATGGTATTTTATTTGTTTATTATTATATTATTATTAAGTGGTATAATCTACATAGATAGGGGGAATGGATCGATTACGTTGGAGTAAGTGTAAATGATGGTTTGCAGTGTGGTGTCAAAAACTGTTTGATCATATTTGTGACAACAATAACGCCTTCACTTTTCTTTTCTTTTCTTTTTTTTCTCCTAAAATTTACTCCCTTTTGCTTTTCACTTTCTTCAGTTTTGCAGGGTAGGGTAAGCGATGACTTGTTTTATTCATTGGGTGGTGGGGTTCGGGGTATTTTGGACTTTTACGCCTAACCTATTCCATTCCTTTATTTATTTATTTATTTAACAATAATAAACTAACTTTTAATTCAATATAATATTCATCTATTATCAAGGAGCTAGATTAATTGATGAAGAGATAAAACGTAAAGTTACATCAATTCATCAAATCTAAAACATTTATCTTACTTCTAAAGGGGAGGCGGTATGGTGTTTGAGCCGGATCACGGTTCTAAAGGGAGTCGCATGGTTCCACCGGTTCTTCATACCATCTCTATCGGTTCCCCCATCCGGCTCCACCAAATCGGTTCCAAGCGGTTTCCGAAAGCACGTCCAAGTCGGCCCATTTCGAACATTGAGATAGCCGTTGTAACGGCTAGTAGCCAAAACCGTTGGTGACCAAGCCACACCACAACCATACCATGTGGTGTGGCTTCAAATGGCTTCAAAAAACCCAAATTGAGTTTGCATCTTGTGATTGGTTGGTGGGCATGGCTTCACCAAACCATCCTACCACCATACCCCCTCCCCTAATGTCTCTTAGAATGTCTTATATCTGTATCTTTTCTCTAACCTTTAAAAACCCTCTCATTACGTACCTTCCAAAGACACCACAATAAAGTGAGGATGATCCCATAAACAATCTTCCAAAGCCTTTTGTTAGCCGATCATCGTTTGATCCGTGAGAGCAGCTCTTTGACCGAACCAAAAGAAACCAATGGGAGGTTACACCAATGCCATACCATACTCCATATAAGCCTAGCGATGGAACAATTGATATAAAAAGGTTGTTCGTCTGCTTAAACAAATTGCAACCAGAATACGTAGACGCCATATGAATACCACGACGGATAAGGTTGGAGAAGCTATCGTGACCGTCCCGGCAAAGACTCTGAGTCTAAAAGTTTATTATTTTATGTTACTATTGTGTTTGTTTAAGTACTTTATTATCACCTATACTGAATATTTTTTTTTTAGTTTTTATAAAATTAAATAATTAAAATTTTTATAAAGTTCAAAAATAAGTACAAAAAATTAAAAAATCGTTTAGGCCGTTTGGCTCCCCAGAGCCATGTGAAATGTGTGTGTCAATATCCTGGGGCTACTTATATTCAAGTGTGTTAGATTATCTATATTATAGAGTAGCGTTGTGCAAAAGAGGAGGTGACGTGCCTATGCTTTGCTTGGGCTACAATCTTTTCGATAAAACTCTGAATCACATTCTTGTTGTTCGTTGCGGGTGGGTTGATAAAACTTGGGGACGAGTCTTAAGGTGGTGTAAAGCTCCGATTATTCACCTTTCTTCGGTTAAGGAGGTGGTCATGGCTCATGATTTGTAGCAGACGTCTACCTATCACTGAAAATTTTGGATGCTACGCATCTCAACTCTAGAAATATTATTATAATTCCCCCTATTACACATTTACCAACTTTTGGTATGTATATCACGTGTCTATATTTTCATTTGCCTCCTCACGTGCCCACCATCAACATTCTTTTCCTTTTTCTAATAGGGCATTTTCAATAACCGTTGTCTCTTCAATCTCTCCTTCTTCCTCGCTGGATTCCTCGCCATTTCCAGCATCATTCTTCAATCAGTCCCCCTCTAACATCTTTGTTCCTCCATTTCGTGTATCATATATTATCAATTCCTTCAACTTCTATCGCCATTTCATCCACTGTTACTCCCGCTATTGCGTTTTCCTCGCTCAAATTCATACGCCATTTTGTACAACAATCGACTTCACAAACGCGATTTACTACAACAATTGACTTCGCACTCTCCTCGCTCAAATTCATACGCCATTTTGTACAACAATCGACTTCACAAACGCGATTTACTACAACAATTGACTTCGCACTCAACGACAACCAACGAATACATTCTTCAATCACAGGTACAACTCAAATATTTTTCCGATTAGGGTTTATACATTCGTGATTCTATTCTCGCTCTGATTTTCATTATTAGTGCCTCCTGTAATTTTCAATAGTTTTCTTCTAGGGTTTACAGAATTGACGTTACTTGCAATTGATGCTTTGTTCTATAATAATGGATGTATTTGGTAAATGGAGAATTTACAAAATGATATAATGGATATGCCGAAGGAAACAACAGAGACACAAAAAATTGAAAGGGAGATGGGGTATAAATAATGGGATACGATGGCAGAAGGAAGCGACGATTGACATGTCGGTTGATTTAGAAGGGTTTGGATGAGGAATTAGGGAATGAATGGTGATTCAATATAAGGAAAGGGTTAGGGTTTGGAATACGAGGCGAGGGATTGTTTGTGAGGGTGGATACAAACACAGAGGAGCGAAAGAATGCGGTTGGTAATGGGACATCATTAATGACGCTTATCAAAATTTTTTTTTTGAACAGCAAATAATATTCACCAAAAAACAGGAGAGACGGACCCGGAACCTAGCAAGAAGCTAACCCAGAAACCGACCACCTACACCATACACATCGAAATCGCTTATCAATTGAAAAAAAGGTAATGAAGAAGAAAATCATTGGAAAAATAAATGGTTGTTGCTTGACTGAGATGGGAATGTGTTTTGATGAGGGCGCCGTTTGGTATGGGTGGCGATGGTGGAGGAGGGGGTTGTGATTTGATGAGGGCGTCGTAATATGAGAAATGGTAACGTAGAAGCAATATACTAATTAGATTTAATACTTAAGAAGTTGTAATTTGCTATATAGGATTTGATATACAAATAATGGAGATGGTAGCCTTTCAATCTTGCTTTTTAATTATGCAAGAACATTACTTGCAATTGATGTTTTGTTATATAAAAATGGATTTGATATAAAAAAGAATGGAGCAGTGGCCTTTCAAAGTTGTTTTCTAATTATGCAATATATGAAATTAATGATCTATTATGCAAGAGATGAAAGTGATGATCCCTTATATTTACCTCTGTTTTAGTATTGTGCTTCAAATCTAGAAATGGGAAATAGATTGTGTCATGTTTTGGGAGTAAAAAAGATTGTGTCATATGTTTTGAGAGTAACTCTAAGTCAGTTTCTACATCTAGAAATGACAAATGGATTGTGTCATATGTCTTCAGAATAACTCTAAGTTTCTTCAATGATTTTTTGTTTGCCATCACAATGAAGTGTAATTAGCCGATTTTGTAGACAGTGAATTTTTTTTTTAATAGATGAATGCTAAATTTTACTTTTAAATTAACCATTGAGTTTACAAGGCAAAAGTCCGTTTTATAAGGCAAGTAGACAACTTCTTATAGGTCTTTCCTTTTAAATTAAGAATTGACTTTTTTCAATACCACTATTTCTGCTTTTTGCAATTAAGCAACTTAGACAACCAATCTCCGCAGCAACGCGCGGGTTGCAAATCTTGTTATAAATAAAATCACAAATTAAAATATCTTTAACCCATCTCTATTTATATTAATCATACACCTTGAAAAACACAAAACCTAATTAGACTTAAACTAGAAAACCAAATAAAATTAATAAACTTAATACATTAATAAATAATCCTTAATAATCATCTTCAATTTTTTTTTAATTTATTTTGATTTTCCTCCAAAAACATTTCCACCAATTAGGACTAATTGCTTCTTATATTTATACCTAAATTTATTTGTTGTACTAAGTTGTGAACAATCTTTTGGGATTAACTCAATTGGAGAAATTCTAATCAATTAACAAATATGTCATCCAGGTATGTTGTAGGTTTAAATACCTACCTCTTGTTGTTGCTATTACCTTGTAAGATCTACTAGATCAACACCACATACAACGTCAAACGTACTTTAAGGTTGTTTGTGTCTAATCTCATTAATAATTTGATTGTGGTTTCAAATCACGGAGAGGGAAGGTGTGATGATTTCACCCGCCCAGAAATAATTATTGGTTGTGTGAGGATTAAGAATAGGTTTATGTTGAGTTTAAAAGTTATGCTTAACACTCCGTTTCCGAGTTTAATAAATAAAAGAAAATAAAAGAAAGAAAATAAGGAGAGAAGAAAGAGAAAAAATTGAATTGTCTAATTTTATTTCGTGTTTCAGAGTTTGAAAAAAAAAACATTTTATGTGATCCCGATTTAAAAAGAAAAAAAAAGAACATGATAATTTTCTAAATATACCCTTATTTTGTAAATATAACAGATTAAGTGGAATGGTAAAATAATATATATTAAGTATTTTTATTTTTGTTTCCATTTCTTTCATTCCATTTCGTTTTAATTTGAAAGGAAATAAAAGAGAAAATATTATAAATTTTCCCCCTAAATTTTTTCTTTAATTTCATTCTCTTTCCTTCCATTAAAAGATTTGGGAACACAAATAGTTTCCACTTTTTTTCAATTCCTTTCATTTTCTTTTCTTTACATTCTCTCGTCAAATGAAACTCATATTTTTCGCTTTTATTATAATTCTTTTCATTTCATTTATTTCCCTCGTTAAATGAAACTCGGAAACAAAGTGTAAGTTATAACACCTTAACCGACTCGTAACTAACCAAGCTAATTTTTGTAGCTGAGCTAACATAACATTTTTCTTAACGGCAATCTATCATACTTCTAGTCCTACTATAAACTAGTTCTCAAATTAAATTATCAAATTAAATTAAATAAATATTACATCATTGTCTATATTTGAACTAAAAATAATTAAGAGAACAAAATATCCTAAATGAGATGCGGTGATTGAGTTAGTTAAGGACATGAAAAAGGCCGCCGGATAGAGAAGATTACCCACGTGGATTGTTTAGATCTACAAAATCTCCTTGATATCAACCACCACAAAAAACCCCCAAAGAAAAGGGTCCCAAAAGGTCAAACATCAAATTAGTTTGAATCAAAAAGGAGATTTAGATGAATCAAGTTCCTAATTAACCGATTTCTAAACCTCGCAGGTCAAACATTAACTCCATACAAATCCCACCAACAAATACCAACAAATTTCAATGTCGTTGAAGAAAAATCATACGCCGTCGTATCTTCCGATCTGGATATTGACCGGAGGCCTCTTTTAACATCGATGAGAACACGTCGTTCCCTCATCAATCAATCTAATCCTTTGTCCCCTGAAGCAAATCTGCGAACCATGAAGTAAGTTCCCATTATTTCCTGTTTTTATTTTGTTTTTTTGTGTCTATCTTCAATCTTTATCCCTTTTGTTCATCACAGTTGACTCGTTATAGTTGTATTATTAACTGATTAACTTTTGTAGTTTAAAGTTCTGTTTTATTCGTTTCTTGTTCCTTCTAATCTTTGAAGCAATTCATTTAACTGTTTGACATTAAAAGTCAACTGTTTATAACTTATGATCTCATTACAATCTTTGAATTGTTTATAAACATCAAGGACTCGAAGGATTCTCGGGATTTCGCTTTCCCTAATCATCATCAATTTAGCGTCGATAATGGAGCGAGCAGACGAGAATCTTCTTCCATCTGTTTACAAAGAAGTAAGTGAAACATTCAATGCTGGACCATCTGATCTTGGCTACTTAACATTTATAAGAAACTTTGTTCAAGGTTTGGCATCTCCTATGGCCGGAGTCTTGGTTTTAACCTATGACCGCCCTACGGTTCTTGCCATGGGCACACTTTGTTGGGCGGTATCCACAGGTGCTGTAGCCGGTAGCCGCTATTTCAGACAGGTGGCTTTTTGGCGGGCCATAAATGGGTTTGGGTTGGCCATTGTGATTCCTGCGCTCCAGTCGTTTATAGCTGATACTTATAGTGATAATGTGCGAGGGGCGGGGTTTGGGTTTTTGAATCTTGTTGGAATGGTGGGCGGAATAGGTGGTGGTGTGGTGGCTACGGTTATGGCTGGTCATGAGTTTTGGGGGGTGCCCGGATGGCGGTGCGCGTTTGTTTTGATGGCCGGGTTAAGTTGCTTGATTGGGTTACTTGTGTTCTTCTTTGTTGTTGATCCTAAAAGGCTAACTAGTGTTGATCATGATAAAGGATTGAGTTACTTAGAAAGGTACCAAAATCATTATTTGGATCTTGTTTTTTTTTTTTGGTTGCATATGTTTTAACTTTTTTTCTGTTTTAGGAGTGAATTATTGGATCCGAGACACGATTCTGGTTCTGGTTCCGGGTCGGTTTGGGCCGAGTCATGGACCGCCATGAAAGCCGTGATGAAGGTCCAGACTTTTCAAATCATCGTCTTGCAGGGGCTTGTTGGTTCGCTCCCATGGACCGCAATGGTCTTTTTCACTATGTGGTTTGAACTTATCGGTGAGCATGTGTGCACTTGACATGATCTGGTTTCGACGCTTTTCGGTTATAACATGGTGTGTTGTTTTTATGTTCATTTGTAGGTTTTGATAACCAGAAGGCTGCAACCCTTTTGAGCATTTTCGGGGCAGGGTGTTCGATCGGGTCACTATTAGGTGGGATCATAGGCGATCGGTTGTCTCAAATATACCCGAATTCTGGCCGAATCATGTGTGCACAATTTAGCGCGATCATGGCGATCCCATACACTTGGTTTCTCCTACGAGTAATCCCGCAATCGGTTGATAGCTACCTTATTTATGCAACCACACTTCTCTTTATGGGCCTTACAATAAGCTGGAATGGAAGTGCAGCCAATGCACCAATGTTCGCAGAAGTGGTTCCCTCCAAACATCGAACCATGATCTATGCGTTTGATCGCGCCTTTGAAGGATCATTTTCTTCATTTGCTGCACCCATGGTCGGGATCCTGGCAGAGCGGATTTACGGGTACGACCCAAAATCTGTGGACCCACTTACAGGGTCAACTAAAGAAGCGTTAGCTTTGTCGAAAGGGCTTTTCTCGATGATGGCAATTCCGTTCGGTCTTTGTTGCCTGTTCTACACCCCGTTGTATCGGGTTTTTAGGCGTGACCGTGATAATGTGAGAATGGCTGCTCTAAAGGAAGAAGAAATGATATGATTCACATTCTTGTTTTCAAATATCTGTAACATTAGGGTAAACTAATCATCATACCTGTAACACAAACATATTGAAATATGATTGGATTCTTTGTTTTGTTTAGGAAGAATATGTAAACTCACTGTGTTTTATATCCACTCTATCTATAGTCTATACATATAATTATAAATCAGATCTAACGAAATCCAAACCGAATAAACTAGAATACTAAACCGAACGAACCGGACCGAAATCGAATAAACTACAACAAAGTTGAAACCAAACCGGCCCGAAACTGATTACACGATATATCTAGAAACCAAATCAAATCATTTCTTCGTCTTTTTGAGTAGCCATTCGCACAGTGTCACGATCGTGTTTGAAAACCCAATACAACGGGCTGTAGAACAAACAACACATTCCAAACGGAATTCCCATCATCGAGAAAAGTGCTTTCGACAATGCTAGCGCTTCTCTTGCGGACCCTGTGGATGGGTGCACTGATTTCGGGTCATATCCATAAACATTTTCTGCCAGGATCCCAACAATAGGTGCAGCAAATGATGAAAACGACCCTTCCAAGGCACGGTCAAATGCATAGATCATGGTTCGGTGTTTGGTGGGGACCACTTCTGCAAACATTGGTGCGTTGCATGCGGTCCCGTTCCAGCTTATGGTGAGGCCCATTAGGAGGAGCGTGATTGCATAAGTGTGGTAGCTATCGAGCGTGGGAGGGATTACTCGTAGGAGAAACCAAGTGTATGGGATTCCCATGAACGCGCTAAATTGTGCGCATATTATTCGACCTGAATGAGGGTAAATCTGAGACATTCGGTCTGCTACGATCCCTCCGAAGAGTGAACCAAAAGAACACCCTGCGCCGAAAAGGCTGAATAGTATTGCAACCTTTTGGTGATCAAAACCTAGAAAACAAACAGAGTTATGTTAGAAATTTAGAGGTAAAACTTTCAAATAAGTCATAAAAAATAAGAAAATGTATTGGTTTTTTAAGACATTAACCCCTTTTTAATAACCATATTTACTGCATTAACTATTTATATACACATTTTTTAAAAAATGGTGACAGGTCAACACGATCGGGTTTGACCAGTTATCAAACCCGACCCACTTGGCCCCTCTACTCATAACCTTAAGGCCGTGAAAGCTGAATGAGGACTCGACGAATGCCAAGGCTACAAATGCTCACCGATTAATCCAAACCACATAGTGAAGAAGACCATGGCGGTCCATGGGAGTGAACCAACAAGACCCTGCAAGACAATGATCTGAAACGTTTTGACTTTCATCACACCTTTCATTGCGGTCCATGACTCGACCCAAACTGAACCAGAATCACGCCCCCGGTCCAGCAATTCATTCCTAAAATACATGAAAATAAAACATCTGCAAATGCCAAAACAGCCAAAACATAATAGATCAAAATCCAATAAAGATTTGGTACCTTCTAGGATCAACAACAAACATGAATACAAGAATCCCAATTATGCAACTTAACGCAGAGATTATAACAAATGCAAACCGCCATCCGGGCACCCCCCAAAACTCATGCCCGGCCATAACCGTAGCCACTGCACCACCACCTATGCCACCCACCTTCCCAACAAGATTCAAGAGCCCGAACCCCGTCCCCCTCACATTATCACTATACGAATCAGCTATAAACGATTGGAGTGAGGGAATCACAATGGCCAATCCAAATCCATTTACAGCCTGCCAAAAAGCAACCTGACCGAAATACCGACTGCCTCCCATAACACCTGTGGATAACGCCCAACAAAGTGTGCCCATGGCCAGAACAGTCGGGCGGTCATAGGTTAAGACCAAGATTCCGGCCATTGGAGATGCTAAACCTCTAAAAAAGTTCCTCATGAACATCAGGTAGCCTAAGTCGGATGGTCCAATGTTGAATGCTTCACTGACTTCCTTGTATACGGATGGAAGAAGATTTTCATCGGCTCGTTCCACTATAGCCGCCAAATTGATGATGATGAGGGAAAGTGAAATCCCGAAACAAAAACGCCTTGTCCTGTGATCATTATGTTGTAAGATATCATATTGTATTTTGAACTACTGTTGACAAACTATGATGTATAACTAACTTTAAAGTATTTCATGATCAAAGGTGGTTTGATTGCTAGTTTTAATGCATGCTATTTCCCATGTAATTTTCTCCTTATTTTGAGAAGAAAAAAAATCAAGGGTTTGATTTGTGTTTCCTAGTGAGTAACAAGATAGGTTGATGAGAATCATGAGATCATCACCAATTATAAATGATGAAAACAGTCAAGATTCTTAACGGCCGTTTAACAACTTTTCGTTCTATCACAACTGTTAGTGGTGTTTGTTTAGCTCTGAACATAGAACTATAAAGACTTAAAATATTAACAGCTAAAACGAGTAATCATCGAAAATGCTAAAAAAACAGAAGACAATAAAGCATATAAGTCACAATAAAATAGGAACAATCGAGACTCACTTCATGGTAGGCGGATTCGAGTAAGGAAACAAAAGGTTAAATCGATGATGACAATACGACGTGGTATCATCGGCGGGGTAGGGTAAATCAGGCGTCCTATGGGATCACCTCCTGAAACGACAATGATCTGCACATCGTACTGCGCCTGAAATTAGTCAACACCCAGGAAAATTGAACACCAGATTTGGGGATATGAAATAAATGAGATTAAATCAGGAAATCTCAAATTTGTTTGGGGGAAAAGTGGTGGGATTCGAGTAATTCAAGGTTTGTGGGTGGGTTGTATCGTAAATGGCAGTTTATCGTATCTCGATGCAATCCACCCCACGTGAGTAATCGTATATTAAGCATATGAAACATGAGTGTGGTGTGGCTTCATGAATCATAGAATGCCTCTAATCCTTATGGTGTTGCTTGGGATGTGTGGAGCGTTTTAGGCTCTCTCCTTAACATCAATCACATCATCCTTTTTTTTTTATAACTATCCTTAGTCTTATCATCCTATATGACACCACTTTTTCTATCACACCACTATCAATACATATGGCTTTACCACGGGTCTTGGTTGACCTTTTGCGTCAGGTTTTTACGACCGTTTTTTCATATAAACCGTAAACCACACCGTTCACTACGGTTTAAAATTTTTGAAACCGACCGTTCGTTAAAATAAAAATCGGCCGTGAAACCGAACCGATGACCGATTTAAATGGTTACACGGTTTGAAACCGAACCGTGAACACCCCTAACCATAAACCGATCCATGCCTAATTGAGATTTAAATGATCAAATAGAACAGAAGAATAATCGTGTGATGCGACCGGCCCACATCGACAGGCCCAAAAGGATCACCAGCAAACCCAAACGGTTGTTGAACTAAAGACTTGCTGAATGGCATGGATTGCATGATTTACTTGTTTCTATTTATCTTTTTTATTTCCTGTCGTCTTGCTTAATTTTAGGATTGGTAATTTGTCCCCTACTTTAGTTTTTATTATTTAAGGTTTGCTTCATGAATAAAACGGATATCAGACAATTGCCCCAAATTCTTATCTTGTTTATCTTCGTCATTTGTTCAATTTTCCAATTCTGTTCATAACATCATGGGATTTATGCGGACAAATGGAACACAAGAATTAAAAATGCTACTTTGTAAAGCACATGTGTATAGAAAAAAACGATTAAAAAAAAACACCATCTAATTGGTTCATACCATTGACTCAAAATTGATGCTTCTCGAGTCGATTGGCTTTTTAAATAGGTGCTTCTCTTTATCGACTATATTCTCTAATCGTTCCCTCACACAGATCGTTCATTCTTTAATCGTTTCTTCTCCAATTAATATGCTCATCGTAATGCTTATGTGCTAAATGACGAAGAAAATCGTTAGCACCGCATAAAAACATTCCTCCTATAGTAGCTGTTAATACGAATAAGAGAAACTCTGTTATAGCCATTTCTGTACATTCAATGTACTCTACGGATAGAGGAATACATAGAGTTGAACATAGTAAAATAAGAAATTGAAAGATTTCGTTGAAATTGTTCGTTTGGAAATTTCCCGAAAAGCTAATCATAGGTTCCTCTCTCCATCGGAACAATAGGGCCGTTATGCTCATTACTAAACTTGTTGAAGAGATGAAATAGAAAGATCTTGTTGTTTCTTCAACAATTTCTGATCTCTAGTGGACTTCTCAGTAGGATTCGAACCCAGATGAAGTTCTGACCATCTGTCAGAGAAAAAAGAACGAACGGATCTTGTAGGATTCCCAATAAATTCTTCGATTTCTTCCGGATAATAAAACCAGTTGTTGCTGATACCTTCTTCTCGGCTCCTTCTTCTCCTTCTTCCATAACGTGAGCTCGGAGAAGGAAGAGATAGGAGGGTCCTATGGAGAATGTGGTCAGAAATCCATAATAGAGTCCGACCACAACGACCGAATTGATTATCTTCATGCATAAGGATACTAGATTAAGGAATAGGAATCACTGATTTTCTTGTTCCTGAAATTCGATATCAACGGGAGAAGTCCGATAGTATGAATGATTGGTGACGGCTAATCTTAATTACATGTAAAGTAGCTTATTGTGTGTAGCGAATAATAATGACCTTTCAAATAAAAAAAATTCAAAAAGTCTATCCAATAAAGTTAAACTCCATTAAAATGAGTAAATATATAACTTGATTATATGGGTTACATAAACATACAACTAAATTCAAAATATGTGCATTACTACCAAAAAATATAAAAAAAACTATAGTCAAAACTAACTAAATATAAATTTTGTGATAGTATTAGGCTATATGTAAATGGTGACATATGTCCATCATATAGCCCCATAATACTATAAACACAACCCCTAACCGTTATGGAACAAAAATTTATTCCCATATGGTGATTATTGCGCCCTGTCTTCTCTTTCTCAATTCTGATCGAAGAAAAATGTTTAAAGATTTTTATATTAAATAAATTAATTATAACATTTTGCCGTGAAGACCCGTTAATGACGTGGCTTCTATAAATTATCCATTATCCAGAATTATATATAAACTATGTGCCATGACTCATCATGAGTGGTTTGTTGCCTCGTCATGCCTATCCAGTCTCTCTTTGACAGCTGGATCCCTCCCAACCTTCACGTGTCGTCTCTCTAACCCTACCCATCCCCAACCACCGCACCGCCATTCTCTCCCTCCCCCACCACTCTCTCACGGCGGCCCAACACCCCACCCCAATTTCGCTCTTACTGAATATAGAAACTTGTAAATTTACCAAAACCACTATTTATCGCCGAGATCTCCTTCAATCTCTCTCGTAATTTCATAATTTATTCGCGGAACCGCACAAATTTACTGGATTTCATCCGTACATATAGGTCTTCTGCCTCTAATCTTCGTTTTTAGCGCCGACAGAACAGGTCAGACTTCCTCCTCTCTCTATCTATATAAATTAGCATGTGGAAACGCTATTATTAGCAGAAACAAAAACGTACTCGCATGTGAAGAAGCTATTTTGGTGAAAAATTGATTCATTAAAAGACCTGAATCTGATTGTCTGTTCAATTGATTTGTCGAGTTAATTTGATTTTGAATTTCGGTTCAGATTTGATTTTCATGAAGCGTCAATTGTGGTTATCGTAGGTGTTCTTAGAACTATAGTCGGTAGGTCTCAGGCTGCAACAATAATGGAAGTAAAAATCAACAAGTTTCACTATGAGCTGACTTGAATAGGATAACATGTTTACAGCGAGTAGCTTCATCAGCTAATATTGATATTTTAAGAAGAAAGTTGTGAAAACAATGTAGATATCTACTTGATACGTTAACATAAAACAGAAAAATGCAGTAGTTATTGCTCAAGAAATCAAGGCTGACTAAAAGCCAAAATGCTAGTTTAATCTTGGACAGAGGGACTATGACATAGGATTCTGTAGGTTATTCCTTTTCAGCTTCATTTTGATATTATATTGGAAAGATCTTTCAAGATATAGTGCCAAAATAAAACTGTCTTTTGACAGGGGGTGGGGGGCTTTTTTTTTAAATGGATGTAGAATATATAGGAAACAGAATAAACATGAATTTATGATTCTATGTTTGGTATGAATGAAGTAATCTTAGAACAGAGGATTGTTCATGTGGGACGAGGTTCAATCATGGAGAGACAAACATTGCAATGGTAGTTTAGATGAACCAAAAACCTTTTTTTTTTTCATTAATTTGAATTACGGTGACAATATTGTTTAAAGTTTAAACCACCAATTAAAATGGCGTCATATCTCCCGATGTAGAACGATCGGGAATGTGTATAGTGTATTTAAGTTTGATGAAATAATCCTTTCCACTATATTTGCTGGTATATGTGTGTTGACATCAAATGATTATATGGAAAAACCACAATACTATAAAGTTGCAAGTATAACACACAATGACATGACACATCCGGAAGAAAACTTTGAAGGTTGATTAAAACAAAAGTTACTCTCTTTCTTATATCTAAAGTTAACTTCAAGTGTAAGTGTACTTGAGTGGATTGTAGAGACTGCTTGCACATTCTGGTGGTTTTTGGGCTCGAAATTTGCTTTTTGTGCTATAGTTGTTGACTATGTAGTCAAAAGGCACCAAAGGCGCTCTCCGAGACGCAACCTAGCGCAGCAACAGTGCTTTGCGTCTATCAAGGCACACATGTGCAAATTCCAGCGAAATTCTGCAGAAGACGCTCTTAATATGTATGAAACAACTGAAACTGGTCTTAAACATCTAAAAATGGCTTGGAACTAGCCTAAAAAATCCCATATTAGCATAAAACAACCTAAAACAACTAAAAATGCCCTAGAATACAAATGCACCTGGCTTGCCTCGGGCCCTCACCTTTTCAACGCTTTGCCCTTAGGCGATGGGCTCACTCTTTGTGCCTGGAGTGCACCTTAAGCCTTTGACTACCTAGGTTGTTGAAGTAATTCAAGTAAGATGCATGTCTAAAAATGATATACTCACACACATGGTTCTGGGAATTTATTGACTATGTATCAAACGCATTAAATACCATTCAGTAACCAAAAAATTGGGGTGAGAGGGATCTCATGGGCCCAATCGTAGCATTGAAAATGGTTAGAAAGGTAATTGCAACATAAAAGGGTGTCCAGAAAAGAAATGCTTCGATTTTTACATACATCTTAAATGGAATTTTTGCAAGTTTATAAGATGGTAGGACTATATACCAAAAAAAATTAGTCTGAATCATACCTGTTTGCAAACAAGAAAATTTGTCTTTAAAACAAGTAATTGAACTTTACTATGCCTTTTGCAAAAGTTTCTATTTACAGATGCATTGTTAAAAGATTATAGCCTTTTGACTAAATGTATAGTGACCGTATCACGTATGAGATTATCAATTTTAATGTTATGATTTTTAAAATTTGATAGCTAGTTGTATTATCCAAGTTTTTGAAAAAAAAGTTTGAATTTTGTGATGTTGAAAGTCATTTTGCTCTTATATTTCTGATTCTGCAGTTTTTTTAATGGTAATATAAATTTCTCTAAAATAACTAACAAGAAGGTAGAATTACTAAGCACAGAAACTAGGAACAAAATCAAGAACATCTTAACTAACACCAAACAAATTCGCTCCCAATAACAAATTACGCCAGACCTGGAGCAACACCATGATAATTCTCTAAAAATAAAACGCTACCAACCACTCTAAATAAAATCACCTAAAGAAGCCCAAGTAACTCTACCCTCAAAGGCACCAAAACGCACCACATATTCACTAAAAAAAGCTAAAGAGGACATGTAGAACGCTTGGGATCTAGAATTATCTGAGCTGGAATCAGAACTATCTTTGCAAGAATACTATACTCTGAATGCAGCAGTATCAAGACCAATTTTTGGAAAAAAATCAGTACTCTTGAACATAAAGAATAACTAATTTTAACATGAGCTGTAAATGATTTTTAGAGATATCTATTATCCATAGTTTTGGTTTTGATCAAAATCAAGAAACTGAAGAAAATCAATTAATTGGCCACGTATCTGACTCTACCACGTGTCTCCAGATTCTGTATCTCTCTATCTTCTGTGCTCCCAATTTTGTATTTCCGTGGCCTAAAGTAAAGTTGGCAGTCACCTGGAATCTGGAAAGAGAAGTAGTTTCTGTGTCTTTTGCACTCCAGATTCTCAACTCTAAAGTGAATTCGTCATCTAATCAAAGCGTAAGCATGTAATTTTTGTGTGCCAAGTCTCGTAATCTTATTGCTTTTATGTGTTTGCAACTTGTGTAAAGAAAGACGTATAATGAGAAAACAGTTACATACGAAATGAAAATTTGTTGCTTATCTGTGGGTTTACTTAGGTCAAGAGTGTGGTGTGTTGGTTAAGAAATCCAAAAAGTGATTACATCATCATTAATAGTCTTTGTGTATGTCATTTAGCTTTGCTATTGCGTAACATATTCTTTATTTCATCATTCATAGTAAATTAAGAATTTTGATTTGGCACATGTAATTGTGGTATGGATTGTCATTGTTCTGCTGTTTATCTCTTTACCTTATTGTTTCATTTATAAGATGCCATCTTCTCACAAAATTCTGTTGGTCATGGATATCAATGCATTGATTTTGGATTATCAGATACAACAATCAAGTTCCATTTACTGCTCTGATCTAGTGTACTGGTGCTTATTACTTATTGGAGATGCTCCATTACGAGCAATATATATTCATAAAGCATCTCCTGTGAACTCGATCAATTTTCCGAACACATAAGATATATCACTATCTGTTACTAAAACATTTTTGGGAGCCTTTCACATAATTATGTCAACATGCGAATGAAAACTTACATTGATAAATGCACTGTTTGATCCATGACTAAATTTATTATCTGCAGGTGCTTGTTTGTTGTATTACTAAAATATAAAGTCTCTAAATTGCTAAGAATTGTTGGCTGCACATTGATATCCCAGCCTGTAATTTCATGGGGACTGGAGAAGAGAGCTCACCTGCCAAACATTCCAAATCTACTTCAAATCAAGTTTCGTCATTCTTTCTTCTCTGAATTGAATGAAGCCTTTTATGTTTAAATACAAAGTTATCTCACTATTTTAACTACAGGAAACACCTACACCTTCATATGCTGATTGGTCAAGCTCTATGCAGGTGGATGTTATAAATTCTTAATTTTTGTGTCAATATATTCATTAAAACAGGTGTCACATGATGATATGGATTTTTGTAATATTCAGTGACTTTTGTGTGCAGGCTTATTATGGCTCTGGAGTTGCTCCACCTTTCTTTGCTTCAACTGTTGGCTCTCCAACTCCTCATCCATATGCGTGGGGTGGCCAGGTAATCATCTCTATTGAAAAGTAAAAAATATTGAAATGCTTATGTTTTGTAATAATCAACATTTTTTTAATAATCCATCATATGTTAAATCATTTCAGCATCCTATGATGCCACCTTATGGGACTCCGGTTCCATATGCTGCTATGTATCCACCAGCAGGAATTTATGGTCATCCTAGTATGCATATGGTATGAAATGTTTTTCCTTCTTGAAATTTGCTTTTAGATTGCATCTTGCATCTTTCTACATCGTGTAAACTGTAAAAATGCATATTCTTATTCTGAATCTCCTTTTATCATTATCCTCGTAGGCCACTGGCACTGTGCAACCAAACACAGAAATGGAAACGAAGACCGCTAATGGAAAGGACAGGGTCAGCAAAAAGTCTAAGGGGACTTCGGGAAACGTCAATGCCACTGGTTCAAAGACTGGAGAGAGTGTGAAAGCGGCTTCAAGTTCAGGGAATGATGATGCCACCCTAAGGTTTTCATACCTGAATTTAGATTCATAGAATTCGTTGGGTCTCAGTAAATATGGTGCATTTTGTCGTAATTTTACCATGCTCATCTTGAATTTTGAACATAAACAGTGCTGAAAGTGGAAATAATGGTTCATCTGATGCAAGCGATGAGGAAAACGAACAGGTGTTTATTTCCTCATTAGCAGTCAGATTTTTGGTTTTGGAATTGAAAGTATTCCCTCTTTCGTTATATATTGACATATCAGATCGTTACCTCCAGGAATATTCTGGAGGCAAAAAGGGGAGCTTCCATCAAATGCTTGCAGATGGTGATTCTACACACTTTTTACATTAGTTTATGTTCATGCTTGAAATTTTTATATAAAATTAATTTTTTTTTTCAGCGAATGCACGAAACAACAATTCTGGACCCAATGTTCAGATGCCAGTGCCTGGCAATCCTGTAGTTTCAATGCCTGCCACCAATCTTAATATGGGGATGGACCTGTGGAACCCGTCTGCCGGGTCTGGGTCTATGAAAATGCAACCAAACCAAGTATCGCAACTAGTGGTTCCACCACCAATAATGGCTGATCAGTGGGTTCAGGTACACAAAAAATTAGTTTTTAGCTGGTCAACTACCTATTCCCGTTATAAAGGTTACATGGATTTGTTTTGAATTATGAGTTGATTAACTTATAAACACACATCAATGTTTTCAGCAACTAACACATGCCACGTTATTTGCAACAGGATGAACGCGAATTGAAGAAGCAGAAAAGGAAGCAATCCAATAGAGAGTCGGCTAGAAGATCAAGGCTGCGGAAGCAGGTAATCTATACCTTGTCTGGTCAAAGGGTCAGTCAAATTAATTTCCGCCATCTAGAGATATATTTACTTTTAAAAATGGATGTCTTATTTGGCAGTATTTTTATCACATTCTTCTTTTTCCCCAGGCTGAGTGTGAAGAGCTACAGGCAAGAGTAGAGACACTAAACGGCGAGAACCACTCACTTAGAGATGAGCTGCAGAAGCTTTCTGAGGAATGTGGGAAGCTCACAGCTGAAAATGATTCAATAAAGGTTTGCATAAGTTTCTCAGTTTCCCTCTCCGCTTATGCTCTTCTTTTAACAAATATTTGTAGCGTATGCATAATAATAAACGTCACATGACATCAAATTATTTACTTATTTAAATGTCCATTATTAAACGTGAACTTTTACGCCATGTTTAACATGTTTTATTTATGATTTATGTTGGTCGGACAGGATGAATTAACTAGGTATTTTGGACCCGAAGCTGTTTCAAATCTTGATGCACATCTTCAATCTCAAACTAACGAAGGTGAGAGTTGACATCATGATAACAAAGTTACTTTTTAAGCTTATACAATTAGGTCAACAACCAATTTCGAGTCATCAAGAGGAATCGACTTTAGGATTGATTGAGAAGTGCAACATGCTCTTATACACCAGTTAACCAAGGTAATTGTGACAATATTATATGACCTTCAATATATAGAATCTGTGGTCATGATGCTTTCTGTTGTAGAAGTTAAAGTTATATCTGAAAATCTAGGAATTAGATGAGAAATTGAGAATTATGTGTTCTCATTTTAACTTTTTCTGTTTAAAATATTTTTATGACTTATCATATCCGGGATGTTCTTTTTGTAAGACTAACATGCAACCATGAACCACGTCTTACAGTATAACTCCCTGTGCATAGTGTCCAGAAATACTAAACCGGCGGTTAGTCGGAAGTACACCAACTTTAAAAGGATTTGTACAAAAGTTTGCAAGGGAAACTTTTCCTGCCCTTGCATCGAGTATCATAATTTCTAATAACATATGGTGGCTTATCCGCTATGTATGAAATGTTAACATATTCTGTTAGAACTCATGTACCTTCAATGTGCCATTTTTTTTACTATTTCCCACGGCTAACTCGCCATAACTTGCAAAGACCCCTCTGGTTCACACTGTGGCAAAGATCCTGGTTGCAGAGGTTGATCTTTACAAGGTTTGAAATGAGAGACATGGAAAAGTGATTGCAAAGGTTGAGCTTAGCACTTAAGAGCATCTGCCACTGATTTTCCTTTATCCTTTTTTATAGAAGTCTCTAATAATAGCCTAACAGCTTGGGTAACCATTTGAGTTGAAAAGGGGTGGTCAATCTCTGCTCACTAGGGGGTATTCTAAACTGAAATGATCGGTTTCCCTAGTAAGATGGTGATCGAGGCACACGCCAAAGATAGAAGTAGACACAAGCAAGCAAGCAAGAAGGACTACTTCAAAGCAAGGTCTTTTCAAGTATGTTGGCTTCATGCGTGCAAAGACAACCTTATGTCTACTTTGAATGCGCACAACTAGAGATATCTCTTGGATTAGAGATGTCAATGCGCTTGGTTTAAGTAGTTTGAAAACTCATACTGGTTAAAAGCATGTCTCATATCTAGGCCAAAACACATCCGGGGTCTATATGTTGTTAGGTATACATGCGGGTTTCGGGTAAACCCGTTAGATATACTCGTCGGGTATCTATCGGGTAACTAGTAATAATTTGCATTTGCATTTATCATGATCATCGTTATAATAAATAAAAACGGTTTACAGAAGATAAGAAAGTCATACTGTATATACTTGAAAAAAAAAAAAAAATTAGATATTTAGGAGTTGAAAATGACGTGAACAAAGGGAAAACAATTACATACATGCGATATATACTTTAAATCCATAGATTAATAAATAGTTAGAATTTAAAAAGATAATTAGAATTTAAAAATTATATGAGACAATGAAAATTATGGTATATAGTTCAAATAAATAAATAAAATAAGAAAATAATGTTAGGTTTATAATTGGGTAATCATGTATATAATCAAATCTCATATACATAGTATAAAAAAATTCAAAAGTAATTCCATGTCTGATTAACCAACTTAATATCCGTCTCATAAGTCTTGGGTTTTAAACTACGAAAGAACAATTACATACATATGCTATATAGTTTACACAAATAAAATAGAGTAAATTATGGATTGCGTCCCTATGGTTTGTAAACTGTTTTGAATTGAGTCCAAAGGTTTAAAAATTTTCGTTTTGAAGTCTGAGGTTTGTATTTCTTTGCTATTTGAGTCCTTCTGACTAACAGAGTTAATTTTTTCTGTTAAATGGAAGGGAATATGAGTCATTTCACACCTTAGGGACCTGTTATGTAAATTAATAAAATATAGGGACTGTTTTTGTAATTTAGATAAAAAAATTTTAAAAATAAATAAAACAAAAGTCAACAGATCTGAAAGGCGGTAAGGGTTCGGTAGCGTAGATTCAGGATCAACCGACGCGATGTTCGTAAAATCGTTCCAGGAAATTGCGTATAATATTTCGGTTATCCTGATTAGCAGTGTGTTACCGTCGGCGGAGGCGGAGGCTCCGACAGCGGAACCGGCGGCCGTGAATATATCAATCGCTGCTGGAGTACCTGACCGTTGCCGGAAAGCAATCGCTGCCGGAGTACCACAGCGTGCCGGTTTATCAATCGATGTCGATGTTAAAATCGAGCAACGGTTTGATGAACACGTTAGCAACAGACGGCGGGAACAAGTACGATTTCATGGTGTAAAACGACAGTCAAGATCCGGTATCCTAACGACGAAGATCGTCGGAACGTTAGAATATGGTTACCTCGATGATAAAGCTACATCAGGGGGAGGGGGGTTGTTAATTGTGTTTGCAACTAGGTGGTGGTGGTGTTCCCTTCCAACCCCCAAAATGCCAACCAATCTGTTATCGTTCGGAGGAGATTCACGACATTCACGACATTCACTGGTGAACTCGAGTGAGAGAGAGAGATACACAGACAGGAAGCGAGTGAAGCCGCCACCACCGTCGTTGTTGTCGCCGGAGATGCAGAGAAACCCTAGCCGCTGACATTGTGGCGGCGGGTCTAGTGGGTGTGATGGTGAAGAAGACCAACATCGGAGAGGAGGATTGGGGCGGTGGCGAGGGAGAGAGCGGCAGATGTAGGCGGGAGACGACGGAGCCGGAGAAGGGAAGAGGGGCGGTGGTGAACCCAGCCACGGTGGTGGAACCAAAAAGGTGAGGATATTTTATATATCTATTGGTAATTACATAAATAGTCCTTTTAGATTTATAAGTTATAAAAATACCTCCTGTATTTTTACAACCATATTAATTTACATAACAGGTTCCTAAGGTGTGAAATGACTCATATGCCCTTCTATTTAACAGAAAAAATTAACTATATTAGTCAGAAAGACTCAAATAGCAAAGAAATACAAACCTCAGACTTCGAGACGAAAATTTTTAAACCTTTGGACTCAATTCAAAACAGTTTACAAACCACAGGGACGCAATCCATAATTTACTCAATAAAATAAGAAAAACAAGGTTGGGTTTATAATTGGCTAAATATCGTTTGGTAAAAAGTTTAATTTATTTATTTACTTTACTTAATATACTTCTATCCACTTATGATCTCAAAATGGGAGATGTCACGTATCATAATAGGAGATATACAGTTATGAATCTACATATTTTTAATTACTCTGCGAGAGGTGAAAATTTTGATTCCTGGGATGCAATCAAAACCGGTTTTTGGGGTTCACCGGTTCCACTCCAACCAGTTCGGTTAAGGAACTGAAACCGGAATTGGTTCCGAACCGGGTTGAAGGTTCGAGATGAAGAACCGGCTAGGATCCTCCAGAATCTGTTCAGTTCCAATATTACTTCATGTATTTTTTTAATTTTTTATAATATTTTTATTTAAAAATACATATTTTTTATTTATAGAGGTAAATGATTCAAATACAATCATTAAAAATACAAAAGTTTAAAATTTAATATAGAGTCTTCATTTATTTGAATAACGAGGAATCAACCGCGCGTTGCAGCGGTTGTGTATTCGAAATTTTTACAGATGTATAGAGAGAGTTTAACACCTGTTGGTGGGTGTACATTACTTTTTTGTGCATCTTCAATAAAATATAAAATGCACTTATGCACATCATTGAGGAGAGTTTCAAATACATGAACTGTATTTGCCATCTCTCGTTAACCAACATAAATGTTGAAATCCTTCTATATGTTTCTATGTTGTTTTTCATCTACAGGAAATAAAAAAACAAAAAATAAAGCTAAAGCTAAAGCTACGCTAAAGGAAGTTGATTATACACTTTGGTGTAACCCGAATGGGCAACCATCATAGGTTTTGAACATGAATGCTCGGCTGAAAAAATTAGGCGCTGACTATCAGACCAGATCATTTATTGTTTATACTTTGATAAATACTGTATATATATAGACTATTATCTGTGAGTATAGGCCAACACAAGTTAGGAAAAAAAAGATGGAGATATAGAGATTTGACACCTATATATTACATAGCAAAATTTGGTGCATGCATATGTACATATAGTGTTTAGAACGTCTGGTTGCAGTGTTTACAAAACGTTTGACGATGGATGCTAGTAGCGTCGCCTAAACATGTGGTGGGGTATCATATGAGGAAGAGCCTGAAAAATAATTAGAGGCAACAGTTTTAGTATCCATGTATGGTTACCTTTTAATATGGATGTTGCAGACAGGGAGGATTCATACCGGTTTCTGCAGGAAGAGATCTTTTGATGCCGGTAATTGTTACCTGACGGTGTGACTGTCTTGTTGGTGTTGGGGTTTGTGGTGGCAGAGAGGCATCAGTGCCTCTATGTCTTCTTTCAGAGGGTGGTTGTGTTGTTTGTGACCCTGATGCGTCACCTATGTGTTTAGCTCGATTTATGTTGAAACCTGTAACTCCAATTTTTGTATATAACTGAACCTTAAGATGGAGTCGGAATTTTTTCCCTTTATTTGTATTATTGCTGCAGGTAAGGTTCTGGGATCGTGGATGGTTTTATGTAGTAATTAACTCAGAACAGGGTGAGCCAACTATAGTCTCTCCAGCGTCATCATAGACGATAGCATTAGCAGATCTTGTAGAGTCTGTTATTATAGTGTTGATGTGGTACCTGAAGTGTGAAAAGGTTACGAAAAGTGTCGTAGGTGGTGTGTTTATTATTAGTTAAAGAAAAGATTGCATGTATCTGCATGATGTAATCCGCCAGTGAGCGGGACATGTCCAGAACCCCTCCCGCAAGTAGGTTGTTAGGGCACAGGTTCCAATGGTACACTGACTCTTGAACCATCCTTCGTCTGTTTACAAATGTACGGCCCTGGTAAGATGTATTAGTAATGTATTAGAACTGTATTTTTAAGAAATTTAAATCTGGTAAATATACACGATGGACTTTAACTTACAGAGGCGCTTTGTCGATCAAACTGAAGAAGCTCACTGGTACCTTTTTTTCTTAGTAGATGATGAAACAATCGGTACGGCCAAGGTCGCAAAAGTCGTTAGGTGCTACCAGGTCGGTCGACAGGGGAGTTGTGAGTACTCGGGTCTAGGCGGGGAGTACTCGGACATGGTAACTATAATATAATTAAATTTCTTGGATTATATACATGTTCAAATAATAATATTCATAACAAAATATGTGAAAATTAATATATATCAATAAATGTTTAACAACCAAGAGCATTATTAGCCTTACATAGTGGCGGAACCAACTTTTTCTTTTATGTAAGTCGCAAAGTAAGGCATACCATTAAGCTTGTCCGAGTGCGCCCACCCTAGGCGGATTATTGCCAAGGCGCCTCGGCAACCCACTGCCTAGGGACTACTCGGCGAGTACTCAGACGCCTAGACCGACTTTTGCAACAGTGGGTACGGGTGTTGTGGGAGCTGAGGAGGATGTGCTTGCATGAGATCTGTAAATGTTGAAATGAATTTAAGCAAGAGTGTATGTTCCTAGAACCTGTGAAAGGCACCGAATAACTCGTTTTCGGGGACTAAACACAGTAATTTAGTAGTTGTATTATGTAAGTATGTATTACATATGAAAGCAGTCTTACTGATTTTCGAGAGCAACGGATTCAGGAATGTCTGAATTAAGATACACATAGGTTGCTGCAGTGGCACCCAGTTGAATCCATTCTGATGTATGTAGTAGGAGATAATGATAAGTATTTAAAATAGTTGTAGTAAGAAATATATGAAGTGGCTAACCATATGGCTTTGTGATTTTGACAGAGCGCTGACCGCAATAGTTGCTGGACGGGGAGCGTTTCCTATAGCAGTGCGCTCAAACCTAGAAGGATCTTGAATGATTTCCTTCCATAGCCGGCATTTGATAGTGTTATCCCTGACATGTATAATGTGATAAAATGTTATTAGTAACATAGGTGTGTCTATTAGGTGTAGCAGTTTGATTTTAGTAGCTGCATAGATGATATTTGTAGTTGCAAAAGTTATTTTATAATCTGCTGTTTAAGAATGATTTTTACCTGTAAATTATGTATGTAGTCGATAAATGATGTTTTGTAGACCGGGTTGAGATGTAAAGTTTTGAATGCTAATGTTTGTATATGTTTTTGTTATTTGCTGTTTAAGAAAGAATTTTACCTGTAAATTATGTATGTAGCCGATAAAGGATGTTTTGTAGGCTGTGTTAAGATATAAAGTTTTCAATGCTAATGTTTGTATATGTTTTTGTAATAAGACTATTTTATTACTGTAGATTCTTTCTGGGTGCACTGGTAACATACATTTCTTTTTTTGCTGGAAAATGTACCGTCCGTCCTTGAGAGTTAGGCGCATAAATGGATCTCTTGTTGATGTCATCCCTTCAACAATTTCTTCAAGTGTTCCGATGTAATCTGCACATATTATAAGGCCGAAATTAGAGAATAAAAATAGGCGGCGAATGATAATAAATTGTTAATTTTAAATAAGGTATACTGTAGGCATATGTAGACATGTAGAGACATATCAGTAAATAATAAGACACCGAATAATGAAAAAAATCTTATAAACGGAGTCTCTGAATCTTTTTAAATTTTGTATCTACATAAAGAGGTATTGGTATACGTAACTATATTATGCATAACATAAGGGATATTATCTTCATGACACACAATACAAATTTATAGTTTATACTAATACATGTCAGGAAAAATGGTAAAAATACATAAAAAAAATCCTATCCACCCGTTTTTCAATGTCAAAATATTAGAACAACTATAACCTATTCTTAAAACAGTTCTACAAACCGGTTTCTAAATGAACCGAAGCCAAACTCGGAATTTATAAACGGATAAACCGATTTGTTGAGTTCACTATTAACCGGTTTCGATATGGGTTTCGATATTAGGTGATCTATATTATGATATACCATGTAAATGTAAAGAGTAATAAAAAATAGAAGTTACATATGAATTCGGTTAAAGACATGAAAGAGCTGTTTGTTGAAATATAGATTACAAATTTACAATTGTTTGGTGATATTCTTGTCAAACACCAACATCAACCATTCCACACTAAAGGTTAATGCTTACAATATTCGAGTACAGTGGTAAATGACACAGTTCTCACATTCAAAGTTTTTAGAATTGAGCTCCTATTGGTTTTCTATCTTTAACCCTCTCGAAAGCCAAATGCTCAAAGCAAACTATGATTTACTTGATTTGTTAGCTAGTAAAGTGCCAGATATCATGCATTTTCAACCTGGTTATCAAAGAGTGGAGATAGTAAGAATATTTATTGGATATCAGGCTTTTTCAACCTGGTTATGAAAGAGTGAAAGAGAATGCTACTCCTTCTAAAATATTAAACAAATAATAGATTAATTTTAGGGTGGGTTAGGATCACTGACTTCAAATAGTACATTCCTTTTTATATTCCTATAAGTTTCTAACTCTATTCTTTTTGTTTTCTGAGGTTCAGTCTCAATTATGTCGACAATTCTGGTATAAGTTATTGGCCTGCTGTTACTTTAAATTTTGCTGTTTATCAAATTCTTTAATTTTAATTGATGCTTACCTCTCAAAATTTGTTCTGCTATTCCCTTTCTTAAAATCATGTACCTCTTCAATTTGTAATTTTGAAAACTAAACAGTGGTAATAATCTATCGACAATTATAATTTATGCTCACTTTGAGTAACAGGTCATTGAAATTTCATTTTAAACTTAAAAGTCTCCATTTAGTTCGCCTCTGTATTTGAAAGCACTAAACATCACTACAAAATCATATTTCAACCAATTGCTCCTTTAATTAATCTGTAAATATTCATTCCTGTTTCACTGATTGTACTACGAACGAATCGAGACAATAAGATTTTTATAATAACAATCGAACCTCATTAAAGAGATTATTATTGAAAACAATGAAATAACTTCATGAATAGGTATAGAACAATGATTATTCATATAAAAAACTAAATTAGGACACATACCTGAACTCAGAAAATTTAATTTTACAGTTTGGTCCATATAGGCCTTCATGCCATTAGAAGCCTACAAACCTTGTCCCCACTTATGGATTTCGGCTTAGACCTGGTGTCCACAACAATGATGAGCCGCATAATGTATACGAAACTTCTAACAGATTTTCACATGAATGTAAACATAACATAAGAGGGTGTTTATAAGATGTGTGTTTAAAAGTGTGGTAAACAATCACGTCATAAATAATAAAGGCTTGGAAGCCTGCTACTAATCAATATATGTTCACTATATTAATCCTACTATCCTATGATCCCTGTTTTAATGACAGAAAAAAGTGACATGATCATACATTTAATCATATACAAATAATCAAACACACATTGACACTATTAGTCTTAAAATCCTGCTGTGGATGTTGACTTTTGAACACATATTCATAAACTTCACTTATGAATGAATGTATGGTCCCTATATTAATCCTAATATCCTAGCACCTATGTTGGCCTAAATGGCATTTGAGGCTCTAATCCCAAATGGAATAATGAACCACATTGTTATTACTGAAAAATTGCACACACCAGAGATTTATCCAGAGTTATCCTATCATGAGGCACCTCAAAGATGTAGATTTCTTAGTTAGGTCTGTATACGCTTATCACACCTGAAGAGGCAATAAAAAAAATATAGGATCTTCTTCAAAGCCTTCTATAACATCAAAATTTTCATCTTTACCAACATAAGTGTATGTCGTTAATTTTTTTTTTCATAATAAAGTATACCAAAATTCCAAATCGTTGAGGACAACAAACACAAAAATCAAGCCCCAAATCTTATTATAAACAAATCTTATTATAAACAGAGAGCAATGGAAATATAGAATAACAATAAAATTAGTGTCAAAAAGCTGAAGACAATTATGGCACTCACCTGAAATTCAAAATTCCCTTGTATCCAACTACAAAAAAAAAAAGGGGGGGGGGGGGGGGGGGGGGGGGGGGGGGTTTATAAGAAGTAAAGAAAAAGCAAAAGCATATACCACAGACTCACCTATTAGATGAAACAATAGTTGAGAAAGCCGACGATGAAAGCCTTGCGTACGTGCAAGTCTCCGAAGGCAAAAATTCCGATTAGGTTTTAAAAAGAGAGGAAGAAAAATTATGAGACGAAGCAAAAGATAACAGACCGAATAAATGACTGCCTCAAAACCTAACCTGAAAGAGCACGGTGAATCTGGAAAATTGAAACCGATATGAAGGGAGGAATCGTAGAAATTTCTTGACCAGAGGCAACAAAACTATAACAATAAAGATGGTGAGCTGATGACGGTGAAAAAGAAGGGGCTTTGTTGACACGTGGCTTGTACGTGGCGGTAAACATATGAGTCAGCTGAAACTTTAGAGTTTAAAAAAATAAAATCACTTACCTGGCGGTTGTAGGTATCGTACCCAGAACCTGTTCTGCAAATGTCCAAGCCCTAACCGTCCGACCAAATCGTAGATTATTAATACTTTCATAAACACACTATATATATAAAATCTTTTGCGGTCAATAAAGTCAAATAAAGTTGTCTAATGTATTAATATGGTAATATGGTAATATTTGACTCAAGTGTTAGGTTAATTAGCCATAATATCCCATGTTGTGTTTCATAACATCTACATAGTACATACCCATCTCCCATCTAGAATCAAAGTAAATAAATTATTCAAAGCAACAAAAACAAAAAAATTGCATGTGGGATTTAAACATCTACATACACATCCCATCTAGAGGAACATAAGCCAATCCATCCCTAGACCCTAATCGAGAGTTAAACTATCAAATGGAACAGAAGAATAATCGTGTGATGCGTCCGGCCCACATCAGAAGCCCAAATCGACAGGCCCAAAAGGATCCCCACCAAACCCAAACGGTTGTTGAACTAAGCCCAAATTCTTGTCTCGTTTATTTTATCGTTGTTTGTTCAATTCTCCAATTCATCACAGTGGGATTATGCAAGCAAATGGAACACAAGAATAAAAATTGCTACTTTGTAAAGAACATGTGTAAGGCAAAAAACAATATAAAAAAAAAAACACATCAAATTGGTACATACCTTTGACTCAAAATCGATGCTTCTCGAGTCGATTGAATTGTTCATTCTTTAATCGTTTCTTCTCTAATATTAATACCCATCGTAATTCTTATGTGCTAAATGACGAAGAAAAAGGAACGGGAATCACTACTTTTCTTGTTCCAGAAATTTGATATCGACTGGAGAAGATGAGTTGAAATTGAAGTCACAAAGAGGGAGACTTGCAGAGGGAAGAAGTCCGATAGTATGAATGATTAGTGACAGTTAATCTTAATTGCATGTAAAGTAGCTTGTTTGCATGCCTCCTATAAGAGTATGTGGTGAATAATAAATAATATTGTATATATATACAATAGACAACCACACTTATGGAATTGTGCCCATAAAAAAAACAGTTTATATATATATAGATTGTTGTTCAAATAGAAACCCAAGAGTGAGTGTAGCCCAAGTGGTTTAGTCTTCTTATCTTCAAATTAAGGTCTCGAGTTCGAAACCGTGCACATGCGATTTTTCTTTCCTCTTTTTCCTTCTTCCTTTTTTATTTCCTTTTTTTGCTTCTATTGATACAGCTTTGATCGAAAGTCTCTAAAGCGAACATATATTGTTTTCACGTAAAAGTCTAGAAACAACATCAACTAATTGTAGACATTCATTACACCCTTCCTGAACCTGTTTTCGACAACCGATCACACCTTGAAGATGAAGGTGATTCACATCCCTTGCTTCAGGGGCGGATTTAAATAGAGAGCAGTGGGGTCCCAGGCACCCACTGAAAAGATAAAATGTATTGCTAATTACTTGAATTTTATGATTAAGGCAGCCAAGAATTTTTCTTTAAGGCACCCAAGCCCCAAGGTTGTGATCATGGGTTTCTTTTTTGCTTCGTTTCTTTAAGAAAAATGAGAAAAGAAATCTGATAGAGATGAAAGAAACTTCTAAGTTGCAGAAAATGGCTATGGAGGTTTACGAAGAAAATAGAAGATGAAGTTGAAGACTTGAAGTCATCATTTCAAAGTTCTATCTCCTAACACAATATGAAGTTTATTTACTTTACTACCCTTGTTAACCTTTAAAAAAGAAAACTGAGAAGTCTATCCAATGAAGTTAAAATTCATTAAAATGAGTAAATTTATACCTTTGATTTTATGGGTTACATAAATATGCAACTAAGATTCAAAAGATAAGGGTATATGCATTTCTATCAAAATTAAAAACATTATAGTCAAAACTAAATGAATATAAATTTTGTTCTAGTATTAGGTTATGTGTAAAGGATGTCATATATGGGGCAAAAATATGTTCCCACGTGATGATTATAGCGCCTCATCTCCTTCTCTTTCTCAATTATGATCGGTGAAAAGCGTTTAAAGATTTTTTTAAAAAAAAGTTAATCATGAGTGATGACGTGGGTCCGTATCAAGATAACTATATGGGCTCGGCCCCAGATATAGTTTACCACAATCCAGCCCACTACTTCCTCTTTGATGGTCCATACCAGGTTCGGCCCACCAGGCCCAATCTGGCTCATCATATTTCCTAATTCCTATATAAGAAGGCTCACTCCTTCCTTGTAAAGGGTTCCTGTTCCTGCCTACATGGCCTGGTCCATCCTGCTTGGCCTGGTCCATCCCGCTTCGCCTGGTCCATCCTACACGACTTGGTCCTTCTCCATCTCATATTGTGGTCCATCCACCTACCTTGCTTTGGCCAAGTTGTCCCGCTTCGGCCGAATTGCTTTGCTTCAGCCAAGTTGCTCCGCTTCAGCCAAGTTGATCCCTTTCATCTCACATGCTACCACATACATACATATACATATATACATACTATATGTACAGTCTTACTGACTTGAGCGTCGGAGGTGGTCCAGAGACCTCGGTCTCTGGTCCCCTTCTAACGTGTTCCTTTCATGTTACAGGTACAAGACAAGACTTGGGAGAGACCAGATTCTTCTAGCCCGGCTCGAAGGCTCAACGCATCTCTTCCTCGCGCCGGGCTCGAAGGCTCAACGCATCTCTTCCACGCTGTGAATCGGCTCGATGCCTCAGTGGCCTGTCCTAGACCCTGCCACTCCGACCACCCCGAGGTGTTTCTAGAATGAGAGATGCTTTATAAAGACGTTCTAACTACACATTTTAATAACGTGAAGACCCGTTAATCACATTGCTGCTATAAATTATCCGCAATTAAATTATCCGGAAAATTATATAAACTATGTGCCATGACTCATCATGAGTGGGTTTGCTGCCTCGTCATGCCTATCCAGTCTCCTTTTGACAGCTGGATCCCTCTCAACCTTCACGTGTCGTCTCTCTAACCCTACCCATCCCCAACCACCGCACCGCCATTCTCTCCCTCCCCCACCACTCTCTCACGGCGGCCCAACACCCCTCCCCAATTTCGCTCTTACTGAATATAGAAACTTGTAAATTTACCAAAACCACTATTTATCGCCGAGATCTCCTTCAATCTCTCTCCTAATTTCAAATTTTATTTGCGGAACTGCACAAATTTACTGGATTTCATCCGTACATATAGGTCTTCTGCTTCTAATCTTCGTTTTTAGCGCCGACAGAACAGGTCAGACTTCCTCCTCTCTCTATTTATAATAAATTAGCATGTGGAAACGCTACTATTAGCAGAAACAAAAACGTACTCACTCGCGAGCATATGAAAAAGCTATTTTGGTGAAAAATTGATTCATTAAAAGATCTGAATCTGATTGTCTGTGTTTTCTCAATTGATTTGTTGAGTTAATTTTATTTTGAATTTCGGTTCAGATTTGATTTTCAACAAGTTTCATTTATTAGTTTATGTATCTCATATTGAAAATGAGCTGATTTGAATAGGATAACATGTTTACAGCCAGTAGCTTCATCAGCTAATAGTGATATTTTAAGAAGAAAGTTATGAAAACAATGTAGATATCTACTTGATACGTTAACATAAAACAGAAAAAGGCAGTAGTTATTGCTCAAGAAATCAAGGCCGACTAAAAGCCAAAATGCTAGTTAAATTTAGGACAGAGGGACTTGACATAGGATTCTGTAGGTTATTCCTTTTCATCTTCATTTTGATATTATATTGGAAAGATCTTTCAAGATATAGTGCCAAAAAAACTGTCTTTTGACAGGGGGTGGGGGGCTTTTTTTAAATGGAATATATATTTACACATATGTAGAATATATAGGAAACAGAACAAACATGAATTTATGATTCTATGTTTAGTATGAATGAAGTACTTATAGAACAGAGGATTGTTCATGTGGGACGAGGTTCAATCATGGAGAGACAAACATTGCAATGGTACCTTTAGATGAACCAAATGATTATATGGAAAAACCACAATACTATAAAGTTGCAAGTATAATACATAATACGGAAGAAAACTTTGGAGGTTAATAAAAGCAAAACTTACTCTCTTCCTTATATCTAAAGTTAACTTAAACTGTAAGTGTACTTGAGTGGATTGTAGAGACTGCTTCCACATTCTGGTGGTTTTTGGGCTCGACATTTGCTTTTTGTGCTTCAGTTGTTGACTATGTAGTCAAAAGGCACCAAAGGCGCTCTCGGAGACGCAACCAATCGCGGCAATAGTGCTTTACGTCTATCAAGGCACCCATGTGCAAATTCCAGCGAAATTCTGCAAAGACGGTCTTAATATGTATGAAACAACAAGAAACCGGTCTTGAAACATCTAGAAACACTGCCCGGCTTGCCTTGGGCCCTCACCTTTTAAACGCTTTGCCCTTAGGCGATGGGCTCACTCTTTGTGCCTGGAGGGCACCTTAAGCCTTTGACTACCTAGGTTGTTGAAGTAGTTCAAGTAAGATGCATGTCTAAAAATGATATACTCACACACATGGTTCTGGGAATTTGTTGACTATATGTCAAACGCATCAAATACCATTCAGTAACCAAAAAATTGGGGTGAGAGAGATATCATGGGCCAAATCATAGCATTGAAAATGGCTATAAAGGTAATTGCAACATAAAAGGGTGTCCAAGTTTTTGAGAAAAAGTTTGAATTTTGTGATGCTGAAAGTCATTTTGCTCTTATATTTATGATTCTGCAGTTTTTTTAATGGTAATATAAATTTCTCAAAAATAACTAACAAGAAGGTAGAATTACTAAGCACAGAAACTAGGAACAAAATCAAGAACATCTCAACTGTATATCCTAAAATAACTAACACCAAACAAATTCGCTCCAAATAACAAATTACGTCAGACCTGGAGCAACACCATGATAATTCTTTAAAAATAAAACGCCACCAACCACTCTAAATAAAATCACCTAAAGAAGCCCAAGTAACTCTACCCTCAAAGGCACCAAAACGCACCACATATTCACTCAAAAGAAGCTAAAGAGGACATGTAGAACGCTTGGGATCTAGAATTATCTGAGCTGGAATCGGAACTATCTTTGCAAGAATACTCTGAATTCAGCACTCCAGATTCTCAACTCTCAAGTGAATCCGTCATCTAATCAAAGCGTAAGCATGTAATTTTTGTGTGCCAAGTCTCGTAATCTTATTTCTTTTATGTGTTTGCAACTTGTGTAAAAAAAGACATGTAATGAGAAAACAGTTTTATACGAAATGAAAATTTGTTGCTTATCTGTGGGTTTACTTACGTCAAGAGTGTGGTGTGTTGGTTAAGAAATCCAAAAAGTGATTGCATCATCATTAATAGTCTTTGTGTATTTCATTTAGCTTTGCTATTGTGTAACACATTCTTTCTTTCATAATTCATAGTAAATTAAGAATTTTGATTTTGGCACATGTAATTGTGGTATGGATTGTCATTGTTCTGCTGTTTATCTCTTTACCTTATTGTTACATTTATAATATGCCATCTTCCCACAAAATTCTGTTGGTCATGGATATCAATGCATTGATTTTGGATTATCAGATACAACAATTAAGTTCCAGTCACCACTCTGATCTAGTGTACTGGTGCTTATTTACTTATTGGAGATGCTCCATTACGAGCAATATATATTCATAAAGCATCTCCTGTGAAAACTTACATGGATAAATGCACCATTTGATCCATGCCTGAATTTATTATCTGCAGGTGCTTCTTTGTTGTATAACTAAAATATAAAGTCTCTAAATTGCTAAGAATTGTTGGCTGCACATTGATATCCCTGCCTGTAATTTCATGGGGACTGGAGAAGAGAGCTCACCTACCAAACATTCCAAATCTACTTCAAATCAGGTTTCGTCACTCTTTCTTCTCTGAATTGAATGAAGCCTTTTATGTTTAAATACAAAGTTATCTCACTCTTTTAACTACAGGAAACACCTCCACCTTCATATGTTGATTGGTCAAGCTCTATGCAGGTGCATGTTATAAATTCTTAATTTTTGTGTCAATAGATTCATTAAAACAGGTGTGACATGATGATATGGATTTTTGTAATATTCAGTGACTTTTGTGTTCAGGCTTATTATGGCTCTGGAGTTGCTCCACCCTTCTTTGCTTCAACTGTTGGCTCTCCAACTCCTCATCCATATGCGTGGGGTGGCCAGGTAATCATCTCTATTGAAAAGTAAAAAAAATATTGAGGTGCTTCTGTTTTGTAATGATCAACATTAATTTAATAATCCATTATATGTTAAATCATTTCAGCATCCTATGATGCCACCTTATGGGACTCCGGTTCCATATGCTGCTATGTATCCACCACCAGGAGTTTATGGTCATCCTAGTATGCATATGGTATGAAATGTTTTTCCTTCTTGAAATTTGCTTTTATATTGCATCTTGCATCTTTCTACATCATGTAAACTATAAAATGCATATTGCTATCTGAATCTCATTCTTTTATAAAATGCATATTGTTATCCTTGTAGGCCAATGGCACTGTGCAGCCAAACACAGAAATGGAAACGAAGACCACTAATGGAAAGGACAGGGTCAGCAAAAAGTCAAAGGGGACTTCTGGAAACGTCAATGCCACTGGTTCTAAGACTGGAGAGAGTGTGAAGGCGGCTTCAAGTTCAGGGAATGATGGTGCCACCCTAAGGTTTTCATACCTGAATTTAGATTCATAAAATTAGTTGGGTCTCAGTAAATATGGTGCATTTTATCATAATTTTTACCATGCTCATCTTGAATTTTGAATATAAACAGCGCTGAAAGTGGAAATAATGGTTCATCTGATGCAAGCGATGAGGATAACGAACAGGTGTGTATTTCCTCATTAGCAGTCAGATTTTTGGTTTTTGAATTAGAAGTATTCCCTCTTTCGTTACATATTAACATATCAAATCGTTACCTCCAGGAATATTCTGGAGGCAAAAAGGGGAGCTTCCATCAGATGCTTGCAGATGGTGATTCTACACTCTTTTACATTAGTTTTTGTGCATTCTTGAAAATTTGCTATAATATTTAAAATTATTTTTTTTTTCAGCGAATGCACGAAACAGCAATTCTGGACCCAATGTTCAGATGCCAGTGCCTGGCAATCCTGTAGTTTCAATGCCTGCCACCAATCTTAATATGGGGATGGACCTGTGGAACCCATCTGCCGGGTCCGGGTCTATGAAAATGCAACCAAACCATGTATCGCAACCAGTGGTTCCACCACCAATAATGGCTGATCAGTGGGTTCAGGTACACAAAAAGTTAGTTTTTAGCTGGTCAATTACCTATTCCCGTTATAAAGGTTCCATGGATTTGTTTTGAATTATGAGTTGATTAACTTATAAACACACGTCAATGTTTTCAGCAACTAACACATGTCACGTTATTTCAACAGGATGAACGTGAATTGAAGAGGCAGAAAAGGAAGCAATCCAATAGAGAGTCAGCTAGAAGATCAAGGCTGCGGAAGCAGGTAAGTATACCTTTTCTGGTCAAAGGGTCAGTCAAATTAATGTCTGCCATCTAGGGACATATTTACTTTTAAATATGGACGTCTAATTTGGCAGTATTTTTATAACATACCTCTTTTTCCCCAGGCCGAGTGTGAAGAGCTACAGGCAAGAGTAGAGACACTAAATGGCGAGAATCATTCGCTTAGAGATGAGCTGCAGAGGCTTTCTGAGGAATGTGGGAAGCTCACCGCTGAAAATGATTCAATAAAGGTTTATATCAGTTTCCGCTCTCCGCTTATGCTCTTTTTTTAAACAAATTTTGTAGCATATACATAATAATAAATGTCACATGACATCAAATTGTTTACGTATTTAATGTCCATTATTAAATGTGAATTTTAACGGCGTGTTTAACACGTATTATTTATGATGGTTGGACAGGATGAATTGACTAGGTATTTTGGACCTGAAGCTGTTTCAAATCTTGATGCACATCTTCAGTCTCAAACTAACGAAGGTGAGAGTTGACATCATGATAAGAAAGTTACTTATTAAGCTTATACAATTAGGTCAACAACCATTTTCGCGTCATCAAGAGGAATCGACTTTAGGATTGATTGAGAAGTGCAACATGCTCTTATACACCCGTTAACCAAGGTAATTGTGACAATATTATATGACCTTCAATATATAGAGTCTGTGGTCATGATGCTTTCTGTTGTAGAACATAAAGTTATATCTGAAAATCTAGGAATTACATGAGAATTATGTGTTCTCATTTTAACTTTTTCTGTTTAAAATATTTTTATGACTTGTCATATCCGGAATGTTCTTTTTTTTTTTTAACACTAACATGCAACCATAAACCACGTCTTACAGTATAGCTACCTGTGCATAGTGTCCAGGAATACTAAACTGGCGGTTAGTCGAAAGTACACCAACTTTAAAAGGATTTGTACAAAAGTTTGCAAGGGAAACTTTGCCCTTGCATTTGGTATCATAAGTTTTAGTAACATATGGTGGCTTATGCGCTACATATAAAATGTTTCCATATTCTGTTAGATTTCATGTGCCTTCGATGTGTCGTTATTTTTTTTTTTTTACTATTTCACACGTCTAACTCACCATAACTTTCAAAGACCCCTCTGGTTCACACCGAGGCAAAGATCCTGGTTGCAGAGGTTGATATTTACAAGGTTTGAAATGAGAGACATGGAAAACTGATTGCAAAGGTTGAACCTAGTACTTAAGAGCATCTGCCACCAGTATCTTTTTTTTTTATAGATATTCACGATATGTTTCTTATGGTAGCTGAGTTCATGAATTATCCTTTTTATAAAAGTCTTTAGTAGTAACCTTACAGCTTGGGTAACCATTTGAGTTGAAAAGAGGCTGTTAATCTGTACTCACTAGGGTATTTTAAACTGAAATGATAAGTTTCAATAGTAAGATGGTGATCGAGAAACACACCGATGATAGGAGACAAGCAAGTGAGAACGACTACTTCAAGTCATTGAGGCAAGGTCTTTTCAAGCATGTTGCCACCATGCGTGCCAAGACGACCACTTATGTCTACTTTGAATGCACACAAGTGCACAACTAGAGCCATCTCCTAGGATTAGTGATGACAATGGACTGTGTTTGGGTAAACCCAACCTCAAACCGGTTATAAAAGTGTCCGGACTCAGGTCAGACATGTCAGGTGTTTATCGGGTACTAGGCATACCTGCGGGTTTCAGATATATCTGTTGGGTATACTCATCGGGCATCTATCGGGACAAATGGTAATAGTTTACATCTATCATAACCACCAAGAAATGTCTTAAAGAACTAAACATTCACATATATATATTCATAATAAAAAATTAAAAATGATTTATTGAATAATTAAGTATTATAGACAAAAAAAAAATTAAAAAATTAAGTCATGATATATATACTTGATGATGAAAATTGATCTACTGAATAGTTGAAAATGGCTTTACTGGATGATGAAGATTATGGGTAAACAATTACATACATAAGGTATATACTTTAAATAAATGAATAATATAGATATTTAAGATTTGAAAATAATGTGAGATAATAAAACCTATGGGAAAACATCTACATATGTACTAAGTTCAAATAAATATATAATATGAGAAAATACTGTTGGGTTTATAGTCGGGTAAACGGGTATATTTTAACGGGTACTTGGGTTGGATAAACGGATATATAACCAAATCCCATACTCCATCACGTACCACCAAAAACTCAAAAGTAATCTCATACCCGATTACCTAACCCATACATGTCCCATAAGCCTCGGGTTTCAAGTGTCCTATTGGTTCTAGTTTCATTGTCATCTCTGCCTGGGAATCCCTTCGGCCTTCCCTAGTAAAGAGGCAGAGATCAATTGTGTCGTGAATTTTCTATAGTCATGGAGGCTTTAGCTTGCTACTAACAGTTTGTTGATGGGCGATCGAATTTCATTTGCTACATTACAAGTTGTATTACAAATTGTTGATGGGAGGCTAAAAGCCTTGACAAGAAGTGTCACCGTATATGTTCAAGAGCTTGAAACTTCTCCCGATGGAATAATTGATGATCTCAATCGATTTATGAACTTACATCGAGCCTTGCAAAAATTGCTTTGTATTGCTAGGCCCTTATTTGTGGTAACCGTGAGAAAGCGTTAGACTCATCAAGACTCGGTAAAACACAACTTAGTAACTTACTAAGACTCGGTAAAACGCAACTTACTTCAGTTAGGTATGTTTCAATGGGTTAAAAGCAGAAACCATCTTACCACTGTGAGAAGGTCCCATTGATCGATTCATTGTTCCAGTCAAAGACCAAACACAATACACAATTCAAAAATTCAAAACAATTAGATTTCATGCAAATTAGTGAAAGTATATATTAGAAACTAGATAAAACATAGCTACTTAAATTTGAGTTTTAAAATACACAATTCAAAAATTCAAAACAATTAGATTTCATGCAAATTAGTGAAAGTATATTAGAAACTAGATAAAACATAGCTACTTAAATTTGAGTTTTAAAACGTTCAACTAAGATTACTTATATCAGTTTAGCTTATTATTAGAAAAAACCATCCCGTAAACCATCGGGTGAAAAACATGTTAGGTTCAGAGATTAAACTCGTGATCTTTCAATCTTGATGCTTCCGACTCGTCACCAATACCATTCGGTCAAACGCCGGATGGTCTAAATCATATCAAGGAGTATACACGTTAAAATTCAATACTAGAAACCAAGATAAGCGGAGCAACTTAAATTATGATTAATCAAGGATCTTACATGTTAATATTCAAACTAGAGCTTTCAACAAAAAAACAAAAAAAAAATCTAAATCGATCATCATTACTTACCCCTAATCCAAAACCCTAAATGACAAGTATTATTCCCAGTTTCTAAACTTAAATCACATTAACACGTGTACTACTCTTCGGTTAACAACAAGTCCATACTGACGTGGCAACAAGTGGCCTATCATGCCAGCAAAGCATCATCTCAGCCCCTTGTTTCGCCACGTGGAAACCTCTCACTTGCACCCCCTTCACCAGGCTCTCCGCCTGAATGTCGGCGAACTGACTCAACCCCACCGCCTTCATTCCCGCCCTACCCAACGCCTCCCTCCATGACGTCACATGCCGGCCGGCGTACTCCACCGACGCCATTATCTTCGGCAGCAGCATGAACATCTCGATGCTCCTTATCCAGTCACCTCCTCCGGCCCCCATGCCGCCGACGACATTCGCCGCCTCCAGTGATTCCAGTATCGTCGTGTATAATTTCATCCCGTCGATCACCGTTTGCCGGAAAAGCGTCGATCCGCATCCGTTCAGTTCGGAGTCCACGTATACTACGACGCTTGGCGAAACTCGCCGGAGATCGTCGACGAAACCAGATCCGACGCGCCGGAAAATCGTCGGCGTAAGGAGAACCGCAACCTTCTCTTCGTTCATGAACTTAATCGCTTTAAACGATATGTATTCAAATGCACGAATCGAGACGAAATCAATTTCGAAACGTAAGTTCAGATCGCTAGAGAATTGAAGTAGATTATCTCTAATCAATCTCGATTCCTGCTCGTATTCTTCAGGAACTACGGCGGTGATCCTCACCGCCGGCGAATTAACCTGCCGAGCCTCCGCCTTCTCCGCCACCGCTTTCAGAAACGACGCCCATTGACCGCCGAGGCCGATGTCGAAGTCGATGACGTGGACGTCCATCGCACCGTCCACCGCGTCAAGGATCGCTTGATTGGCGGTGAAGCTGGAGAACAGAGGAATCGGCGAGACGATGGAGAACGTCCTGTACGCTTTGATCGCTTGTACGATTTCATACGAGGTACAAGTCTGCGAGCTTCGAGTTGACCCGGTGAGTAGACTCTGAATCGCTTCTTTGAAGTAAAACGCAGCTCGCTCAACCGCTTTTCCGGTAGGTGAACGCAGCCGCTGATTGAGCCGAGCCAGTGTCACGTGAGCCAGCTGGAAAGACTGAGTCTCACAGCACTCGGCTAGCAGGATCAAATCGTCCATAAAATCGGTCTCGTTTCCATCATCGTCATGATTCTGGCTCATCAAATCAAACAGGTTCGAATATGGATTCAGCGATTCGAAATCCGATTGAAAAAAGGGCGGGAGCTGGGGTAAATCGAGAGAATAAGCAGATTCGTTAGGATCGTCATCATAAAGCCCTAATTCTTTCATGAGAGAATTAGAATCCCATCCTTGTTCGAACTGCTGCTGAGGAATCATTCCATGTTCAGAATTCTCCACCGGTAACGGAAATAAGCAAGCTGTGTTATGATCGAAGGTGTTGAAGTCCGACGAATTTCCGGTAACCGGACTGGGAGGACTCCGACGGATATCGAGAACTGATTTGGGTTCGTAGGGGTGGTGGTTTTGGGAGGAAAATGAGGGCAATTTCATGCCTCGGAAGTAATGCAATTCAGGTACGCAGTTTGATTACAATTTTATTTGTTTGTATGGTTGAATTGATATTTGTGGGTGGGTGGGTGATTATGATTGCACACTTTTTAAGTGATAGAAAAGCGAGCCGTTGAGTGGAAAACACGGATGAGTGAGAAAACTTAATTTCGTCAACTCATCATTGAGTCGAAAGTTTTTTTTTTAACGTTATATTTTATAAATTACTTAAAAAACTAAATTACAGTATCGGCTAAGTTTGTCAGAACCGATAACCTTCAATTAGAAGGACAAAATCTCTATGAAAATGTCAGTTTATATGGTTATCGGGTATGTTGACGTTATTAAACTTAGATGTAGTTATCATTTTATGTTTTTGAAACTGTCGTAACCAACAATCCCTCACTCGATAGATGACATCTCTCTTCCCCACTCCACCAGTCCACCACCTTTTACCTTGCTTATGATCCCGGGATTATGAATACATCACAAAACAATCTAGAGCTAGAATCGAAATCCAAATCAAAATTACCCATTTGCACACACTACAGTCATTTTGAAACTGTTGACTATATCTACTCCGACCTTTCTTTCGACTTTGGTTTAGAAAGGCATGTCTGAGGAGTGCCTAAGTCGTTAGGCTTTGGAGACGACAAGGAAAATGCTTTACGGCCTTAAAGGTGGTGTCTTTGGAGATTGCAATTTTTTTAGAAAGATTATGGCTCATGTTAAAGCTTGGCTCGTATGTGGATTTTCTTTTGTTGGCCAGTCCTCATTTGATTCACAAAGCAATTGAAGATGCTAAAATATCTAGAATCAAGAAAGATGTGTTGCTTACCGTTATTTACACTACATGGTGGTTTGTTTGGAAGATCAGGAATATGCTTATTTTTCAACCGAGCAATATTAGGAACGGAGGTATTTTTGATGATAGAGTGCTTAATTCGTTTTCTTGGTTTACTTCTAGGAATCGTAAAGTTAAGATTCGTTGGGTTGATTGGTTGTTAAACCCATTACTTTTCTTGTAATTTTTGCTTTAGTTTAAGCTTTTAATATATTTTTACTGCCGTTTAAAAAAAAGGTGCTAGCTTGAAATTTGGCAACATTGAGTATGACAGTATGTAGGAGGGTGATAAAGTATTTGAACAACATTGCCAACATCGTTGTATTATGATTATAATTATATCATTAGAATAATATGTGTAACTATGTGTATATTTCAAGTATTATTTACCTTTCTTTTAGAAAGCATGCAACGCTTCGATACTTTTATTTGTGTTGT
>JBCNJP010000015.1:10165592-10193609 GCA_039602395.1 Deinandra increscens subsp. villosa | reverse complement strand
TCTGATCTTCGAGCTCTGGTTTCTTAAACCATTCTTCTCTCCTGAACTCGAGAACCTCTTCACTAACAGAGATTATCTTTGCTAGATACGTAAGACCATGCTCTTTCCAATCATAGCTTTCTGGTTCAGAGTGATCATCAATTTCAGCTTCTTCCTCATCTTCATCGATTAAATGAAATTTTGCTTGAACGATCTCAGGCTGTTTATCAGATTCAAAGCTGAAGAGATTCGCGTCGCTTACATCAATGTGGTCAAGATCCTCAATGTTCACTGTACCACTACCACCAGCCTCATTTGCAGCCGAACCACTAGCACCCATTCCCCCGGTTCCACTGCCTCCGGCCGCCTCAGTTGTGACCTTTGAAAAATCAGTCATAGAATCGATTTCGGCATCACTCATTATGTTTGGCAGATTTAAGTGCTTCTTGATCCCGTTCAATTCAACCAGCAAAGTCTTGATCAGAGACGATTGTTTTGAAATGATCTCGTTCATATTCCTGATCTGTGCATCTTTATCCTTCTCTCTAATTTCAGAATTGACCAGCTTGGTTTTGATCATTCCCAATTCATTAGACAAAGAGGTATTTACACCTCTGATAATGTCTTCGTCCAATTCAGCTCTGGGATCTATTCTTCTTTTCTTTGAAGCTCTCAGCTCATCTTCATTCGGAGTGCTTTGTTTTTGTGTGGTCTTCTTTCCTTGACGAGATAGACTTTCAAGCTCATCCTCAAATTCATCTACAGCTTCTTTCCCCGAACCCCTCATATATTGTTTCCGTTTCCCCTTTACACTCTCACTTGCCTTTCCTTGAGTTTTTCTTTTGTTTTCGTCTTCGATCAACTTCTTGATGTACTCATATCTTTCTTCAGAATACATATGTTTCATTAGATAGGTGGTATGCCCAGAAAAACCCTCTCTAACGGCACAACAATCTGATAGAATCCTTGAGTGCATTGGATTAATAACGAGTGCTGTGCTTTGCTTCGGCAACTCAGGTTCTAGATGTTCTATAATCATCTCCAGGAATCTTGGGTACAGAAGCCATCTGGATTTCTTCAAGGCTTGAATATTCGCAACCATAGCTTCAAATATTCTCTGAGGAATGTTAGCTTTCTTTCCTTTACACAACAGCAACATTGCCTCTGCCCAGTTCAAGTTCAAGCCATCTGATCCACCTTTTCTGTCATCAATGCAGGAAATGATGACGTGAGCGATATATCTCCATTCTTTAGACATGTACGACTTCTTAATCTCTTTCTTATTTTTCCACAAATGGCCTCCTTCATAACCCATATGTCTTTCAAAACCCTTCAATACATCCATATCATTCAACTTGGGTGCATCACCAACATCCTCTTCCAGCTTAAGAGCTTCAGCTATGACTTTCATTGTAATCACGATGTCTTTCTGCATGACCCTTGCACGAATGCATTCAGGAGTGGCTTTAACGTCATATTCTGCAGACAGCCAGAAGTCTTTGATGTGCCTTTCATCAATAATCGTTGAATGTGAGATGGCGTAATGGATGCAGGATTGTTTGAGCCACTTTATGCAGTCTCGGAATCCGGTAGACTTGTCGAGGTTATCATTCAGCCAGGCAGTGACATTGCTTCGAGGATCGTGTTTAAGATTAGACATTGTCTGCACACGAAACGGAGATTTTGTGAGTTCAAAAGAATTTAAAATGAATTAAATTAAATTTTTGAAAAATTTGTTAATTTCGCTGCGAAATTGTATTTTCGCTAAGAAGACCACAGTGTCGCACACGGCGAAACAGTTAGATTCGCGACATTGGTCTCGGCGACACTGACTAGGTCAGTTTCGCCGAGAAATTGTAGTTTCGCTGCGAAATTGTAGTTTCGCCGAGGGCGAAACAGCAGTTTCGCTGCGTATCACGGCGAAACAGCAGTTTCGCTGCGTATCACGGCGAAACTGTTAGCGAAGTTTGGGCATGACCGCTAGACAGTTTCGCTCGAGACTGTGAACTTTCGTTCAATTTCGCTGGACGAACCAGCAGTTTCGCTGGTCGCGACTTTTGAATTTTAAAATACCGAAAATCGTTTTTAAGCACAGTTTTCGCAATCCAAACCCACACACACCAGAAATGCAACAAGACGAGTGCAATGCGGGTACAAACAAGGGTATAACACCAGTTTAAAGTGCCAAAAATCTTTGTTGACTATTCGGTTCAAAAACCCCAAAAATTTTGAATCTGGAAACGATTACAGATGCGGTAAACTCATGAGATTACTTCAAACTTACATGAATCTCAAACCAGAATCGATATGACGAAGAAAGGATGAAACAGTTAGGGCGAATTTGAGTTTCGCGAGTGGTGTTTGACGTGTTTTCGGTTTAGGGTTTCGGTGAAGTGAGACCGAGATTCTCGATGAAGGATGTATATACAGAGACAGTTTCGCTCATACTTTCGCTTGGGCGAAATAAGAGTTTCGCCACAGCGAAAGAATAGATTCGCTGGATTCATGGTCAACAAAAACAGTTTCGCCGATAACGAAAGAGTAGGTTCGCTCAGCCCGCGTACGGCGAAACTAAGCGGGCGAAACAGCAGTTTCGCTGAAAACCCTAAAAATTCAATTTTGACGAAATTTTGATTTTGACTTTTTGAAAAAAACCGACTAACACACACAAAACGTCAAACTATTTACAAAGTATCGATCTTATCAAAAATAACGCAGACAGAAAATCCTTTTGAGCTTTTCAAATTAAATTAAAACAACTATACAAGCAGATACTAATTTAATTTGTGAGAAAGATCCAGACGTGAGATCACATCAACCGATACGCATCATACGTATTTCAATTTCAATTTTAATCAGCATGCACGTCAAGCAGATCCCGAATGCATCACATTGATATTAAGCATGCTCTAATAGTATTTAACATTTTTGGATATGCTTAAGGTATATTAATCAAGCACTGATTACCCAGCCTCACTCTATCAAAGATGTTAACAAGTCATCATATTTATCATTATTTTTCTTTTAATTCTTTTTCAAATGAGATATACGTTCATGATGTTTCATGCAAAAATAAAGCAGAACCCTAAGAGAACAGCAATCAGGTCGGCCGCTAAGCACGCAGAGAAAGCCCGATACACTTAGGAAAATAAAAGGAAAAATAAAGCAGAAATCGTGTATATCAACAACAATCAGGTCGGCTTGTGGGCACGCAGAGAAAGTCCGATGATATACACTAAACACCAAGAAAATAAAGCAGAAAACTCAATCAGCAGGTGATCAGGTCGGCCGCCTAGGCACGCAGAGAAGACCCACTGAGTCGAGTGTAAAAATGGCATAAAGCCTTATTTGCAAAGCATGCGTACATCAGAACATCTCTTAATTGGCAGAATCATTGCAACACTTATCAAGAAATGAAAGCTAAAGTAAATCAGGCAAGCTTTATGTTTATATCCTACTCATAGATATCATATTAGGCATACACACTCAAAGATCATACAAGCACAATGCAGCCTTTATTTTTACTCTATCCATGGCAGATAACGCAGGTTGATAAACAATCATTTCTCACAAGGTCGGATCAATTTCTCATTTTCATTTTTGAAATTTTATTTATGTACCAAATTTTCTGAGGGCTTCAATTTTACCCCAAAATGCACAAATACTCTATTTTTGGATTTTCGATAAAGAAATAAAAGAAATAAAAAAAATAAAGTGATTCGATCGATACTTGACACAAAAAGGAAAGACAGACACTGAAAAGGAGGCACACAATCGAAGAAAAGTTTGACAGGAAATCCGCTTCGAATTCATGAAATTTAGGTATTTTAGTGTGATTTACCCCCAATTCCCCCACAAAATAACGGTAAGGACATCACATAGCAGTTAAGAGAGAATTGCAAGGTAAATGAAACTAAAATACTCCCCTGATCATATTCAGATGACTAATGGCCAGAAATCATTTGTGGAGAACTGCATTATCATGATTTCTTGATGTCCAGATTCAGTTCCGACCGTCACCTGATTCATTGATAAAATGAAATTGGCATTCAGGTTTAGACAATAACAAACAAGATGAAGTGAAATTTAAAGAAGTATTTACAGAAAGGTTTATTTAATCCCCCCTTTTTTTTTTTTTTATTATTATTTACCAAAAATTTAAAATGTTATCATGCCCAGCATTTTAATAAGCTCATAAAAGCGGGGTTTATCAAATGTTTTAGTAAAAATATCCGCTTTTTGAGCTTTGGTTTCGATAGGGACAACATCAATAAACCCTTTTTCCTGAGCATCACGGATTGCATGAATCCGTGTTTCAATATGTTTGGTTCGGGAATGATGAATTGGATTCTTGGAAATTCCGACGGCAGCTTCGTTGTCACAGAACAACGGTGTATGAAGAAAATTGATCCCATAATCCATCATCTGATGTTGAATCCACAGCACTTGGCAGCAGCAGCTAGAGGCAGCAATGTATTCGGCTTCGCCTGTAGATAAGGAGACTGTTGTTTGCTTCTTGCTTTGCCACGAAACCAAGCATTCCCCCAAAAACTGGCATCCCCCAGAAACAGACTTTCTATCAAGTTTGCATCCTCCGTGATCACTGTCTGAATAAGAATTAAGCTCAAAACTTCCACCCTTAGGATACCATAAGCCCAATCTTGATGATCCTTTCAAATAACGGAAGATACGTTTGACCGCCTTTTCATGAGATTCCCTTGGATCAGCTTGATAACGAGCACAGTAGCACACAGCAAAGGTGATATCTGGGCGACTGGCTGTGAGATACATGAGGGACCCAATCATTGATCGATACAGTTTCTGGTCAACCCGTTTTCCTTCACTGTCGGGAGTCAAACATGTCTGAGATGTGAAGGGAGTGAGTTCGGCTGAGGCGTCATTCATCTTGAACTTCTTCAGAATCTCCAGAATGTACTTTTCTTGATGAATAAGAATTCCGTCAGGCTTTTGTTCCACCTGCAGCCCAAGGAAGAAACACATCTCCCCCATCATACTCATTTCGAACTTTTCTTTCATCAGTTCCTCAAACTCGCGACACAACTTCTCATTGGTTGACCCAAAAATGATGTCGTCGACATATACTTGAACAATCAGCATTTCACCATTGACCTCTTTCTTGAACAAGGTCATGTCGATGGATCCTCGAGTGAAACCTTTTCCCAATAGATACTGAGTCAAAGTTTCATACCAAATTCTGGGTGCCTGATGAAGACCGTACAGAGATTTGTCAAGCTTGTACACTTTGTCGGGAAATTCATGATCTTCGAAACCAGGAGGTTGATTCACATAAATTTCTTCATCAATATCTCCATATAAGATGGCGCACTTGACGTCCATTTGATACACCTTGAAATTTTTGTGCGCAGCATGAGCCAGGAAGATTCGAATGGCCTCGATTCGTGCAACTGGTGCAAAAACTTCAGTATAGTCAATGCCTTCTTCTTGATAAAAGCCTTGAACCACAAGTCTTGACTTGTTTCTGATCACCACTCCTCTATCATCAGGTTTGTTTCTGAAAACCCACTTTGTGCCAATTGGAACCTTGTTTTCTGGAAGGTCCACAAGTTGTCAGACCTTCAGCTTTCTGAATTGTTGCAGCTCAGCCTGCATGGAGTCCACCCAACTTGGATCTGCAAGAGCTTCATCTATGTTTTTAGGAACAATCTGAGACAGAAAACACGCAAACAAACATTCATTAATCAATCCTGACTGATGACGAGTCCTCACTCCATCCGTAATCGAGCCAATGACGAGGTCATGTGGATGATCCTTTAAGGTTTTGAGATTTAAGTCAAGGTGAGGGGGAGCGGGTTCGGTGGTTTGAGGTAGTTCATGAGATGAAGATGGAGGATCGGGTTGATGTGGGGTTTCTGAGGATGAGGATGAGGATGTGTTTTGTTGTGGAATTTCGGGTTGAGGGGTGATAATCACGAGAGGAGGATTGTCATTTGCTTCAGCTAGGATAGGAAGATTGAATGATTTGAACAGTGTGTCTGAATCATAAAACCATTCGGGTCCAGTTCCGGTGTTGGGAGAGTTAGATTCTTGCCAGTCCACGTAGTAAGATTCCTGCACAATACGAGTACGTTTGTTATACACACGATAAGCTTTTTGTGATGAAGAATACCCCATGAAGAAACACTCATCGGAGACAGCTCCAAATTTTGTGATTTGAGCTTCGGTATTCAGCAATGTGCACGAGCATCCAAACGGCCTGAAGAAGTCAATTAGCGGCTTCCTTCCATGATACAGTTCGTATGACGTCTTCATTTTATCTTTTACGATCAGGACACGATTCAGCACGTACGACGCACAATTCACAGCTTCAGCCCAGAAAATAATCGGCAGCTTTGATTCAATCAGCATAGTGCGAGCAGCTTCAACCAGTGTGCGATTCTTCCTTTCAGCAACCCCATTCTGCTGTGGAGTTCTTGCTGCACTATATTGCCGAAGAATACCTTTGTTTGCACAGAATGAGTCAAAGATCTGATTTCGAAATTCAGTTCCGTTATCACTTCTGATTGCCTTGACTTTCTTGCTTCTTGAGCTTTCCACGGACAGAATGATATTTTGTAGAGCTTCAGTCGTTTCACTCTTGTGCTTCAAGAATCTGACCCAAGAGTACCTGGAATAATCATCAGTCACAACAAGACAGTAAGTTCTCTTTCCCAAACTTGGTACACTAATAGGTCCAAATAAATCAGTGTGGAGCAATTCTAAGGGACTTGAAATAGAATTCTTCAATTTGGGCTTATGTGGCTTCTTGTGTTGTTTTCCTTTAGCACATGAAAGACATTTTTCAACAACAGAAAAATCTTTGTATGGAAGACCTCGGACCAAATTGTTTTTAACAAGGTTGTTTAGAATTTTGAAGTTTATGTGTCCTAGACGTCTATGCCACAAGAAGCACTCAGAAACAGATGCCTTTGAAAGTAAACAAGTCATGGAGGAATTGAGAGATGCAGTTGAGGTCAAATTCAGCAAGTATGTGTCATTGATGCGAGGCGCACGCATCGCCACCATCTCTTCGGGCACAGAAAATTCAGGCTTGAGGAACATGCATTCATTTGCTTTGAACAATACTGGAATATTCTTGTCGCAGATTTGTGATACGCTCAGAAGATTAAACTTTAATTCGGGTACATGATTGACGTGTTCCAGAGTAAGAGACCCAGTTGACACGTCTCCTTGTCCAACCATCTTACCACCCTTTTTATTTCCTGCAAAAGACACGAATCCACCATCCACGATTCTATAATTTGTGAGCAGGTCTTTCATCCCTGTCATATGCCGAGAGCATCCCGAATCTATATGCCAGTAACTGTTCTTCGGGAGTGCCTGGCAATACAAAACGAGAAATTACTTAATAACTGGTACCCAGACTTTTGCATTACCGGGATTTGTGACTTTCTGTTTTCCCCCAAAGAATTGTTTTACAAAGCTGGTTACCTTGTGTCCAAAGGATCTATCATGGTTTGTTCGATTTAATTTTTCTTTACAATTTTTAACAACATGATCATCCTTACCACATCTGAAATAGTGAGACCTGTGACTTGTGCAAGAGGAGGTTTCTGAAGTACTTTCCTCCTCAGAATCTGATGTTCTATAATCAGAGTCACTGTTGGTTTCAAAATCCACTTTTGTTTTATCTTTTGAAATCCTTGGATTATTGGTTTTCAAAAATGATTCCTTCTTTCGAGAAATATGTTTTTCTGTAGGTTCTGAAATTCGTATTGGTGTAAAAGAAGGAATTGGATTAGAAAGAAATTTGTTGAATCGATTTTGAGATGTACTAGCATGACAAGGAACATTTTCATTTGAAACAAATCTTTCTTGACTAACAGACACGGACTCTTCACTACTGCTATCTAAAGAAGAACTACTGCTAGCTACGCTACTGTCTGAACTAGACTTCTTGGAATTAAAACTACTACTTGAAACAGACTCCTTAGAATTTAGACTACCGCATCCAAGCCCACTTGTGTTACCGTATCCATTATCATAATCCTCCCTGATCTCCTTATGGTTTGTTGATACATGAAATGTGCGTCGTGTGAAGTATCAAATGAAGATCAAGTTCAAGCCAATTACAAAGTATATTACTCGACATACAGACACACGACACAAATGTGTAGTAGTAAACAAAGGTTCATATATATCAGAAATCAAAGCATGTATTATCATGGCATAATCACGTAAGTCATGGCATAACATTCAAGCAAAATGCACAACTTGATTCTGGTCTCAATTTCGCTAGCAGTTTCGCTGGTCAGTTTCGCTGTGTGCACGGGCAGACACTTCGCTAGGCAATACCCGATGACACAGTTTCGCTAGGCTAGTTTCGCTCGAAACTGCTGGCACAGTTTCGCTAGCCTAGTTTCGCCCGAAACTGGTTTGAACTTTCGTTCAGGGAATTTCGCTCGGTAGATTCGCTCGAGCTGGTCTGGTTGGTTTACCCGGCGACACTGTAGTTTCGCTGTATAGTGTCGCTGGAAGGAGATGTACATAGTTTCGCCCAGAGAACAGTACAGTTTCGCTGGACGCGAAAAACACATAAATCAGCCTAAAAATCAATCTAACAGTTTCCATATTACATGCAATTCATTATCTAGCATGCATAACCATTTACCAACATAAATCAGTAAGCTTTAACACCTTAATCATGGGTTTTTCATCAAATCACCTCTCGGGTAATGATACGGACAGCCGGTCCAACGCCCTCCCCCACACCTGGCAGGGTGCGGAGGAGGGGGGGTGTGACAACAAAGGTTTACAAGACGCAAGGAGAACAACAACAACAAGAGACTATATAACCTGCACAATGATAGACAACGAATCAACACCAATGAAGGAAAAACGTACAAGACAAGTTCAACCGTCACCCTAACCTCTCGAACCACTTAGAACACCCTTGTATTGTACGACATACTTTATTTTCACATGTTAGGTCTCTTAGATTTCCACTTTTGAATACTTGCAATACATTGTAACTTTCCACGACTCCAATAACTTGGTACGATTAATGACTATTTAGATAAATTTTTTGACTCGCAACATATCCTTAAATACTCACATCAACATTATTTATTTGAACTATCTACTCCACTCTCATCAATAACAACAAGTCCTTATGGACTCCCAATTTCCTTGATTTAACTTACCATTTCTTTCGACATAAATCATTGATGGATTTATCTCTCTCAAACGTAACTTCAATCTAACTCCTTATCGACTCGCAATCCACGTTACGGATTCAACTCCTTAGGAGCACAACTCATACATGAGTTGAAACCTCCTTGAACTTCCATCTCTAATATGAACCTCTCAACGCAATGTTTCTTATTTCAAAGAACAATCCTTTCTTAGATATGCTTTTGTACACGACTATACCCACCAATACATTTTGTGATTCTATGAATCTACACATTCAACTCCTATAATTCACATTACTTGTGTGGACTTGTATGACCAATCACAATTCTTAGTACGAACAACGACAACATTAGTTTCGGGACAAAACTCCCTTAACATGGGGAGTATGTAACACCTACACCAACAAAACTCTATACTATGTAAATTTCATAGTAACTTTTTCGCGTCGTGTTTACAAACAATTATGCAACTTGAAGGGAAGAACCATAATCGGTAACCATATAAATAACACTTGATGCATGGCCACCTTTACACCAATAATCAAATATATATATATATATATAGACACATATATATATATATATATACACACACACATACACGTATGATAACCTGTCTAGTATCTCAACCAATCTCAAATCCCATTTTCAGTTCCAATTCCTATCATTACTTAAACTTCCAACTCTTATATGATCTCTCAACGCAATGTTTCTTTTTTCAAAGAACAATCCTTTCTTACATATGCTTTTGTACACGACTATACCCGCCAACAACTTTTATGATTCTATGAATCTAAACATTCAACTCGCATAATTCACATTACTTGTGTATGGACTTGTATGACCAACCACAATTCTTAGTACGAACAACGACAACATTAGTTTCAGGACGAAACTCTCTTAACATGGGAAGGATGTAATACCAACACAAACAAAATTCTATACTATATAAAATTACAATAAATTTTTCGCGTGGTTTTTACAAACAATTATGCAACATGAACGGAAAAACCATAATCCGTAACCTTATAAATAACACTTGATGCAAGGCCACCTTTATATATATATATATATATATATATTACTATATATAATACATATTGCTCAAAAGGGTAATTTGGTCATGAATTTTCCTTAATCTTAAGACACGTACAATAAATTATACAACATGTACAAGGGTTTAAAGCATAAAAAATAATTGAAGAATATTAATCAGGAGAAACTGCTCAAAAAGTAGGGTTACTTTCGTCACTAACCACGCTACCTACCTTTCTCCTGTCATTACTCCTCCTCAAAAAGCAAAAACATATACACGCACGCTACCTTTCTCGGTCAGAACTCAGCCGACTTCGTTAAACCCGCTCTCCACCCTCTCTCCCTTCGTTAAACCTACTCTCCACCCCTTCGTTAAACCCGCTCAGCCAAGATCAAGGGACATTTTAATTGTTGTAGCGCATGTTAGGGCTCAATTCTGCAAATGGGTTTGTTCTCGGTCGATTTCAAATGATATCTTGATATCAATTGCTTGAAGCCTTCGTCTCCGACCACGACCACCCTAGATCTGATGACGCAATTTAAGCAATAACAATGCAGGTTAGGGTTTTTATTGTTCATATAATTCATATCTGATTTGAGTGAAACGCTAAGCGGGTTCTAGGGCTTTACAAATGATCGATCTGGTATACTTTTTATACTATATTAATCGCTGCTGTTGTTAATGATTTTTCGGTGGTAGTTTAATAATTGATGCTTTCAAGGATCAAGTGTAGCCATACAATCTGCAGGGCCTCGAGTTAAGAAATATGCGTCGATGGATTAATTGAAGGTAATTTTTTGTTTTTTCCGCTCTTTCTCCTCATTGCTATATATTCAAATCGTTTGATATGAACATAATAATCAAGATTCTACTCCTCCTTTTATTGTTGTTTTGTATGGTATTTTTTGTTTTTTCTGTTCTTATTTCCTCACTGCAAGTGAATCAATAATTAGTTTTTTGCTCTTTGTGTTCTCAGGTTTCTTAACTCTGCGCCAGTGGGTAATCAATAGACTTTTTTGCAGCTTAATATTATAAAATCCAGGTTCTTGGATTTACGTTCACCTTCTTGAACTCCAATTCCTGAACTCCATTTGTTATGGATTATTATGTTCCTTCGTGAAATTTCAGGTTTTATTATTTGAATGGACCAGAATAGTGTTGCAATTTATGTTATGTGATTGAGGCTAGCTTTGTAAGCCTATTTTTTAGTACTTTTGATTTGAAAGGTCCATAATGATGTTCAGGGTTTATGGTGGTTTAGATCATTAGGCTTATTTAATAGAATTTTCTATATGAATATGTTAAACTTACACTTGGTTTTTAAAGATCTTATAGTTTATCATCAACTTTGGTGCTAAACTAATCTAAATCATGTCAACAATTTGCTGCTTTCTAAATCATGTGATAAGCCTAGCTTCAATCCAATTGGGTTTCTCCTGATTACAAGGCTGTTCCTTTAATTCTCATATTATATAGTTTTTTGATTCGTTGGTTATTTTTTTTAAGAGTTTCATATGATTTTAGTCAAGATTATTGAAATGTTTGGTTGTGCTGATTACAAATCCTTTTTTTGTTTTCTACTTCTAAGAAATGGTTGTCTTTCTTTTTACTTATTACATTGAAGGGCCATTTACACGATTGTTCTAGGCAAGGTCATGTTACTTGAACGTGATTCCCCTAAAACAATTATTACTTTTTATTTTAATTTTCATGTGTGTGTATCTTTTATCCGGTTGTTTTGCTTTCTGGTATAAGTTTTGGGAGGCAGAGGTGACCCCGTTTGGTGGTACTCCTTTGCACGTGATTCCCCTATGAATGTGGCTCCATTTTTTTGTTACGACGGATAATCGAATACAGAGTGGTGGTATTCCTTTGGAAGGTTAGTGTATTGTAGCTCCATTTTCTTTTTTAATAATCTTAAAAGAAAAAAAAACTTTAATCATAGTCTTTCATAATAAAAGAATCACGGCCTAAATAGGAAACATTTATTACTTCAAAAACTAACATTTATTTTTAGACAAGAGAGAAAGAGAGTTGACTGATTTCTAATGCAGGTTCTTATGAAAATTTGTTCCATTACAGCTAATCTGTTTCTACTGTTTGGGACTGTACCTTTGGCTTTAGCAGGTGTACATGAATATGGTCAAGCTCTCAGCAAGAGCATTCTCTTCTTTGAAGCTCAAAGATCCGGTTACCTCCCTGGTAATCAAAGAATCAAATGGAGAAGCAATTCTGGTTTCATGGATGGCAAAGTCATGGGGTAAATTTTATTTCTATTTTACACATCTAAACTCAAATTTAGATTAACCCTTGAAACTATTTTTGAAAAAATATATAAATCTTGATGGTTAAATTTGGTTATGAAGATGGATCTTGTAGGAGGGTACTATGAGGCAGGGGTAACGTGAAGTTCGGGCTACCAATGGCTTTTACAATGATGATTATCTCTTGGAGCATCGTAGGATACGAGAAAGATGCATGGTTATATGCGCTATGCATGTCTTGGAACATCATTATATCTACGGTACAAGATTGGAGTTTAACCATTCTGAATTTTATTGGAAGACATCATATTTCTTCTTTGTTTTATCCGTATTTTATCTCTAGGGATGTTAAAACAAATTTGAATGAATGAAGAGCATGTCAGTTCTTTGTAGAGCCATATTAACTTTTTAAATTTTTTGATATCTTTCTTGACAGATGATGAAAGAATCTCAAATGTTTGATACCTTTTTAAGGCCTTCTACAAAGATGAGATGTGATAAATGTTTTTTCTCTGAGTTGGCCACCTCTTATGCTTTCTAAGGTATGTTTTATTTGACTTTGTTATGTATTTTCCAGGTGCAAAGGTTTACCCAAATATGTTGCTAAAGCTTGGGAACTTGCTTCAGCTCCAGTTAGGTTAGGCTTTATAATGAAAAAAACATGCAGTTTCCTTGGTCTAGCTCCAGTTAGGTTAGGCTTCGGAAGTGGGAATTTGCTGTGTTTTAACTCAAATTAGAAGACTCTTGTAACGTTCTTTGATATTTTCAGGTTTTCACGGGATATATTCGAAGAAAATGTACTTGTTTGTCATTAACAGGTACCTTACGTTTTCTTTTTTGGTGTGCTAAATATAATTAAAAAAACTATATTGTTACAACATAATCTAAATAGACCCTACACAGGTGAATACATTTTCTGGTCACTCAATCTGTATGATCCACTTGACCCATTTCCTTTGTAGTTAAATCTTTTAGCTTAACCCATTTGACCCCTTAAAGGTAAACCAAATCCTAGATAGGACTTTTTGTATAAGAATGGCTTGAAACCACTACAACAGAAGCTTGACCAAGATGTCAAAAAGTTGAACAAAAATAAAACGTTTAAGCCTTTTTCAGTTTTTTTTTTAATTTATTTGCAGTGACCAGGATGTATTTAAATGCAAGGTTTAAATTATATCGCTGCATTATTGTTACTTGTGATGGAAATAGAAGAGACGGGTAAAGTTGTTTTTTTATGTTGGCCTAGATTCGTCGTGATTCGTCGGGTGATATTCGCTGCTGACAAATTGAAAGATGGGGCTGGAATGCTTTTCTGGGACTGCACTACGAGATTGACAATTAACTCTGGATTACTCCTGCTGGAATATATATGTTTGCTGCTGAATTTTGGGGACATTATGGTCAGATTTAAAGCTTAGTCAAGGACAAATTGAAGGTGGTTAGCTATATTTGATAGGTAATATACAAGGCTGAAAACTCCATTTATGGGTAATTTAATTGGGCGTTGGTGACGGCTGATTAATATAGATTCTGGGGCTGTTTTTGGCAAAGGACCTTGGTAATGGAATTGGTGATGAGTGTGGTGCTATTTCGGGATCTTTTGGTTGCATCTGGTTTTAATATCTGTGCATTTTTTGGCGTTAATCTTGATAGGGTTTATGGCTGCAAAAGTTTTTGAAAAAACGATCACAAGGAACTAAATTGTTGCTGTTTTTTTTTCTTTATTGTTTTTTAAATGGTTCCAAAGGTTTTTTTTTTTTTAAAAGAGTTTCTGAAAGAATTGAACTGGTTTTGTTCTTTACATGGTTTCAAGTGCTTTGAGGTTTCGACGCTAAAACTTGGTTTATCATTTTATGGAAGTTAAAGGGAACCTGCAGTTAACGTTCCACATGTTGCATCCTTGTTCGGTTACATATATTGTGGGTTTTTGTTGTTATGTGACTGTTAAATATCTTGTGTTTAAGTGTGTTGTATAATTGTTTGTTTGGCATATTTTGGTTTTTTTTGATAAAATTCAAATCTGTCTTGTGTTTAAAAAGGTTTTAAGTGCTGTATATTTAGAAAAAAAAAAGGAAAAACTAGATTGTTTTTTTTGGTAACCAAAGGTTTGTAAATTTGTAGTTATGGTTATTGATGAATGGAAAGTCAATCCTTATCATTCTTGGGAATGGAAGCATGTTTTCTGGTCATGTAAAGCACTTGGGGTAGTTTTTTTGTTTTATGCAACAAGCAACTTTCGCCTGATCTTTGTTGAAACCGTGTCTTCAGTATTCAAAAGTCAAGTTGCTTCTATCTTAAGGGTGACACATGTTATTATGTGAAAGGTTAAATTTGTGCAATATGGTTGCAGTTTGAATTAAGGGAGCGTGTTAATTTTTTTTTCTTAATTCTTATTCTTTAATTCTAACTACATCAATTTGTTAAATTGGTTTATGTCTTCTTTGCTCATGGGAGTCTTGGACCTGCTTTGTATTGGGCTCAAGTGCAACTGAGTTGTGTTCTTAATGGTTTGTATGAGACATTGAGACCAACTGGGGAAGGTTTTAAGGACAATAAGCATGGCCAAGTGACAACTATTCTCACAGATTGACCAGTAATTTCAGATTCATCACAATTATGGAAGTATGCTTGAAGGATAAACTGATGGGAGCTAAAGGTATTGACTTTTGTTCTTCTACTTTGTAATATTTTTTGTTGCATAATTAGAAGGATGATACATAAGTCGAAGTTGGCTTTAATCTGGGTTGTATTTGTCTTTGATAATGGGTTAAAGATGTAGAATATCACAAACACATCTAAATGTAAACCAGGTCAGAAGGGAAGAGCATGTTAAACGGGTCAAAAGCTTTGGTTAAATTTTCATACAAAGAGGAAGGTGCAAATGCTTGGTTATAGCTAAACAAGCTTAACTATTTTTGTGGTTATAGTTTTTCTTGCGGATTGTAATTGGTGTCGGTTCTGTTTAATGTTGTAGGTCTATGAGGCCTCCCTTATGCATCAATTTTTTTAAAGATGGAACAAAGGCTGCTGTGTTCATGGATTTGATTGATATCAAACTCAACTTGCCGTCATTTTTATTAAGTTTCCATAATTTATAGTTATCTGTTTTATTGCTACTGTCGGTGTAAATTGTCGTGCCGCCATAAAAGAGATGTAAATTGTTGTGCCGCCATAACAAGCGAACTGAAGAAGAATAACATGCTATACACTGTCGCCGCCGCAACGCGCGGGCACACGACTAGTATATATATATATATATATATATATATATATATATATATATATATATGGTTAGGTTCAAATAAGAACTTTTTCTTTTGAGAACTTTTGAGAACCATTCTGAGCCACTAATTTTCAGGGGGGAAGCATTCAAATTCATGGGGGGATTTTCATATATATAAACTAGTGGCTTATAATGGTTCTCAAAAGTTCTCAAACCAAATTGGTTCTCAAATGATCCTCTCCCTACATATATATATATATATATATATATATATATATATATATATATATATATATATATACTAGCATGGTGTCCGCTCGTTGCGACGACGATAGTTTATAGCGTCTTATTCATCATTTGTTCGCGCGTTACATCAGTAGTGGTTTAAGTCTGTAATTGGTAGAAGACCAAAATAAAACATTACTTAAATTTCATGTTTGTTGTATGCATAATACATAAGTAGAACTTTGAAATTGTATGCATGAGCATATTCTCAAAAGTAATCACATTTAAAAATAAAATAAGAGAGGTAAGTGTAGAGTTGTTGACCATAGTTTTGTTATGACCCTAAAACACAATGAACAAAAACATGATACACATTAGTTGTTCGTCACCTTTTGTTTTACCACTGATCTTGATGTTTGTTTCTGCTCTTAAAACCTTTAACACTTATAAACATGAGCAATTTCCAATTGTAAAATCCTTTAATTTTCTTCAAAGATGTGAGTTGTTTGAGGTTGTGAACACAAAAGAAAAAACTAACTCAATGAAATTAGTAAAATAGTTGTTATTCATGTAGTATGCATGCATGAACAGATTATCAATAGTAGTCAAATCCGAACATAAAATAAGACAATTGTTTTCATACTTCTTTTCCACAATATTGTTTAATCTCTATATAAAATTGAAGAACATAAAGAAACTATGTTTTTTTTTACTTTTCACAAACACAACAGAAAATCCCCCACGGGTCATTTACAATTGCAAATCAGTTGAAGAGAAAGAAAGTGAAATTAAGTTTACAAAAAATCCTGCTTATACATGATTAATAATAAAGCAGAACTACCAAATTATTGATTTTTTCAAAGATGCTAGTTGTCTCAGATTGCTAACACACAAAAATTCAACGAATTTACTTAAATTCACTTGAGTTTCTGATGTATAGTATGCATGGATGAACACATGATCAACAATAGTAGTATCTAAACATATAATTATACAATTGGCTTGAGATTTCTTCCTCACAGTACTCTTTGACCTTTATAAATTTGAACATATAGAAATTAAGTTTTTTTACTTTCACAAACAAAACAGGAAATCCCCTAACGGGTAATTTACCATAGTAAATCAGTTTAAGAGAAAAAGACAAATTAATTTAAGAAACATGTCCGCTAGTACATGATTAACAATATATAAGAAATCCCAAATTGTTGAAGGATAATAAAACAAAAAACGAACGCGGATAGGTGACCATCTACGGCTAAACAAAAGCCAATTAACCCAAAGAAAATAAATTCAAAAGGCAATTAAAACAGCAATGCATGACATTTAAGACAAATCAAAAACCATTCCATAAGAAAATGTACTCAAATTGGGATCAAATTATGAAATCTAAATTACAATTATTTCTTACAGAATTTGAATGCAACCATTTATAGGTAGTATGCTTAAAAAGTTGGTATCACGATCCACTTTTATTACCTGCAACATTTCAAAAAAAATACATAAACAAATTGGTGAAATTCGTTTTTAATTTAATATCAACTAGAAGAACTTATGACTTACCAATTACCATCTTTCTAACAACCGTTATTAATAGGCAACCTGGACAATTTCATAGTGCAAGCTACAATATAACTGAGGCTAACCTGGTTTATTGAAATCTGGATCGATCAATTACACAAAGGTTGAGAAAATTTGACTCAAACTTGAACTTTTATTGATGAATTTGATAGTGTCGATGGTCTGCAAAACCATCGATATACATATATATGCGTACGACTTCAGACCGATATACAAGGAAGTTTTAGACTTCCAATTTTGACCAAACAAACCTTGAACTAGTTACATATTTACAATGACACTAATCCTAAAACTTTAGACAATGACACAACTAACCCTTGGACTTTTATAATTAAATAAATACATAGAGATGAATATAATTATCTCACATTCACCCCCTAATCATATCATCTTTATTCTTTAGTCTTCATTCTTCAAATCTTGAACGCCAAGCAGTTCTCGCATTGTGATAAACGTGACTCTTGCTAGTGCCTTCGTCAGTATGTCTGCTCGTTGGATTTCTCCGCTTACATGTTAGACTTGAATTTGATCATTCTCTACGCATTCTCTGATAAAGTGATACCTTTTATCAATGTGCTTGCTTCTTCTGTGAAACACTGGATTCTTCATTAATGCTATTGCTGAGATGTTATCTACCATTAGTGTTATCTTTTCTTCTTTCCATCCCGTCATGTCTTTGAGTAATCTTTGTAACCACAGTGCTTGTTGTGCAGTTGCAGTGGCTGCTATGAATTCTGATTCACATGATGAGAGTGCCACCGGTTGTTGTTTTTTAGTGCACCAAGTAATAGGGGAGTTTCCAAAGTACAAAACATAACCTGCAGTGCCTCTTCCTTTTTCAGTGTTGACACCATAACTACTGCCAATGTAACCTGTTATCTTGCAACCTCCAGTCTTCTTGTAAGTTATTCCATGATCTTTGGTTCCTTTGATGTAGCGCATTACTTGTTTGATTCCCTTTAGATGATGTTCTTTTGGTTCTTGCATGATACGACTGAGTAGATTAACTGAGTAAATCAGATCTGGTCTTGTATGTAGTAAGTACCTCAAACATCCTATTAAGCTTCCGTATTCCATAGGATTCACCGGTTCTCCTTCTTCAGTTCTTGTGAGTCTTGTTCCTGGTTCCATAGGAATATTTGTTTCGTTACAATCAAGCATATTTGTTTTTTTCATGATCTTGTTGATGTATCATGTTTGCTTGATGGATATTTCACCCCCTGCTTGGGCGACTTCTATACAAAGATAGTATGCTAGGAGTCCTAAGTCACTCACTTCGAATTCTTTCTCCATTTGTGACTTAAAGTGATCGATTTCCTTCTTTGGTGCTCCAGTGACTATGAGATCATCCACGTAGTGCAAGTCCCGAATCATGTTCCAAACACGATATCACTACTCGGTCAAGAGTGCAGAATCCGTTTAATCGAGTGATTCAAGATAAACAATAAAAATGTTAAAAGGATGAACACGATGAATAACAAAACGTTTAAACCTGGAAATGGTGCACATGATTATGATCGAATCGTCAGGTACACACCTCTCTATAGAGAATTCGAAATCCCCTTGTCTCCCTTTACTTCTCCAAATGGCCAACCCTTACAAATGAAGCCACGTTGTGTTTATATAGAACACAAGGTAACCCTATAAGGCTTTTCAATCCCAAGCCCACTACCTACAATTAATCTATTAATTGTAGTAAACCCACTAAGCCCAACCCACCTATATTTAATATTACAAGCCTCTAAATAATACACATACAATCTTCCCCTAAACTTGTGATATTAAATGTCTTCAATCGTTTGTAACCCTTGTTCTTGACTTTGCTGCTATAAGTGTTGATGAAGATTCTTTCTTTGACAATCTTTATTGGACTTAAAAAGAGATTCTTGGGATTTTCTCTCAATCAGCATCAGCCTGAACTTCTAGAAATGAACAAGTAATGAGAGGAGGATTCTCATACACTTTCCTCTATTGAATAGACTCTGGTTCTTGCTGGATGATCGGTAATTGTCTTGACTTTGCCTTTCTTTAGAGGATAAAATTATTGAAAACTTCTACTTTGGCAAATTTGGTTACTCTTCTTCATGATGCACGATCTTCAACAAAAACTTAAAGTTTTTAGCTTCCTCTCAAATTATGAACATCTTCTTTTGGAAGCTTTGAGTAGTTTGAAAAGAACCAACAACTTCCCCTATGTAGTTGCTTTTCTAGGTAGGAAAGTCTTGTCCTGCTAGTTCTTAGATTTGAGTAGCAGCAACAACTTTCCATCATCATGATCATCATTTTTTTTCACTTTCAATCATCAATCTGTCTGACATATAAAAAAAAGTACAAACCACCAGACATATGATGACTGGTCTCTGGGTTAGTAGGTGAATAACATTATTTTAACCAAAAACCCTATTCTTGATTATGGGTTTTCTATAAAACTTCCCCTTAACCGAAAACCTCTCCTGACTTCCCCTGAGATAATACATATTATCTCTTTTCCCCTGGGATAATGCATATTATCTCCCCCTGAGATAATGACTTCCAATGAGATAATGCTTATCTCCCTATTATCCCTCCTTCTCCCCCCAATAATTGGGTATATTCTGGGGGGGGGGGGGGGGACAAAACCCCTTTTCTTAGTCAGGCTGTTTGTCACTTTTATTATCTTTTATTGTGCATTAATTATGAACATAAAGTGGGTTTCAAACAAATCCTAGGTACATTTTATATCACACTATCAAGCATATAAATTCCCTACCACTTATTTTCACAACTTGAACCAGAAGTTTGAAACTAAGCTCGAGACTTGGTTGAGAAAAGAAAGAATAGATCACATAGATTTTGGGGTATAATATACAAAGTCAACTAATCTCCCAGTGATGTTTCAATCATGCTGTAACCTGACTATGACACCTAGTACGTATTAGTGACAAGGATGATGGATTTGGACGCTAGAGGGTGTCTTTAGATGTGCTCTTTGGCATCTTTTGGGTGTAATATACATACACATTTTTTTATATTATTTAAGGTGATCTAGAAGCACGTATGTATGGACAACTCCATGTCATTGCTCACGCAAAGCAGAGGAGAGCCTTACATACATGTAAAGCTTCCCAGGTCATTGCTAACGCAAAGCAGGGGGGACACCGATTTTTTGAGCTCAATTTCACACTCTTGGCGACAAGCGTGTGTATCGGGAACTTGAACATGCAGTCAAATAGAAATGAAATTAACCTAAGTGATGTTACCCAACAGACTGCCATACGTTATCTTTAAGTGTGTAACGCATACCTTTTCAGATTTTAAGTGCTGAGCCTACCAACATATCACCATGGATCGTGTCTTTCACATCTGCCTTACGCGTGACAGCCATTCTCAGAACGAAAATTTATTTCACTTTCCACCTTCTCAAACATTAAAAATTAAAAAGCCACAATTTTAGAGGGTCTTCAATTCTTCCCCTGCTTTTTGATTTTTAATGACATTAATTTTTTTATTATTATTATTATTATTTTTTTATATATTTTTTTAATTTTTTTAAAAAAAACACACTGACACACAACTAAAAAAAATAAAAAAATAAAAGACATCTGGCCAAGCTAATCATCAAAGTATTTAGCTGAAAATTTTCGAGAAATGAATTTAGACACACACATTTTACTGCATCAATAAACAAGCAACCAATTTAACAGTTACCTTTGCTGATTTCATTTCTTCTACCTCTCACAAGGAAACATACTCTCCATAGAAATTCTGTATGAAATGAAATGGAGAGATGCATCCTATCATGTGCCTGGAACAATCACTTATCAAAAATGTAGAAGCATATTCCTATGCTATGACGTGTCTCGTGTATTGTATCTATGTGAGCGTGTCTTAGAATGTGTTGTAGTGACTATATCATAGGTGGTGTACCATATGGTCCAGCGGACCATGTGGTCCGGCGTACCAATTTGGTACGCTGGGTGGTTAGTCACTTAGTATAAATAGGCAGTGTTAGAATGAGAGTTTAATAATTCTGAACACTTCTGTCATTTCTACACTTTCTGTGTGTGTTTCTAGAGAGAGAAACTAGAGAGCGTGTGTTTGTAATCTTCAAGTGATTCAATGCAAAATCTCTTATTTACATCCGTGTTTACTATCATTGATCAAAGCATGCAGTAGTAAGATCGTATCTCGTTTCTACAAGTGGTATCAGAGCTTTAGGTTGCTCTACTGCTGTGTTTTTGATCAATTTTCGGATTTTTAGAGAGAGAAAGTTTGGGTTTCTTCACGTTTTCATCAAATTCTTCCAATTCCGAGTGTTTCTGAGATGAAAAATGATTTTTAAGTGTTTCTGGAGTGATTTCGCACCTCACTGAATCAAATTCAAGCTTCAAAAGTCGCAAAATCAAAAAATCATTCAATTACAGCTTGGCCCGCAGGTCGAAATTCTGGTCCGCCAGATGAATTTTCTGGTCCGCTGGTTGGTCCGCCCGTGTATCTTTATCGAAGATCTGATCCGCTGATCTGGTCCGCGTAGGCAGTCTTCATAATTCTGATCCGTGGCAGTTTCAGCGTACCATCTGATCCGCGGCAGTTATTTCAGCGTACCATATGGTTCGCTGGTTGTAATCTGATCCGCTGGTTAATCTGATCCGGCAGTGGTCCGCAAGTACAAATCTGGTCCGCCTGTTTGATTTGGTCCAGAATTGGTCCTCTGAATTTGGTTTGGTCCGCTGGCAGAAAAGTGACCTTCACTAAAACTGACGTAACTTGAGAACCGTAAAAAGTTATGGAACCCAATACCAGCCAAAACGTTCGTCTCGACGAGATCTAGGACTTGTACCCGCCTACAGCCAGTACCGTCCAGTTTTGACCCCCAAAATCCGCTTGGAAGACCTCCGTTTTTTAGTTCAAAGTTTTTGAAGTATTATTTTCAGAGAAAAATGTCTGATTTTCAAGCGTTTGCGCCTATGCAAAGCACGGTACAAGCTATGCTCAATTTTGATAATGAAATAGGAACAAGTCAGAAAGTTCCTAAGCTGTTAAAGTTGGAAGATTATCAAAACTGGAAGCAACGTTTTTCTGTATACATCAGCACAAACGATATTGATTAATGGATTCCAATTTAAAAGTTGTATGTACGTCCAACTGCAGATGGCGAGTATAAAGAAATTCAAGATTTTGATAAGGATGAAAGAAAAAGTTATGAGCTTGAACAAAAAGTTTATGGTTATCTTACCATGGCTTTACCTACCGAGTCGTTGCATCAATTCAGCACTTGCAAGAAAGCTAAACAATTATGGGATGCTTTATCTGCACGATGTGAAGGTAATGACCAATATAAGAAGAGTAGACGAAAAGTGTTGAACAAGGAATTTGAAAATTTTCAACATTATGAAAAATAAAATATTTCTGCTCTTGTTTCAAGGTTTTCACATCTGATTAGTGAGATGAAGGTGGTTAAAATTGAAAAGACCGAGGAGGAATTAAAGAGAAATTGATGGAAGCATTACCGGAAAAGTGGGAAAACTATGTATTATTGCTTACTCATGATAAAGAATATTCTGCATTGTCATTTCATGATTTGACCAGAAAGCTTCATGCTAGAGAGATGGAAATGATTACATCAAACAAGTCAACTGCTCAATTCCAAAATCCTGAAGTGTATCATGGTCAAAATTCTACAAGTATCAATGCAAAGTCTAAATCTTTTGGTGTTAATTCATCAAATCCACCTCAAACAGCTTTTGTGGCTGGTCATGGTTCAGGAAATTCTGGAAATTCATCAAGAGGATGTAACTTCACTATTCCAAATCATTCGAGTTCGACTTCATATTCAGCAAAAACACCGGATGAGCACTTGTCATTAATCTCAGCTTTGTTATCTTCATATTATGGATTGCTGAATGGTGGGTTGACAACTTCTAATCTGATTGAAGAGGATTTCGATCAAATCGATCCTGATAATCTTGAGCAAATGGATATCAATTGGCAACAAGCAATGTTAGCTCAACGAGTTAAAAGATTCAAGAAAAAGACTGGATTTCAAAGTTTAAATCCAGATGGCAAAGTTGGTATTGACAAATCAAAGGCAAAATGCTTCAAATGTTCCAATTTTGGACATTTTGCTCGTGAATGTTCAAAATCAACTGCTTCGTCATCAAAGTCTCCAACAACCTTGGTGTCTCAAGTTGATAAACAATATGATTGGGGTAAAACTTCTAATTCTTCAATTGCATTAACTGCTGTTGCTTCTGAGTCCAATGAAGGTTATGATTGGGATGCTGATGTACTTGAAGCATTTGAAAAAGCTCGAACATCGAATAAAGGCTATGATTGGGCTACTGATGAAATTAATGACGAGTCTGCATGGACTGGTTCATCTGCGATGATTGCTCAAATTATTCATAGTGATAATGAAGAAGAAGTAACTGATTCTGAATCTGAAATAAGTGGTTTTGGAAATAGTGGCTATGAATCGGTTTGTGAGTTCTGTTCTCAAAAAGACAAGAAGATTTCAGAATTAATAAAGGAAAATGAATTGTTGATTGAGGAGAATAAAAGAAGGTTTGAAGTTGTAACAACTGAAAAGAAAAATTTAGAAGCTCTAATTCAAGAATTTTCTTCTCAGAAAGAAAAGTTTTCAGATTTACAAGCAGAGATTCTTGAGAAAGAATCAAAATTTCAAAGTGTTAAACAAGAGTTTGAACAGAAAGTTACAAAATTATCTGAAGAAAAGGATGAACTAGTCCAAGAAGTGAAGAAATGGAAAGATGAAGCTGAGGATACTGCAAAAGATTTTCAAAATCTTTTTGATAAATCAAAGTCCAGACTTGATACTCTTACTCAACTTTCTGGTGATCAAGCTACTAAGATTCAATCTTATCAGACTGATATGGAAAAGTTACTTGATGAGAAGAGGGAGTTAGTTAGAGTGAACAAGTTGCAAAATGCAAATTTGGATATTCAGAAAAGAAATGAAGATAAACTCGAGAAGGAATTGTTGGCCGGATTAGATGAGTTAAGATTGCAAAAGTATGAAACTAATAAAGTGGCAAAGAAGCTCATTGCAACAGAAAAAGAGTTGGGTGAAGCTCATCAAAGAATTTCTGAATTAAAGATTGAAGTCATTGATTCAAAACGTCTTTTGAACAATGTTACTAATTCACAATCTTTTACAAGTTTCTTGGCAAAGGATGAGAATTTTGAAAGGATGTTCAACAAAACTGTGTCACCACTAGGAAGTCTCAAAGAAGGCGTTCATGATTTGAAAGACAAGGTTGAGACTGGTGATTATTCTGAATTTGTTAGTTCTAAATCGGTTGAAGGAAAGAAAGAGGAAAAAGGTAAGAGTACTGAAAATTCTGAAGCTCAAAAGGGTGTGTCTGGTTCTTCGTCTACAGACAAAGAGAAATCAGCAAGTTCAAACACTGACATTGATGAAACAATTGTTGATGCTCCAAAAGATCTCACGAAAGTTAAAGCTGAATTTTCTAGGTTGGCAAAGAATGGGCATAAATCTACTGGAATGGGAGAGAAGAGTTCAGGAAAGAGTGTTGGTTTGGGATTTGAAGGAAAAGCTGATCAAGGTGGTAGTTCAAAAGTTCCAAAATAACAACAACTGAAAAGAATCAATGTGAACCAAGTAAAGAAAGATGTCTTCAAAGCTGAGAAGGTTCAACCTGAGAGATTCTACAAACTCAAGGGTTCGGAACAAATATTTTCTGACAAAGAATTCCCGCTACATTGTGTGGATGCTAAGAAAATTGCCGATGTTTTTGTCAAGAATGTTGATCTGAAGAGCAAGAAGCCACAGGGTGCTACATATTCTTCTGGAGGATCAAATTCTGCTCCAAAGAGCCCGATTTCGAAATGGGTTCATGATCATCGACAACAGGTATATGATAATTTTTATGATCATTTTGGAGATGAATATTTTTGTGAAGCAATGCAGGTTCCAAAACGAAGAAATGTACACAATCGTTTGTGTTATAATTGCCGACAAAAAAGGGCATATGGCACAAGATTGTCGTGTTATTGCTGCTTCTAGTTCACGAAAAGGAAAGGTTTCACATGTTGGTAAAGCTGCCAAACAACGATTCATTGATGAATATGGCAGAGTATTTGATGAATATTCACAACCTACATTTTTCAAAACTCAAGGAAGATTTATTCCTCGTTTTCACAATGTTCCATTTGTAGGTTGTTCGTCACGATCAACTGTGACAGGTTCATCAAATACTGATTTACCAAAACAACAACACTGGAAACCTAAAGTGGTTTCGAAAGGCAATCAAGATACTGGTCGACCAGAAGCGATCCGCTTCGGGTCATTTATAATATGTTTGACCAGTGTGCAGGTACTTTTAGAAGATCTATCGGTGATTGAAAAGTTGCTGATGGAGGAGTATTCTGCTGATTTAAGTTGAATTTCGTGTGATAACAATTTCAAAACTGAAATTTTTCTGAAACTAAACCTGACAGGTATCCATGTCGAAAGGTCAAATTTCTTTCCTTTTACATTCCGTATGTAGTTTAGGGGGAGAAAATTGAAAAACCAAAAATAGCGTCTTTGTGTGTTTTGTTTGTGTTAAAATGAAAATCCAAAAATAGAGTTTTCATTTTAAGGGGGAGAAAAATGGAGAAATACAAAAACATTGAAAAACATAAAATACAAAAACATTAAAAAATGAGAAATTGTATCCGACATAATTGGGAAATGATGGTACATTGGCTTACGTGTCTGGCTCATGGATAAACTAGATGAAAAAGCCATAAGATCATTGCTCGATGTGCTTGGTAGGCTCGGCATTAAATCAGAAAGTATTCAGATGTGATAAACACATTAAATAATAATGCTTGATCATGTGGACAATATCTTGATGCATGTCTCATGATATCAAGGAAAAGATATGTGAAAAAGAAAATGAGAAGTCACTGTGTATACATGTGTTCATTTTGCAAAGATTTAAACTTGTTTGATTTTCTTTATTTTGTCAAACGATCGGACTTTCTCTGCGTATCGAAAGATCGACCTGATTGTTGTTCGTTTGACGTTCTGCTGTATTTTCTTCGGTGTTTCGTATAACTCATCGGACTTTCTCTGCGTGTACGGAAGTACCGACTGATTGTTGTTGGGTTATACAATTTCAACTTGTTTTATTTTCTTATTTTGTTAAATCCAAGGCCTTATCTGCGTATCGAAAGACCGACCTTAAGGTAGACGATTTAACGTTCTTATTTCTTTTTGCATGGAACACAGTTGACTAAATCATGAATACAATCATTATGTGATTAAATCACAAATGAAATCACAAAGTGTGATAAGAAAATACATATCTAAGTATGTCTGATAGTGTGGGGTACACTGGTCAAAGCAAACTTAATCAATACATTAACATATCCAGATGTTATGAGTATGATTGTGCCTGAGTTTAAGATGGACAAATTATACCAGTAATCAACATGACTTATGTGCTGAAGTAATTGAAATTGAAATGTAGTTCAGCATGATATGTCCAATATGATCCCAAGTTGTGATCTTTCTCACAAAAGACAAAAAATAGTGTATGTTTTAGTATTGCATTTATGTTTCATATCTGAAAAAATCAAAAAGATTTTTGGTGTGTTTTGATATAAAATTTCAAAAAGCCAAAAAGATTTTGTTTCTTATTTGTTTTCGACCGATTGACATGTGATACAAAATTAAATTTTAAAATCTATCTTGGATTCTCGAAGAGAAGTTTTGTGCCAAGATTAAATTTAATTTTCAAAAGAAAAGGAAACCGCATTTCTGTCTTCTGAAATTGCAGGTTATGGATATCAAAGACTCAAGCATGGTGAAAGGGGAAGTTTGAAGTATTTTTCACAAATGGATCTTGAAGATCAAAGATGATTCAAGAGTGATCCAACCATGCAAGCTCTATTTCTGACAAGATTTCAAGTTGAAGATCGGATGCAGAAATGTTGCAGATTGAAGACTGAAATTTAGTTAGAAAATAGATACACTACACGTTAAGGGGGAGTCTGTAGAAGCATATTCCTATGCTATGACATGTCTCGTGTATTGTATCTATGTGAACGTGTCTTAGAATGTATTGTAGTGACTATATCATAGGTGGTGTACCATATGGTCCAGCGGACCATGTGGTCCGGCGTACCAGTTTGGTACGCTGGGTGGTTAGTCACTTAGTATAAATAGGTAGTGTTAGATTGAGAGCTTAATAATTCTGAACACTTCTGTCATTTCTACACTTTCTGTGTGTGTTTCTAGTGAGAGAAACTAGAGAGCTTGTGTTTGTAATCTTCAAGTGATTCAATGCAAAATCTCTTATTTACATCCGTGTTTACTATCATTGATCAAAGCATGTAGTAGTAAGATCGTATCTCGTTTCTACAAAAAACAAATAAAATGTTAGTGATAATCCTCCTTGACTGTTCCCGCACACAGTGAGAGATCAGTTAGCCAATGGTACCCAGGTCATTATGGTTTTAGGTACTCCCGAGGAGTCAATAAATGAGACTTCTTTTAAACACATGCCCTTTGAGAAATCAGGGACTTGT
>JBCNJP010000015.1:10146557-10165092 GCA_039602395.1 Deinandra increscens subsp. villosa | reverse complement strand
AAATTTTGAAAGTTATATTACATGATTTTGACAATTTAAATCCATTCGGAAGTTTAATGTAAATTTGGTATTTAATGATACATAGTATCCGTAAGATGCATATCAAATCATTCTTTATATTATCAGATGCTGCTAGAAAAGAGTCTATCATTGAAGAATACGTTCCTTGTGATCAATTACAAGTCTTTGTGAGGAGTCCCTTGTGCTAACGGCAAAACGAGAAAATTTGTTCAATGGACGTGAAAAAAAATGAGTAAAAATAACATAAATAAAAAATCAGTATTAAAATGAGTTATTTTAATTCAAGTTTATGAAAATTTTGGGTGCCTTGAATGTAAAAAACAGCTAAAAAAAGCTATTTTTATAAACCTTGGTGTCTTGATTCAAAAACAAAATAAAAGGAAGTCATTTCCATAAACAGTGGGTGCCTCGAAAAAAAAACATTAGGTGTCTTAATCGTTCGGTTTACATAATTACTAATGATTTGGAAATTTGAGCGGGTGTCTAAGATCCCCACTGTGACCTAGGTGAACCCGCCTTGGCCTGCTTTTGCCACCGATATGGTTTATGTCACTTAATTAGATTTTTTGATTCACGATTTCACATAAAAGTCATGTAACATCTAACATATTTTACAACTTCAGGTAAGGTTGACAACTTTTTATACGAACCTATTAACATGAAACGACACGAAATTAAATAGGTTTGGGTTTGAGTTAAATATATTTCGTGTCATAAATAGGTCAACATGTTTATAATACGATTAAAATCGTGCATAAACAGGTTTTACCTCGTCTAACATGTTTATGAAACGATTAAACATGTTTATATTTTTGTTAATTGTTTAAAAGAATAATTTAATATATATTATGTATTTTGGTTAAGAATTTTACGAGTTTTTGTATTGAATACTAGTTTTTTATCCCCGTGTGTTACACGGGTTAATTCAAAATTTTGTGGTGAGGTCAAGTTTCTTTTTTTATTAATTAAACTATGACGAAACTTTTTCATTATTATATAGTATAGAGTATAGATAGATATTGATAGATGTAAATTAATATACTATATTATATATTAAATTAAGTATTTAGATAATTGGTTATTAAATATTTTAGAAGACAATAAATAAACAGTGGATATATATATCCAAAATTAGAAGATTCGCTACAATAAATAAACAGTGGATATATATCTATTACTATATATAATGCATATTGGAGAGAGAAAGTGGAGTGTCTTAATTTTAAGACGCGTACAAACTTTAATGCATTGTGTACAAGTCTCTAATGCATAAAAAATCTTTGAACCTTTGAAATCTTAAAACAGCCGGCCATTTGAACCCTAATTCACGCTCATTTGAACATCCAGTTCCAGCCGCCTCTCTTCCATCTCTCAAAGACTCAAACATCGATCCTTACCTCCGGCCGCTGCCCTAAACCTTAACCTCCATCGATCCATATCTCTCCATCTCCGTTCATGGTGGCGAATGTCTCTTCAACATCGATGACTTCCAGGGTTCCGACTATCTCATTACCTTTTAGGCAATGGCGTCGTAACCTAAGGTTCATACCCGTTTTTCTAAACCGTGAAGTACCATCGACGGAGGAATCAAATCCTCTTCCCATTTGTAAGATTTCTTCTGATTTCTTCCCATTTGTAAGATTTCTTCTGATTTCTTCCCATTTGATACGCAATCACAGCCTCTCAGATCTAAACCACGGTATCGCCTCTAGACTCATTATGTTTCGTTTTCTGATTTCTATCAAATATCAAGATAAAAGTAGTGATAGATAACCATGGTTTCCTGATCGTCGCTTTGGTGTCTCTTTCAGTTTCTGTTAGTAGTCTGTGTTCTTATATTCGTTTTCGTTAAAATAACGAAGGGAGGAGTTTAGGAAGCCGTTCAAAGAACAGATTCCTGACAACAAATCTGTTGCCGCCGTGAGTGATTCTTCTTTTTTCCCTGAGTTTCTGAAAGTTAAGCTTTCGTTTTCAGTATTTTGATTATAGATCAAGTATGTTTTATGCTTTTTTGGTTTTTGATTTTCAAGTTTACATGCGATTGATGATTGATTTATAGGTTGGTAAAGCAGGTGGGGTAAATGGAAAACTTTGTGAGCTGCTGTAAGTATTACTTATTTCATGTTCTATCGAAGTGATTGGATTTGAGATTGCAGAAGCACATTTCATAAACATGTGTTTGTTAAATCGTTGTTTTTGCCTTCAAATTTCTGTTGCTATTATAAAGTTTAGAGTTGACATATGTAGGAATGAATGGAGTTTTCATAAAGCAAAATCACAGTGAGAACATTTGATATTTATATAATTCCCAAACTCATTTGTGAATGTTATGTTTAAAATTTGTAGGAAGTAGTGAAGTTTTATTCTTTTGTAGAGTTTATGTATTCTGCTTTTAGTGGAGTTTGTCTTTTGTCCGAGATCAAATGGTAGAGGTCCTGGTTTTTCTTTGATGTGTATCTCAAGCAAAAGTGTATCTTCTTGAAGCTTCTTTGATGTGAGGTGATAAATTATACAACATTTATCAAGCACTGAAGGGAGCCTTCAGCTGTTTAACACGCTGAGCTGCTTCAGAATCAGATGGAATATGATTATGACATTGGGTAGGTATTCCATTTGATCATGTGAGTTCTATGGGTTCTATTATTCTTGTTATATCAATATGGTTTGGCTAATTTTTTCTCTTTTTTTTGTTTTTGTAGAAATGTATTATATTGGAATGTGAATGATGCCTGAATGCCGTATACCTTTATTATTTATCGTCTTGGGAATAATTGTTATGGATTTGGAGTTTGTGAAGGTCGTTTTGCTGGGTAACATTACTGTTGATATGGTAAATAAACTTCTTATGCTGTTTTTCTTTTTATCTTTTTGGTTCTTTGTCATTTTCTGTTTGTAGTTGAAAGGCAACCATTATCACGACCTATCTGATGAGAACTGAACAAATTTCTCTACAAGTTTTGATGACAACCGTTCTGAAATATTTCATGTTGGATTAATTGGTATTTTCTACTTTAATCTAATACTAAAAAAGGTCATGTAATATATTTTTTTTCTTGCAGACGCACTTCAATCGCTACGCCAAAGCAATATATCTGTCTGCCTGAATGATGGATTTTTAGAATAGGTAAGAAATTGATGTGATGGTAGGAGATGAAATTATATTCCTATATTACCATTGAAAGTAGAAGCAGAAAGAATATATGTTGACCATCTTACCCACGTTAAACCATACATTTTGCTCATCTTAAATGATCTGATGGATGTTCAGTTGGTACTCAATGTGAGTCCTCATGTTCTTGTACTCATGGTTTTTTTTATAAATGTTGTATGTTTTAGGCAAGCAGTGTGAGCACCACTAAGCTTTCTATATAAAATTTTTAGAGGCTGCTCAATTCGCTTACACAGAAAGGGTAACACTTTCTTATTTCCATCTCCCATTTTTGAAGAATTATTTAACACTACTTATTCTATTAATGAGCTTGATGATCGCTTACGAGTGTTTTTATGTTATATATCATGTCATTTTTGTTTTAACTTCATGAGGTTTTACTCATTAGAGTTTTGGACAAGAACCAAATTGAATAGTTCAACAACACTTCTAACTTATTTAACTTCATGAGGTTTCAGCTCAGCTGAAGTTTCTGAACCCACAAAGTAATATACTGGGAAATGGAGAACAAGGCACTCAAACATCATTTGGAAAATTTAGCTCAAGAACAACTTAACAAGCATTGTAAGTTTCCATTATATGTATCGGTTATTCTTTTTGATTCTTTGCATCTTATGCCTATTATTGATAGTAGACATTTATATTTCATAGTATACTGTGTACTATTAGTTCATGATTTTGATGTAAGCATGTAGGGCTAATGCCATTTGGTACGTTGATGAATCAAACTGCTTTTTTTATTTATAAAATATCACACCTAGGTGCGTTTGTGATACCATATTTATATCGTATTAAAGAATGTGTAGCTGTTGTAGGTCGGTCTGTTGCTTAGTTTAACCACAATGATATTGGCACAGGTATTAACAACGCTGATATCTTACAAAATTATATTATTTTTGGTTCAATTATTATGTATTGCAGCTCTGAGTGTCAGATGGTTATGAATGTGGACCAGATTAACCGAAACTGATCGCAACGGCATGTGTACAAGGTATTGCCTATAACCCCTTGTCATGTAATTACGTAAAATTTATTGTTTTTATGGAATAATGAATGAACTATTCATAGGAGATGACATATTTGCTGAGAATAATAATTATTATTATAACCATGAGACTCTCAAGCATTGGATGTTTTCTATACACTTTCAGTATGTCAGGAAAAACATCAATAATGCAGAGCCCAGTACGCCCAATTAGAAAACCAGCCAATAAATAGTGCTTTTGCTGTTGAGGGAAGAGGGATCGTCCTTTTAGAGTAACATCTTCATTTGCTTTTCATATTTAAAGGCCACTCCAACCATACAAGAAAGGTAAATGGATTTAAAATTTGAATTTCTCTCATATTTGAAAATCTTCTCCCTCTCTCAAATTTCAAAATCTTTTCACACTCTCTCATACAAACACACAGGAATGGTTGGACTGGCACACACTTTTTTTTAACACGACCACACAAACTATTATATTCATAATTAATTTCTTGTAATATCTAAATTCTTGTAAAATCTATTGCATAGAATATGATGATAATAATAATCCAAACATATTAAAAGGATTGAGAAGATTTATCAATTTAATTACTTTTTAGGTGATGTTCAATCTGTATTGATATGTTCCCTTTTTTTAGTAAAATATGCTATAATAATTCAAATATATTTGTGTCTTCTGCAGGCAGTTGGGCACGTGTCATGCCATCATTGGTCAAGATATGAATAGTGGCTCATGAGTGTGAGACCACCATTTATTTTTGTAAATATATATAATTTTTTGTTTAATATGAAGCTCAGTAATACATCATTGTAATCATTTGAAATAGAAAGAAGGGTGTTGATTTCTTTGTTTTAGAGTCACTATGTTTATTTATTTTATGGGAGTTTTGTTTCCGTAGGATTGCAAATGTTTTAAGCTTCTTAGTATATTTGTGTTTAACAACAAAAGTTTATTTGCATACCTCTATAAATTTGGTTTCGTCGCGTCTTAAATGTTTATAACAAAATGAAACTTGCCGACTCATTTTAGCATTAAAGGTCTGTTTTGATTTTGTCAAATTAAGATGCTCATATGAAGTCTAATTAATGTATTTACATGATCTTTAATTTATTTTATCCCTCATATTTGAATGTATTGAAATAAGTGTAGTTGAAATGTTGCTGCAACTAATATTTTTTGACATAATATTGCAGGCTGCTGAATTTTTGTGGTAACAGTATTTGTAAGTTTGTTATAGTTTATCTTATATATATATTTGTTCTATTTTTTAGTTTGTTTGTTATCAAATGTTTATACAATTAAAATTTGAAGTAAGCGGAAATAGACTTGGAATACATAATTTACACCCTTTGGGTTCCAATCTATTTGTATTTCTTATTGTCTTAGTGTATCTTATTTGCAGGTCTTATGTATTTTCTTGGTTTTAAGGTAAAATTTACTTTCTTTGTTCTTATGTTATATGTCTTCTTAGATGTGGAGGGACTTAACTACCCAAAGATACTTGGAAAGGCTTACTATAACATTATATTAGGAGATGTGAGAATGTGCATGGCGTACGACACGGATTGACTTCCTCACTATGGAACTCATTGACCCTTGGATTTTGATTTAAAAAGTACTATGTTATTACTGATATCTTAAAACTATGTTGATGACTTCTATCTTACAACTCATTTGGTTTTGAATTACTATGTTTGTGACCAATATATATTTCAATTCGGGTGTTTGTTGTTATTTGTTTGAGTTCTAAAAAAACGAATACCTCGATGTAAATTGTCTTCCCGCCATAACAAGCGAACAAATAAACAAATACCGCGTTGTAGTTTCTTGTGCCCCTGCAACGTGCGAACAGAAGACGAATAAAACGCTATACACTGTCGCTGCCGCAACGCGCGGGCACACGGCTAGTATATATATATATATATATATATATATATATATATATATATATATATATATACGACAATTATGTATTTTTATATCTTTAGTAATTAAATAATTGGTTATTCAAATATTTTGGAATGCAATAAATAAAAAGTTGGAAATACAAATCACTTCCATAATTAGGAGAATTGGCGGGAAAAATTGTTGAGAATGAATGTGGTGGTGCCACATGGCAATTGTGATGCCAAAAACTTTTCTTTTATTATATATATAGATATAGATAGATATAGATATAGATGCTGTGAATTGTTTTTTAATGTTTATTATATTACGGTTTGTTATATTTGGGAATCTTTAAAATTGGATTATCTAACCGTGTTAAATAAGTTGTGCCTTCTCTTCTTACTATTAATAGGCAATAATAATCATGTCAAAACAGGTTTTATCGTGTAACTGTATAATACACAGGTTAGTATTTGTGTCTAAAGAAAATTACACGATTAGTTAATTGTCATGTATGTGTTCAATATATATGTTAATCGTGTTGTATCATGTCTGGTTTGTTTAACACGTTTATACAAGTTTTTTCAACCCCAACTTCAGATGGATTACAATCCATTAACTTTCTATTTTATTATAGAATTTAGTTTTACTTCATTTGCGACTTTTTATTTGTTCAATCATTTCTCATCCTTCATAGAAATATATTAGTTCTTGACTTTCAACTTTCATCACTTTCATTGTTTATAACACTATATTATATACAAAAGTACCATCGGTCTATTTTGTTTTAATTCAATGCATTCTGGACAGGATAAAATCTACTAAGATCTTTTTAACTTTAGATACTTAATTTCATTTGAAACATTCATGTCAACCTCTTAGACCATTTTCATTATTTGTTCCTTTATCAAGAATTTTTATTCTTGGAATCAACTCATCTATCACATTTCTTACGTACCGTAGACTTACTATCGATATGCGGTTGTCTTTCTCATACACTAAAATTCATTGGTCCATAGCAAATAACATATGTTACTTTTTCATGGATGGATGAATGTATAATAATTGATTCATTAAATCTTTATAAATGAACTATATATCCTTGATCTTTTGGTTCACACTATTTTAGGCTGTCGTAGTGGGCGTGAAAGAGGTTTTTTGCCCCCCCACCCCCCCCACCCTCGGGGCGTTATGGGGTAAAAGTTTGTTCCAAGGGTTAAGGATATGGCATCTCCTTCCCTATCTTTAATTGACCCATTTTTATTTTTATTTATTTTTTTTTTTTGAACAGCAAAAATTTATTCACCACGAAACCGGCACCACAGCGGTAGCAAGGAGCTACACACCACAAGCCAAGCACACCACAATTACATCAACAACATATTGTCCCAATCGATCGAGCTCCTACCCCTATTATTACACCAAAGACTAACCAAACATTTAATATTACTAACCACCCGGTTGATTGCCGGAGATTTGTTTTGGAAAGCCACTTCGTTTCTCTCTCTCCAAATGCTCCAAACCGCCACATATATAACCGCTTGAAGTAACTTCCGTTTCGCACACGGGACATGAGGGTTTTTATGCCACTTCAAGAGCTCTGCTACCTCCCTCCCATCGAGCGACGGGATGTTGAACCACCCAGCCACCCAGCGCCAAACCTCCGCAGCAACATAGCACTCTTTTAGGAGATGCTTACTAGTTTCCTCTTTATCGTTACAAAGCCTACACATCGAGGATCCCACAGCCACACCCCTTTTGAATAGGGCCTCCGCCGTTGCATATCTGTTTCTTTGAACCCTCCACAAAAAACAGTTTACCTTAAGAGGAATTAGGCTACACCATTCGAATTCTGCGCTGCAATGTTGGTCCCCATCTTCATTCAATTTTTTCCTTATTTCTTTGGTGGTGAACCCTTTACCATCGTTACTGCCTCCATTCCAAATCCATCTCCCTTCAAACCAACTTATCAAGTTCTCCAAATCCACACCCTTATCTTTTATTTTTTTAACGGCATTAATTATATTTTTCCACACTCCGGTAATAGTGTGCCTACATGGGAAAATGTCAGGTCGACCTTCCACCGTGTGAATTGACTTTATCACCGCCGTCCACAAGCAACCATCTTCACTCTTTAGCCGCCATAACCACTTTCTTAGAAGACTTAGGTTAAAATCTTCAAGATTCACAATCCCTAAGCCCCCAAACTTCTTGTCCTTGCAAACCTCTTCCTTCTTGACCCAATGAATCTTTTTCTCGTCTCCGGAACTACCCCACAAAAACCGAAACCGGATTTTATCTAACTCTCCCAAAACACCTTTCGGAGCTTTGAAGAGAGAAAAAGTGTATGTCGGGAGGCTATCAAGTACGCTCTTAACAAGAGTGAGCCGGCCCCCAAAGGAAAGAGTTCTAGCCTTCCAATTGGATAAACGCCTTCTCACCATATTAATAACGGATTCCCGAAACACCACCCGATTCATATTGGCGCCCACATTGAAGCCCAAATAGCTAAAAGGCAAACATCCCACGGAACACTTTAGAACACTAGCCAAACGGGACCTTTCCTCCATGCCCACATTGATTCCATGAAGAGCACATTTGTCAAAATTTACTTTGAGACCCGAAACAATATAAAAGCATCTTAAGATTCTAACCAAGTTATAAGCATTCGAGTCACACCACTCCCCCATGATCATGGCATCATCGGCATAAAAGAGGTGACTAAGAATTGGCCCGCCCCTAGGAAGCATCACGCCTTTGAACACACCCAAATCCCGGGCCTTAGACAACATCCAATCCAAAGCCTCCATAACAACCACAAAAAGATATGGGGATATCGGATCACCTTGCCGAACTCCACGGTAGCAATTGAATTCCTCCGTCGGGGACCCATTCACAAGCACCGAGGTTCTTGCCGACACAAGAATACCTTGAACCCATTGTCTCCATTTGGCCGGAAAGCCCATTTGACTAAGAATGGAATCAATGAAATTCCAATCAATAGTGTCATACGCCTTTCTAAAATCGATCTTAAAGAGCAAACCTTTTTTCTTGTTCGCCTTCCACCATGCCACCACTTCATTAATAATCAAGGGCCCATCAACAATATTTCTACCGGCCACGAACCCAAGCTGAGTTTCCGAGATAATCGACCCGAGCACCTTCTTCATTCTCCCGGCGAGCACTTTGGACACAATCTTAGATATGCAACCTATAAGGCTTATTGGTCTAAAGTTACTCAGCCCCGTTGCATTCTCACACTTGGGTATTAAATGTAAAAAGGAGGATGACAACCATACGAAACGAACCACTCTCATAAAAGTGATTCATAACGTTAACGACATCCCCCTCCAACTCTTTCCAGAAAAATTTAAAGAAACCCAAATTGAATCCATCCGGCCCAGGGGCTCTATCACCATCGCAGTCCCAAATTGCTAGCTTGATCTCCTCCGGAGTAAACTGTTGCACCAGCGCCTCTTGCTGCTTACTGGTCAACATTTTAATACCATCACAAACTAAATCCGGCCTACCTCCTGTGCCCTTTTCAAACAGAGACGAAAAGAAGCATTTGACTTCTTTTTTAATTCGATCAGGTGCTTCTACCCATTCATTCTTTTTTGAGTTAATTACATTTTGCGCCCCTGTGGTTTGCGGGTTTTTGCCACCTGAGTCCATTTTTCAGATTATTAACAAATCTAGCCTGAGGTTTGCATTTTGTTGCCAACTGAGTCCCTGGAACTAACGAAGTTAACTTTTTCTGTTAAATAGAAGGGCAATTAAGTCAATTTACATATGAGGGGCTGGTTATGTAAATTAATAAATTACTAAAGAGGAGGGACTAGTTTTGTTATTTATTTAAACATGAATACCTTCACTAAAAATACCATCTCATTACTTGATTTTTCTCAGAACCCACCTGCAAAAACTCATATTCAAAACCCATCACATGAACACCCTCTTCAAAGTGTCATATCTTCTTCAATTCTTAACGAAAAATCAATCTGAAACTTGCTACAGATTCGTGACGACGAGACGGTTCAAGAGAGCACCATTGTTGATACGTTTTGTTTCCTGTTGACTAACCGAAAAACAACCCGACGTGTTCTTCAAGCTCAACTATGGTGATTTTCGAATTTCTTGATGGTTTTGAGTGAAATCAGTTGCAACATGTTTAGTTTGATCTTACAAAACTACTGCAACAATCTGATTTCGATTTCGTTAAGTTTTGAGTGATTCACAAATTCAAGTTTGAATCGGTTTCAGTTCTCGTTGCTCAAATCATCATAAAACCTAACGACAATGGTGCTAGTTTGAATCGGTTTCTTGTTACGAGTTCAACGCAAGTTACGGATTGGATTTTCGTCGAGAATTGAGGAAGATACAATCATTTAAAGTAATTGGTTGCTTTTTTTTGTTCGCCGGAGTTGATGATGGTTGCCGGAGGTGATGGGTTTTAATCCGTTCTTTTTACCTTTTTTTTTATTTTATTTTAATATTATAATTTAACTTTTAAGCATTGTACATAATTGCCCCTTTTACTTTTAATTTAAAGAACTAGTCCCTCATATGTGATATGACTTAAATACCCTTCTATTTAACTAAAAAATTTAACATCCGTTAGTGCGAGGGATTCAAATGGCAACAAATCGCAAACCTCAGGCTAGATTTGTTAATAATCTGAAAAATGAACTCAGGTGGCAAAAACCCGCAAACCTCAGGGACGCAAAATGTAATTAACTCTTCTTTTTTATTACGTATAATATTTTGAATGGTTTTTATATAATATAATTGTATAATAATTAGAGGGACATCATGGAGCTTTATGACTACGCCAGTTTTAATAATGGAGCTCCTCACAGATTAGGACTACATGTATAATCTAGGAGGTACTAATTAAATATATTGTTTGAAGATAATTGCCAACATGCAATGAAATTAAAGCAAGTATAACAAATCGACATTTAACGAACATGGGGACGTTTGTGTGCCTAAAGAAAAGAAGAAAAAAGGAGAAACAAAAGGAGTCCACAAAATTATAAAAGTTGGAGGACGAATATATTCTTCCGTCGGTGCCAAGTAAATAACTTTACTATTATTTAAATATATCAACCTACGTAAACCCCAAAACTAGACAGTGAAATATTATGTAAGTTAATATCTAACTGTATAAACGAGATGAATCGAGTAGCTCACTTTTAGTTTTATTTTTAGAGTTTAAAAACCTCAAGCTTTTACTCAATAACTTGTATATAGTTTTAAATTACTGATAACTAATTATATATATACATCCATATATATAATAGCTAACGTTACAACTTGTTTATCAACAGTGTGGGATCCAGGAAATAATATCAGGGGTAGCGGGGACTAACAGGGGTTCGGGGGCAGCGCCCCCGAAATTTTTTTTTAGGTAGTTAACGGGTTTTTAATCATATTTTTAAGGGGCTTTTGATCATATTTTTAAGTAAAAGCCATAAAATTTCTTCCATGGGTCGCGAAAAATTCGTTTCAGGGGTCGCGAAAAACCGAAAACCTATAAAAAAAAAATTTACACGTCGAGGTAAAAGTTCAGGGGTAGCGGACGCTACCCCTGGGACCTTAGTAGGTCCGCCACTGTTTATCAAACATGATTTAATTTAGGTCGAGTTCCGGTTTAAACCTGAGTAAACTTATGCTAAATTGGAGCTTTGGTGCAACTTCTGATAAAACTAAGGTAAAATTATGAGATGAAATGTACCTTTTATTATATGATACAACTTTTAACAAAACTTTGGTGTAACTTTTTTGCTTTTTTTTTTCTAAAGTATTTTCGAACTTTATAATAGAGAGCTAGCTTACAAAGCTAAAGTTATCCTACTTTCTAAAGGGGTCCTGCTATTTAGACATCTCAATATGCAGCGTATTGGGTAATACTCTGCGTATAGGACCAATATGCAGCGTATTACTCAATACTCTGCGTATAGGTTTCTGGTGAATTTTTTTTTATGTTTTATGTTATTTGTTTTTTGGGTAAAAAGTTATTAAAAACCAAAAAAAAATAAAAAAAATTTAAAAACACTCATGGAGGGTGATGTATTTTTCATCAATAGGTCACCAACAACCGTCAACCCACAAACATTATTTACAATTTTTATTTTTTTTTACAAAACACTCAAACACCTAGCTAATATAGCATGTTTTAAATTGAAAAAAAAATTGAAGTATTTTTAAAAAATCTAAAAAATTCACATAACGTTTTTATGAACTTACCTAAAGGAGGTCATGAGGAAAAAAATACATCAGATGTTCATAACTTTTTTGTTTTTTTTTTTGGTTTAAATAATTTTTTGTAAATAATGTTTGTGGGTTGTTGGTGACCTATTGATGAAAAAGACATCACCCTTCATGAGTGTTTTTATTTATTTTTATTTTTTTATTTTGTTTTTAATAACTTTTTACCCAAAAAAAAAATAACACAAAACATAAAAAAAAATTCACCAGAAACCTATACGCAGAGTATTGGGTAATACGCTGCATATTAGGCCTATACGCAGAGTATTGCCCAATACGCTGCATATTGAGATGTCTAAATAGCCAGACCCTTCTAAAGAGGCCTTTAATTGTGATTTAAAAATAAAAATAAAAGCTAAAAAGCTAAAGTTATAGGTAGTCACATCAATAGCCCATGTTTTTTTTTGGTTTTAAGTGTTTTTATTTTATTTTTATTTAATGTAAATTTTTATTAGTTTTATTAACGTTTTTTTATTAGTTTATTGGGATCAATTTCATATATACCCCTATAAATTAAGTATAAAGAAAAATAAATAATATTAAAAAATAAAATTATGGAGTTAAAAAACATGGTGAAGTTATTACTAAGAAACACTGTGATTAAAAAAAATTATAAACGTAAAAGTTCATGGTGATGTGATGTTAAGACGTAAAAAAAAATATGTTGTTAAATAGGTATAGTGTTACTCTTACGATAGCCCATTCGTATTCATCTGTATGTTGGTCTAGGGATATTCAATTGATGATGTCATAAACTTAGCAATTAAGGTTCGAAAATATACAGAGAAGGTGGACGAGCCTAAAAATGAAACGAAGATGCTTCTGGATTATTATTACAAAAAAAAAAGATTGTGATCAAACATATTCCCCGTTACCCTTTTAATCATTCACACATGGATATTATTTAATATGTATACCTTTACCCTAAGTAATTATTCTAAACTTCGTATGATTTGGCCTTTCAACTGTTTGATTGAGTTACGTCATGACAAAAAAAAAATAGTAATAATAAATAACGAGTTTTATTAATTAATCTGTTTCTAACCCACCAGAAGAATTTTTATAAACCTGTATACCTAAAAAAACGAGTTTACTTCCACTTGTTGTCAACTTCATCATCGAATCTATATGCAATGATATTAATCAAACGTCTGATCTAACGAATGCTTGTGTTTGTTATCAACTAACTAGTCATTAAGAATGATAAAGTCTGGCAATGTTAACGTCTGCCGTCAATTGTTAGTTAAATTATATTCCTTTTGGTATTCTACAAATGAATATGCCTATTTTAATAATGTTATTGCATCTCATCTCAAATGATTTACAATTTACTATTAGACTATGGATACACACAAAGTTGATACCCACGTACTTTTCATGTCTATATTATACAGTATGGCCCATGCTTAAATTTAAAATTTTAATATCTTTTATTTCTTAAAATTATTTAGCAAGATGTATCAGCAAAATTTTGTTATTTAAATATCTTTTATTTTTCAAATTATTTGGCAAGATATATTATTACTTGATATCCGTGTCAATTATTTGGCGTGGCTTGTTATTCATTCAAACTTGTTATATAATCGTTATATATTAGTTCATTTCACTTGCATAGAACCCAACTTGACGACATTTTGATATCTTAGTTTTACTCAATGGAACAAGAACGCCTAAAATACATAAAATTTAAAAAATAAAATTAATTAACATTTAACGATTTAAAATGTTTTAAAGAAATAATACATCACGTCAAATTGACACGATATTGAGTCAAATTGACACGATATTGAGTGATAATATTATATCGTGATAATATATCATACAAAATAATTTTAAAAAGTAAAGAAAAAATCATTTTTACCAGATACAAGACCATATGAAAAGGTGTCTACATAAAGTAAGGATGTGTTTTTACCAACTCCCCACCATCATACAATTTTAAATATTAATAAATATAAAATTATTTACAAGGGAACACGCTGGTTTCCGGGAAAGTTGCAATTAGTAGTAGTTGATTTATGAATATGCCGTTCTAAGGAAAAAGAAAAAAGTAGTAGATGATTTTTAATATCTTTCTCTGATGTTTAAAGTCATTATTATTTATTTTAAAAAGAATATATTTGTATGTTGTATTCATTTGTGTCTCAGTTGTTAACAGAGATTAATTAGTAGTTATCGTATGTAAGCTTTATGCTCACTACTCGTATTGCTCCACCATTTTTCTTCAGCATGATCTGAACATCATCTATTATAATAAACGAAAAGATTTTTAGGTGAGGTTACATCACCATAGCCCTCCCTTAAATCACCGCAATGCCTCACTTTTCATCAATTAAGGGCAAAAAAATAAAATACTCACGGTGTGCAATTGAAACGCGCTGTGCAATTGAAACGCGCGGATCCTCCCTATCGGATCCTTATAACCCTACCGTCGCTCTCTCTCTGTTGGGAATTCGATCAAAGACTAAAACCCTAATTACGAACCAGAACCTCAATCGGCGCTCCCTCTCCCTTGCTCAGGCGATCATCAACGGTCGTTCTTCATCAGAAGGCTTGGTCTCGACTTGATTGAAGGTATGGTATCCTCATTAGATTTGCGTCTCCACTTTTATCACTTCATCTTCTTCAGTACGCAATCGAAGTCGTTCACCAGGAGCAACCTTCAAAACCCTTATCTTCAGGTACGCAATCGAGGTTCAATTTTGTGTTACTTTATGTAGTGTTTATTGATCCTTATGTATTATTCATGAAGGTGTATTTACCGATTTCTTATGGTTGCTTAGTTATACACATAAAACCACAAATTTATGATATGACTAATATGTATTCATGGTCTTTATTCAAATACAAAAAAGATTGGTCTTTATTCGCTACTGTCGGATCATTGATTTTGGAATCCCATGGTGTTGAACTTCAGATACATCCCGCTACTTTCAGATCATTGATTTCCATATCAATACTGCATTAGTAAAGGATGTTGCAAGCACTAATAAAACAAAATTTTGGTCTGAATCACATATTTAAAAGTTACACAGTTTATGGTTGGCCTCCACAATGTATAAGTAGTTACAACAGGCATTTTATTGTTTGATGTTTAGTAAATTTAGCCCTTCTGAAATATGTTGATGCCTTAAAAATATGATGGAGTAAACAGATGTTTGAACCTCAATTGTTGAAATTGTTTGTGGCAACTAATTATAAAGTGCTCTCTCAGTCTCTCTAAGTTGAACCGCCGTCGATATAAAATTCGCAAGTTTACTAGCATTTGGAGGTTTTGAAGTTTGTTGTTTCAAGTTTTTTACTCTTTCTGTTTGTATACATTCAGATGCTAATTTTTGGTTTTGATTGTTATATATAAGTGGTTATTACTTTAACCCAACCTAATTAGAACCGTGGGTAAACGAATAGTATGAATGTATGATCTATACAAACTTTGGTAATTTATTTTGGTTTAAATACTGTTGAAGTAGTGACAATGAAAAAAATGTTACTTCAATTGTTCATTACGGTTGTTTATAGATGACGGATAGGTACTTGCAAAATTATTCGAGTAAAACAACTCAAGATTACGCCTCGAACATTAATTGTTGACGATGGTCTATCAGTAATAATTAAAGATTTCAATTCCTTTGTGGTTTTTACATTATGGTCTTTGTCAAAGGTTCATGTTTTTTGTGTTTATAATCAGTTTAGTTTCTTTTGCAACAACTATAAGCAAAAAGATTTAATGTGCATGTTTTTAAAATAGGTACTCTGCATATTTAGATATTTATTGTAATTTCAAGTCTTCTTATGATGAGAATGAGTATTAATACATATTCTATGGTTTTGAAAACTTGGTGTTTGTAGGTTCAGGAGCATTATCATGTCTCCAACTAGGCAGTTATCCGACCAACTTTTCCGTGTATTGAAATCAGTTGGAAAGCATTATGGATTTTGTGCTGGTCTTCTGATAGTTGTTTTTGAGAATGTCAACATCATTCATTAATTACATTGTGGGGTATGTAAATCGAAGTAACATGATTTATGAACTTCAGTTTGATTTCTTGAACTCATATTCAAAGTGAATTATTCTATACTCTTCATGCAGGGGGTTCTAGAAGCTATTTGTATCAGCTGTGCTGGGTACCATACGAACAAGTCTTTCACTGATTTTGTTAATCGATTTGGTCTTCTGGTTCTAGAGGTTTTGCGTGCCAAGTAAGTAAATTTCATTTTAATACCTAACTAATAAACATAGATTTGCTTACATATCATTTTCAATAGTCATGACAGAAATGATGCATGTAGAGAGATACTGAACAAGGCGGGAATCCGGGCATATCAGGTACATTGTTTTTAATAAGCAAGATTTATAATGTTTGCTGGTTGCAGAAACATCCTGGGCGAAGCCCGAGAAACTAGCACCAGGTGTTTTAGATTTGTTTCAAAGGCTTTTATCCACTTTCTTTTCTGTTTAAAAAATCGGACTGGTCATTTCATGCAGGTTGGGCAATCTGTAAAAAATATATTTGGGTCAGAAATATAACTCTGAGTATGCTTATAAATGGGTTGGGTTCTTGAGCCTCGGTAAATAGTTGTTTGATTTTTGCCTTTTGAAAAAAGCATTGCTTAAATGTCGACTGTCTTTTTAATTTCCCAGTTCTGTAAATTATTACATGAGTGTTGACGAATTACGAAACTGAACAACTAAAAGAAAAAATTTAGTTATCATTCAAAAAAACCCTTTTTGAAATTTTTTCATCTGAAACTGTGATTTAGAATGTACTATCCCTCATTTGTTTCTTTCTTATTTGATTTACTATTGATTAGTTCTAAACATTTTAACATACACATCTGAAATTTGCTTTTAAGGTGTCAATTTAGATTTACTTCAAAATCACCAATACATTACAGAATCTAAATTTACTTTGAGTCCGTGATGAAACTTTTGGTATGCAACATGCTGTTTATAAGATTATTTTGTTATTAAAATTGGTCAACCATGTCACTTATAAGACTCTACAAATATATTCTCAAATATTCTTAAAGTATATATGTTTTTGTTAACTTTTAATTGTTGAACATCTTTGTATTTTTTCTTGTGTATGCATGATATTACAATGATTTGGTTTAGAGATCTTTATCGTTATCAAGTTTAGGATTTTTTTTTAATGAGTAGTTGCCATAAAAGTCCAGTTCTGTATGGATAGATATGACACCATGAAAACCATATAAAAGCATGTTTCCATATCTTTAATTTTCAATGTGCAACAACAAACATATCCGACATTATTTCTAAATATTTATTTTAATGTGCAGGTCTTCTTGAATCTTTATTAGGGATATCGACACCATAAACGATCAGGCCATTTGAAACTCCTAGATTTCATTAAAAGTGAAGATGGTTTTATGTTTGTGTGACATGAAAACATGTAATATTGTTAATTGATTATAGTGATGAGGCAGCAAAGGTTCGTTACAAGCATGCAGTTTGTTGGTTTTTTGTGAAACTCACTCCCAAGTCCCAAGCAACCCGAATAACATGGTAGACTTTCAATTGTTTTACTTATTATTATTTTTATTCATTACAACTTTAAACTCTTATTTTTTATGATTTGCAGGAGGCTACAAGTGAGTTCGGGATATTACAGCCAAAAAAAACTTATTAGAAAATTAAGGGTGTTGCTAATTATTATTTTCTTAGATACTAATTATTGCTTCAGCAACATTAAAGCCAAATTAATGGTTGTAATTTTTCAAACAGGGTTTCCTAATTAGAACAATGTTCATTTTAATGGTTAAGTTATGTTATTACAGATGATAAGATTACAGATGATAAGAGTCTGGGCTGCCGTAGAAGCTTATAGATGAATTTAAAGTGTCAAGTGAGTAAAAATGTCAAATAGGTAAAAGTAAAGTAAGATGGGCGTGCTAAGAAATTACTTATATGTAATTTCATACATATCATATCTGGAATAAAAAACATCTTACAACTGGTTTACCTTTAATTACTATATAATTTATATTTGTATACCTCTGTATTTTCTAATTTCTAACTTTTATATAATTCATTCCTTATAAACATGATTTTGTATAACTTTAAAGTTTATTTTATTTCTTTAATTTAGATTACTAAATAAAATGAAAGACACTTCGTAGATCTTATTATTATAATTTTTAAAAACAGCCGTGCTATGCACGGGTTTTAAAGACTAGT
>JBCNJP010000015.1:10130856-10146057 GCA_039602395.1 Deinandra increscens subsp. villosa | reverse complement strand
ACTTCATAGTAGCATAAACAAATTCTAACGTTATTTCATTTTTTATAATTTAAAATAAAATAATATTATTGTTGGTGATAGTTCTTTAAGAATTTTTTTTAACGGCGACTTTATTGAGCACGAAGGCAAAATAATAAGGGTAGTCAAGCAGCAATACACTAGTCCGACCTTTTAAAAAAAACTACAACCAAAGCATAAAAAATTAATATCACACAGTTCGGCTCTATTTACGGTTAAACACCAAATCATTTCGGCTCTTCCAAATCTCTCCACACGCCTCTTTAGAGATGACATCCAATAACACATTTTTGTCTTCCCTAGCCGTACCATCGGGAATGGAAAACACTAGATCTCAAATTCTTCAAGGGTACATTCTATGACCAGTTATATTCTTATAATAAATTCTCAAATGCTCACAAAGCTTTTTTTACGGCCGTTACTATGAACAATAAGCCAAAACTTTTAATCAGGTCATACGTGACAAGAATTAAAGAGAGGTCATGCAACCTGAAATAAAAGCTCTCACAACCAATGAAACATGGAGACTCGAGGGCCTTCCCTAAGGAAAATGTGTCATAGACTCCAAATGGGTGTACAAGTTGAGGTGGAGAGATACAAAGCAAGATCGGTGGCAAAAGAGTTTACACAAATGGAGGGAGTAGACTCTCATGATACCTTGACACCTATTGCTAAATTGGTAATGGTGCGGATTTTATTAGTTTTTGCAGTTAAAAGAGGTTGGACAATACACCAACTTGACGTTAGTAACGCCTTCCTCCATGGCCTCAAGATATTGGTACCAAAAGTTCAGTTTGGCTCTACTTAGCTACCACTTCCAGCGATCCAAGGCGAATCACTCCTTATTCATCCTCAATGATCAAGAAACCTTTGTGGCGGCTCTAATCTATGTCGATGACATAATTCTTGTGGAAAACAATACGACAAAAAATCAAAGAAGCAAAGGAGTTCCTAAATGAAATGTTCAACAAAAAGATCTTGGGGCTCTCAAGTATTTTTTGGGAATCAAAGTGGCAAGGACTAAAGAGGCCTTAGTCCTTAGTCAACGAAAGTATGTTCTCGACATACTCAAAGACAACAGGATGCTTGGTTGTCGACCCAGTGTCTTCCCCACGGAGCAGAACAAGAAACTTAACAAAGGAGACAAGAAGAACGTGTGGACGCTAGCCTTTACCCTCGGGTAATAGGTATACTACTCTACCTTCAACCTACTCGTCCTGACATCATTGGCGGATACACGTGGGAGGGAAGGGGGGGGGGGACCCTTGTAGGCACATAAAAACTCACTAAGGGGTTGTTTGATAACCTCTTACTGGGTCCGGTAAGAGCTGACCACTGACCCAATAAGTGGTCCGCTTGTTTGATATAGTTGAAGCCAACCTCTGACGAGTCAAAGACCTCTGACCGAGTCTCTCGTTTTTTAATCGGTGACCGAGTCCTTCCTTATTTCTTTGTGTGAGAGTGTTAACATCTATCAAAAATAATTAATATAGTTGCATGTGCTCTCCACGTGCTTTGCTCCAATTTAATTTTCTTTTTTGTCATTTTGATTTTGAAATCCACTAAAATTGTTGTTCAAATTGCACAAAACATATTATTTCTAATTACATTCCTTCTTCACAAATGAAACTAATAGTATTGATTTAATTAGTTTTGTTTTAAACTTTCTCATTTAATTTAAAATATATAGAAATAACCATTTTTTCATAAAGATAGTTATGGAGTTTAACTTGTTGTTATGTTATGATTCGACTTCAATTTAACAATAACAAATTAAGCTTACTTACACCATAATATAAAAATTATAGAAACCAAGTAAAACAATATATGTTATATTTACATCGGTGTATTTAGTATTGAATTAGCATGAAATGTGTTGTGTTTAGACATCTTTCGTCAGTTCACAGTTGGGGGCCATCTTCTACTATCTCTAATCCTGCTGAATAATTTTTTACGTATGATATGGAACATTTTTTACTTTATAAAAATATATCTCCATTTAATTAAAAAGAACATTTTTATTCTTATTTTAAAAAATGCGTTTCATTTCTTTTCTAATACGTGTAACAAAAATTATTGTATTGGACTATTGGTTTTTTTTTTGAAAATTCATTATTTTATTTTATTTTCTATAAAATGTTTTTAATATATCAAAAACAAATAAGCTATACACATTTTCCAGTCAGCTCTTACTCTTACTCAGTCAGCAACTATCAAACAACCAAGTTTTAGGCAGAGCTTTTTACTCAGTCAACCCCTTACTCAATCAGCTCTAACCCGGACAGCTCTTACCCAGTCAATAACTATTAAACAACCCCTAAGTAGTACTTATAACATGTTAATTTAATTTGAAGTTTGGTATGAATCTGAACAGTTAAGGGGGGGGGGGGGGTTCTATTTAATTGGGAGCATAATTATTTCTTAAAGGGACGCATACATCAATTAGAAAAACACACAATGTTTCAACTTTTACTTTTTTCTCTAAAAAATATATAAATTTTATTTTTTTCCTTGAAAATTTTTAGTTTACCCCTTTAAATATTCAAAATCTTAAACATTTATTTATATTTTGTTTTAGCTTTATTTTGTTATAATTTGTTTTTTACTGGACCTATAATTTACTTGAATCATTTTTTTCACTCAATCTATATTTTACCCCCCGTGTGAAAGTTTCTTGTATTCGCCACTGCCTGACATCACACACTCAGTTGACGTCTTCAGTCAATTTGTGGCAGACTGTAACATCCCAAAATTTGATAGAATACGTAGCTACTATGATAAATACATGTGATACATGTATTAGGTAGCTAAACGTGTTAAAACGTTTGAAGAATGCATGTTTACCCATTACCGGGTAATAAATCAATAAAAGATAGTGTTGCGTGAATAATACACGTGTTGATTGGTAAAATGAATTAAGGAAATGAAATTATACGTGTTTATATCAAGGATATATGATATATATGATGTTAGCGTGAAAAACGTAGCTAAACGTTTATATGATGGAAATAAATGATAACCGGGAGAAAATAGGTTTACACGGTTACACGATATTGAAATCATGTATAAATATATGTCTAATTGTGTGAATACATGTGAAATATTCATTTGATGGATATATACGTGGAAGTACGTGTTTGAATAGTTATACGTGTGAAAAATGCATGCTTAAATAGTTAACAAGAAAATAAAAGGGTAGAAAGTGTAAATTATGGAAATACACAAATATATATATGTATATACATTATTATATATGACCCGAACCTTCAAGAATGTTAGAAACATGTTTAGGAAGGTTATAAGATGTAAAATGACAGTTACATCAAAAGATTAGGGTTTAATATGCATAAGATAAAAGTAAAAGGGCTAAAAGTGTAATTTATTTAAAGTTATGAATACTTACGGGTATTATACGTATCTATAACTTTTATAAGTACCCCGAGGCTTATAATATATTATAATAATATCCTAAAATGATTCGGGTCGACATAAAATGATAAGTATTATAAAGTCTGAGGGGCCAAAGATGTAAATAATGAGAAATATATATAAATATATATATAAAAATATATACGTATGTATACGTATATCATCGAGAGTGTCCCGAGCCTTAGAAACTTTATTTAACATGTTTTATAATAGTTCGGTGCTTAAAATAAAAGTTTGGTAGAAGTCTGGGGGCTGAATTTGTAAATAAAACATAGAGGGACTAAAACTGTCATTTTGGCAAAGATGCCAGGCGGTACGCGCCGCCCTCCTCCTCCCCTCGGCGGTACGCGACACCTACAGCGACCAGATTCAAGGTTTCGACTTCTTCTCCACGTTTGATCCGAATTCGTGTCCATAACGTGTCGATTTGCAAGATTAGTCACCCTTAAACGTGTTAGAACCCTGGGGCGACCTCAAGGCTATAAATAGCAGCCTCGAATCAACAGAAAAACTCGACAATTCACGAGATTTATCTCCTAAAAACCCTAACCTCGTCCGCGATCTTCTTCTGCGAAATTCGAGCAAACGGTGAAGTGTTTGGAGGCCATCTCCAGCAGTCCTAGGTTTCGAGGTATGCTCTACAAAACCCCTCAATCAATTTCAGTTAATATCATGTCTAGATTAGAGATCTAAAACTAGGTTAAAATTAGGGTTCTTGAGCATAAATTGTCAAATTCGGGTGATCGGGTGGGAGTTAGGCTCTGAATTTTTGTAGGTAATCCTAATTTAATGTGTTTTAAGAAAGCCCTAAGTTTATTTCACAATTGGAAAAGGTTTGGTATGGGTTTTGTAAACGGGTCAAAAATTAGGGTTTTCATGTCGTTATTCTGCCCAAATCGAGCAAACGGTTTTGAATTAAGCTTTGCCATTTTAAAGGATATTATAAAATGTTATAATGGATAATACCCTAAGACGGTTTTGAATAAAAATGAGTTTTGATAATAAAATGGGAATTTTATGAAATTAGGGTTCCGGAATAAGATTATTTAATATAAAATAATCCGGAGGGTATGGGGACTTGAATTTTGGTATGGTAACATGTTTATATATATAATAAACATATATGGATTTAATATGGAGAAATAATAAAGCATTAAAGATACCGAGTTAATCGGATATTTAGAAGTTCGTGCGGACCGGAAGGGTAAGCGCCTGTACTCTGGGGTTTCTGGCAAAAGCGGGGGTGTCGCCATCCCATCTGGGCAATGGCATCCCAACACTGGGCGATCCCGGAGTGAGCGTTTACTTATAGGAATGCGCGTCTTCATATTATCATTAAAAGAAAAGGATAACTGCCTAAAGGGCATTTTGGTCATTTTGACCTTTAAAAAGGATAAACTTAATAATTGAATATTATTAAGATAATAAGATGTTAAAATAAACATAGGAAGTGTTTATTGTATAAAACCTTGCGTTAACGCCATACGATACGCAAACTAGGTTAAATCGGGAATCGTTGCGGAAGTTCCATTCGTGTAACGAGTTAAAGACATAAGGTGAGTTCTATGAGCCCACTCTTAAATATGTTAAATGTTTTAAACGTTTTCGGGCTGATATACATACAAATGTTATAAAATGCATTTAAATGATTTATAACTGAAATGTTGCATATCTGAACTATTGAATTACCTTTGAGTAAATATATATCAGATTGCTAAGGTGCTAATTGATAAATGGATATATTGAACTGTTAAATTATTGTTGGATTGATATATATATGTGAACTGATATGGAAATGCATATACGTGAAGTATCTTGAATTGATAAACTGTTAAAAGGCTTTTGGGATAATATATATAGAAATATATATATGATATGTTATGAAAATGATATTAAATCATTGTACGTGTTATAACATAATTATAATGACTGTGATATGATATGTGTTATATTGCTTCGAAATTAAATAGTCAAGTGATAAAGGATCTATTAGTAAACGTTATAGTGAATATGTATGATTATATGAGAACAGGTGATGCATTCACTTTATTATTATGTGGTGGATACGCCGCTGGTACTTCCTATATATAAGCATAATAATATTAGTTACCCGGTATATCAGAAGTGTGGAGGATACGCCCTGTATACATACACCAACGGTAAATTGGGGGATGTCCACTTGTTGCAGTATATGAAGACCTTATCACTGTTTACTAATAATCTTAAGTCACTTGGGTATTTAACTAGGGGCGGGTAGTAGTACAGGGGGAGTTAGGAGGTAGTGTTGCTCAAAGGGATTAGAGACCACTACAAATAGAAAAGGGGAAAAAGCTACTGTCCGTTATAGGGAATGCTCTAGAAGGGTAAACTCGGCAGTTAGCAAATAGGGGAAGGCGGTGCAACTGTCCGTTACAGGGAATGCCCTAGAAGGGTAAACTCGGCAGTTAGCAAATAAGGGAAAGCGAGACAACTGACCGTTATAGGGAATACCCTAAAGGGGTAAACTCGGCAGTCCGCAAAGATGGTTTCTCTGCTTATACATTAGCAGGGTTTACACTGGTAATAAATGTTGGGGTTGTAGGAAGGGATAGCGGGATAAATGGTTTTATAGGGGGTGTTTCCTGTTAAGGAATATTATGTGTTATATAATTGTGATATATATTATACTTGATAAATGTCTGTGAAAAAGGGATCTTGCAGGTCCAAGGGTTTTAAACCTCACGCCGAGGTAAAGCTTTTAAAATATAGAACTCACCAGCGTAAGCTGACCTTTTCCAAAAATGTATGTATGTCAGGTCAGGGTGAGACTTCGACTAGTTACGAGAAGGCCCTGGTGATAAGGGATTAGACGGGCAAGCTATCGGACGGAAGGAGGGTGTTGGCAAGCTGGCATAGTTATAGCAATAAAACGTAATGATAGTTAGTATTTCCTTATGTGAATTATCTCTTACTTTGTAGTACTTGGCAAATAAATAAAAGTTTCAAATTTCCGCTGCTTAGTAATCTCTGTTATTACCTTGTGTTCATGAGTAAATCCGATTAGTGACCCCTTCTGGAGCCAAGTCTGGAAGTGGGCGTCACACAGACCAACGACAGAGCCATATGGACGTTGCGACATAGGTACTTCGATGCCTAAAGACAACACCAAGACAAGTCATACTTTTATCAATGGCATGGGGAATTAACCTAATAACATATTATGATTCAGATTGGTCAGGGTGCCCGGGTACTAGGAGCCTCAGAACTGGGTATCTACTACTCCTTGGAGGTGACCCCGATTCTTGGAAGTCAAATAAAAAGATGTTGTGTCCAGATCATCAACATAGACAGAATATCGGGCCATGGCCAGCATCGTTACAAGATTCTTTGGATTCGATAGTTGTTACATGGTTTTTGTACTGGTCAAGATAGACCCAGGATTTTGTTATGTGACAACATAGATGCAAAACACATAGCCAACAACCCCGTCTTTCATGTAAGAATGAAGCATATTGAAATGGAGTGTTACTTCGTTCGTGAACGCGTTGAAAACAAAGAAATAGAGTCGTTAGACGTCGAAACTAAGCTACAAATTGCCAACATTTTCACCAAGACTTTTAGCTCAAAACAACTACATAGTTTACTTGGCAAGTTAGGTGTTTGTGACATTCATACTCCAACTTGAGAGGGAATAAAGGAGTTAAACTAATATTGAAGTCAACAGGTCAAACTATTGCAATCAATTCCTCATTTAACTACAAAACCGGATACGATATAGGATTGAATATATCGATGGTTCACTACAAAACCGGATACGATCTAGGAATGAACAATGAAACTAGAGAGTTTGATTGTGACGAGAAAATCGAACCCGAGAGAAAGAAAAAAAAACGACCAGTTGAAAGGGAGCATTTATCTTATTTAAATTTTGAATTAAATTGTCAAATTACGGCATATGGTCCTTTTGGAAAAGTTAAGTACATTTTCGGACCAAAATTATTTTCAGATGCATTTCCATGAAGCAATTTTATCAAAATAAAACAACCCGACCCCAAACAGGGACTCTGCCCCTTTGATCTTGCTGTCTCGGGAGCATTTCCTCCTTGAAAACCGCAGTGAGGTTCCCTGATGTATAGTGTATCACGCATCTCGAAACCCACTCAATATAAATCATTAATCAGATTTAAAGTCAAACACAATTACACTAAAACAATAACAATTGCGAAACTAAATTACATCAATTTATCGTTGTCTTTGATCGTTGTATTTAAAAGGAGCTTCACCACTCTCCTTTTTTTTTTGAACAGCCTTTATTAGAAACAGCTTACCATAGCAAGAGGCTACGGCAAGCAACAGAACAACATCAAGGAAAGAAAGCCATTACAATTTAAAAACCAACCAATCCCTCCAACTAAGATTATCCTTCTTACATCGATGCTTAAACCAAACGAAACTCCAAGCTTTTATTTCGTTAATCACCGCAGTTCTAGACGGAGCCACACCTTGGAAGATAACTTTATTTCTCTCTTTCCAAACGCACCAAACCGAAGTAAAAAGAACCACCGTAATCGCCTTCTCCTTCCGGTTGCTAGATCCGAAATCTCTCCTCTCCTCAAGGATGTCCTTTGCCGAGAAAAACAACCATTGGGGAGCCTTGACCCAGAGATTGACCACCGACCAAATGTAATTAGAAAAAAAACAGCCCGAGAAGATGTGATCCACTGATTCTTCGTGTTCTCCACAAAAAGGACAACTCAAATCGACTAAAGCCATACCTCTTTTTTGCAACTGATCTTTAGTAGGCAATCTATTCCACGAAATCCTCCAAGCTAAAAGATAAACCTTTAAAGGAATCCCCGAACAGCGCTTCAAATTCCACCCCCCATCATGCGCCAAAACTTCCTGCACAAGAGCACGCAGCCCTCTAACCGAGAAACCGTCATCATCCGAACCCACCCATTTCCAATCTCCATTCCTCAATACAAAAAGAGACTGCACATCCAAGAACCTATTGTCCACATCTTTAATGGCCTTGTGAATCCCTTTCCAAACCCCACTCAGAGTCGGACCCCTCGGAACCCCAAAGAACGGCGCTTTAGACCCATGAATACTATCTATAACCCGTCTCCACAATTTATTTGGCTCTTTTAAATACCTCCAAACCCATTTTGCGTTAAAACACAAATTCATCGTATCAAGCGGGACAAGACCAAGACCACCCTCCTTAAACGGCCGGAGAACATTCTCCCGAGCCACCCAATGAATCTTTCTACCATCACCTTCACCCCCTCCCCCCCAAAGAAAGGTAAATCGAATTTTTTCCAACACTTCCAACACTTTCTTCGGGGCCCGATAAAGAGAGAAATAATAAGACGGGAGACTCTCCATAACCGACTTGACAAGCACAAGTCTCCCGGCAAAAGACAAATTACGAGCTTTCCACTTTGACAAACGAGAACGAAACACCGCCACAACATTGCTCCAATACTTTGCCAAGTTCATATTGGCTCCAACCATCAATCCAAGATAATCAAAGGGAAGATCGTTGACTTTACACCCCAAAAATTCAGCCCTATCAATAACCTCTTGCCGGTCGACGTTCACCCCAAACAAACCACATTTACTAAGGTTAACTTGAAGACCGGAAATAAGGAAAAAACACCAGAGAAGTCTCCTCATGTTGAGAAAATTCGCTAAGGACCAATCTCCAAGAAGCATAGCGTCGTCGGCAAAGAATAAGTGCGAGATAATGGGACCCCCATTCGGAAGGAGAATCCCGTGGAAAATACCCAAAATCTTCGCCTTTTCCATGATACAATGGAAAGCCTCCATAGCAATCGTAAAGAGAAACGGAGAGATTGGGTCCCCTTGTCTTAATCCTTTGTAACAAGTAAATTCCTCCGTAGGGGACCCATTCACCAACACCGATGTTTTCGAGGCTTCTAAAATGCCCCTAATCCAAGATCTCCACCGAGAATGAAAATTCATTTGCCTCATCATCTCATCAAGGAAATCCCAATCCAAGCTATCGTAAGCTTTATTGAAATCAATTTTGAACAAGAAAGCTTTTTTCTTATTCTTCTTCAACCATCCAAGGGATTCATTAATGACCAACGGCCCATCAAGAATGCTCCGATTCGCCACAAAAGCCATTTGAGGTTCCGAAATGATGGAACTCAACACTCCCTTCAAACGATTCGCTAACACTTTAGACACAACCTTTGGAATACATCCCAGAAGGCTAATTGGCCGAAAATCACCAAGGCTTTGAGGATCAGGAACCTTTGGGATTAGACAAATAAAAGAAGAGGAGCACCCCTTTGACAGCGTCCCATTGGCATGAAAATCCTCCAAAATACTCATGAAATCATCCTGAAACAAGTCCCAAAAATGACGAATGAACCTGAAATTGAAACCATCCGGTCCCGGGCTCTTATCCCCCCCACACATCCACACCGCCGCTTTCACTTCATCCAAAGAAAACGGAGTTATCAACCCCGAACACTGCTGATCGGTAAGCAACTTCACACCAGGACAACAGAAAGACGGTTTAGGAAAACCATCCCCTTTAAATTTATCCGAAAAAAATCGATGCACCTCTTTTTTAACCTCCTGAGGTTTCGATATCCAAACCCCATTAACCTTCAACCCACTAAACCGGCCCACCGCGCAACGAGAACGAAACAAACCATGAAAAAAACGAGAATTTTCGTCTCCCTCCATCGCCCATCGGACCTTGGCCTTTTGAGCCAGATCCGATTTCAGGGCAGCTTCCAAACCCAGTAAATCATTTTTATCTTTAAACCAAAGGCCCATTTCCAAATCAGAAAGTTGTCTACATTCAGAAAGCTCCTCCCACTTAGCAATATTCGAACACAGAGCAGACCTTTTGGCCCCCTCCCATCTTTTTTCTTCACAATTCCACACCTTGAGGAAATCTTTAATTCTCCTTAACTTAGAAGCCAACCGAAAATCCGGCCTGCCCCTCCCCTCAAAACCTTCCAGCGCAAAATGGACTACGTCCTCCATCCCCGTTTTAGAAAACCAGGACGAAAAAAATTTAAACGGGCACGGACCAAAATCAGAATCAGCCGACTTCAAAATTAGAGGATTATGATCCGACAGCCGACGAGGAGCCGCAGTGAGAATAGCATCCGGCCACTGCCCCAAAAACTCACCACAAACAAACACTCTATCCAGTTTGCTAAAACTTTTCCCATTACCAAAAGAGCAAGTAAATCTAGAGCCACCCATATTGTACTCGTTTAAACCAGCAGAAGCTATAAAATCGTTAAACACAGCCGCCCCCCCAGCGTCAAATTGAGAATTAAGTCTCTCTTCCGGGACTCGGACTTCGTTAAAATCCCCCGCCACCATCCAAAACCCTCTCCTCTCATTCATCACCCCCAGAATCTCGTTCCAAAGTATCCGTTTCTCCCGTAACGGTTGAGGGGCATACACGTTCATGACATTGATTTCGATATTGAATCCCAATAAAAAGCCCGAAATACAAAGGAAATTTTGATTCATCACCTGAGACGAAAACGAGAAGACTTTAGGATTCCAAACGGAGAGAATTCCTCCCGAATTACCACGCGACGGCACCGCTCTCCACTCGACCTCCCTGTTACCCCAAATTTTGTACACCAAAACATCATCCACAGCCTGCGATTTGGTCTCCTGTAAGCACAAGAAATTCACACGATACGATTGCTTCAATTCATTAACCCAAGACACTTTCGGATCCTCCCGGATCCCCCTACAATTCAAGCATAACAGATCCATCAAATTACAACTCTTGACGTCGCCTGTGCCACCACTTTGGGGATACGCTCTTCGCATCCTGAAAAATCCAGCCCTACACACCTACCAATCTCCATCACATTCGATGCTTCTTCCTCAACCCAATTGACCTCCTGATTAGCTTCCTCTTGAAATCTACCCCCAAAATCGCCCCCTGGCCTGAGACCAGAGACCCTAGAGAGAGACGGCGACGACTCCAAGGAACAATCCTCGGAGGCTCCATTACCACCCTTTTTTCTTAACACAAACCCTCTCAGCCTAGCTTCCTCACAGAACTCTAAAGAGTATGGGACCACCGAAACAAAAGAGCCCCTTGAGCCCACTTCATTAAGATCTGGAAATAACTTTATCATTTATCCTCGTCCCCGACCCCACCCCACCTCAAGAATCCAAAGTATCCATGTATAGAAATGTCGTAAAGATGAAGTCATGAAACAACTAGATCGTGCATCCCAAATCATAAGAACAGTGACAAGATACTCAACTCCCGAAACGAAAAAGTACTCTCATCCACGTCTATCCTCTGTGATTTTCCTCTAATCACTCCCCCAAAACCCTAGTTTTATTCAAATTCATTCCATCCCTCACAACATCACTTTCAACCAACCAAAAAACTTCGATCTCTACTTTCCTACTATTCAGAACGAAAGAAAATGAGGGATGCTGATGATCCGGTGATATCGACGCCCTTGATTTATCCTAAAAAGGAACCCCTAGATAATTACTACAGTAATAGAGGAGGCAGGTACAAGTTTTGGGCACTCGCCGCCATTATCCTCCTCGCCTTCTGGTCAATGTTGACCGGAACTGTCACTCTTCGCTTCTCCGCCGGCGATCTCAACCGTTTCTCCGACGATTTCTCCGCCGGTGGCTTCCCTATCCGCGATGACTTCGACACTCTTGTCCGTTTCCCCCTTTCTGTACCAATCAATCAATCAATCGATGATTTCTGTAATTAAACTGTTTGATTAGATTGATCTAATTGCTTGTTGTTTTGAGTAGGAAATCGAGGAGCGAGAGAAGATCGTGGAGCATATGTGGGATGTATACATCAATAGTGATCGGATCAAGTTGCCGGGGTTCTGGCAGGAAGCGTTTGTGGCTGCTTACGAGGATCTGATCAGCGATGCATCCGGATTGAGAGAAGCTGCTGTAACAGAGATTGCTATGATGTCTTTCCGCTCTATTGATCTCGACCTTCCTCCTCTCCCCCATTCAACGGTACATTTCAATATTCAACATTAATGTTGATTTTGCCCAAATCCTGGAAATTCTGGTGAAAATCTGTAATTTCTAGTCAAACTGCTCCAAAACATAACCAACCTAAACAAACATAAAACACTTCTAAAACCCCTAAAAATGGTATCTTTATGTTATAAGCATTGGTTATCTTGAGCCTTTGCATTCTAAGGGCCTTGCATTTAGGTCCAAGGCTCATCCTTTGTATGCGCCTGAGCCCAAAGATTCGTCCTTTACGCTTTGGCTGCTTCTTGCGCCTTTGACAACTGTGAGCACACACAATATTCTTCATAATTTAAATCTAGTCTCTTTCTAGTTGGGACTTTTAAGGTTCCTATCGTATACTAGTTTCCATACTTTTGGAGATTTGGGTTCCTTCTCACATTCTAGTTCCTTCATATTTTAGTTTCTATGTCAGCATAATTAAATGCCCAATGCTATAACCATGTAGGTTATCTTGAAAATAAAATTAAATCCAATATTTTTTCTCCTTACATCTTTCATGTGTTTGCCCGAGCATTCAACTCTTGGCACTCTATCGTATCGCGTTTCTGTCTCATCTTATGGTCTATATATGTGTGGATGTTAACTGAAGACTGATAATAATTAGAGGTGGAAATCGTGTCGGGTTGACTTCATTCTTGTCAAAGAAACTAAACCTTAATCCAGACATACATGAGACCCCAAACATGACTCATGTAACCCGTTACCTAAACAATTAAACGGGTTAGCGGGTTGCAAATGGGCTGTAATTAAGTTAAGTTGTAAACGAATTGTAATAAATGTGGATTAAATAGGTTGCATGGGTTGGCATGTTGGCTGTTGACCTACTTAGCGATATATATATATTTTAATCCTAAATTTAAAGGGATTAATAGGACGACGGATGACAGACGACCCGAATGCATCCTCTTTATCAAACACGCTAGAAATGACAACCCAAAACTTATTTTTGTCTCGTGTTTTAGGGCGCGTTGGGAATTGCCACCTCTATTATTGATAATATCATCATACACATGTTATCATGTTTTATATGCTCTTTTCTTTGATAAATCTTGTTCACTCATCATCGTTTGTTTTATTTTATTTCATCTGCATTTCAATTTTGCTTATATTCTCTATCCGGGCTGTATCAATGTCATGTTTTCGTCTTTGCAACAGAATTTACAAGAACTGCGTTTTGAGAGAACCACGGCAGAATAAGGTGTTTTATAACAGGAGGAATTAAACTATGATCAAATTCAATTCAAGAAGAACGTCACCGTTCATTTGTACAGATCAAAACTACAATTTCCTGTGAGTTAAAGGTAATTTCCGAGGAATCATAGCCGGTTTTTATGTGTTTTATACATGCCAGACATTTTTGTATTCATTTATATGTATGTTGTAATTTTTTCCTAAATTTGTTGTGAATTTATTTTCTGGAAATGAAAAAACATGTTTTTAAATCTGGTTGAGAATGTGTGCAAAATCCCCTCCATATGATCCTGGGGTTTCACACACGTTAGGTGCTCAACTGCTCATGTTGCCGGTTTTCGCATATATTTGGATCAAGTTAACTCGTGAGGTAAAATGTGCCAAGTTTGAAATCCAAAATTGATATAAAGTTATCACATCAAAAATCGACTTCAGTTCCGATTTAGTAAAGATCAAAGAAGAAGTTGGTATATACATTGATCAAGTCGAATCCGAATCTAATTTTACTAGACCTGGCAAATTCAACCCGCGTCTTCATTTATGGGTCAGGATGGGTAAAAATTATATAACTGATGGGTCAGGTTGGGTTAATTGATATTCTTTGAGGGTCATGTTGGGTAATTTCAAAAGTAAGAAATAGAACTTGCGGGTCAGGGCGGGTCAAGGCATAAACAGAGGGTTCTCAATCAATCGACCATGTAGCAACACTTTTTGAGCAACGATTGTACTCGATCCCGGACGATTGAAGCAACAATCGTACTCGACCATGGACGATTGGAGCAATGATTTTGGATGTCCAGATCCTCCTCAACCCTAGTTTACAGCAACTACAAAATCGAGGTTACGGAGGCGGTGGTTACGGAGGAAGGAGGTGGCGATGGAGGATATGGTGGTAATACACGAAACTGAGGTTGATACATCACTCCGAATTTAGTCTCTATTGTTCTTCGTGAAACGTTTAAATTCACTCTGAATTTTTTTGCTACTGTTCTTCGTGAAACATAGTTAAATTTGTGATTTTGTTATCCTCAATTGAAGCCTGGTCACGAACTCGCGATGGAGCTGGATAACAAGGAAGAGATCTGGTCGCGACAGTGAATCGGTGATGGAGATGGCGATGGCTACGTCATTGTGTTTTGAATGGATTTAGGGATGAAAATTGTGAGAAATTGAAGCCTGGTGGTAGTAGAGTTGTAGGTGGGGATGTATACGATGTTGAAGATCACAAATTTCCATTGAAATTGTTTCTGAAAATTGAACCAATTTCAAGAATTTTGGAAAAAAGCATACTTGATTAATTGGGATTCATCAAGCATTGGTATGTTAACTCTTAAAAGCTTCCTATAATTTCCGGATAATTTAGGTGATTTTTTTACACCGACCCGTTCTGACCCGCACCCGTCTTGACCCGCACCCATCTTGACCCGTCTTCAAATTGACTCGTTCTGACCCGCACCCATTCTGACCCGCACCCGTTCTGACCCGCAACCCAACCTGACCCGACCCGCCCAATTTGCCAGGTCTAAATTTTACCAA
>JBCNJP010000015.1:10024246-10130356 GCA_039602395.1 Deinandra increscens subsp. villosa | reverse complement strand
GGGATACGACAAGCGATAAAGGGTGATGTTATCACCTCATCGAAATAACATATTCTTAACATGATTTCAGTTTAGAACACAGGTTAAGTGTACTAAAAACCCAGATACGATCAACCATGACCCATTCTGACATGTAAACGAAAAGTAACAAGTATGTATCAGAAAGCGAAAACAAAGGACTTGATTTCTATTTTTTGCTAAGATGAGTCTGATTGTCAGAAACATGTCAAACTAGTGTGTCTAACACAATGTGTTTCGGGGGGTTTATATCTACCATCAATAGAGTGTACTCATAAGATGAAACCGACGGTTACTAGCTCTAATAATGCTGGCAAGTTTTCAAACATTTTGATAAACCATATTTACTCCATAAAACTCTGAGAAAAAATCATGAACTTTGTAGAAGATTACCAATGCCATATCCCTACACCTAGAAACACAAAAGGGAAAGAAAGTATAAGTGTTCTACAATGTAATGCCAGATTTAATCTTTGAAGAATGATCTGTGGTGTTTCTTATATGCTTTAATGTGGTTACAATATTATGTCCAAATAAAAAATTTGAAGTACAAAGAGATTTAATAGGGCACATGAAGACACTTATGCAGAGAAGAAAGGGTGACAGTATATTAATCAAATAACCTTACACAGGATTTGTACCTTTCAAGATGGTATAAAAAGATAATAATTATGTTGGACTATCCCCGCTCTTCAAAACCCATGCGGAATTTTGTGAAATGCACAATTCACTCAAGACCTGCATATAAAAAAAACAAACAGGATGCAAAAAGCAAGTGTTTCCGTCATCAATAACTCTGCATTACAAATAACCTAAGGCTAGACTAATAGAACATCAAGCAAGAAAAATATCACATGGGGAAATCTCACCTTTGAATACTCGGTGTTAGTTATATCCCTTTTTAGCTGCTCCTTGGCAGCTGCAAAGATGGTCGCCTTTTTGAGCTTCCCTCCAGGTGCGTCAGCAAGAAAAAGGTTTATGACAATATTCCTAATATAGAGAAACAAATGAGAAGATGTAATCACAGTTTAAAGTGTAACAAACAGAATAACCTTTTTAGGTTGAAGTTAACATCAGTAAATAACCTCAATTCGTCAAATTGAGGGTGATCTGGTGATGATCTTAAAACAAAGGATCCATGTATGTTAACAGCAACTTGAGTTAAGATTTTTTTAAGCTCTTCTTGAGGTGCATCTGCCGCTGCAGCTGCAGCTTTGGCTTCTCGAGTCCCTTTCCGTTGTGTGTTTTCAGAGACTGCCATGTCACGCAATCTTTGGCGTATTTGGTTGATGCTGACATCATCAGAGACAATCCGGCTAAGTAAATTTTTCATAAACATAAATTCTATAGTTCTATTATCAAAGAGAATTAGTCATTTATTTTATTTCAGTTGCATAGTAAAGATACAAAACAGATGTTTGCTTTGAATAATTAAATGATTATGAAAACATGCACACCTGCAAACCTTGTATGCTTGGAAAACTTTCTGAAGGGCCTTGGGTAATACTTCTCGAGTTTCATCTTGATTCACTGTTTTAGAAGGTATATTTGTGGTTTTTGGTGCAACAGTAGGTTTATTTGATGCTGAAGGGCGTCTATCACCAATACTACTAAATTTCGAGTTCTTTGGAAATAAAATGTCCATTAATTGTGGTTCCACATGATCCCAATTTTCCTTTTGACCCTTAACAATGTCGGGGTAAGTTTTGATAAATGAATCATCTGGGGTCTCTCTAAATTTCCAATCCCTAAAAGAATCTCTTTTTGCAGCAAATTCATCCAAAATGACTTTCATGGATTCGCTTAGCATAGTTTGTTTAGGTAACTGCGCTTCATGAAAAATAGGATTTTTGCTAAACTGAAGCATTGCATAGTTTCTGAGTAGAACCTCTCTTCCTGTATCAGTACGACACCTCAGTTTACTTTTTGCAACCCATAACCCTTGAACTAAATGAGCATGTTCCTTAAGGACATTGAAAATATCTTCATCAGTAGCATCTGGAGCTATGTGTTTAAGAGCGTTAAATCGATGTGCTGGAGGCCCCTATTGAAAATATAAATGTTAAAACAAATTTATGTTAAACAAACCACCATCCAATCAAAATTTATTTTAATCCACAATGGATATTATTGTAATCCCATTAACATATACTCCCTTGGTCCAAAAATAAATGCCCCACCTTTCTATTATAATTAGGCCAAAAAGAATGTTCACCAGTCAATTTTCCATTCTGCCCTTGATTACATTCTATTATTAATCTTTATTAGATTCATATCCCTAAAACTGTATGCACTTCAAAAGAGTAACATATGAAAATTAACTATTTAACAATGCCTAACTGTAAATTCCTAAAACTGTCGTCTGTCTAGCTAACACTTGTTCTGGGACGGAGGAAATATTCATATTGTACATGGATACAGGTATGGTGTTATATTCATGTCACGTCTGTTGGATAACCGTTTGTTAATTCAATAAATGATAAAGTTCTTACATAAGTTAAATTAATTGAAATTTGACTTGTTGTAACCTCTTTATCCTTGAATAAGCATAGGAAAAATTTGATTATTTATTATTGCAACTATAAGGGCGGTTGGTTCAGATAATTTTTTTGAAGGAATTGGAATTCAAAGGAATTGGATATTTTGCTCATTTAGTGGCTCTGTGAAATTTAGAGGGGCCAAAAAAAAAGTTCCGACTGGTGAAGCCAACCCAACCCCTTTTTAGGTGTTACCTACCCGCCCAACCATTTTGCTTTTCATAGACAAGATATAAAATTTGCTAAGTTCTAATCATTTGACAGAAAATCTACTTTGGGGTGTACAACATCCACCAGGAAATTAGTTTTATGCATTTTTTGAAGCAGATAAACGCTGTTATAAATAAAATTGAAGTTGTATGCTTCCTTGTAGGAAAAAACATTTCTTTGCGAAATGCATACAATGAAACAGACATAGGTTGCACTAACCTCAAGAAGGTGTTTCTTAAAACGCTCTTCCAGTGGAAGCTTGAGCAATGAGCTGAAAAATCAACCAATAAATTGCAATAACTATAATGTCTGCAACTCTGCATGTGTGTTTATGTACTCCAACAATAACATAACAATATAAGGAACAGAATATACACCTTCGAGATGACCTTTGGGGTCTGGGTTTGCCACTTGTGGTGGGACACAAGGAGTCAATATAATCAGACCTGCAACCAACATAAATTAAAGCAATTAATATCTGATATGCACATTCTTACATAGCAGAAACCGACTAAAATCAGCATAGTGACGTACTGACTCATGGAAAACTGTATTTGAGAATCTTGTTGTCCAACCATTTTTTCCACGTATTGACGTGACAATAGACTCATTTCACCATGGTACTTGAGAGGAATCCACTGCTGAACAACATAATACACCAACATGAAGTTAATTATATGTATAAATATATGTAAGTTACATGAAAAGAAACATGTTTTCCAGCCTAACCTATTAAAGGTATCACGATAAACAAACAATTGACTGGTGATATCTTTAAAAGAAGTGGGAAGAGGTTGAGGAGTGTGTTCTTACAAAAGTGAAAAAAAAAATGAAGAGCTTGAATATTACCATATAAAAAATAATAAACTTCTTTGAACCTTTTTAATAAAGGCATTCGCACATGTAAATTTATACACTCACACAACGTAATGAGAAAGGAAAAATATTAATATCAAGGTGAAATAAAGGTTTAATACCTCCTTAGTATCGGTGTTTTCTTCAGCTACAGCTCCTGGTAACTTGCCCTGAATAATTAACATCAGATAAACCAGAAAATTAACCTCACTGAGATTACACAAACATATAGCCAAATGCACATCTGGCTAGGTTTTTTGCTTAAGGATTAACTCTTAGCATTCTCATTTTACTGATTTTAGTCTGTTCTTTGTTCATTTCAAAAATGTCTTTCTACATTTGTAAATGGTAGTATCTATCTTAGATACATATGACATAATTTGGTTTGAAATCATCATATCCTGCAATAACCAAAGATGTAACATAAGAAAATAAGGGGAAAGGCGATGGAATGAAATCATGAATCTTTCAATAATATACAAGTGTAGTCTTCAACAAACTTCCCTAAAGTCGAAATTATGTATATCTAATGCGTTCTGCATAATATAACAGTAATATATTAGAAGAGGCATCAATGGTCAATTGTTGACTAGCATCTTTTACATTGATGATTTTTACCACTGCTCCATTTTAATTGTAGCAGCACTGACAACAGAACAAAGTATATATCGCATAAGTCTTTAAGAATTCAAAGAGATACTAAACCTGTTTTTTGACTTGCTTTATAGCTTTTTCATTCTTCGTAGCCTCCTCATCACGGGTTGTATTCGAGTTCTGAGGCTTAAGATGTTGCATTGAAGGTCGCAGCTGCACAGCCGCATGAACAGGGTTGAGGTGCAACTGCAAAAGAAATTGTGAAAGATGTGTTCCATCACTACACCAATATGTAACTTTCATCCAATGTTAAACCTCATTTGTGTGTGCGCCTATAATACTTATAATCTTGGCATAGAAGGTGAAAATGAACAAAAAACACACACCTCGTTGCCGATTAGAATCCCTACAGCATAACCACTTGCTGCCGGTGGCTTCCATGAAGTTGACAGCACCTAAATATATTCGATAACATCATATTACAAACATACGAAGATACAAAAAGCATCTACTGAATAAAGATTAAAGACAGACCTGCTTTGGCATTGCTTTCTCATCATGAAAATCAGCATCAAAATTCTCGGACTCAGCTTGAATAGACATTTCCATCTCCACCTCTGCAGTTTCCGGTTTCACTCTAACCTGCAAAAATAGATCATTCAAATACATCCATAAATCAAAACCAAAAACCATTGAAAGTCATGAGGCTTTTAAAGTATCAAAAGTTTAAGTGTTGTATACTTACCACCTCGCACCTCTCCTCTAGTTCATAAGGCCGCCAACATGGTCTTAGAGGATATTGCAAAACATATAGCTGCAGAAAATAACTTACTTCAAAATCAATATGTTTGAATATGCAAAAACAATTATAATTACATTTCTAATAGTAGTACAAATGCGGATCTTAATTTGAAACTGTAAATGTTAACCTTAGAATTGGAATCAACAGAAGAACTGAAGAACACGTCGATTTCTCGAACAACTTGATCTTCCTTATCTTGCTCCAGATCACCGTCTATTTCCATGTCCTTCGCATCAGTATCGTTTTTCACGCTACCATTAGCGTCATGGGAAGCAGGAACAGTATCTGACGGTTGCTCAATTTCAGTTTTGGCGGAGGCTGAAACAACTGGTGGCGGCAAATCATCTAACTCCACCTTAGGAACAGCGACTGAAGTCGGTTCGGATGAAGGATTCGATGCATCCGGTTCGGTTTTGGGTTTAGCAACGGGTTTAAACTTAGAGTTTTTAGGAGCGAACTTCCCTGGCTTCGTCGCCGGTGCCTTTGACGGACCATCGAGGTCATCGAAATCGATATCCATGGCGTCGCGTGAAGAATGAAAATGGTGGTGGTGTGGATTTCAATCTGTTGCAGAAAACCCTAGATAAACCCAAGAGAGGAAAATTTGAACATGAAGAAATGGAGTTCGATGGTTGATTGGGTTGAAGAGGCGATGTCGGCTATTAGGGCTTTAATTACTGAGTTCGCAGCCTATTATTAGTGTTGGTTTAGGTAGCTTCGATCGAACCCAGGTCGTTGGGAAGAAGGAGGCCTGGACGGACAGAGGCTCATATCGATCGGTCATTGGGCTCGGTTTTTTTATGAACCGCAAACACAAATCCACTAATATACTTCTAAATTACACGAAAAATGTCATTATTTTGGATTAAATTCATGACACCCATCTAAGAGGCTTACACTTTTACCAATTAGGCTAGTATATTTCAGTAGGAGCGAGTTACAGTTTTTAAATTTTTTTACGGTATGGTTATTTAGACTATCTGCAGCGGATGGAGCCTCTTAATGGGGCATTTCGTGACACTGTGGCAAGGGGCTTCATGAGGAAATGAGATGTAGTGGGTGGAGTTCCATAAAGCCTTTGTATTATTTTTTTTAAATGGACCAATCAGATTAAACCCTTAAAAATGGATCAATCAGAATAGGAGAGAGAAAGAGAGGCACAGCGTTATGTGCATAACGATTGAGAGGCAAAATGAGCGCTATAGATTGTAGGGGTGTGCAAAAATCCGAAAAAACCGACTCGAAACCAAAATAACCGAAAAAACCAAACCGAAAAAACCGAATCCAAATAGAAACCGTTGGATTTGGATTGAAGTTTTCTAAAATCCGAAGTTTCGGATCAGTTTCAGTTTTAACTAAAAAGAAAATCCGAAAAAACCGAACCGAGCCATTTAATTATTGAAGGGTTTCAAATTAAATTTTTATTTATAATCAATGGGATCTTTGAGTCTTCGTGATTTAATCCTTATGCAACATTAATTTTTGTTTGAATTTCATTTGAGTGTTTGAGATTAGATCTTTAAGAATTTGTTTGATTTTGAATTGTTATGCAACATTATGGATCCTTGAGTCTTTGATATTAAATCGTTAAGGATTTGTTTGAATGTATTTGTTTGTGATTAGGTCATTTTGCAACGTTATGAATTTTAAAGTTTTATTTTGAATGTTATTAGTAGTCAGTTAATCTATAATTAAAAAATAAGTAGACCAAAATTTAATATTATTAGCTCAAAATTTTGTATGGATTTGAATCCGAAAAAACCGAATCCAAACCGTAAAAAACCGAAATCCGAAATCCGTGAAACCGAAACAACCGAATCCGAATGGATTTGAAAATTGTAAAAACCGAAGTTCGGTTTTGGATTCGATTTTAGCCAAAATCCGATCCAAACCGATCCATGCACACCCCTAATAGATTGGGTGTATAGTGGAATTAGGATGCCATGAGACGTTATTAGCCCCATAACGTCCCATTACACATAGCCTTAATAAAGATAGTTAAATCAAAGCGCGTGCATTGCACATAAAGACAATATGATCATTTTACTTGTTTGGGATCTTGTAATAAGTAATAACTCAAACACGTATCTCTTAAGAAAAATAAATCTTATCCGTAACCCTAGCGCCACACATCCTTCCGCTTCATTTTGCCTTGCACATAAAGAAAATATGATCATTTTACTTATTTGGGGCCTAATACCAATCAAGACGAAGATCGAAAATATGAATTATTGTAATCGAAACCTATAACTTTATCAAACGGTGAGTGTCTTGTTGGTTCAGGTATTTAATCAATCAATTATGAAGTTGACTAAATGACCAAAGATTTGGAGTAAGGATGTCTTTACAAATAAGGGTGTTCATCGAATCAAATTCGAGTTATTCGAATTGACTTATTTGAATTTTAAAAATTTTAAAACTAAATTCAAATTCGATTAAAATTCACACAATGCAATTTTAATAAGCTTGTACGAATTCGGCTTTATTTGAATAAACCAATACGTAGTTAAAACAACACACAAATTTATCAAAAAAAAAATCCGAACAATTCCTAGTCTAACTTCTAAAATCCATCTATCCTGCCATCTACAGGTTTAGAACCTCTGACCTCTCAAAGGAGGAGCACATCTGGTACCAACCAAGACAAGTCCCGATAGTTATTAAGTAAATATCGTTAAGTAATATCTAACTTACACATAATACTTGAAGGTTTCTACATTTAATAAGTCAGATGTTGATTACAAATCGAATCCGAATACACATGATAACCATCTAAAATCACCAACAAGTATTAGCATATTCTTACTTTTCAAAAGCTATTATGGTGATAAATGGTAAAATAGTTGCACTTTTACACTGACATCAAGTGCCATTTAATCTAGCTCATCCCTATCATCAACACTTAATAAAAATTTAACACCTTTAAAACTAAAATGGAACTGAAGTCGATTTTGATGTGATAACTCTATATCAATTTTGGATTTCAAACTTAGCACATTTTACCTCACGAGTTAACTTGATCCAAATATATGCGAAAACCGGCAACATGAGCAGTTGAGCACCTAACGTGTATGAAACCCCAGGATCATATGGAGGGGATTTTGCATACACATTCTCAACCGGTTTTAAAAACATGTTTTTTCATTTCCAGAAAATAAATTCACAACAAATTTAGGAAAAAATTACAACATACATATAAATGAATACAAAAATGTCTGACATGTGTAAAACACATAAAAACCAGCTATGATTCCTCGGAAATTACCTTTAACTTACAGGAAATTGTAGATTTGATCTGTACAAATGAACGGTGACATTCTTCTTGAATTTGATCCATGGTTTATAGTTTAATTCCTCCTGTTATAAAACACCTTATTTTGCTGTGGTTCTCTCAAAACGCAGTTCTTGTAAATTCTGTTGCAAAGGCGAAAACATGACATTGATACAGCCCGGATAGAGAATATAAGCAAAATTGAAATGCAGATGAAATAAAATAAAACAAACAATGATGAGTGAACAAGATTTATAAAAGAAAAGAGCATATAAAACATGTGGTAACAAGTGTATGATGATATTATCAATAATAATAGAGGTGGTAATTCCCGACATGCCCCAAAACACGAGACAAAAATAAGTTTTGGGTTGTCATTTCTAGCGTATTTGATAAAGAAGACGTGTTCAGGTCATCTATCGTCCTATTAATCCCTTTAAATTTAGAATTAGATAAAATATATAGCTAATTAGGTCAACAGCCAACATGCCAACTCATGCAACCTATTTAACCCACATTTATTACAATTCGTTTACAACTTAATTACAACCCATTTGCAACCCGCTAACCCGTTTAATTGTTTAGGTAACGGGTTACATGAGTCATGTTTGGGGTCGCATGTATGTCTGGATTAAGGTTTAGTTTCTTTGACAAGAATGAAGTCAACCCGACACGATTTCCACCTCTAATTATTATCGGTCTTCAGTTAACATCCAAACATATATAGACCATAAGATGAGACAGAAACGCGATACGATAGAGTGCCAAGAGTTGAATGCTCGGGCAAACACATGAAAGATGTACGGAGAAAAATATGTGGATTTATATTTATTTTCAAGATACCCTACATGCTTATAGCATTGGCATTTAATTATGCTGACATAGAAACTAAAATATGAAGGAACTAGAATGTGAGAAGGAACCCAAATCTCCAAAAGTATGGAAACTAGTATACGATAGGAACCTTAAAAGTCCCAACTAGAGAGAGACTAGATTTAAATTATAAAGAATATTGTGTGTGTTCACAGTTGTCAAAGGCGCAAGAAGCACCCAAAGCGTAAAGGACGAATCTTTGGGCCCAGGCGCATACAAAGGATGAGCCTTGGACCTAAATGCAAGGCCCTTAGAATGCAAAGGCTCAAGATAACCAATGCTTATTACATAAAGATACCATCTTTAGTGGTTTTAGAAGTGTTTTATGTTTGTTTAGGTTGGTTATGTTTTGGAGCAGTTTGACTACAAATTACAGATTTTCACTAGAATTTCCAGGATTTGGACAAAATGTAGCTGGAGCGACATGACAATATCTATCTATGTAACATTTCAGGATTTTCACTAGAATTTCCAGGATTTTCACTACAAATTAAAGATAAGAATACTGATAAACTGTTTAACCTTAGACAATATCTATCTATGTAACATTTCAGGTTTAGGTAAACAGTTGAAATGAATCCATAAGTCAACATTAATGTTGAATATCGAAATGTACCGTTGAATGGGGGAGAGGAGGGAGGTCCAGATCAATAGAGCGGAAAGACATCATAGCAATCTCTGTTACAGCAGCTTCTCTCAATCCAGATGCATCGCTGATCAGATCCTCGTAAGCAGCCACAAACGCTTCCTGCCAGAACCCCGGCAACTTGATCCGATCACTATTGATGTATACATCCCACATATGCTCCACGATCTTCTCTCGCTCCTCGATTTCCTACTCAAAACAAAATAAGCAATTAGATTAATCTAATCAAACAGTTTAATTACAGAAATCATCGATCGATTGATTGATTGATTGGTACAGAAAGGGGGAAACGGACAAGAGTGTCGAAGTCATCGCGGATAGGGAAGCCACCGGCGGAGAAATCGTCGGAGAAACGGTTGAGATCGCCGGCGGAGAACCGAAGAGTGACAGTTCCGGTCAACATTGACCAGAAGGCGAGGAGGATAATGGCGGCGAGTGCCCAAAACTTGTACCTGCCTCCTCTATTACTGTAGTAATTATCTAGGGGTTCCTTTTTAGGATAAATCAAGGGCGTCGATATCACCGGATCATCAGCATCCCTCATTTTCTTTCGTTCTGAATAGTAGGAAAGTAGAGATCGAAGTTTTTTGGTTGGTTGAAACTTGAAAGTGATGTTGTGAGGGATGGAATGAATTTGGATAGAACTAGGGTTTTGGGGAGTGATTAGAGGAAAATCACAGAGGATAGAGGTGGATGAGAGTACTTTTTCGTTTCGGGAGTTGAGTATCTTGTCACTGTTCTTATGATTTGGGATGCACGATCTAGATGTTTCATGACTTCATCTTTACGACATTTCTATACATGGATACTTTGGATTCTTGAGGTGGGGTGGGGTGGGGTCGGGGACGAAGATAAATGATAAAGTTAGTTAAAGGAGAGTGGTGAAGCTCCCTTTAAATACAACGATAAATTAATGTAATTTACTTTGGCATTTGTTATTAGGTTGTAGCTTAGTTTCGACGTCCAACAACTCTATTTCTTTATTTTCAACGCGTTCACAAACGAAGTAACACTCCATTTAAACATGCCTCGTTCTTTTATGAAAGACGGGGTTGTTAACTATGTGTTTTGCATCCATGTTGTCACATAACAGAATTGTGAGGCTATCTTGACCAACACAAAGATCATGTAACAACCATCGCATCCAAAGAATCTTGTTAGCGAGGTGGCCATGGCCGGATATACTGCCTTTGCTGATGATCTAGACATGACAGCTTTTTCCAAGAAAGAGGGGCACCTCCAATGAGTACTGAGTAGTAGATACCCCGTTCTGGACCTCCTAGTACCCGGGCATCCTAACCAATTTGAGTCAGAATACGTTATTAGGTTAGTTCCCGTGCCATTGGTAGAAGTATGCCTTGTCTTGGTGTTGTCTTTAAGTATCGAAGTACACGTGTCGCAGCGTCCATATGGCTTTGTAGTTCATCTACCACAAATTGACTGAAGACATCAATTGAGTGTGTGATGTCAGGATGAGTAGCTTGAAGGCAGAGTAGTCTACCTATTAGCCAACGGTAAAGGCAGGAATCCAAACGTTCTTCTTGTCTCCTTAGTTAAATTTTGTGTCCTGCTCCATGGGGAAGGCACTGGGTAGACAACCAAGCATCCAGTTGTCCTTGAGTATGTCGAGAACATACTTTCATTGGCTAAGGACTAAGCCCTCTTTAGTCCTTTCCACCTCGAATCCCACAAAGTACTTGAGAGCCCCAAGATCTTTTTTATTTAACCTTTCATTTAGGAACTCCTTTGTTTCTTTGATTTTTGTCGTATTGTTTCCCACAAAAATTATGTCACGACATAGATTAGATCCGCCACGAAGTTTCTTGATCACTGAGAATGAATAAGGAGTGATTCGCCTTGGATTGCTGGAAGTCGTAGCTAAGTAGAGCCGAAGTGAACTTTTGGTACCAATTTCTTGAGGCCATGGAGGAACGCATTACTAACGTCAAGTTGATGTACTGTCCAAACTCTTTTGATTGCAACAACTAATAAAGTCCGCACCATTACCAGTTTAGCAATAGGTGTGAAGGTATCATGAAAGTCTACTCCCTCCATTTGTGTAAACTCTTTTGCCACCAATCTTGCTTTGTATCTCTCCACCTCAACTTGTACACCCATTTGGAGTCTATGACACATTTTCCTTGGGGAAGGCCCTTGAGTCTCCATGTTTCATTGGCTGTGAGGGCTTTTATTTCACGTTGCATGACCTTTCTCCAATTCTTGTCACGTATGGCCTGATTAAAAGTTTTAGGCTCATTGTTCATAGTAACGGCCGTCAAAAAAGCTTTGTGAGCATTTGATAATTTATTATAAGAATATAACTGGCAATAGAATGTACCGTTGAAGAATTTGAGATCTAGTGTTTCCCATTCCCGATGGTGCGGCTAGGGAAGACAAAAATGTGTTATTGGATGTCATATTTAAAAAGGTGCGTTGGGTGATTTGGAAGAGCCGAAATGATTTAGTGTTTAACCGTAAATAGAGCCGAACTGTGTGATTTTAATTTTTAATGCTTTGGTTGTAGTTTTTTTTAAGGGTTGGACTAGCGTCTTGCTGCTTGATTACCCCTATTATTTTGCCTTCGTGCTCAATAAAGTCGTCGTTAAAAAAAATCCTTAACGAACTATCACAACAGTAATATTATTTTATTTTAGAATATAAAAAATGAAATAACGTTAGAATTTGTTTATGCTTTGTAGGGCTAACAATTTTGGCACGGACACAAAAACACGACACGAAACACGACAATGTTAACATGTTTTGTGTTTGGGCTTAACATGTTTTGTGTCGTTAACATGTCGATCTGTTAAGACCTGCTAATTTTCGTGTCTTAACAGGTCGAAACCTGTTAACCTGTTAAGACACGTTTATATTTATTAATAATATATATATATATTAAATTAAATATTAAAGATATATTAAAATTAGATTATTATGTAACGTCTCTAAAAATTCTATTCCATTTCTGTCATAACATACACTCATACATCTCTCAATACTTAAACCCGTTAAAATACAGGTCGTGTTCGTGTCTAAACAGGTTGAGTGAAACATATTTTATCGTGTCGACCATCGATTAGTTAAAATTTAGTGTCTAATGGTGGGAGGTATGCTTGCCTAAGGCATGCTTTAGGCATAAAATTGTGACCAATGAGGTGATGCCAATAAGAGAGAGAAGATTGATGTAGAATTGATGATTTGGTAAGGGGTATACTTGCCTAAGGTATGGTTTAGTCATGGATTTGAAGAAAAAAAAGTTAGTAGCCGTTGCATGTGCAACGGTCGAAAATTAACGGGCAAAAATCTCGGCATCAATCGGCGAAAGAATGCCGTTGGGGGGAGATTTTTATACCGATGCCGCGGATGCCGAGGTGCTCGGTATACATGCCGAGCTCGACATCAATTATGCCGAAGATTGCCGATGTACACAATCATGTACACCGCCCACCCTAAACATGTTTTATCGTGTCGACCCGTTAAAATACAGGTCGTGTTCCTGTTTTAAAAACTAGACACGAAAAGTTTTTATGTTATATTCGTGTTTAAGACCAATCATATCATGTTTTATCATGTCGCGTCTGACACGATTTACCAGCCCTAATGCTATGAACAAGTGAACAACGATTTAGGTCTAGGTGATGGTCAAAGACTTAAAATTGACTATTTTGATATTTTTACAGCTGACGAAAAGAGAGAACACTCACCGTGCAAAACCCAACAACTCCCCAACGGCATGAAGTGTCCGTACTGTGCGGCGGCGCAGGGGCGGTCCGCCACCACCTCCGCCGGTAGATTCATCACAGAGTGCATCTCCTGCGGCCGCGTCGTGGAAGAACGCCAAACCCAATCCCACCACCTCTTCCACATCCGTGCTCAAGACTCTCCTCTCTGCCTCGTCACCTCCGACCTCCCCACGCTCCCCCACTCAATCACCGACCAGATCCCCCACCGCCACCACCGCCGTCCCCGCCTCCGACGACGAAGAAGAAGACCCCTTCGAACCTACGGGATTCATAACCGCCTTCTCCACCTGGTCACTCGAACCCTATCCGGTCTTCGCTCGATCGTCTCTCTCGTTCGCCGGTCACTTAGCGGAACTCGAACGCGTCCTCGAAACGACGTCGTCTTCGTCAGCTTCTGGCCCCTCGGTGGTTGTGGATAACCTTAGGGCTTATCTTCAGATAATCGATGTTGCTTCGATTCTAGGGCTGGATTGTGATATATCCGATCACGCGTTTCAGCTTTTTAGGGATTGTTCGTCGGCGACTTGTTTGAGGAATCGGAGCGTGGAGGCACTCGCCACCGCCGCGCTAGTGCAAGCTATTCGAGAGGCTCAAGAGCCTAGAACACTACAGGTATGTAACTTTCTTCTGTTTGATTCAATTGAGAGTTTCAAATTCATACCAATGAGGATGAAAGCTAATTTGTATTGATTTTTGTTGCATTCTGCTTCGCAATTTTCGGAGATATAAGGATTTTGAGATTAGGTTAGAGAAAACTGAGTGATAAATCAAATTTCATGTGTACTACAGGAAATCTCAATTGCAGCAAATTTACCACAGAAAGAGATTGGGAAGTACATCAAGATTCTTGGGGAAGCTTTGCAATTAAGCCAGCCATTAAACAGCAATTCCATCTCGGTGCATATGCCTAGATTCTGCACTCTTCTCCAGCTTAATAAATCTGCCCAGGTACTATTCTGATAGTCAGTTGAGAATTGATTAGGACATAGGTGACATAGCAATATATAGTTATAATCCTGTTTTTTTTTTTTCTTTTCCAAGTCAATTATGTTTTTGTGGTTCTGTTTACAAATTCAAGTAAAGAAGAGGGCAAAAGCTTTGATGTAATTTTAAACCCCGGGACATGTGTTTCTCAAAACAAAACTTTTGACTTCTCGGGTCAAAGACTTCATTCCGTCCTTGGTTTTATAAAGCGTGGCCTGAGGCTTAAGGCAATTGGAAAAATGTATAGGGGACTTGTAGGTGGCACTTCGTGCACATATAGGTCAAAATTATGGTATGTAGGAGTCTGATAAGTTAAAATGACCAAAGGAAAGGAGTGATTATGAATGGTTTTACGTGATAAAAAGGCTAATATGTAAAACACATGAGAGAAATGCAACTTCTGGTTGTACATAAAGCTTATATGGTTAAACACGGAGCAATATCTCGCATACATGCAGCTCTCGCCTTGGCTTATGGGATAAAAAATCCTCAGAGTGCCTTGCATTTTCTAAAACCAAGATTCAAACAAAGAACTCACAATACTATTTATCTATCTATCTATTTTGCATTAGCATGACTATAAGCTGGTGGTGAAATTCTTGTGGTTCTCAAGTTTTCTCAGTGTTTTCTTGTTACATAGGTATTTTTAGACATCATAAGATTTTATTCTTTTTGGAAGGAGTATAAAGTTCTGTTTAGTTTAAACAATTGTGACTTGCATAATCTTCAAACCTTCTTAATTGTACACATTGTACACACAAAGAGAGATAGATTAGGGTGTTCTAAGAGAAGTAATTATTTGACTACTCTAGGTTAGCTTAATAGGAGTTTGTGACTGTAATCAAAACCACACTGGTACCATACCACTATATTGGCTCACAGCTACCAATAACATTTTCTTTGCAACTGTTAGACCATGAGTATTGTACCTCCAGTTTGTAGTATTTGTGGCAGTTTCAACCCATTTACTTGTAAACGGGTTGATTTGGTTATGTTATTTCTAAGAGGTTAAATGGCTAAAATCAGGAAATAATAAAGCTTTAAAAGGAAACGGTTAAACAGTTATACTAACGCATACAACCTTCTAAGTCTTTGTATTAGAAAAACTAAAGGATTCTTGTAAAAAGTCAGATGATTGAAACTTGATCTAATGGACTGAACCAAGGTTCAATAGGGGTTTACTCTCCTATTACAAGAACTTCATAAACGAAATGTATGCTCCTAGAATTAAAGTAAAATCAAACTTATATAGACCTAAACAAGCTATCATCAATTACTAATCCCCCCCCCTCCCCCCCCCCCCCCCACACACACACACACACAAACACTAACTCACTAGTTTGAAATTGATTTGACGAAGAAAATGGCTTCACTTGTTCTTGAATCTTCCATGACTAGTCAAGAGAATTATTTGACTGGGTTTTGGGTTATTCATGGGGTCCAATTTTTATGCGGTTCAAGAATGTTCGTACTTTCGTTTGGTGACTTGTCCTCAGACCTCAGGTCAATATAGAGCAGTGCATGTGAATGTTTGCTGACCTGTATGATCGTATCATTAACCCAACATTCGACCACCCTAGCTTGATGTGGCCGATCTCTTTCACCTCCTTTTTTGACCCATACCCCTTTATGGGAAGGCTTCCACGGCGGGCGCCATTTGAGTCTTCCAGCGGTGTTCAGGCTGGTTTCAATGGGCACCACACATGCCCCCTTCACTTAATGTTCTAACTACTAACAACCAAAACAATTTCTCTGTATGTTTCTGGTGTTCTTACCTCGAACTCTATGGACTCCTTCAAGCCTTCTTAAAATGCATTATGTTCACATTTCGTGGTTATCTTTGGGTTGTCTTCATTATCTGCCTATATAAATTCAAGTAAAAAGAAGAAACAATAAAGACCCCTCTAAAGATGATTTAATTAAGCAATTGCCCTCTCAATTGAATTGTTAATTTTTTGTTTTAATAAAAGCCATGGGCAGCCATTTCAACCCATTAATTATTAATGGGTTGATTTGTGTAGTGTTGTTCATTTCTGAAAATGTTCAAATATATTAACTTCAGGGGAACACTTTAAATGGGTTGAAAGTCTATAACGTTTATTTTTAATGCATATAACCCTCACTTGATATTAATTTCACCTACACCATTAACATATACTTTTCTTGGAACACAAACAACAATGGTTGCATGCACACATGCAGATTCTTGTCTAAAATTAGATATGTGCTCTAATACTCGTGTACCAATGAAATTCACTTCTTCAAGGGTGATCGTCTCAACAAGACCAAGCAAACTTTTATAACTTTGTTTGTGATCCATAGCCGTATGATCTCCATAAGAAAACCCAAATTATTACCCAAAACATTCTCAGATACATTGTCGTCATCACTAGAAATGTCACCGGAGCTTCCTCCTTGACCAGATTTGTTGGTGTCGGTGGGCCTTTAGGCTCATCCTGAGGTTTCTTGTCATCCATCCAAGCCTTGATCTCTGCAATATCCTCCTTTAAGGCTATCAGAGGGTCTAACTGGGTTCCAATGGCTGCTAATTGAGCAGTGAGCGTAACCGTATAATTGGTGATGGTAGATTCTGAAGCATCTTCTCCTTTGTTTCCCAGCAATGGAACCAAATGATAGAATCTGAGATTTAAGGGATGAAAAAGTCGGATGATTGATAATTAAACTAACCTAATTCTAGAGGGGTTTATCAATATGATTTTGTCAAAATTATATCTACTGCACAATTTATATAATTTCAAGGTGATTTTTTTTAGTTTCAGCTCGACCTGAAAAATACTAAAATAACTATTTTGACCCGTATCTGCCCAAATTGTCACCTCTATAGTCCAGCTTTAAATTTTCTGAATTCTGTAAAAACCATAACTTTGCAACCTTTTTTCAGGAGCTTGCAACTCATATTGGTGAAGTTGTGATCAACAAGTGCTTCTGTACACGTAGAAACCCGATCAGCATCTCTGCAGCCGCCATATATTTAGCCTCACAACTCGAAGACAAACGCAAAACACAAGCAGAGATTTGTAAGGTGACCGGACTTACAGAAGTCACGCTTCGTAAAGTCTACAAAGAGCTTTTAGAAAACTGGGATGACCTTCTTCCTTCAAATTACACACCTGCCATACCTCCTGAGAAAGCTTTTCCATCTGCTACAATTGCTACCGGACGTTCTTCTTCAACACCCAGAACCAATGATGGTGTCGAAACTGAAATTAAACTTGTAGAAAGTAGAGATATCACTAATATTGAACCGTGGAAGTTTCAAAGTCAAACTGTCACAAGTACACATGAATTGGATATAGATGTTGGTGGTGGTAATACACGAGCGTGGCCTCTACCGGTGCCTTCTTCTCATGCCAATGCTAGATCTATCCACAACCCGGATGTGCTTTCGGGTATCGGAGACCTTAACAGACATGGTAATGATAATAGAAGTTGATGTTTCTTTGTTTGCTCATGCAAATGTTGTACATAGTTTTATTTGTGTTTTCTTCTAATGTTACTTTGGATTTCTATGGCTCTTTTTGTTTGTTTTTGATTGTGCATGTATATGTTGTAACCTTGTCTTCAGAGACCTGCTATTGCTTACCTTTGTTTATCTATTTGCATACGGGTTCCCTTTTTTTAAGGTCAGAGAGGTCAGGTAAAAAAAATACATAAAAATTACATTAATAGGTGGGGTTAAACGGAACAGATCAAAATGCTCATGATTTCCAACTCACTATTGACTTTGAAGATGGTAAATCAATAATCTTGATTGTGAGTATCTTCAATCGGGTTCTAGTCGGTAGTCACTACCACTCAGATACCTGAAGAATTTTTAAATTACTTAGGATAAATATACCACTCTCTATATCTTGCAAAATTTGAACCCTCAACCTTTTGGTTGTGAGGCATACCACTTAAATATTAAGGGTAAGAGCAATACGCCGACTACACACTGCGAGGGAGATGACATGGATTATGGTGGAGTATGGGGACACCGCTGCACTCACTGCGGCGCCGCACCAGAACTATCCCCTGCGGCCACCGAGCACCGCATAGTGCCTCCTCTTCTCTCTATCTCTCCTTTTCTTATCTCTCCTACTTATTATTATTATATTATTATAAAAAGTGTAGGAAAGTGTGGTGTGGTATTATGGGTAAAGTATGAAAGTGTGGGATGATGATGTGACGATGAGATGGAAAAAAAATATAGTGTGGGTATTGCTAATACCAACCCTCATCCACCATCTAAATTTAATAAAAAACTATTTAAAATTAATTTAAAAAAATATACAGCTACACTCATTTTTCTCATTCCCGTGACCACCCTTGTGATTTTATGAAAAATTCATGACGTGTCGCTACTCAAAGTATGGGTGGAGTGGCCTCATTCATGGTATCTAATATATCTTAAAGTCTTATTTTTTACTTCGCGTAAGAATTTAAGGGGTAATATACGCCTCATCTATGCCCTCTCGTCATTAACCCGCCACCACACCCAAATGAGATTGGTGATTGCTCTTTCATAAAATCACAATTTGATCAAGTATAAGTTTATTATGAGGTATTTAAGAATAACAATTGATTTTATAAGCAAGGGACAATTTGACGGCAAGATAATGAATGATAAAAAATTATAAAAGTTAGTAGTACATATGGTATTTTATTTTAGTAGCAGAGTTCTAATAATATATCATTTTACTTTAATAAAAATTAAAATAGTTTTTTTTTTTTTGAACGGCAAACACTCGGTTACTTGGGGGTCTCATCCTGACAAACGATGCTACCCACGACACGCTGCGACTACAGGCCGTGCGAGTAACCAAGACCCTCTATGTTGCACATCCATCCCAGAGGAAACCCACCGCCTTAAGGCCCACTGTGGTAAAACCTCTGACCCACCTCTATTTAATTTTAATTCATCATTCATTTTTTTCTGTCCGGTGGGATTTGAACCCTTGACCTCTACTTTGAAAGGCAAGGGTATATCCACTCCACTAAAATTAAAATAGTTGTCGTAATCATCGCTATAAACAAAGACATTTGCATTGGCTTTCCCGAATCAAGTTCCGCGAAAGTTGACCCATAAAAAAGATTTTGCAGCGGGTCTACCAAGTGCTGTGAAACTGAAAAGCGCACGTCTTCAGTTCCTTTCTCCCTCTCGTTTCCATGAACTGAGGTATGCCGATTACGATCATATAAATCTTAATTCCGATTCATCCTATTGTTGTTAGATCGATCAACTCAATTCTATTTCTATAATGTCATAAATGCTCTCATCTAGGGTTTTAATTTTTCAATTTCGCTATGCGTTTAGGTTATTTTACAAATTGAAGAATATCTCGTTGAAGAATATCTTTAAACTAAACGGTTTTACATTGAAGAATATCTCGTTGTTCATTGATCTTTGTTCTATGATCCAGAGTTCAATTTTGACGTCTTACTTTTCAACTTCGAATTTTATTTTATTTTTCCACTTTTGCTTTTAATCGCTTCTCTGTTTCAATCATTGATTCCGTTATTAACATTCATCTTTTGTTAACATTCATCTGTTTCAATTGCCTTCGTCCTGGATTTGTGAAAATTATGTTGTAAACTTTAACAATTCTGCTAGTTATACGATTATCATATCTATAAGGTATCCAAGTGTATGATAATGGTATAAGTAGGGTTTATTCTGTTATAGATGTACTTGACTCTTAGTTTATCATGTTATTCTTAAGGTTGATTAGGTTTTATTTTCTTATATATTGCTCATTGTAATTCATCTGTAAAACACAATGAATATACAATTACTCTTCCTAGTTTATGTCTCTGTTTGTAGAGTGGAGAGTATTAATCTGGGTAGCATGGCTGAAGATACTGCGAGTTCTGTTATTAATGTTCACTTTTTTTTTTTAATGAAAAAAATGAGTTCACTTTCTTTAATGCCCAAATGCTAATGGGATAGGTTATCTCAAGTAGTAATTTGAGATAATAATTTTAGTCATGAACGTGAAACAAATTATTTTCGGGTGTTTTTAATCTGTTCTCGTTTGGGAGAAAATAAAGGGTAAGCTAAGAGAGAAGATAGTGAAAGAAAAGGCTAGTAACTTGTTTTTTTTTTGGGTGTTCTTGTGTTTGACAGAAAGTAATTAAAGTAATTTCTAAATTCCAGTTTGCTTACCGAAAGACTGATTTGAGGATATGTGCTATTGGAAATGTCATACATGAGAAGTTCTGTCATTTTGTATTATATGAGCTTCATACTTTGAGACATTTTGCTTTAGTGAAGTAGATTCTTACTGTAGAGCAGGAGTTGGTAATTCACATAAGTCTGTAGGGATACTGAATATTGTCTTGCGTACTTGGGGAATAATTTCATATTAGTTGTTAATGTAGGTATTGAGGATAAACGACTTTAGTTTCACCTTTGGTGAAAAAGCGACAGATGACTTACATGGCTGCTACTTTGTTCATATGGTGATGTATCTCACATGGATTAAATTCTGTGTTCTAAAGTTCTGAATTTGGCAAGACATGAACTGCTGATGCTACTTTTTCATGCTTGTGGTCATTTGAGAGTATTGAAGTTTGTTAGTTGTATATACTTCTTCGCTTCATGGGAGCCAATTATTTGCGCTATACAATATAATCAATCATCTTTTGTTTCCTTTTTTATTTTCTTGACTTGGTTTATTCTTGAAACATGCTTGCAGTTATTGTAGCTGAAAATTTCATTTCAAGACGATGGATAGTGGTAAAAACCTGAGCAAGTTCCTTGCAGCTAAAAACAACAAGATCTACATGGACCTTAAGCTCATAATACGAGAGCATGCACTTCAATTTCTTCCAGCAAAGTCTCTTTTCAAATTTCGGGGTGTTTGCAGAGATTGGAAACTGCTGATCTCAACTCCTTTCTTTGCCCACAACCAATCCCTTTCATTCTCATCTGTATCAGGCATGTTCTTCCAAATCCCGGGAGAGACACCAACATTCATATCCCTCGACCCAGAATCTTGTGGGGTCCCCGACCCTGCGTTGAACTTCCTTCCAGTCCCTGTTGACATCATGTCCTCATCCAATGGTTTACTCTGTTGCCAGGCCCAAGCCGATGATCGGGCTTACTATATCTGCAATCCCGCCACAATGCAGTGGAAAAAACTCCCAAAACCGAGCATGGAACATGGTCCTAAATCAGATGCTGTTCTCGTTTTCAAACCTTCACTCCTAAACTTCGTAGCCGAGTATAAAATCATTTGTGCTTTTCGTTCCATGGATTTTGATGATGCTACAGAATTTGAAATCTATTCCTCAAAAGACGATTCATGGAGAGTATCCAGGGAGATAAATTTCGCTGCCAGGAGACTGATTCCTAAATCAGGTGTGAGTGTGAATGATGTCGTGTATTGGCAAACATCTTCTGGAACTATTTTGGTCTTTGATACGACAAAAGACCGGTCTCAGATCATACACGGGTATTACAGTACTAACGGGGGATTAGGAAATTTTAACGGGAGACTTTGTTCAGCTTATATATATGGGCATAGGTTAATGGTTAGTGTCATTTCAAATATCTACTCAAACACTATGCAAATGAGCAGCCGGGCCAAACTATGGGATGACAAGGTAAAAATCCCTTTACCTAGTGAAATGCTCGGTGCAGGTGCAAGTTCATACGTTCCCTCTCCTGTTATGTATGCTGGGAGTGAAATCGTGTTGATTTATAGCAAGCAGAATATTTACCTTTGTGATATGAAGACTAGAGAAGCCAGGTTTCTTGTCGAGGCACCTCGGACTGATCAAAAGGTCGTACCTTACGTCAATAGCCTTGTTGCTCTATGAGATCGTATCAGGTATGTTTGCAGAGTCGTCGATTGTTTACAAATGGTGGATACTCTAGAACTTGTTTGAGTTTTTTCTAGTTGTTTTCTAACTCTGTAGGAACCTTATTGCTTTTGTGTTTGGTGAACCTTTTGATCCTTTATTCATCATTTTGACTTGGCATTATCGGTAATGAACTACTATTAGTAGTACTTTTTCTCATGTTAGTTTTGATTCCCTCATCCTTACTCTATTGACATGTCAAAAAAGAAAAAAGAAAAAAAAAAGGAAGAATTTTAGAGCCGGAGGTTTCGGTGAGAGCAGTCTCTTGTGATAGAGAAAATGTTTGTCGTCGTCCCATCTTTCCCGTCCCTACCAATAGGTTCTACTACGAGTGAGGTTTTTAGGGTATAATTGTTTGTTTATTGTCATTTTGACTTGAAATGTTCTTTATTGCAGTTGATCATGGAACATCGTTTTGGTTCATGTTAACAGATCAAAACTGAGTTGACATCATATTAGGTTAATATGGTTCTTGACTTTTTGTAATCGTATCAAAAAGATCATAAAAAGTCACAAAATACTTGTGGGTTGTCCTAAACTTGTTTTAACTTTGTGACTCAACTCAGCCGATATGTGAATCTCAATCTGTGATTTGTTTGTAAACTAGTGGCAACGATAACATTAACATACTTAAGTATATAAAGAGAATCGTGTAAAGCTCCAGCCACTCGGTTCTAATATCGAAATGTAAATAAAAAGTGTCCTCAAATTAGGGTCTACTACATGTGTGACTGGATGAACTCACTTGCTACGGCGAGCCCCTCCTCCTGACCGACCAAGCTCTTACCGAGTAAGAGCAAAATTTGTGGAGGACCGAGTTAGATGGCAAAAAGAGCATGGGTCAGAGCACGTGACCGAGTCAGAGGTGTTTTTCAGGCTTATCAAACTAGCAGACCGAGTCAGACCACTTATCGGGTTAGTGATCAGCTCTTACTGGACCCAGTAAGAGGTCATCAAACAACCCCTAATATCTATCTAGTGTTTTCTAGTGTTTTCGAATAAAATTTATGTTGACAACTCGATATCTTGGAAAGAAAAGAAATAGGTTCGAAAGCTGACATAAACATGTAGAAAAACAAAAGAAATTATAAAAAGAAAAAAAAAAACCCTAAAGACATCTTTGATACCGATAAAATCATGTTAAATTTGCTAAATAGATATGACTATACTTGTTAGACCATAAGATCGTTTGCTCAAAAGTTGACAAATAAACTCGGTCCTATTACATCACCAACTCATTTGCTAAACATAGACTATACATGTTAGACTACAAAATCATGTGTTAAATTTGTTACCGTTGAATGAAAAACATAAAGTAAATAAAAAATAATTTGCGTCACATGACGCCTCCAGAAACAGCCACATGTCATGCTGCTATTGAAGGCCCCGGTTATCATAGCTAGTATGTTCTTTGTTTATATATTGAACTAGAGATCGACCGCGCGTTGCTGCGGTAATCTAGAAAAATATCTGAAAAAGTGAATAAAAGGAACGTGTGTATTGGTTAAAAGGAAAGTAGTTTATTTTTATAAATTAAAATAGGGGGTAAATCTTTTCATTTAAAGACATAAATGAAAAGTTCTAACAAAATAAGGTTAAGGGAGGAGAAAATTTTCGTTTTAGAAGTTAAAATCTCTTATATATTTTAAAAAAGAAAGTTTTTTTTTAATCTATCAGTCCAGTTGTTAAATCTGGTTAACAGAAGTCTTTTCTGCATTAGTAATATAAATTCCAAGCATTTTAAAAAAAACTTTTGATAAACTTTTATAAAGCTATATTTATGGGTTAATGAAGAGAACATGTTAAAAGTTTATTTCATGTTATAGTTATAGATATGTTGGTCCTAAAGAAAAATAAATTTATGAAGTGGAATGGATCTAAATTAGATTATTGAACATTTAAACAACGGCACATTTCAATTTTTTAACCAAATTTACATTTTATGTGTATCCTTACAAAATCTCATCTTAAAACGTAAATGGGTCAGGCAATTAACATGAAAATAATAGTGAATGCTAAAACCAAACTGTAATCAAGTACTCCTTCTACCACATTTAGTTTGAAATTCAAAAGTTTGACAAAAGAATTGCACCCCGTCTAAAAACCAAATTTAAGGAAAAAATTTCCGGATCAGACAAAAGCCCATGATCATAATTCTTTCAAAACCCATTATAGCAATTGAAATTTGGCAAACAGCAAGAAGTTTGACTTGTTAACTTTAAAAGTCAAATCAACCTATAAAATCTCTATCAATAAACACTAAATATTGGAGCCATCCAACATTTTTACAACTATTTATATATGAAAGGAGTCCTATCCTTCGAGCTCACATCATCAACTAAACCTGCACAATAGTTGCTTTAAAAATCTACCTTTTGACCCACAAAGTCAAAACTTCCCACATATGTTTTAAATATTTCACAATTTAACTCCAACCAATAGAATTCTGCAATATAGCTTTTCCAATCATATAATCGGAACTCAACCAACCAAAACTAATATATTTTTGCACTATAACAACAATCTAAGGTAAAAAACCTTTAATTTGAATATCAAAGGAATTTTTCTATGATTAACCTTCTTTTGTGCCATATAGCTACAGGTCAACTATATCAATAGATGGAGTGTTTTACAAAACTCAACAGCATAGCAATCTGACCCAGGGAAAAAATAACTATGAGATAAAGTCTTTATGACACACAATACATTTTCCCTGGTCAATGAATACGGAATGCTAATCCAATAATAACAGTCACTCTTGTACAGCAACTCTTTTCCAATAATCCCTGCTGACAGTCCATCTGAGCACATCCATACCCTTACTAACTTTATGAACATGATACCTCCAAATTTTATAGCCCACAAGATATTAATGCAAATTACTTTTTCCATTACAAATCCATCTGATGGGAGGGGTCAGATTTATGAGGTATCTTTTATTTGGATTAAAATGTGACAACTATAGGGATTGGTTTCTCAAAATCGGAAATTAGAGCATTGTACAACAACTGCTTACCTACAAAGCCAATCTTTTCCACATAATCTTTTAAAACTTCACAGTTGAATACCAACCAATATAAAAATGCAGTGCTTTGCTGGTACGTCCATCAGTGATGCATAGCGGCTGTAATGGTTTAACACCTATAAAGAAAGTTAAAGCCACAGGTCACTGTTGTTTGTAGAACTAAAATAGGTAAATCTTAAATCCCAAAGCTAGTTAGGAGCAATTCATTTAAAGAGGTTAATAAGCCTGACCTAAACACCTTAATCTCAGATATTAAATCCATTACCCTATAAAAACAACTATAGGCTATAATAATACAAAACACATGGTATAAATTAAAAAATAACACAAAACACATAGTATAAATAATAGATTAGATGCATACCTACTGATATTAAAAGTTAGGTAAGATATTATTAGTAAAATTCCATACCTTTATACTATACATAAAAGCTTATTCTGTTTAATATTTCATACATATACACCACAAATAAAAGCACCCTCAATTTATTTATTTACTTACATGAACACAAATGAAGTGAGTTTCTTAAGTGCACAACTGATTTTTCAAATGGATGAGAGTGATAAACAATATAAGTAAAGCTTTTGTTATCTAAAGTGAGATAAAGCGATGACCACCCAAATTGCAAATAGCTATTAAAGGCTTACACAAAAACAATTATTAAAAGCATAAGGGGGCGTCCCATCTCTGTCAGACTTGAACCCTTTTTTTTTTTAAAGAAAATTGGGTTAGCATGTTAGTATTAATATCTATTTACGCCCGATAAGAGAGCAATTGTTTACCTCTCAGCCATTTTTGTCACTGTAGGTAGGGGTGGGTCAATTAGCGCTTGTGTTCCACTACTGGATTGTAGCTGCTATATTTCATAATATGTTTAGTTTTTTGGGTTGCATTTGTACCAATGTTATTTAGTTTTTTACCTGCCAATGGGGTAACTTTTAAAGCAGACCATGCTATAATGACATCATGATCCGCCTCTGTAATGGATTGCAAGATCAGCTCTGAATGGATTTCCTTCCGTAGTGCAACAACTATTGTGTTGTCTCTGAAATTATAAAAAGCATGTCAGAACGTGTTACCTGTGTTGAGGCTGTAAGATTTTTTGGCTTACCGAGTGTCCCTCAATGTCATTCGTAATATGCTATCATCGTGTTGAATTGGTACATGCTGAAGATCTTCCATTTTGCCAATGTAATCTGCAAGTAAACAATGACTACAGTTAATCTGTTTGTCAATTACATACCTGTTTATGTCGAATGTGTACCGGTGAGGATCTCGTTTTTTAGAAGCCTACAATCGTTGGGGAAAAAAGAAAACCAAATGCTGCCCAAATGTATACAAGCAACAACAATACTGCAGGAATACGTCGGTTTATGTAGTTTCTTTCACTTTTCCAAGCTGCTAAAAGTTAGAATAAGCAAGAGAACAATTATGTTATACATTCAAAAGGATAATGATAAACTAATGATACATATGAAGAAGAAGAAACGAATATGATTGCTTAAAGTCAATAGATGAATAACAATCATTAACACAAGAGATAACATCACATCTAGGATATGTCTGCTGCCTAAAGTTACAAATCAATAATCTGTCCTTTATAAATTGTGTTCTTGATATGCTTGACAAATACTACTTCAAATGGCTTAAAATTCTGAATAGGAAATGTAAAGAAAACAATACCGAAATGTTCAAAGGATAAGGGTCATCACATTCAAAATAAGTACCCAACAAAAATGAGTGTAGCTGCCGTTAACCAACTCAAATTCAATAAGGGCAATTAATATATAAAAGCCAAAACTATACGAACTAAAAATTGAAGTAAGAAAACAAAACACAGAACATAATTTCTTTTGAGAAAATAAAACGTGCAAGTTAAGAACGGAACAGGAAATTCCAAATCGAATCAAAATTAGAGCATAAACAAATCTGATGATGTACATCGACACACCAACCATCAACGCAGTATGAACTAATCAGGTTTTAACTGGGTTTTGAACACCCAAAATTGAGCTAACTCGAACCATCAACGCAATATGAAGTAGTCGGATTTTTTACTGGGTTTTGAACACCCAAATTTCAGCTAAATCGAACCCAGTTGGGAATCATAACCATAAACATAATCGATTATGAGAAGGAATTTGTATAAATCAACTTTAACTAAATAACAGTAAGATAGGAAAATAAAAACCTGAATCAACAATAGATACAGACCTCATCACGTCAAAGACATGATCTTCAAGTGTCGAGCGTGCCTAGGCAAACCCTAGTTTTCTTATTCGGATCTCGGATCTCGGCGGCTAACCGACCGCATGGTCACTTTTGCCACCACCATTTCGGCGGAGGGAACAAAGGAGGGTTTAGGTTGACATTGGTCAACAGAGGAGGAGAAGAGATGAAATAAATCTCTTAGTTTGATGCCGCCGGAGCCGGCGATTGTGTTGTGTGAGGGTGAGGAAATCAACACCACGGTTCCCAAGCGGCGGCCATCGCAGGAGGTGCTCGGAGGTCGGAGAGCGAGATGAGTGAAGGAAAGGGTCGGACGGTCGATCGAACAGAGATGAGTGCTGGAAAGGGCCTTTAGGTTAGGTTAGGTAGAAGTGAAGCACGAAGATGTGGAGCAAGAGAAAACGGGCCGGATCCGGTTTTTGGCACGAAACCGTAGGCAATGTTTGCCTTTGTATATATATACAATATTCAATAAAAGAGATAGAAACATACGAGTAAGAAATAATGAGAGAGTGACAAATGTTCCTTTAATTTTTTTATTTATTAGTATAAAAATTTTAAAGTTCAAATGAGAAACGCCACTTTTTACACCCATCTTGATACCGACTACCGTGATTCATATACTCTATATTACTATAATAGACATGTAATGTGCGTTCATGAGTTTATTTTGATTTTTCTGAAACTTTTTCATATTATAGAGTTTATACAACGAAAAGATAAAAAAGTTGCATTCTATGATTCTAGTTTAGTGGTTGAGACTTGTGAGTGTTTTTATCTTAGTTTATAGGGGTTTCGAAGTCCATTCCTTCCCGGCACAATTCACATCCTTTTTTTTCTTTTGCGGAGAAGCTCAAATCCGATTTTTTTATTTATATAGTTAAACTTGAAAATTTATGTAAAAGAATGATTTAATTAATACACGTAAAAAAAGTCCATGATGTCCAAATCCGATTTTATATTTGTACACGTAACTTAAATCTTTTTTTTTCTTCCAAAATCAAGTTATGTCAAATATGATACACTTTTACTTTTTATTTTAAGAAACACATTTATATTTCTTACATTGATTTCTGAATATATTATAATTTATTTTTAGCTAATCCTAGAAAATATAATAACAGGTGTTCAAAAAAGTGTAACTTTATCTACCCATTACTTTTAAATAATATGTTTTCATTCACTCCAAATACCCCGTCATGAGATGTTTAATTCTATTTACGTTTCTATATAAATTCTAGCTCAATTGGCTAGAGGGAGGTATCCAAGACATTATAAATGGGAGGTCTTAGGTTCAAGTCCCACTTGTAACAAAAATAATTAAATGGGGGTTACAAGTTGGGCCAGAGAGTTTTCTCACATATTTTGTTAAGTGCCGAAATACACTCATTTAACTGTCATCATAAAAGCGGTTGACTAACGACTCGTTTGAGTAATGTTTTAAGTGTGTAACACATTTGTTTTGAGTTTATAAATGGAAATGGTGGTCCACCGTCCACCCATGAATAGACCAATATGTGTGGTAGATGAAAACTTGTATTCTTCTTCTTCTTATCTATATAGTCGATCCATAGATACGGATAAATATATGATATCCCTCGGCCGGCCGGCCGGCTCGTAAGTAGATGACAAAACGAAGCATTTCAGAACAATCAACGAGTGGTTAGTGTCCTGTGACGTTGATTTTGAGCGGTTACAACAAAAGAAACAAATTTTTGCAATCGCAGATCGGAAACAATGGCGTCAGCGGTTATAATATTATTAGTATTAGTATTACTCCTTCTTTCGGTTGAACGGAAAACTGTGGCAGAGCAAACGGAACCGATTGGCTACGGCTACTTTCTCCGATCTATCGGTATCGGAGCCAAATCATTGGTCGCTGATCTTCAACTCAACAACAAGTCCTCCATTTTTGGACCTGACATTGATCAACTCCGGCTCTACGCAAGGTAACGTACCTCTACTCTACTTCCTCAAATCTTTGTTACGAAATGTTGAAAATTGATTCCACGTTTTAAATAGCTTAACACTTAATTATTGGAAAATTGGATTTAAATAATCCCAAGTTTTGAGGGTTGGCCGGTAATAATCCCACTTTTAATAATAACTCCCAGTGGTCCCAACTTTCAACCTATTTATTTCTAATGGTCCCGCTGTTAAAAAACTTAACACCGTTAAGTTTATTGCTGATGTGGCACCTGAGTTGGATGTTTTTTTATTTTTTATATTTTAATCTCTTGCCACATCATATTAACCCAACTCAGCCAAACACTCCCCTTCCCCCTTCTTTGCCTGTGTGTGTCGAGATAAACAGGAGAAAACCGGTGATGGCCGGCGACCATCCGACGACTCTCGATCGGCTTCCGACAACTATCAGAGGACCACCGTCTCCCCCGTTCTCCACTTCTTCTCCTCCCTCTACACCATAATGGTCACTGTCATAAGAATCACCGCCCCACACTTCAAATATGGCAGTATGCGTAAGTTCCATTTTCCTTCTATACAGACATCACTACGAAAATCAAACTAGAATTCAGTTTATACGTAGTGTCTAAACTACCGATACCTCGCAAATCCTCTTCGCACATGTGGAGGAGACGGCGACGAGTAATCGCCATGAAAATCGAGAATAAAAAATTCATCAATTGTTGATGGAGAAACAAAAATATTAGAGTTTGAGATATAACTGAATCCATATATAGCAATAATAGTTATTAAACATAAAATACTTGTAGCCATGGATATAATTAGATTTAACAGCAATTGATTAGAGATTGGGATTTGCGACACTGACGGATGAGAAGAAGCGGAGAACGGGGGAGACGGTGGTCCTCTGATAGTTGTCGGAAGCCGATTGAGAGTCGTCGGATGGTCGCCGGCCATCACCGGTTTTCTCCTGTTTATCTCGACACACAGGCAAAGAAGGGGGAAGGGGAGTGTTTGGCTGGGTTGGGTTAATATGATGTGGCAAGAGATTAAAATATAAAAAATAAAAAAAAAACATCCAACTTAGGTGCCACATCAGCAATAAACTTAACGGTGTTAAGTTTTTTAACAGCGGGACCATTAGAAACAAATAGGTTGAAAGTTGGGACCACTGGAAGTTATTATTAAAAGTGAGATTATTACCGGCCAACCCTCAAAACTTGGGATTATTTAAATCCAATTTTCCCTTAATTATTTTGACGAGAAAGATAAGAATAAATGATATCCATTATATATTTGATTAAATGAAAATATTTGTCCTGAAATTTTTCTGTGTAGAATTAAAAAAGAAAAACAAAAGACGAAATAAATTTTTTGACTTTTTATCAAGTTTCTTCAATTTATAACTCTTAAATATGCCATTATTTTTTTTTAAAATTACACCATAAAAACATATGTTTTTTTATAATTAAAACATGTACAGTGTTGTTATATATAATTTTTTTTTTACTTTTTCGATTGTATTGAAATGTTCAAATTATTGTGTCATATTGTGTAAAAATAGTCAGACAGATTATTGTGTCATATTGTGTAAAAAATGTTCAAATTATTAGGTCATATTGCGTCAAAATGTTTAGATCATGTCAGATTGTGTCAAAATGTTCAGATCATTATGTCATATTTTGTCAAAAATCGAAAAAGTATATATATATTTTTAAATTTTATATATAGGAACACTATACACGTTTTAAGATAAAAATGCTCGTTTTTATGGTGTAATTTTTCTATAAATAATGTCGTATGTAAAAGTTATGAATGTTTAAAAAAAATTGAAAGAACTCAATTAAAAGTCAACAAAGATGACTAAGACCAAATTGTCCATCTTTTCTTTTTTATTAGATCAAGATCTAATAGCCAAGATTATTTGTTGTCATTTTTTACCCAAACTAAACTTCTAATTCGAACCTCTCTCTTATATAGACATTTGGTTTTTTTACCACTTTTACTTTGCCAACGTTGTTGTTGGGATTTTTTTATCATTGATTTTTTTTTACTACAGTAAAAAGAGTAAAATAAGATTTTTTGTTTAAATATTTTATCCAAGTAAAATAAGAATTTTTTTTATATTTTTTATCCGGACATAAGTTTGTGATCGTGTAACATAACTTTTAAGTCACATGATCAATACTTTTGAACGTTCGTTTTCTTAATTTTAACGCTGTAACATAATCTTTTTCTATTTAGGTTTGAGTTGTTTGAGCGGAGTTGGTGTGTTTTTGTGTTGTAATAGGTATACATGAATTTCCTTAAGTACAATCTTGTAACATAATTTTTGTTTAAAGTGTTTTGACCATTATACATTTCATTTCTATTTCTATTTTTTTACAAACCGTTATAGACGGTTTTATATCCCAACACTACCCCATGATAACTTGGGAAATAAATTATTAAAATTTATTTTTTTATTTCTTTTATATCAAATCGAGCTGCTTTATTCACCCGCTAAAAATCTGTATTGTTGTAAAGCTTTGAAACAGCTGATCGATTGAGGATTCGAATCACCGATGCGAAAAACCAAAGATGGGAAATCCCAACCGCCGTTCTTCCCCGCCAATCGCCACCCCCAAACCCTCCCCAAACCATCCCGCCCAATCTCCTCCTCTCCGATCCCACCTCCGATCTCATTCTAACACTCCACAACACCACCACCGCCACCACCACCGCCCAATTCGGACTCACCGTCGCTCGCCGCTCCACCGGCGACATACTATTCGACACCTCCGGCACTCTTCTCATCTTCAAAGACCAGTACCTCGAGCTAACCTCCTCGCTTCCGGCTCACCGCTCCTCCATCTACGGTCTCGGAGAGCACACCAAGCGTTCGTTCAAATTAACGCATAATCAGACGCTGACTATTTGGAACGCCGATATTGCAAGCGCGAATCTAGATCTTAATCTGTATGGATCGCATCCGTATTATATGGATGTCAGATCGCCGGATTCTGATGGTAAGGTGCCGGCGGGGACTGCTCATGGAGTGTTGTTGCTTAATAGTAACGGAATGGATGTTGTGTATACTGGAGATAGGATTACTTATAAGGTGATTGGAGGTGTTTTTGATTTTTATTTCTTTGCTGGTCCGTCGCCGGAGTTAGTTATGGATCAGTACACTCAGCTCATCGGCAGGCCGATTCCTGTGCCTTATTGGTCATTTGGTGAGTTCATTTGCAGCTTTCCACCTTATTTGTTATCAATTTGATGAGTGACATGATCTATTTACAAGTTTTAATGAATTTATAATTGATACTTGTTTTACCTGAATTGAATGTAGGTTTTTATTTAGTGATATTTTTCTTCTTTTTCTAATGTGACTTGAGTTGAATAGTTTAAAAATTGGTTATTACTTGTTGAATTTTGTCTCCTTCACAATTACTTCCTAATTCAAGTTACTGTGCGAAAAGTAATTATTGAATACTAAGTAAGATTTATATATGTTTCATTTGTCTTACGTATTTTTTTTTTTAAATTTCTGTAGTTATAAGAACAATATATAAGATTGTCGCACCTAATGGAAGTTGAGCTCTTTGGAGGAACAAAAGAAACTTTAAGTAACTTTAGTGGAACACTTTGAAAAATTTGTTATGATTAGGTGAAGTTTTTCGATGAAAGATTGATCTGAAATCGGTTAATCTAGCCTATATTTGATTGCAACTGTCCATCATTTATATATGTTCCATTAGTCTCACTTAGTTTTTAAAAACTTCCATATTTATAAGAACAATATAAGATTGGAACACCTAATGGTAGTTGAGTTCTTTGGAGGAAGAAAAGAAACTTGAAGTAATTTTAGTGGAACACTTTGAAAAATTAGTTACTATTAGGTGAAGTTTTCTGATGAAAGATTGATCTGAAATCGGTTAAGCTAGCCTATATTTGATTGAAACTGTCCACCATTTGATGCAGAGCTCAAACTAAATATGTAGCTAAAAATGAAAAGATTAAAAGAACTTGCATTATTTGAAGAAGAATAATAGTATCATTTTCTTGCCTGAACATGAATAAATCCTTTGTAATTAAGCTCAGGATTCTGGAAGTTAGTATCCATTTCTGTTTGGGTACAGGATTCCATCAGTGTCGATATGGTTACAAAGATGTTCATGATCTTGAGGGTGTTGTTGCTGGCTATGCAAAAGCCAAGATTCCCCTCGAGGTTATGTGGACAGATATAGACTATATGGATGCTTACAAAGACTTCACACTCGACCCTGTCAACTTCCCACTGTCAAAAATGTCACCATTTGTTCAAAATCTTCACCAAAATGGTCAGAAATATGTGCTCATAATAGATCCAGGTATTCATCTTTATCATTTTCTCATGCCCGTCTGTTATATATTATATATGTAATACTGAAATCCCGGTTCCTTAGGTATCAGTGTGAACACAACATATGAAACTTACATAAGAGGGCTGCAAGCTGATATCTATATAAAGCGTGATGGTAAACCTTATGTAGGTGAGGTTTGGCCTGGTATTGTTAATTTCCCGGACTTCTTAAATCCAAAAGGAGCAATATTTTGGAGCGATGAGATCAAAAGGTTTCATGATGTTCTACCATTTGATGGCCTTTGGATTGACATGAACGAACAATCAAATTTCATATCCTCCCCTCCATTTCCATCATCTAAACTTGATAACCCTCCGTACCAAATTAACAATTCTGGTGTCCAAATGCCCATTAATAATAAAACCGTGCCTGCAAGCTCTCTGCATTTTGGCAATATCACTGCTTATGATGCCCATAATTTGTATGGATTTTTGGAAGCCAGGGAAACGAAGAATGCATTGATAAAAACAACTGGTAAGAGGCCATTTGTACTTTCTAGATCGACATTTGTAGGGTCTGGGATGTATACAGCACATTGGACTGGGGACAATGCAGCCACATGGGATGACTTGGCGTATTCCATTCCGAGCATATTGAATTCCGGGCTATTTGGGATTCCAATGGTTGGTGCTGATATTTGTGGGTTTTCTCAAAACACTACTGAAGAACTTTGTGAGAGATGGATACAGGTATAGATCATGAATCCATTTTGAATCGAGTAAATATGTGAAAGCTTTTTAAATAGTACAACAAATAATCCAAGACTGAACGAAACCAGACAAAGGCTTCAAAATGGCCATGGTATTAATACTCATAGTACACTTGGTCATTTCAATCTATTTATTCTTAAACAGGCGGTTCAGGTCATACTTTCTCTCTAGCACGTCAAGTGGTCGTACTTTGTATCTAGGGGGTGAAATACTGAAATGAGTAGCTTTTGAAAGGGCCATTTCGTATATCTCCCTAAACCTGTTTTATTTCATTATTCCTTAAATCATGCGTTAATAGCATTGTATATTGAAAACCCGTGTTTTGTGAAAGTATAATATTTGCACAGTAATCTTCTATATTTACTAGGCCAAAACTTCAAAATTTCAAAATATAAACCTAAAAGAAAAAGAAACAAATATCAACAGAAAGGTGTATGGACTAAAAGAATTTGCATTTTTAAGCGATATGCGTGAAGAAAAAGAAAATATATCAACAGAAAGCTTGTATTCCCAGCTTTCTCTAGCATCTTGCTAGTGTTTTAATAAAATTTGCCATTTAAAAAAAAATAAAATAGAAAGCTGGGGGAAATTTGTATCCAGAGTCTCTGATGATGACGTTTGGACCAATAGGGTCTGGCCAAATTGCCAAAGACCATGTGCTCATGTGTCCGCGCTCACAACTACCTTTCCACAGGCCGGTCACATATAAGAACTTACAATCACTGAAATTTGCACCCTTGGTACATATTAATTGTTGCATATAAGAACCCTTCAGTTGTGTTATTTCCTCCTCACTGATATAACCATAACAATATATCATGCATACAATAAGTTTTGTCTAAACCAAACATGAAAATTGTTATTGATCTAACTGACTTGTGTGAATCTCAGTTAGGCGCCTTTTATCCTTTTGCAAGGGACCATTCTGATAAATTTAGCACACGGCAAGAACTTTACCTTTGGGACTCAGTAGCTGCAACATCTCGAAAGGTGCTGGGACTGCGCTACCAAATGCTTCCTTACTTGTACACAGTAATGTACAATGCACATTCAAAGGGGACTCCGATCGCAAGACCATTGTTTTTCTCATTCCCTCAAGACACCAACACCTATGACATCAGCACACAGTTTCTCCTTGGCAAAGGTGTGTTAGTGTCCCCTGTTTTGAAGCCAAAAACAACCGCAATCGATGCGTACTTCCCATCTGGAAACTGGTTCGATCTATTTAACTATTCCAATTCAGTCAGTGTGGGCTCAGGGACCCATGTTAGGCTTGATGCACCAGCTGACCATATAAACGTTCATATTCGTGAAGGGAACATATTGGTTTTACAAAAAGAAGCTTTAACTACAAAAGCGGCTAGGGTGACTCCATTTCACGTACTGGTTGCGGTTAGCAGCGGTGAGAATAGCACCGGTGAGGTGTTTTTGGATGACGGGGAGGAAATGGAGCTTGGTGGGGTGGGCGGGAAGTGGACTTTTGTGAGCTTTTCTAACCATGTTGTGGGTAAGAAAATGACGTTGAGATCGGTAGTCCCGAACGGTGAATTTGCATTAAGTCAGAAGTGGATAATTGAAAAGGTGACGTTTATTGGGTTGGAAAATGCTTCGAGTACAACCGGTCGTGCGCTATGTACAAGTGCGAGGGCGGAAGTAAGTTGCGGAACAGTGAAGGTTGGTAGTGGTGGGGGGTTTGGGATGGCAGAGGTCTCAGGTTTGTCCCTGTTGATAGGGGAAGAGTTCGAGTTAAAGTTGGATCTCGACTGATGATTTAAGTTTGATAATATTTGGAGAACCTGTGATATATTAATTATAATAAACTGCTTACAGGTTTTGAAGAATATTTTGTTGAATTTTTATCGTAATTACATAACATGTGTGTATGTAACAAGCTTGTTTAGGCTCGTTATATGAAGTTGGAGCTCAGGCTCATTTATCAAATGAGCTTCAATTTGGTCTCAAACTCATACTTGCATCCGAGACAGAAATGTTCCGTTTTTAATAAGAGTCTTTGATTACCTAAAAATCACTTTCATATCTAAATTAAGTTAATGGCTATATAACTACCAAACAACGGATCAGGGAAGATACCCTCTTGGGGTGTGTCAAATGTGGTACCAATAAGGGCGGCATTTTTTGTAGGTCTTTGGGGTGGGGTGGGGACCACCCCTACGGTCTTTGGTCTAGAAGTACTAATTTTAACGATTTGGTCTAAAACTTTTATGTATATTGACAATCGTCCCTTTAAATTATCGCTCCGTGACTTGTCGTTTCTGCAAATTTTTTTATCAAGTTTCGTAGGGCCTGTCAACTGCTCTTAGGCTATCCGTAGTGGATGGAGCCCCTTGTGGGCGTTATGCGCCATGTGGCGTCCACGTCAGCATGAGGGGCTCCATGGAAAAAGTGGTGTAGTGGTATATTTTTATAACCCCCCATAACCCCCCTCTAATTATTATCTAATTATTACTTTAAAACACACTTAAAAAAAATTTGTCCAATAAAAAAATAAAGAAAAGAAAACAACCAATCAAGTGAAGGGTGGGAGAGCGCTATGTATATAACGCCAAAGGGGGAGAATGCTAACATGGAGCCCCTGCGTAGTGGTGTGGGGCGCTATAAGGGGCTCCATGTTAAAAAAAATTTGAGGATGGCGCCCCATTACGGGTAGCCTTACCGTGGTACCGATAAGGGTTAAAGGACGGTATATCGTATATTATTCTAAGTTTTTCTTTTTAATCATTCAAAAAATATGAAATATGAATCAAGTGAATTTTGTTGTTAGTATTTTGATTTGACTTAAATATATAAATAAATTGAGCACTTCATAGTGTTGAATCATAGTGTTGAATAAGGTAATACTTTTTATGGTGAGTGTTTAAATCGAGTTGGTGAAAAAAATAGAGAGTAATTATAAAATATTTTATTTATGTTTATCGGAAATTATGTATTAGATCATTTCAACTAAACTAATTGCATTCAACATCTCTTAGGTACAGTGGCGGATCTAGAAACTTTTGCCAGCGGGGGCAAAAAATGAGCAATGTTATAACGATCGAGTCAGGTCAAAACGGGTCGGGTAAAAAAACTATACCGGAAAAAACAAGTCGGTTCAAAATAGGTCGTGTAAAAGTAATTCATATGTATTTACTTAACGATATTATAAAACAAGTCATATAACTTATTTACTTCATGGTATACTTTTTTAAGAGCATCTCTTGTTCAAACTTAAACGTTTAGATATAATTGATTAAAACACCATAATATATCATAAATAAAATAAGAAAACAATTGTAATTGTAAACAAAAGAAAGTAAGCATTTGTGAACCATAAATAAGTAAATAGAAAAACAATTATAAATCAATTAACAAATTCAATAATAGAATATAATAGTTATTAATAGAATTTAATTACTAACGGTGAGTATGATAATTCATTAAATTTTAAATTTGTTTAAAGTTAAAAGGTCTTGTTTGTATTGTAAGTTTATTTAAATTACAAGGGTTAATATGAAAGTTTTTTTAGACTAGCCATAAGAAGACAATTTACTTTTCCCAATATATTTCTTTCTTCTTGGTCCCATCGATACATCATCTTCTTCATTCAAGTTTTCAGCTCTTTAATGGCTTTCACAGAGAAACGAAGAATTTATTTTTATTACCTTTTGCATTTCCTTCTCTTGATTTGTTGATAATCAGATGTGAGGGGCCTCTAAAGATATTTGAAAAGGGGCCTGGTAATATATCGTAGAAATCTTCCCCTACAGATCTAGTTCTGAGCGGGGGCCTTGCCACCCCCTGACTCTCACTTAAATCCGCCCCTAGTTAGGTAATGCGTTGTGTTATAGATTTGGTTATTTCTCCCAACGCCATCTATTTTGTCCGTTAAATGGTGTTACGTGACTGGACGTGCTGATCATTTAAGGTGTTTTCCTAACCTATTTTTCTTCCACAACACGAGAAATACGTTAAATGCACATCACGTCTCGATCACGTGACACCATTTAAGAGTTCAAAATAACCAAAATAGATGGTGTTAAGAGAAATAACTAAATCCATAACACACTCATTAGTTAAAAGACGTTGAATATAACTAATTTAGTTTATCTATTCCACGAAGGATGTTGAAATGAATAAACAAAAATAAGCCGTAAGAAAATGCGAAAGTTTATGTTAAGTTCCTAACGAGTCCGTTAACCACCTTCCAAGTTCCAACGATTCTAAACAGAAAGTGAAGAGTAGGGACGGGTAGTCAAAATCATCATCAGGTCAACGCTGTCCACTTGATGGAGACAAAGGGGTAAAATTGTCCAAAAAGGGATAAAATTCAACCTACTTCCCTTGCAAGTTTTCCTAATATAGCATCTCCTCCATCCTCTATCCTCAACCAACCCTAACAAAAGCGACGGCCTCCTCGTCTCATGACCACCGCCGCATACGGCAGCGACGACGAGATCAATCCGGTGACCATGCTTCTTCTACCAGACGAAAAAGATGACGATTCACAACAGAACAACGGTACGAGATCCGAATTAGTCCCTAAGCCCGTTGAACACCAAACTTACCACCTGAATTCCATCAACTCCGCCGTCGTAATCCGTCAACTTCCGTCGCAAGGCCTCTCCTTCCAGCTCTGGCCGGCCGCCACTACTTTCATCAAACTTTTAGACTCTTCTAACGCCGATTCATTCTCCGCGGCCATTGCTAAGGTCAAAATCCGCCGGAGAAAACTCCGCATTCTGGAGCTAGGATCTGGCACCGGCGTCGTCGGAATCGCCGCCTCCGCCATTCTCGGCGCTGACGTCACCGTGACGGACCTGCCTCACGTCCTGCCAAATCTCGCGTTCAACGCCGACGTGAACGCGAGCGTGTTAGCTCCACGCGGCGGAGAGGTCCACGTGGCGGCGCTTAGTTGGGGGAAAAGTGAGGAAATGGAAACGGTTGGGCGGGAGTACGACTTGATTATCGGTTCGGATGTGGTGTATCATGATAATCTGTATGATCCTCTGCTTCAGACGTTGAAATATCTGTTGTTAGGCGATGATGAGGAAGGCGGTGAGAAGGTGTTTCTGATGGCTCATTTGAAGCGGTGGAAGAAGGAATCTGGATTCTTCAAGAACGCTAAGAAGTATTTTCAGGTGGATTTGGTGCATGAAGATGGTCCGTCAGGTGCGTCTAGAACTGGCGTTGTGGTCTATCGGTTCGCGAGGAAGGATGTTGTTTTCAGATAGTATCGACTTCCTTTCTTTCTTTCTATGCATTTAGTACTTGTACCGTACAACTAATCAATGCATAACCGGCTGAGGTTCAGAGGTTGCAATAGAGCCGAGCTTCACTCCATGTTTTCATGATAAATCCAAATTACTGTCGGGTTTGAGATCCGAACGGTTTTGTTTTGACGGGTTAAGAGTTTGGTTTGAAACAGAAAAACAAAAATAATTGGTTTTGGCCGATGCAACGAACTCGACCGGTTTGGTTTGTCGTTTTTCAAAACTGTAGTTAGCGGTTTAACGTAGAATTTTCATCAAAATTGGTTAAACAAGAGCGTAGACCGGGACCTGTCTAGGCCTTCGCTCACAGATGTGGTGGTTGGCGACACTCGTTTTCAGATCTGATGGGAAGACGAACCAATTTTCACCCTCTCTCACTCTAGGTTTGATCTCGTCTGAAGAAGACGATGTGATGGTGATGAAGAAATCAGAAACCTTGGTTATGATGGCAAAACAACAAAAAGTCACGAACTCACAACAACGGAGAAGATCTATGAAGAAGTCGTGATGAAAAGATGGAGATGAGAGGAAGAATGATATTATTTTCTCAAAGAGCAATTAACAAAAAAAAAAAACAAATTTATTTGTCCCTTTTCTTTTTAAACCATCCTCCATTTTCTTTTTGACTCAACCTGATCCGTAAATTTTTTGAATGACTAACACTAAAATACTCCTAATCTAACTTCTTAAATCATCAAAGAAGTGTCTATGTTTGGGATAGAACCCAGGATCTCCAGGTAAGACAAAACGTTACCATATCCCCCTTGACCACTAGACCAAGAGCTTATTGGTCATGACCCACAATTTCCTTTTTTGTTTTGATACTTTACCCAACTTAACCCGCTGCAAATTATGAGTTACCTAGATCAAACCAATTTCTTTTTATTAATGACCCATCTTGACCCATATTTTAATCATCGGGTCAAGATTGCCACCCCTAGTTCAAACCTTTAAATGTTTAGCTTTCTACCAACCATATCCCTTCACCATAAACCTAAAAAAAACATAAACATTCAAGTTAAAATGTTCAGAACTCTAGTGACTGCATGTTTGAAGGACATGTTTATACAAACTAACATTGATTCATTCGAGCTCAAGTGGAGTTTGAAATTGATTTTTATATAAAAATTCGAATCAAGTGTGAAAAATGATACCTGGTTGAACCCGTTTAATATGCCAATGTGTTCCCCAATTCAGAGGTGAACTCCACTTTCTGGCATTAGCAAATTTGAGGGGCTAAGATAAGAGATGCATAAATGATAAGAATCCCAGCCTGAAAAAAAACCCGGTCGTTTAATCCAAGTTTCATACTTGACTAGTCCGGACCAAGCCTAGTTAAGCCATGTTCTTCACCCAGTTGCGGTCCTAATGGTCCTAATGGTCCATCATTTCCACAATTTAGACGTGTTTTGTAGTTTGTACGAGTAATAGGCGTACATCCGGATCCTCTCATGAGCACCTTCGATGACTGACATAATTACATAAATAACATCAGTAATGCTTTTGTAAATACAGATTTCACACGGCAAGATTAAATTTACAAGATTATTAAAAAAAACAAATAAATAGATTAATTGTAGAAACTGGAAATAAATATGGCAGATCAACTAAAAGCTGGCAAACATGATTTCATCGTCTCCTTAGAGAAGGTCCTTTCCTGGTATCCTTCGTATTTTGGGAGTTCCGAAAGCAAATAAAGTGAACAATGGTATTTCCATCGGGATACACTGCGAAAACACTGGTTCCTATGTTTTTGTGGCAAAGTGAACATGCGCTCTCAGATGTGATCTTTAGTTCTGTTTTTCTTTTGATATACAGTTCATCTTTAACCTGTGCATCATAGTCCAACATTAGTTTATATGCATTATCAGACCGGATTTCACAGAATCATACTTAGAACATAAATCCCCCATCTTAATTAATTGTTCTCTTAGGGGGGACGGTATGGGCTGGGTTACCGCAAGGCGGCTCCATGCCTGCCGCGCGGTTCCAGCCGGCAGCCATACCGGGTGCCCCGGTTCTAGTCCGCGGCTCCGAATTTTCGAGATGGAGCGGTTTCTTGGAGCAGGGGGGGAGCAGGGTGAATATTACCGTTTTTTTCTTACCGTTGAGAGCCAACGGCTCTTTTTTTTTTTTTTTTTTCTTATTTCACTATATATACACAACCAAACATTTTATAAAACACACATCATACTCTCATTCTCTCTACCAAATTTTTTATAAAATGAGTTACGATGAGGCCGACTTTATTCCACCACCCGAGATTGGGACTTCGTCAAGCAGCTCCGATGGTCGTCCAATAAAAAAAAAAGCTAATGGAGAACATTATGTACGCGGTCATCATTCTACACAACATGACTCTCAACCCTAGATTTGTATTTTTTTTTTAATAAAAGTTGTAATTTTTTTTTTAGTGAATGTTTTGTAAGTTGTAATTTTATTTTTGTTTTAATGAATATTTTGTTTTAATGAATATTGTTTACTTCAATTGTATTCGTAATGCTAGTGTTTGTTTTTTTATATAAAAGTTGTTTGTTTATTAAAAGTTGTTAAAAATCAAAAAAAAAAAATAATAATTAATTTTTCGGTGGCTTCTCCAAGCCACAAGGCAACCATACCTTGTGGTGTGGCTTGACAAGGCTTCAAAAACATGAAAAATGAGTTGGCACATGATGATTGGTTGGGAAGCATGGCTCCTTGAAGCCACAAGGCAACCATACCCCCTCCCCTTAAATTATGTAATCAAAACCGCCTATCCCAACTATATAAGTTTTCCTTTTATATAATATTTGGAGCATTTAGTGATCTTAATAAAATTCCAACTAGATTTACTATCTGCGTGTTGGAGTGAGAATAACGTGGGTACATAAAACATTTTCCCTGCTAAAGCGCCATGTAAAGTCGTAAAGAAAACATAATTATAAAAAGACCGCTTACATAACATTTGCACTGCTAAGGCGCAGCGTAGAGAAAACGGAAATACAAAAAGAGTGTAACATTGCTAAAATTAGAAGTCAAACGGTCAAAGTATCGAACCTATGACCTAAAGCTTATGTTACACGACTCTACCCATTACAGAACCAACTCTTATGTTAAATGTGTTGCATTTAGATAAAAACAAATAAAAAATAATTCCATGGTAGCTACCACATGGCAAACACCAACAATGCCACATGGACCAATGAAATCACAGTACTATTCCTATACAATTCCTATACACTTGACTAGTTGCCTGTGTTTATATAATAATTATCTGTTGCTGAAAAGATTTGTATTGACTTCTATTTTGTAGATAATGACCTAAAAACAACTTGTAGAATATATATGAAGCCCATGAAAGTCAAAAGATATTTGTAATGATTGCTAATAACTAAATGCGGGTTGCATAACAGCAAGAGAATGTATTAATTAAGAAAGGGTTTTTAAATATCTGTATAGAGTATCAATTTCTGTAACATATGAAGGTCTAAACCCCATATAGATTGTGCAAAAAGTACTACTAGTCTAATGATCAATTTCTGTAACATATGAAGGTCTAAATCCCATATAGATTGTGCAAAGAGTACTACTAGTCTAATGAACCTAGGCATTTCAAAATATTGTTTGGATTTAATCGAGACGATTCAAATAGTTAGGTTAGGTGTTTATAGTTATGGACTTGCTTCCCCGGAAAGCAGAAATTAATTCAAAACTCACATCAACCTATAATTTTCCAAAAAATAATCACCTTAGATGTCTCTGTATGCAATAATCTTAGATATCTGATGCAAAGAGAATTTTGTCCAATGGTATCTTGGTGTGTTAAATAGTTCCCCCTCCCCTCTAGGTCGAGGGTTCGAGCCCACTGTGGACTGCGCAGTAGAATAAAAAAAAAGAAGAAGAACTAAAGCATGAGAAGGTAAACATACCTTAAGGCTCTCATATTGTCTCAAGCTTTTGATCACCGAAAAGTTCCGATATGATTCACTGGTTTTTCTCATGAGAGGTCCAAGAAACGGATACAACTTCTGAACAATCACATAGGAAAAAGAAACCTTAAAAGCCAAAAAAAATACGATTGAATCGAGTCTAGAAGTTGTTTAGATTCCAAATTTATTTCTAACAGTTGTATTACATGAAATTCTTTCATTTACTTGATTACTTCCCTCACCCCCTTAAAATTGCAACTTTTAATATCAGTAGACTAAAATACATTTCAACAAGGATAAATAACGATTGTGGCCACATTATCGTTCCTGGCTTATTTCTAATGTTGAACACTCTTGTGTTGATTAACCAACTGATTTCAAGTGCTTTTCTCTTCTATTGCACAAAACTAAATGGAAATCATAATTTCCGACTTTAACTTATGATGTGTCAAAGTGGTTTGTTTTCCTTAAATGGGTCTAATTAAATAATTTAGCTAAAAGGAGGATGGGTCAAAAAGTGGAAAGCCGGCCAAACTCCAAATATTTTCAATGCATAATATTTCATAGTGCTAATATAGTTTTTGTAAAGCATAACTAACACATTAACTATCTCTACTGTTGAAGAGCGCCCCAACCTAACTCAACCTGGCCCATTTGACCTGTATTAAATAATGCTCTGGTTCAACCTAAACACTTACAAAATCATGAATAGAATAAAAAGTATAGGTGTTACTTGTAGCTTAGTCTCTTTAGGCATGAGTCTCAAGGCCTTTGGCCCGTGAATTCGCTCCCACCTCTGCTGTAGTACATCAAGGACCTCATCAGGCATGATCATGGAATTTTCCTCAATAAAATCATTTTCAATATCGCTTTTCCCACCATCACTGCTACTTGCCTTAATTCTTTTATCGTCTGCACCCTCAATTTCTGCAATTTTCTTACCTAACCCTCTTCCCTTACCTTTAATTGATGACCAACCAGCCTTCAAATCCCCACTACTTGGTGAAGAAACTAAATTGTTGATTCTTTTTTCAATTTTTCTGGTTGTTTTTTGAGGACTTAAATAAACTTGCAGTAAAATTAGGTATATGTTGCCATCAGCTTTTCGATTAATTTCTGATTCATACACGCGATCACAATAGGATAGTGCCATTTCAGGAAGATAAAGCTGAAATATCAAGATTCATATTAAATGAAAAAACAATAAATATATATAAGTTCAAATGCCCAACAATTCTCTGAATTTTAAACAATACCTTATGAACGTATATGGACAAGGCAAGTTCGTGTTGGTTCATTTTCCCCAACAAAATTGCTCTTTCTTCATATAAAGCATCTGGTGGAATTTGCTTTAATAAAACCTCAGGATTGTATTCAGAGATACTCTGCAACCCAGATATGAGTTTTTTCCTGGTTGGGGTATAAGTTTTCTCATCCCACGTCTTCTGAGCCATTAGATCAGAATGCCAATCAAGAACTTCTGAAAGATAGATTTGCATCTGCAAAACAGCATTATTCAGACAAAATTTACACCTATCAATGGTCTTATAAGAGCATGGAAATGTTACCATTTCATTCTGAAGATTCTGGGAGATTCCATTTTCATTCATTGAGATCATGTGCTCCAAATACGTGGCCTGCATGCTAGGGGCATGCTGTTTTAAGTAAGAATTAACCAAATCTGCAGGAATATTTCCTGATAAAAAGAGATCAATGGTTTCTGTGGGACAATTCTTAAGAACAAGCATTGAGAATTCCAGCACAAGCATAGGGTCAATCCCACAGAGAGGCTGCACATGAGACCTTAAATATCTCAGGTAAATTCTAATAAACTCCATAGAAATCAAAACGTTATTACTTAAGAAAGAACAATGATCATGTAACATAAACTTATTATGATAAACACAGGAGAGTTACATACATTACAAGATAATCAAGAGCATTGACGTTCTATTCAAATGCCAATTTATGGGTCATCAAAGAAATTGGAGGGAAGGTTCAAAACTCAAAAGTTGCCTAAAGTGTAGTCAAATGCTTAAATCTCCCAAAACTTTTTACTAAAAAAAGGTTTTTGTTCTTTTATTTTAAGAACGTAGTTTTTGTAATACATTAGTTAGTCATTAGATTAAAAAGACTTGTAGTCAGGCCAACCCAACCCAACCCAGTTGGCACTTGAAATGAACATGTTGAACTGACCCTCTTTTGACTCATTACCCAACCTGACTTCTAATTCAAACGCCGATGGTGGGAAAATAATATGATATACAAAAGGAACTTACTTTGAGATATTCTATTATCATCTCAGGATTGAACTTTTGGGGGTGCGCGATTTTAGGTTCTCCTGATGTGGCATCCTCCACCAATTGATGAAGAAGCTTGAGAGCTTCACGATGCATTGAGTTATATTTGTAAAGCTCTAACAAACAACTATCATGGTTTCCTTTCTGTAACATCTCCTCACATATATTCAAATCACAATAATTAAAACCTTTCAGTAAATCTATGGAGGCAGCAACCTGTCCAGCCAGAAGTAAAGCCTGCAAAAGTGCAGTGTCCAATATCGCCGCCATCTCTCTAGCACCTGAATCAGTCGGGACATTAACTCGTCCCTACATAACGAAAAAAAACTACAATTACAACATAAAACCACCTATAGGATTCTCATAAAATCTGTCAAATGCTTTGTCAAAATTTATAACAAGATATCTTCAGAAAATACCACATCTTTTTTATATAAAAAGGTTATCGAGACGAATGTACTTTTATGGTATATTATGTTTCCAGCTCTCCACATTGTTACATGATTTAAGAATGACGTTTAATTACTTTTGAATAACTGAAATCCCAAACAATGAATACGATATAACAAACCCAATATGCTCTTAAAATTCAGTTACAAGTATAAACTAAGACAATCTAGGGCCAGTCAATCACAACAGATCCTACTTTTTAATTTTTTATTAAATATATATACATATGTTATTAAAAATACATGTTTGAACTACTACAAATATGTTTTAAATTAAAACAAGATATGTTATATTTTAGAAATAGAACCTTTATAAATTTGATTTTATGAAGAAAATGTTCTTTTTTTTCAAACACCTCAAACTAGTTTTATAAGGCCTAAAGAAGTATAAACTAGTTTTATTAAAAATACAACACGTACCAAAAACCGTTTCCAGTAAAACCCACACAAAGTAGGTCTACGGAGGGAGGGACGAAGGCACACCTTACCTCTATCCCACAAGATAGAGTGGCTGCTCCCAGAGAGATCCCCCCCACTCAGACAATGATTCATTACATAAAAAGACTAAATGTCCTCAAGAGGACATTGTGGTGGTAAGGGTTGTATTCCCCAACCAAAATGTTGTGGGTTTGAGTCCTGTAGTGTGCAGGTTGTGGTGATTTGATACTAAAAAATCTAGGTGTTGACGTTCCAAAAAGCATAAAAACATTAAAAAGTATACAAAATCAGGAAACTGCAACTACATTATTTAATAGAACACACTTTTACATTCTTCTCTACAGATGTTAGGACCGAAATGCAACATATACAGGGAAGTTAATTGTTACCTTGGTGGATTTCTTCAATCGGCTGCTTTCATTAATCACAGAGGTATGTCCAACAGCATCCAAAACAACCTCCTCTGTGCTCTCAGCAGCTGCTTTTCCAACAATGGTGGGTCTCTTTTTCAGCAAGAATTTGACTAGAGCAATTAAAGTATTGTGGCTCATTTTCTTTGGTTCAATAGTAGGACGGTCATCAGATTCCGGTAGACAGGTTGGAGAAGAGTCCATGTCATCTGATGAGCCTCTTGATGGATGTGAATCCCCGGCTAAATCACCTTTTTCTTCTGATTCAGCTGAAAAAGGCAACTTGGGAAGAACAATAGATGGATATAAAGAGAGCACATGGGTTATTTCTACTTGAGATGCCACAAAGTGCACCATGGCATCCTCATATCTTCCGTTCTCAAAGAGATGGTGTGCGTATCTGTACAATATGATATCAAATATTAAATCCAAATTTGAGGAGAAGACCCAACCTCTAGTGTCAGACTATATATCTGTTAATCAAATATTGTAGCTTTATTCGGAAATTGTATTATAACGCCACTTTGCGTTTTTAACAATCAGATTAGTTTTTTTTTCCTGGTGTGAATATTTTGCCATAAGTTATTTGTAAATCATCCAATAAGAAAATTAAATTATAAAAGATATCCCACTGATTATATGACTAAATATGTCTGCACCTAGGTGATATATTGATTTTACAAACTACAGCTCAGTTATGTAGTTACATGCATCGGATATGACTATCCTAAAACTAATACTATAACAAATTAATCCAAAGTTTAATATAAAGCCATGCCTACATCCACAAATTGAATTTCCATCAATTATAAAACATACAGAGGACCATACGAAACAAGTTGAATTCTATGGAAGGTGTCATATGAAAACCAAAAGACTTAGAAGTTCTCATTGACAAGTTGAAGTGTCAAGTTTGTTCCACCCTTCTGAAAAAATTATAACTTAGTTATTACTCGTGAAATACAAGGAAATAAGTTTAGCTCCAGGTCATAAGTTGACACTAAAAAATGTGAGAAACGAAAATATAAGCTTCAAAGTTGTAGATATTGTCCGTATGTCACCATTCCAATTAATCAAAAGTATACAGGTTAAACTTACCTAATATGAATTGACTGTTCCTTTGAGGTCCGTAGACTTGAATCTTCTGGTGGAAGCAACTTACACAATACCAATGCTTCCTCAAAATTTCCAGATGCTGTCAGCTGTACAATCTGCATTGAAGATATAGTATTTTGTAGTTACTATTGAATAATTTAAATTCATAACTTCATTTAGTTTCCCCACCCGTGAGAAAAGCACATGATCAAATGCACAATTATATCGTATAGTCCAAGACAAACCTGTGCACCAAGAGGTACAGGAAACAGTCCATAAAGAGATTGATCCAGGGAAGCAATTATGCCATTAGTTACTCGCTGAATACCACGTACGTTGCGTACAACTATAGTTTGCATCAGTGGAAAAGGAACTCGCAGAGACCGGATCTGCAAGACTCGAGTGGAATACAGTGTATAAATCCTTATAGTTACAAGTAGTTTTCATAAATAAAAAACTGGCAATTCATTACCTCGATGTGTTTTGGTAAAAGAGCGATAGCATATGGCTTCTGAATGACAACTGCTGAAGGGGCCTCAGACCAACAAATTCTACCTTCTGGAATGAGTTTGCCATTTCGGTCGACAACCACACCTATATTATCCTGACAAAAAAAAAAGTCACTATAGAGCTTAGGTACACCAATATTGTATGAAAACTTCAATCTCCCTTTACATAGTCCAAAAGTAATAATCTTTCATGTATTAAAGATGATCCAAAGAAGCATTTAACATGATTAAGAGTGTGTAGTACCTTCCCTAAAAGCAGTTCTCCGGACGAAAGAGACACCACTAAGGGCGGAGCAACCCTCCCCGATGCGAAGACCTCTGACAGCACACCATTTGTGGCATTCAATATTATGTATCCCCTTTTAATTCCCATACATATATTTTCACCACACCAACACATTGACTTCACTGTATCTGGAACACCAAATTCTTTAACCTCAACGAATCCCCGCCCTCCTACAGCAGAACACAAATTTAAAATAAAACAATACTTCTCCATACCTAATTTCTACATGTTCTAACTAAAACAAGCCAAATTGAACTCTCCATGATCTTCTAGGTTGTAACAAATACTACTATACATCTATCAATCAGAAATTTTCATGAAAATTTACCATTATGTCTGAAAATGCAAACTCTCTTCTGCCTAGCAAAGCACAAGAAGCCTCTCCTATCATCCCACGAATACAAATTGGCTCCCTTTGCCTTGGAAATCACAGCTAGCGTCTCCAAATTAGGTAGCCTGTGGATCACAATCGACTCAGATAGAGAAAGCAAAAGGCCTATCGACGCCAATACCTCCATTGCCAACACCTGCTTCTTAGAGAATCCATTGACGGTTCGTTGAAGCACGTAGAGCTCCTTCTTAAGTTCTAGGTTGTTGTTTTGCGAGAAGAGATCCGAGGAGGGAGATAGGTTGGCGGATTCCGGAGCGTAGATTCGTAGAGATCCGTCGGAGCAGGCGACGAGTAGGTTTGAGGCGTAGTATTCGATGGCGTTGATCTTCTTAGGGCAATCGTTGAGCAGTTCGATGGAATCGAATGCGGTATGCACCATTTTTGTATTCGTCCTTGGAATTCTGAGTTTTTGTGTACCATGATGAGGAGGACTGGAGGAGGTTGTTCTGCAACGGGCTCTGTGGCTCTTATTTTACCTCCATAACTGTCTCGTCCGATTATAGATGACGGTTAGACGGTTAGTCGCGTACAAGTTTATAAGCGATGCGTGTGATTCATTAATGGTGGGGTTGTTTTCGTTGAGTTTTTCCATTAAAAAAAAGTCTAATTTTAAAACTTATTCCCAAATGAAACTACAACATCCAAAATATATAGAAACCCAAAACCATTCCTTTTGCCCTTGCGTTGAGCCACAAATATCCCGTGAAAACAAAACGAATGATGACCTAATAAGATGAATACGAAATCGAATCTTCTTTAGTAGCGAAGGATTTGAAAAACAACTCGTACGAGAAAGTGATGTAGTTTCTGGAACAACAAGGATCGACGTGGTTGCTGGGACAACGAAGACCGAAGGTTCTTATGATCTTTGTGTCGCTTTGATGCAGACGTATTTTTTTTAATAGATTGGAAGTCAATCGGGTTTTAGATTTTGAGATGTGTCATTTTGGTTTTTTATTTATAAAATTAAATCTTAGATTAGTTTTTACCCATTTTAGTAAATAATTTTTTAACTACACCTATTTTGTAAATAAGTTTTAAATTACACTAATTTAGAAATAAACTTTGCTTTCTTTTCTTTTTGGAACGGCAAAATATTATCTGGTTAGCGAGAAACTAGAAAGAAATTTAAAAAATAAAAGCTTTAGGTACAAGAGAGATGAAGAAAATTACAAGAAATACAATCTGTTAATCAACCATCTAGACCAATCTAGATCACCGACTTTGCTCTGATGTTTGATCTAAAAGAAAGAAGATGATTTAATCTCCTCGACAATGAGCCTCGTGTGGGTATTCCAATTTTTAAAATTCTTTGTCATTTCTTGCTAGCCAAAGTTACCGAAGAGTATAGATGCAACTAGTCTTAAAACTTTGTGAGCCTTAGAGCATTTAGGAGGGGCTAAGTTGAGCTCCAGGATATCAATTATGAAACATCCATCTCAAAATCGAAATTGCACCATTTTTTGACTTGGTCCCAAATTTGTAGCGCCATCCGGCAAGAGAGACAAATGTGATCAGTCTATTTGCGAGCACCAGGAACAGGACCGGTGAGGTAACGGGATGCTACGCTTGACCAGTTCGACCTTTGATGTAACCAAATACAGTGGGAAACCTAAAAGGTGAGCCCATGCAATAAAATTTCAGACTGCATCACACATTATGGCAAAGCTAACGATCATTGACTTGCATTCTTATAGATCATACATTATAACTTGAAATTCAACTTAAAAGTAGTACAAAATCTTCTTTGTATCAAAGATGGTGAATCACCACATAACCAAAATTTCACCAATTAATCAAGAACATAGATACGCGAAGCAATATCTTGAACCAACCAATCAAATCCCTCCAGCAACCCCTCTCCTGTGTATGCACTGCATCCTACAATCCTCCAATGACGGGTCTTATCCATGGCATCCAAATTCAACACCTTAAAATCATCAAAAATCATGTAAATTAGTTAGCTGAATGATATTACAAGACATGTACAGTTTCAGCAGTTATGCAAGTCGTGCATTAAACATGAACATTGGTGGTCCACACACGCTTTGTGTGTTATAAAACGTGCATAATGGACGTTTGTGGCATTAGTTTTGTCATAATTTGGCCCATTTAATTTTAATCGGGTTGATTTTGGGCTGTGTTATAACTCAGCTTAGTCAAATATGAAAACTTAGCTAGAAGGGTAAAAGGGGAACAATCGAACAGTTGAAACTTGAAAGCGCCTAAAGTTCATCTTTAATGCATATAACCTCCTACATTGATTTATTCGAGTGGACAAAAATGTATAGATTTAAAAGCAGGATTAGAGACTGTGTGACATAGCTGTTATTAAAAAAAATAACACCATAAATTTAGATAAAAATCATAGAAGTGAAAAAAAAAAAAAAAAAAAAAAAGTGGTTGTGGATCATTTCAACCCAAACACATTTTGAGCTGTTACCCTGCATGCTTGACGCACCCATCTTACCACCTATAGTTTTGTTCTTCATAGAATCGCATAAAATTAGAAAGTACACCTTTTGATTAACAACACACTTACTTTAGCTATTTCATCTGGTGAAAGAGCACCTTGTATATCCTGTTTATTAGCAAAAACGAGTAGGGAAGCTCCTGATAGCCTCTGAATTAACATCAAGAAAGAAATGGAAAGGAATAAGTTTAAAAATGCATTTAGTAACAATATTCCACTATATTGTTAGATAAGGTATTTAATTTTGGCTCAGTAATATAATGCTATAAAATATAACTTTGCAATAGAAAAGTTCAAGAGCTGCAGGAACATATTTCATATCAAATTCAAGAAATAATGTTTCTCTATGCCAACATGGGAAGAAATTACACCATTAGTTCAATAGCTCTCTTTCAAACAAATATAGTTTCAAAGAAAGTAGTTGGAAAAATATATGCTGTAATGAATGGCACACTCGAACAAAAAGACTAATAAATTTATAATCATATCGATCAGATGAGTACTCTGTTTTCATCCGATGTTCATATGATTAGCTGAACGTAAATCATCAATAATGGTAGAGATCATTAACATACTTATCCTCAAGTTGTTCTATTCCTCGGCTCCTCACAGTCACGCGGTTTTATTTGGCTAAAATTAGATGATATAAGAGTAAAAGTGTGTGATATATAAGTCTTTTGTTCGGGTACGTAACTGTAATACGTGTTAAAAAAACAACCATTTAGTCAATTTGCCAGCACAGTTAACGTTAGTGAACGAATAAAGAAAAATGAACATAGATATGCTCCAAGTTGTAATTTAGGAAGTGTCAATGAACAAGATTACAGATTTTAATAAACGGGCATCAAACCCACTTAGAAATAAGAGATATGTGAAGGCCTCAAAAGTCGAATTAACAAAGATCCAACTCATATTCAAAGTCACGAATCTGGGAACAAATACAAAGTCAAAGATGAAGTTACCTCTTCCTTTAATAGATTATCCAGCTCAAATTTACAGTCATCCAGCCTTCTAAGATCTGAACTGTCAACAACCCATACCAATCCATCAGTTTGCTCAAAGTAGTTTCTCCAGTAAGAGCGTATCGTCTTTTGACCCCCAACATCCCATATGTTAAGGGTGTACCTGCCATTATCTTTTAGTTAATACTAAAATGAGCAAGTTCCACTGTTACACCAGCAAAGGTTATGGTCATGAATAAAACCAAGTGGTATTTAGGCTGACGGTATCAGTGGTCATTAGACTCATTACAATCCTTAGACTTTGAGTTTCGATACCCATAAAGACTTCAGTCTATCAGTTATTCTGTTATTGACAATCTAAAATAATGAGCCATAAAAAGTCACAAAAGAAGGGGATTAAACTTATCTATACACACAGAAACACTTGCATACACAATGAACTTATGAAACTTGTTAATTTTCAAACATGATGCATGCATATTCTCACACAAACCTTGGGAGTCTCATCCCATCAAACCCATGGAGAGTGATGCCTGATAAGTAATATGTATGAACCATTTTAGTTGTTACTTAATGTACAAACAAACAACTACTTGCAAAAACGCAAAAAGAACATTTCAAGAAGGCAAAAGACAGCAATAAAATTGAAGCTGGCATTCTGGATTGTTTGTCCTTTTCACATCTTCATGGGTATCTAAGTTGTTTAGAAACGAAATACCGACTACAGTGGTTCAAATCCTAATCACTCATTCAAGAATTCTGACTACAACCCAAATGATTTTACCTAAATCTTCCACACCACCGTTTGACCAGACAAACAAATAACTGATCTGCATTACTAACTAACATTAGCTGTTAAAGAATAGCTACTGAACACTAAATCTAGTTAGAAAAAAACGCTAAAAACAAACAAAATAACCACTCTAATCAGTAACTAGTAATGTCATCGCACTGTTTTCCACCTAGTAGAATATGATTCGGATTGTCAATCACTAAAGGGCCTTGTAATTTGTAAACCCTCAACAGCAACCATCATCATGCTAAAAAAGTATATCAGTCCTCTAACCATCAACTTATTTGTACTCTTATTCTAACTCATCTTTCTAAATTAAGCTCTAATATAAATAACAATAAACTATAAATGAGTCAGCTGAATTTAGCAAATATCATTCATCTTGAGCTGAAGTGTTTCTGATTGCAATTAAGTACAACTTCATGATTTTAAGTTTTTAACACGCAAAATAGCATCAAATCACAAAATTAAAGAAAAAGTTGACATTTGTGTGTGTATGAATTATAGAGAGAGAGAGAGAGCATATACTTATCGTAGGTCATGGTTTTGATGTTGAAACCAAGAGTAGGGCTAATAACGCTGGTGTCTTCACCATTGATTTTCAATACTATCGTTGTTTTCCCAGAATTGTCAAGTCCCCTGTTGATTCAGCAATACAATTTCACCAACACACACATATATATATACATATACACGTATACATAACTAGGCAAGATAAAAACATACACCATAAGAATGCGCATTTCTTTCTCCTTCCGCTTGATCTTCCGAATGATGCTGAGGAGCCCCATCGCCGGTGAAAAACCCTAATAGGTATCAATCGAAGAAATAGGTTTCTGGATCTGAGTGCAGCACTTTCAGATCGATGGTAAAAGGGTCCGATTATAATCGGTTTGTATGAATTTACGAACTGATCGCATGTATAGTTCCAAATTTTGTTCGAGGGTGTGATTTTTCCCTGTTTCGAATCAAAATGACAGGGACTTGGGGAAAAGAATAGAGAGAAAGGAAAGGAAGATAAATAAAAAGAAGAGAAAGAGAAGGGGAGTGTGATTACTTTCCTTCCAAATCCAAAACAAAAGAAAATGAACTAACTTTTTCTTCTTTTCCTTCCTTTCTCTCCTTTAATGAAACCTGGGAACACAAATTTTTTTGTTTCCTTCCCTTTGCCTCCTTAAGTAAAACTCAGAAACACGAAATTTTTTAGACTTCCTTCCATTTCCTTACCTTTCACTCCTAAAATGAACTTGGGAACACAGTGTAAGTGATTTAAGAGATTGTATAAGAGATACTGAATGAGTTAGTGATGTTGTTTCATTGGATATCTGAATGGTTGTGCAGAATGACTATTTTACCCCTGTAGGTTATTTATTGCTAATGAAATGTATCTGATTGGTATAAATTGTAATGAGTAAAGAAAAAAAACATACAATCCAACTAGTTCTAGGTTTTTTTTTTCCAATCCTTTAGTATAATCTACCAACAATTATAAACCCACATCAAACAATCTATACATGATATTGTCAAGAACAATCTAAATACAAACAATCTACACACAAAATCAAACACTTTTAAGCACTTGAATTGTTTAACATCATAGGCACTATAAAGAACAATATGTTAAGTACTTGGATCAATGTCAACATTGTCAAGAAAAAAATCAAACACTTCTAAGAACAATTTGTTTTAACGACACACAAATTTGTCAAGAAATTTCAAGAACATTTGTCAAGAACATGTTGTCAAGGACATAATGAAATCGAACATCAAGAATACATACTGAAATCGTGTGTTAAACATCAAGAACTAAAATCGAAGCATGAAAAAACTGGAATCGAACATCAAGAACATACTGAAATCGTAGATCCAAAGAACTGAAATCGAGCATGAAAAAAATAAAATCGTACCAGGGGCGAGCAGCAGGGCGGAGGAAGAAGGAGAATGACGGCTGGGCCGAGCAGCGGCGTCGGCGACCTCTGATGGCAGAGGACGAAGGTAGAGGTGGATGGGAGAAAATTGCGTGAAAGGGGCAGGAGCCAGCAAGCAGCGGCGTAATTTATTGGGGAAGGGCTGTAGCGTCCTTTTTTTTCTTCTTTACCATTTAGATAGGTTTCTAATCTGAAACAATAAGACCCCATTAAGTGTCACTTACCGATTAAGTGGTGAAAAAAAGGGCAACCAGACACTCCTACATCTGACCGATTCAGATGTGAAACCATCAAGACCTCGTTAAGTGGCTACCAAACACACCCTAAGTCTTTGGCGTTATGACTGTTATGACTTATGAACTTAAAATTCCTAATATAATGTGTTTAAAAAAAACGCCGAATCTGGGATTCGAACAGCGCACCTGAACGTTACAAGCACACCACGAAAACAACTGAACAAGGAATAGAGGTAAACATTTAAACCAGATGCACGACCGGTTATGAAAAAAACGAAAAAAAACGACCCCGGTTAGAACATAAAACCGGTTATTAGTGAAACCGATTCGGTTTCAAAATGACCCGGCGGTTACCATCAGGTTCCACCCCCATGCTCACAGAAGAGTTACAGAACCAGATATGAAAAAGCCGGTAAAAGAACCCGGTTAACCGGTCTCTAACCGGTCAAACCGATTACAAACCAATTATACCTATTTTGCTCAAGAATCGATCCCTAACCGAACCGATTATAGCCCTAACCGGATTTGTCCCCTAACCGAAACCGGTTTGTAACGGCAACCAGTTACTAAAAAAAACTTGTTTGTACACCTCTACCAAGGAAGCTTCTGGTTTGTAGGATTTACTACTACTTTATATATATATAATTGATACAATTCTCAAAAATTAGAAACTCGATGGGTATCCGTAGAACCGTTCCTTACATACTGGATCTGTCCCTAAGTGCCGATGAAAAGAGTATATATATTTAATATTAGTTTTAAATTGGATGAAAATAAAAGGGTGGTTATATATAAACACACAATTTTGATATATAAACACACTTCATATAGTCGTTTCGACCAAAACGAACCTACATGGACCGATGATGACTACATATAATTAAAGAGCGGTGGTGGTTTATATGTAATTAAAAAAACGTAAGACTCCAAACGACTATTAGATCACAAACGATCCCTCTATACGACCATTTAAACTCAAACCACACTATGAATTGTATGTGTGGATATACAAGGGGTGTGTTTTTTAGCCCGACCCAAATAAAAGTAAAACAAATAAAAGTAAAAGAGCTTTCGAAAAACAATTTGCACCTAAACGAAACCTTCACAAATACACACACGGTGCCCCTGATTCATCAAATTCCCATCGGCGACAGCAACCCACCGGCACACCACTCAACCACCGTCCTCCGCCGACAACCCACCCGCCTTACATGGAAGAACACACAATCCATCCAGACGAACCACTCAACCACCAATCCTCACCCCACTCCTCCACCCATTCCCAACCACCACGATTACCCACAGAGAACTCACCATCTCCAACTTCCGATATCTCCCAAATCCCCACCCCAAACCATTCCAAAATCCCAATCCGCCCACAGAAAATCCGAAAACTCTCCTCGCCACCCGCCATCAACTACGCAATCGAAGAAATCCATCCTCAATCTCAATCCACAATCGCTGAAGCCGATGCTTCCAAAGCCATCGTCCTCACAACCACCACCAATTCACCCGCCGTAACCAAAAACCGCCGCCGAAACCCTTCGCGATCGGCGCTAAACCTACCGAAAGTGATAAAACCCCTCTCCACCCCCGGCGAGATCTCCGTCGCCATCCACCACCTCAGATCCGTCGACCCTCTCCTCGCGAACCTCATCGACAACCACCCCCCGCCAACATTCGATTCAAATCAACCGCCGTTTCTAGCCCTAACGAAAAGCATTCTCTACCAACAACTCGCGTACAAAGCCGGCACGTCGATATACACGCGCTTCGTAACCCTATGCGGCGGCGAAGACGGCGTCGTTCCGGAGACCGTCCTCTCTCTCACGAACCAGCAGCTTAAGCAGATTGGGGTTTCGGGGCGTAAGGCAAGCTACCTTTATGACCTAGCTAATAAGTATAATAACGGGATTTTATCAGATGATTTGGTTGTGAAAATGGATGATAGGTCGCTTTTCACGATGCTTTCGATGGTTAAGGGGATCGGGTCGTGGTCGGTTCACATGTTTATGATATTTTCGCTTCATAGGCCGGATGTTTTGCCGGTTAGTGATTTGGGAGTTAGGAAAGGGGTGCAGCTTTTGAATATGTTGGATGAGTTGCCCAGGCCGTCACAGATGGAGCAGCTTTGCGGGAAATGGCGGCCGTATAGGTCGGTTGGGGCGTGGTATATGTGGCGGTTTGTGGAGGGGAAGGGGAATCCGGCTACTGGGGCGGCTGCGGCTGCTTTGGTGAGTAATGGGATTATTGGGCAGCAGGAAATAGGGCAGGCGGAACAGGCACAACAACAACAACAACAACTTCAGTTGCAGCTTTTGGATCCGATTAATAGCATTGGAAATCTCGGGTTTTTATTCTGATACTTTAATCTATTAATTGGTTATATGTATATATACGTATGTGATATGTGATATTCGTATTTATGATGTTGGAGGTGATAGCTGTTAACCTGAAGTTGAATTCCCATTAGAGCTACACACATGAATGCCCGTTAAACGCTTAAGCTGCAATGAGCTATCGGATCCACTTTTCGTTGACATAATTGACTTGAAATATCCATGTTCATGGATTTTATTTTCTGAATGCATTTTGTTTAATCGTAATCTATTAATTGGCTGGTAGTTTTTTTTTTATTGCCAGTTTTGTGGGACTTGAACTTGTATTACTTGGACGAGGATAAACACGATGGTACCATTGGATTTAGGGCCTTAGATAGGTGGTTGGTAGTTACTCTATCTTTTAGGTGGGTATGATGTATACCCATGACACTTTGAGTATAAAACATGTAGGGTGCTTCCATGGAGTATCTGTGTTGCTGGAGAACTTACTATTGACCACAACTTGTTGCATTCTTGACTAATGAAACAAACAAGTAGATAACTTGATGATTTCTACATTGGAACACTTTTGCCATCAATTTGAAACGAAAAATAGAAAAATCCCTTGATTTCTATTTGAGTTAATTCAGTTGATCTTTGGCTTTAATTTAATTCTAGAATTTTATTATATGAAGATTTTGAATTATTCTTTAGATATAAGCTTGTATTTATTTTTACTGTAGAATTGTAAGGATAATTAGGATAAAGTTTATTCCGGACATATTTACAAGTTATGAGTTATTGTTGTTATTATTAGGATAATTATTGGCTTTTATTAATCATTGTAGTTGAGTATATGTTAGGAATGCAGTTAATTTTTTTTCGTTTATTAATGTTTTACTAGAACATAGAGTGATTCTATGATTGTTATGCATGCATGTAATTATGTATTCTCTTTTCTCTGTGAATGTTGGTAAATTGGTAGAAGTTTCATGAATATGGCGATTCGTGCTAATATTTTTTCTATAACGCCCCGATGGGTAAAATAAAAGAAGTTAATAGAACAGGAAACTGGTCAGAAATATCTGGAAGTATATGTTTAATGCATACAATCTCTTACCATAATTTGTCCAAAAAATTAGATATAGCATTGTAGTAAGATAGTTTTCGTAATCACAGTTAGAACTTAGAACACTTAACTCATCTGGACAAAACCTAAAAATAGAATCATGTATATCACACGATATTTTTGTGGAACACACACAACAAGTTACATAACGCCTACTCTCTATTTATACAAAGACATCCAACTTGATCACCAAACTATTATAAACTAGACTCAAATCTTTCAATTTGGAAACAAAATCAAACCAAATAAATAAATCAAACACAAATAATTATCTTAACCCTATTCACATGTGAACCCAATTAGGAGTAATTCCAACAAAGATAGCATTATACAAATAAGTTCCACATCTTGGTTAATATTCTGTTGGTCTGGTTGAGCTTGTTTTGAGGTCACTAGTTCAATCTGCAAAATGTCCAAAATTCCCCCTGATATTCAGGTTATATCAATCATTCGGTCCTTCTCTCTTTTGATTTAATTTTGCCTCTTAATAGCATTGCAATTTTGCAAATATGTTTTATTAGGGCATTTATGGGAACATCTTAATCTTGTTATACTGGATAGTGTTATAACACTTTTATAAAGTTATATAAAGTGGTGCCTTCTTTTGCAGGGCTTGCATTTGGGGTTAATAACAGGAAGATAACTGATTCAGGTGAAATAATATCTTCGGGTTACAGAATAATTTTGAAGATCATTGGCAGAAATGCAGATGTGTTCATTCTGAAATTGATTCTCAGTTCGCGATTCAGTAATGTAAATGGATTTGTCAAACACAGTAACAATTTTCAGTTATTTTCTTTTCAAGTGTTTGTTTTGCCAATAACCTATAACTCTTTACGTTAGAGTGGTGGTAAATTGGTAATTTCACATAATTTTTATAGCTCCCAGAGTAACCTTGTATCAATATCATCTGATTGAAGTCTCTCTTTGGGACAAATCTTGACCATCTATTGTACATATTATGACAAAAACTACGTCAACCGTTGGATGGGGGATTGGTTTCATGGTCTAGCATTGATTTCTCCATGTAATCTTATATATATGTTCCTGTCTTTTCATACAAAAGTTTCAATACAATTTGCAAAAGGTCCAAAATGCCGAAGCTTAGCAGGTATCCGGTATTTTGCCGCGTGATATCATTATACAAATCCTATTTAGATCAAAACGCTCCACTCATATATGAAGTTTTACCAGGTTTGTGAGTCTAGATAGAGTAATGTAATTTTTTTTTTGTAGCATGTAATCTTTATTTTGCGTGTTGAATAAATACTTGCTAAATACTAATGAAATAACAAATTTTTCTATCATTTCATCCCTTTTTCCATTCCGTTCACTAATTCACTAGTTCGTTCCATTATCTTATACCAATCCTAAAATAAATTAAAACTGAGTATTTGGAACTTTTAGTTTTTAAGAGTCTTTTACTATCAAGCATTTGTATTAATTTGCTCAACTAACACAATTTAACTGTTGTCTCTTTTATAACATAAATAAATTTGCTCAACTGACACAATTTAACTACTCTCTCTTTTATAACATAAATTAACTTGCTTAACTACAACAATTTAACCATTCTCCCTTTTATAACACAAATTGAGCCGAATAAGCAAATTCAAAGTTTCAAATTAATTCTTTTTAGGCTAACATAAGTGTTGGGCCGGTGGCTCATAATAAGGTCCGGTCGAGTGTGGGTATAAAAAACAAAAAGAAACATAAGAGTAACATGAGAAGTGTTTGTTTTGTGTGGGTGTTGCTTGCAATTTGTAACGTGGTCGGAGTTCTTCTTATAACACGGCACGAAAATCGCAGTGTAACGAATGCGATGTTGCGGTGGTCGGTGGAGATTGTTGTTATGGGATTTCATTGGAGATTTTTGTTTTGCGATTTGGAAGGATCTGGAAGGAAAATAATCTATATCATTTCTCTTATTTTCTTTTTATTTCTTTTCTTTTCTCTTTTTAAGTAAACTCGGGAACCGCACGTTAAAGCTCAAAAAGTTTTCTACTTTCATAAATTAGTATATTTGCTCCTAAAAGAGTTTTCCTTTTTTACTTCAAAACTAGTATCATATATAAAAATGTATAGGTGATGTATGTGTGTGAAAATCATATGAATATGTGTATAAAAAAAGTTATCTAAGGGAAATGATATTTTTAATCCTAGTAAAACAATAAGATAGTTGTCACATGGCCCTTTTCTAGGGACTTCACATCATCATGTCCACATGTTAATACTAGATTAAATCAATATATAAGTTTTAAAATAAACTTAATGTATATTCAACTTTTCAAATATAAAAATAAACCTTACATTTAATGAATTTTAAAATTTCTAATTAAATGTAATGAAACTTCAAATCTTCTAAAATTTCTATACTTTAATTTTGAAAAACTCAAATTAAAAAAAATTATTATTTTAACTTTTCACATATAAAATTCAATATTACATTTAATAAATATTAAATTTATCATTAATATAATGTAATAGTGAGATCTTTAAAGCTTCTAAATTTATATTTTACAAAATTCAAATTCCAAACATTTATTATAACTTCCTGCATATAAAGTTTAACAGTACAACTAACAAATTTCTAATTCTTAATTAAATACAATTAGTAAATTTTAAATTTCTAATTAAATAGTTATTGTAATGGTCAACAAATCAATAGTTATTGTAATGGTCAACAAATCATTAGTTTTTTCTTAACTATTGTAAGATAACATATTACGTTTAACAAAGTCAAAATTAATCAAAAAAAATTATGTCATTTATATTTTTCAAATCTCTTATCATTTTTATTTCTTTCATTTATCTCATTTTATGAACCTAAATTCAACCCGTATAGTTTACGGGTTATTAACCTAGTGTCCTAGTGTTAAGATATAATTCTATAAGATCTTTAACAATAAAAAAATATTTTATAATAAAACGTAAAATAATACAAATAAAAATAAAGTCCTTGATAAAATATGATCCAAGATATACATACACATGGTTTTGATATCCACGCGCAACCCAAACAGTCGTTTGGCCCAAACGACCCAATAGAATATATGAAAATCCAAAAAACTACAACTCGTCAAATAGCGTTTTTGTTGAGCCATTTGGGTCAAATGGTCGTTTGGCCCCAATTTTTTTTTTTTTACTTTATTTAGTAATTTTATTGAATTTATATATAATACCCGATAATAAAGTTGATGTTATAAGAACATTAAGACTGGATTTGAAATTTTATTAAATTTTAAATATTTCAAATTTAGTCTTAATGTTATTATAACATCAACTTATTTATAAAAATTAATTTAAAAATATCAACTTCAAAATTTAAAATTTAGGTTTGATATTATAAAAATAAATTATCGGGTATTATAAGTAAACTTAAAAACATCTATACAAAATTTAAAAAATTACTAAATATAGAAGAGGGGGGGGGGGGGGGCAAATGACCATTTGGATCTAAACGTCCCGAAAGAAATGACCATTTGAACACAAACAGCCCAAAGAAAACCGTGACTTGACGGGTTACAGTTTTCTAAATTCAGATATTCTTTTGAGCCGTTTGGTCCCAAATGATTGTTTAGGTCATGTGTGTGTATATCAAACACCTATGTATGTATATCAACACCCTAAAATATCCGCCTATATATATATAAAAGAGAGAGGGGGGCTACCTAAAATAAATTTCGGTTTTCTTGGTCCTATTTCTTTCTCTAATTAAATACTATCTTGTTGAATAAATAATATATTTCCCTCTACATTCATATAAGTTACAAAAATAGTTGTTATTTAAAAAAAAAATTGGAAGAATTAAATGGTCAAAAGTAAAATAATAATGGAAGCAAAAATTATTGTAATGATTGGAAATGGCACCAAATAGGTACCCAATTTATACAACGTCTTGATGATAAAAAGTGTGAATGGTAGAAGCACTATTGCTTTAACCCATGCTGCTGCCACTGTCTAACGTACGCACGCATGCTCATTTTGATGTGACCTCCACACGAACTTTTGTTAGGCCACCCACATCGGTGGGATTTGGGGGAGTACGTACGTACGTACGGCGTACGTAACCGATGTAGGTTACGTACGTACGCGCGTACGTACGTAGTTACAAACCTCCACGTACGAGACATTTGCGGGACCCACTGGATTATTCTCTTTTTTCTTTTTTCCTTTTTCTTTTAACATATTTAAACATTTAAATTATTTTGTTTTATTTTAACATTTGATAATACAAATAAGGAAAATTGGATTTAAATAATCCCAACTATCCACTGTTGGACGAGAATAATCCCAAATGGAGAAATTCTTCTGGCAGTCCCAACTATTTAACATATTTTTTACAATAAACTTTCCGTTAATTTTTTTAACCCCCGTTAAATGTTGCTTACGTGGACTGCCTACTTGGCGTGTTTTTAAATGACGTGGCATATATAAACAAATATGGGATAAAAGGAAAAAGGAAAAAGTAATGCCACGTCATTTAAAAACGCGCCAAGTAGGCAGTCCACGTAAGCAACATTTAACGGGGGTTAAAAAACTTAACGGAAAGTTTATTGTAAAAAATATGTTAAATAGTTGGGACTGCCAGGAAGAATTTCTCCAGTTGGGATTATTCTCGTCCAACAGTTGATAGTTAGGATTATTTAAATCCAATTTTCCTACAAATAAAATATAAATAAATTTCAAAAAAATCTGAAAAAATTACTAAAATTCATAATTAATTAAAACATTAAATTTAATAATTTTTTTTTAAAAACGGCTAGTTTTTTTTTTGTCTTATTATAACGGCTAGTTTTTTTTAAAAAATCTATAAATACCACTTCATTTCTTCATTTCATTCACACATCAAACCTCTCATTTCTCTCTCAAATTTCTCAAATTTCTGCAAACTCATGTTTCAATAAGTTAAACTTTTAGGATTTGTTGTGTTGTTTAAATTTGGTTTGTTTTAATAAAAGTAATGTAGGATTTCCATGTTTAATTTTTTTTATTAAATATAAAAAAATTTAAATTTTAAATAAAATAGCCGTTAACATTTAATAATAATTTAATATTAAATTATTTTTTAATAAAAATATAGCCGTTATAAATAAATAAAGATTAAATAAAATGGTGATGTGGAAAGTAAAATGTGGTATGTGGTGAAGTACTTGATGTGAAAAAAAAGTGGGTTTTGTGGTATGTGGGAAGTACATGATGTGGCATGCTGACTGGACCAAAAAGGTGGTATGTGGGATGTTATTGATGTGGGTGGTCTTATCGACACAAGCAGACAAGTAAGATGTGTTAATTGATTAAATCATCAAAATCAATAAATCTTTTTATCACTAAATATCAGTTTTATATTTTCATTACCAAAGTTAGTGAAAAATGAGAACTGGAGGTAGAAGTGTAGAAAGATTAAAAGCGGTAGGAAACTGAAAAAAGTAGTAGAAAACAATGTTTTTGGAACCGGCCGGCCAAACTGGTCCAGTTTGGCCCATTCAAACCGCTATCCAACAAGTCGGCCGGTTAAGCGCAAACTGGGGTTGAGCAGTGGCGCAACATTTAAGGGGCGGGAGGGGGCGTCTGACACCCCGAAATTTTTTTGTGATATAGGGGGTATATAATTTTCGTGTAGAAAATTTCAATATACTCCGGTTTCGACCTCCCATTTACCAAAAAATTGATGTTAAAAAAAAAGAGATCCCGACCCCCCACTTGATATTTTCAAGCTTCACCACTAGGGTTGAGCCATGAACCAAACCGGTCGGGTCAAACCGTTTTGGTGTTTTAAGACTAGTTTAATGTGATCAGTTTTAAAGTTTTCTTTGCAGGTGATGTGGGACACGACTGAAATGAGAAATAAAACTCAAATAATTTTGTAAATCAATAAAAATTCTTAGGCTGCAAGATGGACTCGAAGACTAGACGGCTCTTTTCAAAGGAATTAACATTGATCACCAATCTAGAAAGCTATTTCGTTACATTATCAAGTGATCGAATATAAAATATATACTTATTTTTACAAGAAGTCTATAATTAATACCGATCAATATTGTTAATATCAAATTATTATTTTTATTGTGTTTTTTACGTATATATTACATTTAAAATAATTATAAATTTATTAGGTTCTCAAGTCCGGTCTAACGGGTGAACCAGTTAGCTGACTGTACAGACAGCGACATATGTTGGGGCATAGAGATTGTCCAGATACATACATCACTAATTAATAGTTGTGATAATATCATTTCATTTCATAAATAAATAGAATTAACAATAATCCAACAATAATTCAAACAATTTAACCAAAATAAACAAACATAAGTTGCAATTTTAAAGGCCACAATCTAAGCCCCATGCATCCTAAATGTCCACAACAAGTTCTTCATATCAACTAGTGTTTCCTGCAACATGTACAAAGTAAATAGTTAACTACACAGTAGTTGGTAAGTAAACATAGGTTTCGTGTATACATAAGTGAAAAACATGCGATCTAAGTGTTAAGTGATAGTTCACAAGTATGATAAACAAGTAATGAAATAAAGCAAATTACAACGGAGCGTAAACCAACCCTTGATCAGAATTAGGTTTCCAGTCACCCATGGAGAACGCATTCTTGATTTAACGGGTGGATTGTCGACCAATAGATCTATTATTGTTACCTCGGCTTTTTACAGTTAATGTTACACGTGAGGTAGAGGTAGATCACAACAGAACAATAAATCACACAAGTTCACATACTAGAATTTACACATAACAAACATAGAGTCGCATTTGAGTGTAGAGTAAAAAATATAGATCGAGTTTGAGTTTGAGTAAGGTACATGTTACATCCCAAAACAAATAATAAAAAGAGGCTATGAATACTCACCTCAGGTTGCCTGCTTGCTAGCTTGACGTAATTAACAAGAATGAACCAAGTGCGAGGATGTCCTATACGAATAATGAGGTTGATTAACCTACACTTACGAGGAGGGACAAAAAATTCTAGACATCTAAGGTTTTGTTGGACTTGACGAATTGAAGAATATGAATTTTATTTAGTTTTTAATAGATAAACCTTGATGGAGTTTTAAATAAATAAATACAGAATTTTCCATTTATTAAAACTAATGTTTTGGGGCAAGCTTTTAACCACCTAAAGATTTTAATAGAGATAAACGACGTTGAATTTCCTAAATCATCTTATACTAGAAAAATATCTATAAATTTGTATAAAGTGGGCATCGCATCTATGGTTATCTATAATAACCATTATCCTTGTAATAGAATAATTTTTTTTTTTTTTGAACGGCCAACGAATGCCCCGGAAAACCCGGAGACTATTTACACCAGTTGAGCTAATTCCAGGGAAAATCCACCTCCGCGAGCGGCCTGGTGGTAAAACCTGGGAGCTCAGAGATCGAACTTGTGACATTTCAGCCCCAAGTCTCCCCTCATCGCCAATGCCCCTTCCAAAGTGCTGCCCGTAAAAATCGAACTTGTGTCTCAAGTAGAGAACACATGCTTCCTACCACTACACCACAATGGAAGTTGCTGTAATAGAATAATTGTTTTTGATATTTTTCCCAAAGTTTACACGGTTAATTATATAAAAAATTATTTCTTATTTAAAACGATTTGCAACAGTGAAACGTTATACCCAAAACAAGTACAATCTTGGTTACAATTATTTGTTACCATAAACATAGGTATATAAATAGATATATAGATATATAAATAATTTTTAAACCACGTTTAACAATCTCCATAATTAGCAATACGGTGTTTGATCAATAAACGATATGTTAACGCTTATGAAGTTTAAAACACGTTTAGAATTTGTTCGGGGTTAACAATGGGTCAAAGGAATGCAAGTGTTGTTAACAGAAAATTAATAAAAAGAAAAATGGAGGTTGAACCCGCGACCTAATGGTTAGAATTCAAAGGTCATACCACTGGGACAGATTGCTCTTTATTGATTTTTTTATGGAAAATTAGATTTTAATAATATGAGTTTTAACTCATTGGCGGATAATAATACGAGTTTCAAAGTTGGCGGACAATAATACCAATTAATGAGGTGGGTGTCAATAATGAAATGCCGTTAGTTGAACCCTAACGGTGTTAGTGATTTGCTGACGTGGCACTCAATGAGGGACTCTTTTTGTAATTTCTAAAAATAAAGGGTATGTTTTGTAAATTGTATAATATGAGTTTTGTAAATTGTATAAGCCCCTTCATTTTTAGAAATTACAAAAAGAGTCCCTCATTGAGTGCCACGTCAGCAAATCACTAACACCGTTAGGGTTCAACTAACGGCATTTCATTATTGACACCCACCTCATTAATTGGTATTATTGTCCGTCAACTTTGAAACTCGTATTATTATTCGTCAATGATTTAAAACTCATATTATTAAAATCCAATTTTCCTTTTTTTATTGATCCATAATTTATTTATCAACTTATTATATGTCCTCATCTTCTCCAGAAAAAACCCTAAACTGTGTAACCCACCATTAACAATATCAGAAGCTTACGATAACAAAGTTTTACTCAATGAAAAATGGAAAGAAAAAAAAACAAAGCAGATGATGGAGGTGGGACAGGGCGGCAACGACAGCAGTGGCGGCACGCCGCCCTGTCTAAGGTGGAACTTGATGGCAATGGCTAGGGTTCATACTTTTGTGTGGTGGTGTGACGAAAAAAACAACCAGAATTCTAAGGCGCTGATGCATGTAATATAATGGTAAATAGTTGAATGGTCTATTATTCAATAATGCATTACAAACCGTAAAACCTAATGAGCACATAAACTCATAATAAAAAATCTAATACCCAATACTTAATACTTAGGAACAATCGTGATTTTTTAATATACTAATATCTAAATAAGATTAAAAACATTAGATTATTACACTGATATTTTAACTCTATTTGCTCATGACATTATGACATGATTGTACACCATAAGTGCAAATCATGAATTGTGTCACATACCCTCTCTAAGGTGATGTGAAATTGTTTTTTTTTTAAACAAAATTTGTGCCTTGTAAAAATTTTGTATTTATAGAAAAAAGAGAATTATTATATGAATGGTCAATGACATAGGATATTAGGATGTGATTATGTTTTCTTTCTCGAGTATTTAAAAGTTACAATTTTAGTATTTATACTTTTAGATTTTGGTGAAAGATCAATACAAATCATAAAGGTCTTTTGTGTGTAAAGGAGTTGTATGGTAGTTTTATCTTTTTAATTGGTAAGACTTTACGTGGTATGATACGCTAGTAATCCAGAAATTACAATAAATGAGATGTGTTTTTTATTCGTATGTATAAATAGAAAATTAGAACGAAACGAAACTATTTAATTCGAATTATCAGTTGGGGAAGGTCAAATTAAGATACCTTTAGCGAGATCATGATAAATTTAAGTCACTAGATGTTTTGTTTTTGTGTGAATGTTTGTGTTATTATGTATAAATGTGTGTTTATATATGATTCTGATGTAGGAGTTGCGTGTTTAAAAAACAAAGCTTGTGTGGTCTCAATTCATACTTTCGTTACTTTTATATGTTCATAACTGGATTTTTTTAATGTTTATAGTAGTGAAGTAATTTGATGGAATTTTATAACGTGATTTCAATAGTAAAGTAATTAAGAAATACATGTGTGGTATTTAAAAAATAAAAGCTTGCATGATTTCAAAACATACTTGTCTTATTTTGATATGTTCATAACATGGTTGTTAAGTTGTGTATTTTTTGTGTAAAAATGTGTGTGTTTATGTTTGTCATGTAACAGCAACTTAAGTCATACTTAAAATTTCTATTAGCGGTTTTTGGTTTCGTATGGGTCTATCGAGTAAAATCCGTTTGTACAGTGACCCATTGTATATATATACAATCACAAACATCGCCTATGGTTTTGTGCCACTAATTTAACTTACAAATGTTTCTCTTATATACTCTGCGTTTAAAATAGTAACACTCCTTTCATTTATTGAAAACAAAAGTGCCTCTCTAACTGTTGATAATGTCTCCGTGCTTATAGAAACTCATGATCAACGTAGAACAAAATCTAGATTAAGATTTAAGAGTTCTAATATCATGATGGATATTATTATAGTATTTAAGAGTAGTTTAAAAGGTATATAAATAGTCATGCTGAAAAGACTCAAATAAACATGCATATGTTAAAATGTTAAATCACTACCTAATAAAAAAAATAAAAAAGGGAGATGTCGATAAATAAGAATTGAAAGGAGATACTAGCCACTAGGGTTTCTATTTTATTACAACGATATCAAACTAATCACTTGGAAATTGTTCACTACAATCTTGGAATTTTACGGACTAATTATTAAAATAATTCACCAAACTTTTATTTTTATTATTTAATATATAATTTTTAATTATTCTAGCCTTTGTTAACTCCATTAAAAAATCAAATTAGGATGCTTTAGTTGATTGGGAAATTCATAATGTTACCTGCACATGGCCTCGTGTCTAAAGAAAATGCTATATATAGAGAAGTCAAGATTTACCCCACAAATCAAGCCTTCGATCCTTTAATTATAACCTTTCCTTATTTGCTTTTGATAGAATGATAGGGTGCTAATAATTGAAGAAAGGGGATTGTTGATAACCGGAGATATTTGCTAGAAAAAATAAAGTACTAATTTTCTTAGAAATGTTTGATAAAAGTGTTAAATTTGTATAATGTAATACACCTAGTGTATGAAATTTTTTTTATTTTTTTTGCCCTACACCTCACCACCTCAGCTCGAAATTCTATTGCCTCGGCTCGCCTTACGCTTTTTAAAACCAAATATAGAATTAAAACCTGTTAAAAATAGAAAACGCTCTTATGTAGAATAATCGCCTACCAAAGACAAGTTAGACTATTTTGAAGTGAAATGTGGATTGCAACTCATAAAGACTATATAAGAGCCACAAAGTTTTCCACATCACATGAATCATGGTTTTTGTTATCCATACTCCTTTTTAAAACAATCTAATTCTCTATCTGTTGTTTAACTATTTTGACGACTTATAATAGAAACTTTTTAAGCATAAATGTTTTCACCATACTAGGGGAGTTCCTATGAGAAAAAAGTTAAACAAAAGATGAGAAATTTAATGAATTTAAAGAACAAATTGATAAGAAAAACTTCGGTTGAGTGATTAAAAAAGTTGAAGCATTTGAGAATAGTGTAGTGTTTGTGGATTATTATAGACACAAAAAGTGTTTTAAGATAATGTAATGTGTAAGCATATTAAGAGAGTGAATTATTGTGATCAAACAAAAACAAATACACCCAGTACCTATTTGCACTGGCATATGGAAGCTAAATGAAAAAAAAAACAAAAATTGCAACGGGTATGAGCATCTTGTTTTTTTTTTACCAAGGTAAAAATCAGTTTTCGATCCATTCCCAAAATTGTCCATTCCCAAACCAATTCCAAGGCTAAAAGGCCAAACCAAATTCTAACTGATGATTAGGATATGTTTCAAACTGATTGCTAAATAATATGTTTTTAAACCGCTTTACAAACCAATTTTGGTTTAATAACCGGTTATTCTATGCACGTCTATGTTATTACGAGGACATGCCAAAGTCAGAAAAAATATCGTGTTAAGTACGTGAGTGACATATACAAAATCAACGAATCGGTTTCAGGACATCATCTATTTAGGGCATAGGACATTGGTTGTGTGTTGGGGGTGTGAGTTCTCCTATGTAGATATTGGCTGAACTCACAACCCAACACAAAATTTAGGTGAAGAGATGTTATAACCCGAACCGAAATAAACCCAACCCGGATGAGAACTGAACCGGTCAAAAAAAGCTCATGTGACTAGCACACACATTCAATTTTGTTATGTGTGACATCACAAGGAAGGACCGCCAAATCTCTCTTTGCCCACTGATACAGTGACATCCGTCCATAAAAAAGTGCATGAATCGTGACAACCAATTAGGATTTTAATGTTTTGTGTGATTACTAATAAAACTTATAAACAAAAGTTATTTAATTTAATAGGAATAGATATAGAAAATGAGAATTAAAGGTTTTTAGAAAATCTAACTACGTATAATCACCTACCATTCTGCATGGGCTTTGCTCCTCTCTCAGCCAAAAACGACCCAATAACACATCTCTCTATCTCCTCCTTCACACACAAAATTAACCGGTTGATGGTCATTTTGGCACAAGAACACCCACCATGCCCTTTCTTCTTCGCATTATACTCACTCTTCCACATCACCCTGTCTCTTCTCAAAACACCCTAAAACCATGGATACTCTAAAGGAGATGCCCGCACATTTGAAAGAAAAAGTGCACAAGTCGTGCGTGCGCGTGCGCAAGGTGATCAAGAGAGAAAACGAGAGAACACCCAAAGCTATAGAAACAAATAAATCAGGGTATCAGAGTGATATGAATACCTTCTTTTCAAGTGTTCTTCATTTCGTTAGTTGAAAACTTGTAATTCCTTATATTAAGAGGTGGTTCGACTCAAATCAATGATTTACAGTTCCATGGTTAATTGTGCATATATAAAAAAATCTGGATTATAACAAGATAGTGTAATACATTAACATAATGCATAAATGTACGTTTATATAAATGTACGTTTATATGAGATTAAGTGAACCTAGGCTTTCAAGTAACAAGTTGAAAGTGGCAAACCTAGTCCTACATATTGGAATCTATTGTAATCCTATCTAATTCATAAAGTGGTGTCATAAAAAGAATGTGATTAGCGAAAGTCTTTTTTTGATTATAAATTGAAAATTCAACATAATGATTTTGAATTATATTGAATTGACTACGAAACCAAAATAAACAGAATCAAATGGTAATCAACCTAGTTAGATTTTGAAATGGCATATGGCATGAAACAACAAATGGCATAACACCAACAATAACTAAATTAATCTACAGACATTGTTCACCCCTAGACCAGGAGACGTTAAAATTCCGGAATCAAGCTTGGATCGTTTGAGAATTGCAAAACGCTTTTAGATTGGAATTATTCGATGATTCCCTCGAATACTCGATCGAATAAGGATCTGTCGATAACTACTGTCGCAATTATCACAATTTTGAATTTTGAAATTGCTAGATAATAGCCTCACCCAATTCAATGTTTAATTTTGGCCCAAAATAAAATCTGGTGCACTTCTATCCGATTTAGTATTCGAATGAACCATCAAAATTAAATATAGATTGTATGATTTAACTAAGAGCTCCCTTATTATGTGAGAACCGCGAGAATTTAGGTCAAAGGCACTCCGATTGAATTCATTTCAGTGATGTTAAAATTGGCCCGTCGAACCATAACAGCTAATAATTAGAGGCTCAAAGCTGAATACTATAAAATAAACCCCTAAAGTTAAACCCTAAGCTAAACTTAAGGTTTGACGAGCCACACCAACGTCATTGAAATGAATCCAATTAAAGTTTTGTTCTCCTTTGGTTTTCACAAAACAAAAAAGTTCTCATTTAATTTATATATACCTCTCTAGTATGTATATAGAGAGAGAGAATATTCGCGTGGTACGCGAAAACACAACTCACAAATACAGACACTGGTAATGACTTCAACGATTAATTCGTGAAACATTATATCGAATTAAAAGTTCAATAGACGTTCATAAAACAAAACATATATATGAAATCACATAAAAAGATATTAAGAATTTAGTTAAACAATAAGTTAGTTGTTTTCATAATGATGAACACTCATAATATATGATATACTTAAAGAGGACAATATTGTATTTTTACATAAATCTTTAGGAGGGGGCAAAACCAGCTAAATAACTAGTGGGAAAATTACCCTGAAGATTTAATTATGTCACAATGTTTAACTAAATTCTAAATTAAAATCGTTTTATCATATCTAAATATAAATTTTTATTAAACCTTTAAAATTATATAATATTTTATCAATTAATAATTCAAATATTTTATAATATTTTATAGTGTGCGTGCTAGTATGTTATATTTCTCGTCTTATCACCCACGTGGAACTCTACTATATATATATATATATATATATATATATATATATATATATATATATATATACAAAAGTTCTATTGAAAAATGCTATTATTTTTGCCATTTGGGAAGTCCAATTCCACGGCTGTGAGCATCTTCTCCATCTCTTTCATCTTGCTTCCCATTGAACTTATTTTCAACGTAGGTTTGAGAGGTTACACTATATAAATTATAATAAGGCGTGTCACGATGTATAGGTATTATTTATTGGCCACAAGAAAATATAAATTAAAAAAAAAAAAAAGTCATCTTGACGACCAACCACTAGAGGACAAACGAAGGGAACTTCCAGGCCCTGGCACATCCCTGTCCTCAAAGAGTGAGAATCAGACAGGCTTAACAGTACCCCCTCTCTGGACCATCATTTTCCCTTTAATCCCAAACCCCACCTAATAAAAATATAAACCAGCCCCCCCCCCCCCCACCCCACCCCACCCCACCCCACCAATATAGAAGCTTACATCAGAATCTCTCACCTCTAAAACCACTAAACAGCCCTCAACGTACAACCCCCCTATGCACAACGTACATATCATTAAAGAACATTCACCTGGATTTAGTGATTTCAGGACAATAAAAAGTGCTGCCCTTTTTTGAACCATCTGAAATAATGTCATGATCACTGTTACCATTTCATACTCTTTCATCTTTTCTCTAATCTCCTATGAACCGAAGACGATGAACATAAAGGACCAGCCATTGACACCTGCCTCACTAATTTCTTGCTTTTCAACTCCAAACCAGACCCATCTTGTTTTCTAGTTCTTTCTTTCTTTCTTTCTTTCTTTATACCCTAACCCACTTTAGTTCCTGATGATGGTCTGCAGGAGACACTTCCTTCAAACCACACCCCATAACCCTACCCCTACCCTTATCAACAGTCTCATTTCCTATTCTTGTTTCCTGTCTGCAAATCCCATTCCTGGAAACCTGGGGTTCATCTGTGTATGCATATTATAGAGTTGTTTACAATCTACTGAATCAATGCATCAATTAGCAAGCAAAGTTCAGGGGTCCCATTAGAGCTTTTTTGCAGTTCAAGATTCTATTTTTACTACAGTTTAGTGTGTTTTAGGTTTCAACCAACTTTCTTTTTCTTCGTTTAGTTTTAAGTTCAAGTGATTGATATATATATATATATAACATTAGAAGGGAGCATGTGATTGTGGTAAATTTGAAATCTTTTGCAAGATAAATAGATAGATATATAGAGATCAGAAAGGGAGATCAGATGTCAAATATAAACCAAAATAACCCACCTCAGTTCAATCGGAGATCATCTTCAATCTTTCCTTATGCAACTTTGGATTCATCAAATGAAACCCTAGATCAGCCACGTGTCCACCTACATCAAAGAGAGGATTACCATGGATTACAAGAACAAATCCAAGCACAAAGAGAAAGAGAAAGAAGAGGATCCGACCCAGATCCAGATGGACCAGATCCAATGCCGCCACCACCGCCACTGCCGACGTCACCATCATCGAATAGTTTTGAGGCTCCGGTGGCGGTCCGGTATCGAGAATGCCAAAAGAACCATGCTGCAAGTATGGGTGCATATGTTGTAGATGGGTGTGGGGAGTTCATGGCTAATGGAGAAGAAGGCACACCGGAAGGTCTAAAATGCGCCGCCTGCGAATGCCACCGGAGTTTCCACCGGAGAGAGGTGGAAGGCGAGTCACAACCCACCACCTGGATACCTCCGATACAAAACCCACCACCTCGAGCTGCAGCAATGCAGCCACCTTATCAGCAACGGTACACCCACCAGATGCCGCCAATCATGGTGGCGTTTGGTGGGAACAGTGTTGCACCGACGGAATCATCAAGTGAAGATCTTGACATGTACCAGGCACACGCCGGACAACAGCCGGTGAAGAAAAGATTCCGGACAAAATTCACAGAAGATCAGAAGGAAAAAATGCAGGAGTTTGCGGAAAAGATAGGGTGGAAGATTCAAAAGCAAGATGAACAGGAGATTCTGCAGTTCTGCAATGAAGTTGGACTGAAAAGAAAAGTGTTCAAAGTATGGATGCATAACAGCAAACAAGCCTCCAAGAAGAAGCAAGAGTAAGATTTAATAATTAGCTTAACTAAAATTTGACTCCGTTTCTTAAGTAGTAGTACCCTTCGTTTGTGCTATTTTGACTCTAAATTCTTATGTGCTTATTTCCGGTCTAGATCAAGATATTGAACCAAGGTGAGAAGATTAGTTTCCTCCATTTAATTAGCTTGTTTCTTCTTGTACTATATCTTCATAGATATTTCACTGTGCACCCTTTAATTCTGGGACCATTTAATATTTTCTTCTGCCCTAAAGGGTCGTACCCTACTCAATAATTCATGTACCCTAGAACCTCAACTTTCTTGCTGATTTCCAGTACCACACATTAAAAACAAAAATGCATGCGTCATTCAAGAAATCTAGCAATTTATATGATTTATTATAAGCTATGATGACAATTCCTTATAAACACTGCACCAAAGATATTGATTTGGGTAGTGATTTGTGATTTTGGGGCGAATCTTGAAGCAACCAGAAGTTGTTGTCATGTGATCCACAGATCACGGGTTCGAGTGATGAAAACAGACTCTTGTAAAAACTACAGGGTGAGATTGCGTACATCAGGCCAAGTGGCTCGATACCCACCAGAACTCTAGCTAGTGGGTGCGAGAGACTTGTGCGTCAGGTTTGTCCTCTACGAGTATAAGTTTGGGTATGCGATTTTGTAGTGATATTCTAATGTAGCTACAAGACATTTATTCTTAGCAATTTGTTTAACTTAACAAAAGAAATAAAACTTAACTTTTAGAGAGAAAGTGCTCCAAAAGGACTGCATTAGTTCCATTGCCCATTAGGTGTTACCTGCAGCTCAAAATCCCACCATAACAATAATAATAAAAATAATAATGATAACAAATTTAATATTAAAGAACTGATATAGAATCCAAAAGTATAATAAAAGAACAAAGATCAAACCCTAAATCATTCCATGGGTTAATTAATTATTAAACAGGAGGGGACAACTGCCACTAACACAACCTGATTACAATATCTTTGTACCCCACAATCAACTTAATTGGAAACACATACTAATGTAGCTTAAGATCAAACATATACTATAAATAGAAGTAAAACAAATAGCTCAAAAAACCAATAATTTGAGTTACCGGAAGACATGAATACCTGATCTCAAAGAGTTATCAGAAAGTTAAGATGTCCACAAGCTAAAACATCAGGCAATTAAGTGGACAGAAAACTTGCAATCTATCAGAAGATTTAGAAAGTGACAAATAGCGGAGATGTGAATGCATTATATAGCAACTTAATGTTGTCTTCTCAACAATGTGTCTTCCAACAAGAGTCGTAATACTTTGATCGATCTTTGCATAGAAATTTATACAGAATGAGAATGATCACAATCACACACAGCAGTGATTTAAAATAATATGATTCGCAAAAAGGGCGGTCGACTGTTAATAGTTTCTTGTAAATATATATCTTACCAATTTACAAAGATCTACCAGACCTAGCTACTAATTCAATCCGTTTTCCCTAATTCAACTACCATACCTGCAAAGAGAAGTAATCAAGGTGAGGCTTCATGTGAGCAGATATAAGCTTAGACCTTGCACTAGTGTGTTTGTAAGTGGACATATTACTTCATTGCAACGTCTAGGTGCAAAGTACTACCAGATAATAACCATATAATAACCTTTGACGCAAGTCATCTTCTAAATTAGCCCTCACATTTTGATTGTATGATCCTAACTCCACTCATAGTTCACACAATGACAAAGACTCTTGAACTAGTGATCGATACCTTATAAGAGCAGATAAGTAAAACTACACCAACTCCTTTAGGCGGCAAAAGAATCCCCACCTTGGCACCTTACTATCATATGCATTTAACTTGCAACAAAAAATTAGAAATCATCATATAACTTCACCTTTGTAGAGCAAAATAAACCTACAAATGTCTAACAAAGAGGGAAGTATTGAGAGTGAAACCTAAAGGAAAATCAGCACACACATACATGATACATGTTGGATTCTCATGGCGTCTATGTTCTCATCTTCTCCTAGATTCCGCGCAGCATCCAACGCTTTTTCCTTGGCAACTTCATATATATGTTTCCTTAGCCTACTCCTTTATTGAGTCCTTTGAAACCATAGAGTCATCAACCTTGGCTTAGCTGCATCATAAGCATTGATGCTCTTTTTAGTAACCTCATAAGTTCCTTAGCCTACTCTTTTATTGAGTCCCTTGAAAGTTGAAACCCCATAAGATTCAACCACCTTAGCTTTAGCTGTACCATACATATTAGAAGTCTGAACTTTTCCTTAATTGAGACATTTTTTCTTCAAAAGAATCTTTAGCTTTCAACAATCTTCTATGAAGCCATGTAATAAACATCAGTTGACTGAATAGAATCTTTGGCAGAGTTATATGCGTTTTGTGCTTTATTTTGACCATCCCCATCACTCCTTGATGCTTGGAGGCTCTAATTTCAGAACCTAGGACCGTGAGCATTTTTGTACTTTGATCTGCTTTCTCAGATGCACACAAATAAACATCATATGTCCTATCATTCACAGTTTCCTTGGCCTTTTCGGCCATATCTAAATTAACTTAACCAATGGTCTACGACTAGCACCTTCGGTTGCAGAATCATATGCATAATTACCTTTCTCTTATGCTGTTTCTTCAGCAATATCCCCAGTTAAAAGTTAAACCTTTTTCATGGCCTCATGTGCTAGTTCACATATATATATATGCATATGCTTTCACACTTCCATAGTTCCATCATCTTTAGCCGCCTCCCTTTCATCAATCACTAGCCATGACCATGGCTTGGCATATTGACCTGCCCTTTCAATGCCAAGTTTTCCACCTGATCACCCAGTCTTCTCAGAAACATATGTTGAAGATTCCGAAAGAAAACAGGCCGGCTTAATTACATGATGAGCATATATGTATGCAAATGCACATGTATATGTGTCTAAATATCTATGTATGCATGTCTATGATTATATTAACATAATTACCGCCTTCTGCGTCATCATGTTCTAAACGACACCCATCTAACGTACATATCGAAATTAGTTGGATATCGAATCACTATATGTAATCTTAGGAATCTCATAAAGACTGCCAAGCTAATGATATTAAAACAATGGAAAACAAAACTTAATCTGTTTCTCTCTAGAGTATTCTATCAATTCACAAATGTGGCTTCGATTTCTTATCGCTAACTCGCATTTATGTGCATTCAAAAGTAATATAGTTTGATGCCACACTTGGTATTTCATTGATATATTGATATGATCACCAAACAACCTTAAAATTGATAAATAAAAAAATCGAGTGATAAACACAAGTTAATTGGCTGGGAATATACATCCACCGGTAATTTGAGATTGTATCATGATTCCACCTTTTAGTGGACTAGCTAGTCGATCAAATAGGCCACAAAATACCGAGATTTATCATAGTTTTACATCATTAAAGTTATTATGAATAATTTAAATTGACAAATAATTACTTATCTGCAACAAACTTCTAACTGATCCAGCAATTTGCTAACGATATCAGGACACATAATGAAGCAGATTATTGAACCGAAGGTGACCGATTAAGCCCTAAATGATATTTAGAACACCGATTGAAATTATGGAGATGGTAATAGGTACCATTTTATCATCAAGTAATGCTCTAATAACATTTCGAAATCCAACCTAAATTGACGTTTCAATTTTGTTATAATTAATGTAAATAAACGTTACCGAGCATTCATCTCTCTTCGCCTCGTCGTTAGAAACTAGAACTCCGGCGAACCGTCGGAATCGCCGCTAGCCATAACGCCGAAGATTGAAACAACCGTTTTTACGTCACGCGAGCGAACGATCTTCTGCCGATACAAAACAGCAATGGACTAATTAAGTGAAATTTTGGGTGAAAAGAAGTTGGAGAAATCGAAAGGGTTGTGGAAAACGGTGGTAATTTTGGGGAGGAAGTATGAATGGAAGATGCTGCGGTGAAGGCCGGTGTTACCGATTGCAATCGGACACGTGGCGACGTCTGCTGGGCTTTTATTATTTCGGTTAGCGATATTCCCGCCACGTTTCTCTCTCACACAGTGAAATAGACGAAGTTACGTTACGAGGACGTTAAATTTATATTTAATCATTTTTTTAAAAAATTAACAAAGAAATGAAGGTGTATATATAAAGCTTAACATAAAGAAGATATAAATTGAATTTTTAGCAATGTTAAAATTTAGAATTAAATATTGAAATTATCAAATTCATAATCTAAAAAAGTTATGTTACAGGCTACGCTCGTTCGTTGCATCATGACTCTCGTTATATTTAGAAGTTAAACGTTTATATTTATAAACTTATGACCTAAAGATTATGTATTACGGTTTTACTTATTACACTATTAAGTAAGGGTGTTCAAAACCGAATATTTAGAAAATTCAAATATTTAAACTTCTGATTTTCAAAAATTTCAGAGAGTTGAATTCAACATCTGAATCTGTATCCAAAATTTCAAAAATATAAAATTCGGAATCCAGATTTTCAGAAACATATTCGGATATTAAACGGATTGAAGTACAAAGAAGTCAACTAAGTTGCATGTTTGGTTTACCATTTAGGAGTGACTTATTGACTTATTGGATTTCAAAAAGCCAATAAGTTAAAATTTTTGTTCAGCTTGTTCAAAAGTGCTTTTCAAAATAGCTTTTGCAAAAGGAGATTTAAGTATAAATCCAAAAGCCAAGAATTCCTAGCTTTTAAAACACGATTTGGCTTTTGGATTGGTAAATTACCTTTATACCCTCAAAATAAACCATAAAAGCTTATCAAAACATAAAGGATGTCCATTTTGGTCAATTTACCTAAATAAGCTAATCCAAACATTTTTTAGAAACAACTTATTGACTTATTGGCTTTTTCCCACCACAAAAGCTAATCCAAACATTTATATAAACTCATTTTATAAAAGCTAAAAGTCGATAAGTACTTTTGTCTAAAAATGCTTTTGCAACCAAATAAGCACAACCAAACATACCCTAAGTCTTTGTTAGGGACACACAGTCACATGAAAATAAGTTGCAACAACGATTCTTCAATTGATGGAAGTGGTCGATGGTTTATAGCCAAAAATCTCTTCTGATTAGGGGTTTATTGCAAATGGTGAAGATTGACCGGACAAGAGGAGAGGGCTGCAATCCGTGATGGTTTTGGGCGACGGTGAACACTCAGGATGCAGATGATGAATAGAGATGAAACGAAGATTTAAGTGGGGCGACGAGCCAACGGTGATGAATCAAGGATGATTAGATGGTTTGATTAAACTTGCTTATGTTAATAGTATAATTATGTTAAAATTCAAAACTTTATATAACAAATGCATGATTTGTGGTTTAATTAAACTTTCCTATCAAATAACTTTAGCCCAATTTAAGGTGTTTTTATGATTGAGGGTTTAAATCTAATTACACTAGGAGGTGTAAATAAAACAATTTAAAGAAAAGATTAAACTTTTCTTTTTTGGTTTTTTTCTTTTATTTATTTATTTCAAAGAAAAAGAACTGATAAAAAAAGCTCATCCAGTAAAATTTCCTTCTTCGACAAATATGATAGCTAAGAAAGATTAGTTGTAGTTGGAATGATGGGTTTAAATTCATGGCCTTAAGGCTTGGCTTCGATGGTTTCATTCCCTTGCATTCTAAATCTAGAAAGTTTTTCGATCATTCATAGCTAGTATACTTCGACCGATTGTTCATGGTTAAGTTTGTCCTTAAATTAAGGTCTTTCGATCATTCATAGCATTGTCCTCTTCGTTCAGTCATAGCTAGGTTCGAAATCCAAAGGCCATTTTCAAAATCAGGTTTGGTTATGGTTCGAAACATAGTCATGGTTTTCAAAATCGTAATTGCGTATGACGATGGGGAATTGGGATCTATGAATTTTAAGGCATCTAATGAGTATCGGTCTTGTGGTTCTATTAGAAGTAGAGAAAGGCCTATTTGGTCAATTTTAATATTCTATTGAAAATGCTATAAATTCTATTTACTAACTGAAAGGAATTATCCCCGTCATTCGGTATAGTGGATATCCATTTACCTTCCAATATGGAGGTCAAAGCTTCAAATCCAACCTGACACATAAAAATGTAGAATATTATAAAGGTGAGTCAAAAGTTGTAGTCTTTCACCACAGTGGGCCTTTGGGTGGTGGGTTACACAAAAGGGGTCCTGGTTACTCGTACGGACTGTGATCGCAGCGTGTTGTGGGTAACATCGTTTGCCATGATGAGACCCCTGGGTAACCGGATGTTTGTCGTTCAAAAAAAGGTGAAAGGACTTATAAAATCTCACGAGTGATGGAAAACATTGTCATTTAATGGAAGGGGGAGGCAACAAGGTGTTTTGGAAAGGGGGGTGGGGGGGTTCCTTCGGGGTTTTCTCAGTTCGATCCTTGAAAGTTCTGTTGCGTAACGATCCAAATTAATGCAACGATTACCATTTTATTATCCGATATGCATTTGGATTGCATATAACTTAACAAGCGATCATGCGACATACAATAATTATTTTCAAGAATAATTATCACATATAAATATATTTCATTGCAATTAAAAATATATATATTTTTCATACAACAACCTAGATCACGATTATCTTATACTAACACCCAAATCATATATGCACATCACATGCCACATCATGTATAACATAGATCATACAAGATATTCACCATAATATATATACATATTTAATTTTTATATCAAAACCTAGATTTTACTATATTGCATGCAATGATCTAATCGAGATTACACTTTATCGCATTATCATTATCAAAAACTCATGCTTCACCTTAATACATGCACGATCTACATGATTTATGGACTTCCTATACATACTATTATCAAGCCATTACCTTCATTTATTTTCATGCATGTATATATATTACAAAACTTACATTTTTATGATCATGCAACTTTAACCTTCCAAACCCTACATCCAGCATAGGCACCTTTATCATGAATCATGCATCAAGATCACATCTTTTTTCACACCACATGCAAGATCCATCATTTATCATCATCATGCAACATAATACTTCATAAAATTCAAAACTTTTACATTTTATAACCTATATCTAGACAAATCATTCCATGCTCAACATAGATCATCCCCTAAACTAATATAAAAATCAATACTTGATGCATAAAACTCAAGTTAACCAAGAACAAAAAACATACCAACACAAAGGATGATTATGGTGATGATTTTGATCTTGGATCCACAATAAATGGTCCAAAAAGCTTCAAAGAATGATGGTAGATGATGATTCTTGTCAAAAAACGGTTGTAGAAGTTTTTTAGGGTGGAGAATTTGGGGTTTAAGGAGGTTAAGTTGCTAAAATACCAAAAATCAAGGGATTTTGCTTGTTAAGTTCACGGTCCACGAACCGCCCAGTGTGGCCACCCTTGGCCGATTTTACCGTTTTTGCTTCAGTTTCTTCGTTATTCGTCGTTTTCGACTACAATTTTCTACGTTTTTCATCATTTTTATCTCACATCATATCAACAAATTTCAAGCCAATAAATTGAATATAAACATGCCATATATTGAATTACGACCAAACAACTAAATTACATAACACGTTTTCAGGCAAAGTACGTATCACTTGATCAATTACCAACGTTTCAAGACTTAACTTTGAACGGAATGACTCGAGATGCTACTTAGGAACATGAGACACATCCATTACACTAATTTAAGCACTAAGTCTGAACACGAGATTTCTTGGTAACCGACAAATCACGTACCGAAATCGTGTAAAAATCACGAATTGCTTTATTTTTTTATTCAAGAAACCCAATTGGTTTCAAAAGTTTTAATTAAATATTTTGCTATAAAAAATGATTATGGATCTACCCAAAAATTCTTCCGGTACCTATTAAACCAAAATCGGAAAAATGCGGAATTTTAAAATGGGTCGGGTTTCACAATCGGGTAAAATAAAAATGTTACAAATAGTATATAAAAAAATAAAAATTAATTATAAACGAGTCGAGCCCGAACTCAGCTCGAGCTTAAATAATTCTCCATGAGTCGAGCTCGAGCTTTAGACATAAAGCTTGAACCGAGCCAAACTCAAGCTTGAGCTCGAGCTCTGTTAAGTTTAAACGAACCGAGCTCGAGCCTAGACGAGCCAGCTCGCTCGAGCTGGCCGAGCTCGATTTCAACGACCGATTGTTCATTTTCCAGGACATGTTGTTTGATAAATCAGATGGAATTATGAAATTTTCAGATAATGATTAGGTAACCGCTTTATGACCGGGGGATGGAAAATCAAGACTCTGGATGCCTTTCCATTTCAAGAATGATGGATTAAGAGGGGTGCTGTTTTTTTAAAGTTCGATTTAAAAAGACTGTAAAACACAAAAAGTATAACGAACTATTTTTTAACGAATATAAATAGAAATTACAATTTTCATAATAACCATATAAGAGCATTCATGGTAGGTTCCTTATAAATATGTGAATGTAAGCCTTAAAATGTAAGGTTTAGTTGTGAGTTGTTGTGAGTAGATGAGAGAGAAAAAATTACTGTTCATCTGTATATTTGACAAATTTTTTTTGATTTCTTAAAATTTGAGATTTGGTTGTGATGAAAAAAAAGAAAAAAGATAATAATTAAGGTATAAATAAATATTATTTAAATATGATTTAAAAGGTATAAATTATAAAGATTATAGATATTTTTTTAATTTACTCTTTTCCTTTTTGGGCCTGGCCTCTTGTGCAAGAAAAGGTCTGAACTCTTTTAAACGACCAAATTCTCCGTTACATCTTTCCGTCATACAACATTCAATTGGGTGGGTTTGTTAAAACCCTAAACTTGGAAAAGGGGTTTATGCTAGCTTCATCTTCAACCACCAAATCTTCAACGTAGACACCTCCATTTCACTGAATTGATCTGCAATCTCAAAGCTCCGTCAATGGCGGCTTCCAGGCTCGCATCGTTGGCTGCTATGGCGGCTGTTGCGGCCGCATCAACCACCACTCACGCGTACGCCGACGCTCCGTCGTACCGGTTCAATCCGTTTGCTCAATCTCCGAATCCGGCCCCGTCGCCTCAACCGGAGTCGCAGCCTTCAAGCGCGGATCCTAAGCCTGAGGTCGAGGATTCTAAAGGCGGATTTGATCCTGAAGCTCTGGAAAGGGGGGCTAAAGCACTCAGGGAAATCAATAGCTCTCCGTATTCCAAACAGGTGAATTTCTGAAAAGGTTTTTGTTCATATTACTTAATATTTTAGCTTGGATTTACAAGTACTGTCGTTCTTTTTTTTGTATAGTGATTAATTTACATAGTTGACAGCAGTTGAAAATATCAGTGCCTGATGTTTTCATTATCAGATTTTGTTTCCAGATTGATGCTTTGATCATAAGCAGCTTTTTAGAAGGATAATCATTGGTTGGAAAAAAAGATGCTTTTGAGCAAATTTAGTTTATGTTATCATAACATTTCTAGTTTTATATGCACTTATTTACCCGTGTAATCTGCTTTTGTATTTGCTTGGTTAACATATCAACCATTATCTTATTGGGATGAGTCGTGTGAGTATGAAAATGAAGATTAAATTGCTGCTTAACATTTGCTATTAGTAGGCTTCATTGCTTTAAGGAAAAAGCATGATAGAAATCATTGATAAATATTTTGTTTGCATGGGTTTTGTTTGTGAAATATTTATACCGATGAATGCCGAATGGTTATTGGTTATAGACCGTTTACTTGTTGTCATAACTTGATATACGTAGATGGAAACCTTTGTCCGAACAAATGAACTGGTTGTTCAGAGCAAAGTTTGTTCGTTTTTGTTAGGTGTTTGAGATGATGAGAAAGCAGGAACAAGTTCGTCTTACAGAATTGGCAGCAGAGAAGGCTCACCAGGAAGCTATTCAGGCTCAACTTGATATTGTGAGTAATATTTAGGTCAATTCTTCATCTTGATATCTGGAGTAAAATTATTGGCCTGAAAGTATCTCTGTTTGATGTATTTTAGCATCTCAAAATGTTTGCTTTCTAATGCATTCATTCATATGCAGGAAAGACAGCAAAAACTTGCTGAAGATCAAAGGAATTTAGTACAACAACAATCACAAGCGAAGGCCCAAATGTTGCGATACGAAGATGAATTGGCTAGGAAAAGGATGCAGGTTCGGTTAGTTATTTGTAGCCTTTTCCAATAAATGTGATTACTATATTCTGATTATACTCACTAGTTTGATTTTTCATCATTAATAACATTTGTAGACAGATAACGAGGCCCAAAGACTACACAATGCTGAGCTGGCAAGGATGCAGGAAGAGTCTTTGATACGAAAAGAACAAGCAAGACGGGCAACTGAAGAACAGATTCAAGCTCAACAAAGACAGACGGAGAAAGAGAGAGCCGAGATAGAACGTGAAACCATTAGGGTTAAAGCCCTGGCTGAAGCCGAAGGCCGGGCTCATGAAGCAAAACTAACTGAGGACCATAACAGAAGGATGCTTATAGAACGAGTAAATGGTGAAAAGGAAAAATGGCTTGCTGCAATCAACACAACTTTTAGTCATGTTGAAGGTAATAAAAGGTTAAACAACAATTAATCACACGCTTTTATCACGAATTGTTAACTTCGTTTTGTTTTCATAGGTGGTGTGAGGATGCTGTTGACAGATAGAAGCAAACTAGTTATGACAGTTGGTGGAGTTACTGCCTTAGCTGCAGGAATTTATACCACCAGGTACTTCAGACTTAATTTATCTAATTGGTTTCTGTTTGGTTATTCGGGATGAAATGACAAAAATGGGATGGAATGATCCGTTGCATTCCGTTAACATGTTTGTTTGACATAGGTAATGGAAAGAGTCACTCAAGTATGCTAAATATGTATTTTTATTTTAGTTTTTTGCTATTCATATTTAAGTTATCATTAGAATTTTTACATGATATGATTAGAAGAGATAGTATATTTCTTATATGTTCATGTTTTAATAAACTAATATGAGTTTATTAATATATCAATTTTCTATATCTTATATAAATCAAGATAAACATTTAACTTCTTAGTTGGTACTTAAGTTACCCGAAAAACATGTAAAAATGGTCTTTTCAATTCCACCATTTCGTTCCTGCATACCAAACACTATCTTAGTACTTTAATTGCTATTATTTGTTTAGCAAATGACATTACTAGCACACACTGTTGTTACAATTTTGATTGTTACGCTCCACTGCATGATTTCAGAGAAGGTGCAAGAGTGATGTGGGGATATGTAAATCGGATTCTTGGACAACCATCATTGATTCGGGAATCATCTATGGCTAAGTACCCATGGTCAGGGATAATAACTCATGGAAGACAAAAGATCAGTAATTTGGGAAAAACAGCTTCTGTGGAAAATAAACACAAATTTGGGAATATTATACTTCATCCGTCTCTGCAGAGGAGGATAGAGCATACTGCTCGAGCTACTGCAAATACCAAGTCACATCAGGCACCGTTCCGCAACATGCTCTTTTATGGGCCTCCTGGTACTGGCAAAACTTTGGTTGCTAGGGAAATAGCCAGAAAATCGGTATGTTTTAGAATTAATTTTGAAAAATTTAGCTTCTCTAAATTCAAATCAGCAAAACCCTGTGGTCGTGTTATCCTTTTTTATCGGTTACATTAATTTGAGACTGCACATCCCGCACGTTTCCATATGATCATGTTGACTTTGGTTGGTTTTATCTCTAACAGATTGAATGGTTTGGATGTTGTCCAAAGTGTATATCCAATGCATAAAGCCTAGCATCTTGTTTAATAAACTAAATTATTATTGATATAATGTAACTTTATAACACTTTGCACTATTTTTTTAAATTGAAAACCTTGGACGAAAAGCTTTCTGGGTTCAACACAAGCTGACCTGACCTCTATAACATCACCCATTTGATCATTACTCAACCTGCTAAGACAAGTCACATTGCCACATCAAACCATGGTTATACTTGTAATTAGTTATGCATGTTACATGCTCATTTGTTTTAGGTTTGCAGATGTTCTATGCATGATAGAAGTTTGCTTATATAATGTGCATATATGTTTTCCAGGGCTTAGATTATGCAATGATGACAGGTGGAGATGTTGCTCCACTTGGTGCACAAGCAGTTACTAAAATTCATGAGATATTCGATTGGTCTAAGAAGTCAAAGAGGGGCTTGCTGCTCTTTATTGACGAAGCTGATGCTTTTCTTTGCGAGTAAGTTTCTAAAGTTCATAAATGTCTCGGGTCAACCTTACCTAGTTAAAAAATACCAAATTACTTGTTCTGACGCGTTATACAACCCGGCCAACCCGCCCGTTTTACCACCTCTAGCTGACAGTTGAAGTACATCTCTAATGCAGGCGTAACAGCACACACATGAGTGAAGCCCAAAGAAGTGCTCTAAATGCGCTACTCTTCAGAACCGGAGACCAATCAAGAGACGTTGTGCTTGTTTTAGCCACCAACAGACCCGGTGATCTCGATAGTGCTATAACTGACCGTATTGATGATGTCATCGAATTTCCACTTCCACAAGAGGAAGAGCGTTTCAAACTATTGAAACTCTATTTGCACAAATATCTTTATGAGGAAGATGACAAGAAGGAATCCAAATGGCACTCGCTCTTCGCCAAGAAAACACAAAAAATAGTGGTCAAAGATCTGTCTGACAATGTTATTCGAGAGGCTGCTAAAAAGACAGAAGGGTTTTCTGGCCGTGAGATTGCAAAACTGATTGCTAGTGTCCAGGCAGCTGTTTATGGCAGACCAGATTGTAGTTTAGATTCCCAGCTGTTCATGGAGATTGTTGATTACAAGGTCGGTGAGCATCATCAAAGAATCGAGCTAGCAAATGCAGGTAGTCAGCCAGCATAATCAAATTTATTGGATTCTCGTGTTACGCACATGAAAACTAGTTTTACTTTTAGAGGTGGAATTCTTGTCGTGAGTTATTGATGTCTGAAACGTGAGTTTTGAACGCGGTATAGATATAAATGTTAAAACAGCAGGCTAAGAGGATGGTTTTAGGAAGGATTTTGAGGACTTTTCATTGAATATAGAGGCTTTGGCAACTAGGGTCTATGTTCTTTTTTCTTTGTGTACCTGTTCTCATGAACGCTTTCTAACGTTATGGAATAAACATAAACCATTGATTATTATACCATTATTGACATTTTTGCCGTAAACATTGTTTTTTTTGGGCCGAGTCATACGGATTACATATGGTTATTCTGGGCTTGAACTATAAGAATTGTTATATTTTTTCAATAAATGTTAATTCTATTGACCTTTTAAACTAGGAAAAATTGCGCCAAATAATCCCAACTTTTCACTTTTTGCAAATAATAATCTCACCTTTAAATTTAGCAACTAGCACTCCCAATTTGTCAACATTTTGCAAATAACAGACCCGCCGTTAAAAAAATCTAACTCCGTTAACAGATGCTGACGTGGAAGCTGATGTGGAATTTTTTTTTATTTTTCTCTTTTTTTCAATATCCAGTCATCATCACCTCATCACCACCACCACCTCACCACCACTCCACCACCACAACCACCCCATCGCCACCATCAAATCCGCGAAACAATCAGACGAGTGACACGTGCGATGCCAGCTTTGATTATATGCACTTTTGGATCGAATCCGAGCTCAATTTTGGACAAATTCATTCTGTTTGACTTTTTGGAGTCAAACTTCATGTATTTTGACTAAAAAATTGGACCCGAATTGGAGTTTGTTTGTGTTTGTGATTGATTCCAGTAATTATAGTTTATCAAAACGAATCTACCGTAGGTTACGAAAACAATTTTCATTGAGTTTTGTTCATAATCACGAAATGGGGGTGGTGAACGTGTTCTTGAGCTCATCAATGGTGAAATCTTTAATCCTTAACGGTTTTCTGCAAGTCTGGTTCCATTAGTTTCGGTTTGAACTCGTGAATTCAATGGTACAATCGGTTTCGAATTCCGTTCATGTTTGTGTGATTCACCATTATCAAAGAATGGTGTTCTTCAAGAGCTCATCAATGGTGAATCACACAAACATGAACGAAATTCAAAACCGATTGTACCATTGAATTCATGAGTTCAAACCGAAGCTAATGAAACCAGACTTGTAGAAAACCGTTAAGGATTAAAGATTTCACCATTGATGAGCTCAAGAACATGTTCACCACCCCCATTTCGCGATTTATGAACAAAACTCAATGAAAATTGTTTTCGTAACCTACGGTAGATTCGTTTTGATAAACTATAACTACTAGAATCAATCACAAACACAAACAAACTCAAATTTGGGTCCAATTTTTGAGTCAAAATACATGAAGTTTGACTCATAAAGTCAAAAAAGTCAAACAAAATGAATTTAAAGGTGGGATTATTATTTGCAAAAAGGTGAAAACTTGGGATTAAAAAGTAAAATAAAAATTAAAAAAATTCCACATCAGTTTCCACGTCAGCTTCCACGTCAGCTTCCACGTCAGCATCTGTTAACAGAGTTAGATTTTTTTAACGGCGGGACTGTTATTTGCAAAATGTTGACAAATTGGGAGTGCCAGTTGCTAAATCTAAAGGTGGGATTATTATTTGCAAAAAGTGAAAAGTTGGGATTATTTGACGCAATTTTTCCTTTAAACTATAATAATTTTTGTATAATTTATATTTTTTATAGAAGTTATATTATAATATCAAATATTTTTTAAGGGTTATAGTGCATATATTGCTATATTTTTTTAAATTAATATTTTATTTTTTAAAAAAGTTTACAAATATATGTTATACAACAACGCTATTATAAACCAAGCACAATCTTTTTATCATGTATATGTCAGCGCTACTTTATAAAAATAAAACAGTACCAAGATCTATCATCGTGTTATTGTAAATATTATAAAGATATATAAATTACATAATAGCTTTGTATAAATTTTATAATAGCAATATGTAATTTGTAATACTATAGTTATAGAAACAAGATAATAGTAATATGTTATTTTTAAAATAACACCTTGTAATAAAGTATATTTTTATAAAAAAATATACTTATCTAAAAATATATATAACAATAGTATATAAATATTAAAGATAAAAAATGCTTGATTTTTTTAGTGATTTCTTCAAGAAATTATATAGTATATAATAGCTACTTAGTTTTTAAAAATTGATAAAATAACACCTTGTAATAAAGTATATTTTATAAAAACATATACTTATCTAAAAATATATATAACAATAGTATATAAATATTAAAGATAAAAAATGCTTGATTTTTTTAGTGATTTTTTTCAAGAAATTATATAGTATATAATAGCTACTTAGTTTTAAAAAATTGATGGAATTGTATTTATCGAAGAGAATCAAATTTACTAAGTTGGAGTTATATTTAATTATCAAAATAATTTATACGACATTTGGATATTTGTTCTTATGGATTTTTGGATAAAAGAGATTTATACCCAATCCATTAAACCACACACTAGGGCAAGCGTACCCGTCGTATGCAATATAGTATCAATAAGTACCGAGTATCAATCCACGGACGCGTAATCAGACTCCCGATAATGTATCATAACTAATATTTAACCGATGCAATTGTAATGATTTAAGCAAAGTAAAGAAACAGATAAACAAGTAACTGAAATAACTAAGGAATCAAAGCAACGGGATCTAAGGTGAAATTCAGGTGAGAAAAAGGTACTACCTGGTAAGGAATCCTCTGGGCCTAAAATTGACTTCTAAATTAACTAATCCATGCGACACTCCCCTCAAAAGACAATTACCGGGATAACTAAGACTATAGACATATCCTCGCTATCTAGGCAATCCTGAAATGAAGTCCGGGAAGCTAACTTGATGGTTGAAGCTAAAGAGTCAAATCGCTTAGGTCAAAGCAAATCAGACTCATACGAAACACAAGCCACTCGAGAGGTCTCTCAATATGGATCCTATAACGTGGTAGAAGTCTAAATTGGGGTCAATGGAACCTAGGTAATGCCTAACACGTACAAGCGGGTCAAAACCTTAAGTTCTCAAGTATTCTAACCTACCGACAATGTCAAACAACCACCTAGTGTGCTAAACAAATTGGTCAATTCAATTCAACACAAATATCATGCAAGATCAGCCTCAAATCATAATTGCAAGATCATGTAGAAGGTCTCCTATCATGCATTTGAATAAAGACTATTAAAAGTCAAATCAAACAATGATCAAATCACTAATTAGGTTGAAGTTCTTCAATCCTAAGCAACCTAATCACATCAAGCAATCACAACAGAAGATAAACATGCTAATATGATCATTCCATCAATCCAAATCAGATTTCATAGCCTCAACATCAATTCACATGGAAAAGTCAAAGTAAAAGTCAACAAAAACCCAAATTCAATCCATTACCAAGTAGTACTAAGAAATCTAGCCTAACATCATGAATCTAAACATGAAACAACTCAAATCTGAGATAATCATGTCAAAACAATCAAGATCTAGGAAGAAATCTAAGAAGGATGATGAATCTCAAACCGAAATCTTCACTTTTCCAAGCTCCTTCTTCCAAAATCCTTGCTCCTTAGGCCTTGATCTCTTCAAAATCGTGCTTAGAACCCTCAAAATATGTAATCTGATCGAATTGGGAGAGTCCTCCCCAAGAAAAACGGCCTCCTCCTTTTTATAAGGGTTTATGAGGGTTTTTTAGTATCTGGTCGACGATGAGGACCGCGCGCAGTGTGCGAAAAAGACCCATGCGGTCCTCATCACTTTCCTGACAACTCAATGAGGACCTCATGACTGAAACTAAAAAGAACCCATGCGGTCCTCATTATTTTTCTGACAGAACTATGAGGACCTCATGCCATGTATGAATGAAATGTAATGCAGTCCTCATCAGTGTAAAAACAACAAAAATTCTTCAAAATCTTCTATCTCTCAAATCCGCTCACCACCAAGCCTCTTCTTTCGCGTTTCCAACCAAAATCAACAAACGACCCGATCAAAACCTGTTTTTCATAAATTTCACAATTAAGCACCAAAATCCAATAAAACATAATCAAAGCTTGGTTAAAAATGCGGGAATTCGATAATATAAATATATCCAAAATGTAACGCATCAAATATCCCCACACTTAACCCTTTTTCGTCCCTGAAAAAGTCCGCAACATATAAAGTTCATTAGCTAGTATAAAGATGTATAACCCCTTATCAAGATGCCTTGGGTTCAAGTCCTACTTGTAATAAAAGAAAAAAAAATAGGGGTTACAAGTTGGGTCAAAAGGTTTCTCATCAGTGGTGAATTTCCTCGTGATAAGGATTAGAGATAATCGGGTGAGTGATATAATATTTCCGTTCAATTATTCAAATTTGTAGTTCAAGAAAAAAAAAGTATAAAGATAAAAACGTACTTCCTCATTCTATAGTTTTACATTTTTTTTGAAGTTAAACAAGATGGTGACCCGCCCGCGCTTCGCGGTGTGCCACCCATTTACTTGTAAGTTTAAGTAAAAAACGTTTTAATAAGGTCAAAGTATAAAACTATGAAAATGTATTGACCAAAGTCGAAAACTCTAAAAGTATAGTAAAAAATGAAAGTAAAAAAGTTAAGGGACATAAAACGCAAAAGTCTAAAAGTTTCGAGGACAAAGTATAAAACTATAAAAAAGTTGTGGGCAAAGTGGGGAATATACTAAAAACGAAAATAGAAAAGTTAACGGGTATAAAACGTAAAAGTCTAAAAGTTTCGTGGTCATAATATAAAACTATAAAAAGTATACTAAAAAAATAAAAATATAAAATTTAAGGGGCATAAAATATAAAAGATTAAAGCTTTCGTGGTAAAGTATGAAACTACAAAGAAAATATGATCAAAGTTAAAAATCCTAAACTTTGTGACCAAAGTTAAAAACAATAAAGTTTATGTGACCAAAGTTAAAATATATAAACTTTTATAGCAAAATTAAAAAACTTAAAAACTATTATGATCATATTAAAAACTCTTAAACTACAAATTTAAAAAATCTTAAACTATACTATTTATCAACCAAATTTGGTTGTTATATATAATAGAGTACTCTATATAATAATTAACTCCAAAAATTTAATGGGTCACTGTTTTTGAACTTGCCGCTGCCTTCCAAAATACTCCTCCGTATCTGAACAACCGCTGATCTACGAATTGAAGAAGAAGCTTCCAGCAAGCAGGTATGATCCATGGCGTCTCCCCACAATTAGCCAATTGCTCCAATTTACGTTACTCGTTACGTCACAAAGTCTCAAAACTATCTGAATTTCATTTCCTTCCCCTAATTGAAGGTTTAGGGTTTAGGAATTACGTAAATGGCGACGGAATCATCGGAGGGAGAAGAGGAAACGAAGCTGATGGGAGGAAATCCTCAGCTGGTCGTGGATGCCGATCTCCGTGAGATGGCGATGAATGCCGCTTGGAGTGTAAGCTCCTGTAAACCTGGCAATGGCGTCTCTTCTCTTCGCGATGACAATTATGAAACCTACTGGCAGTACGCAAATTCATTTTCCCCAATTTCTCTTTGTTTTCTTTTCTGTGTGTGTTTCAATTTGTGTTGTTTGATTAATAAATTTTGGATTCAGATCAGATGGTGCACAACCTCACCTTGTTAACATTCAGTTTCAAAAGAAGGTTAAACTTCAAGTAAGTAAGCCCTAGATAATTGCATCCTCCCTTGTTAGATTTCCTGTTAACATTTTGGAGGTTAAATTCTATTCATATCACTTGTAAATAGTGGCATTATTATGATTTTATAATGACTGTTTTGTTGTTCCTTTCTTTAGTTAGTGGCGCTTTATGTCGATTTTAATCTTGACGAGAGTTATACGCCTAGTAAGATCTCAATTCGTGCCGGAGATGGGTTCCATAACTTAAAGGTATTCTTCTTCAGATTCTGACCTTTGGCTTATAATCTTATATTATCATTGATGATTGTTACTTATTCGAGTAGCTGATATAATCTGATTTGGATACAGCCTAAGATGACATAGCTTAATCTGGTTGTTATTATTGTTTTTTTAATTGTAGGAGATAAAAACAGTAGAACTTGTCAAGCCAACTGGTTGGGTATACATATCTTTATCCGGCAATGATCCTCGGTAAGCATAAGCAATACTGGTTAACTTTTGTTTTTTATTCGTGTTTTTTCTTGATCCAGTCTTCTTTTTTAGCTTGTTTGATTCATCCATTGAATGCTTGAATTGGAAGTTCATCTTCCTATTATCAAATTTTGATCTTATGGGTGTGTCATTATGTTTCTAGGATGGTTTTTAAAGATCTTACAGACAACTTATTACGTGTATGCTCTACTAGTTTATATTCTAAAGATTACATTATGATCATATTCTTGTGGCAGGGAAACTTTTGTAAATACATTCATGCTGCAGATTGGTGTATTGTCAAATCATCTCAACGGGAGGGATACACACGTCCGCCAGATAAAAATCTACGGACCACGGCCGTGCGTGATACTCCTTCTAATTTGATTTTTTAGAGATTACAATTTCGGCCCATTTACTTATATGGATGGGTCAATTCATCATTCGTGTTAGGTTATGTTTTATCTCTAATGGGTCAAAAGGATAAAGTGAGAGATTGCTCAAAAGTGAAAAGGTTAAAAGTTGCCAAAGTGTATTTTTAGTACATAAGACCTTCAAATCATTTTGTTCCAAAACCTGGACTTATTTTGAAAATAATCAAAATCGTATTTGACACTTAAGTTGTTAACAAAAAAAGTTAGCACTCTGGACAGGAAAGTGTTTTGGCGACCCGCGATGTCACCCATACAATAATCAAATTGTTTTGACATGAACCCATTTTGATTTGCCACCCAACCTGCCTGATTCTGTTTTACCACCTTTGAAAGTTTCTAGAAAGAAGTGATCAATATCTAACTCAAGAATCTTGTTTTGCGGTGTGTTGCAGGAACCCTATACCACACCAGCCATTTCAATTCACTTCGACCGAATTCATTACTTACTCTACTCTGAGATGATGAACTTAAAAGAGTTTTGGATACAGATTTTTTTTATGTTCAATTGTGTGTTTTCGTCTTCTTATTTTTGTGTTGAATGTTTGTTGTATAACATTATACATTGGGTCAGGTCAAGGCCAGAGTATCCAAACCGGTTTGGTTTTTTTTAACCTTATTGTTAGATAGATTGTCTTAGTGATAATTTCAGCTCATTTATATGAAAATTTGAAAAGTTCGAGTCGTATTTTAGCACATTTATATGGTAATGGCTTTGTTTGACAGTCACACCAGTCACTCAATCCACTGTTGTACTCTTGCATCAAGAATTCTTGGCATGCTGATCCATACTTTACAGGCTTTTATTATTTTTATTGAAAATGGTCAAGTTGTTCCTAACATTTTTTGGGATGGTCGCGAAAGGGCAAACTCATGGTGGGTAATGATGTTTTTCTAAGGGGGTCGTTCAATCCATATTACACAAGTTGCATTCATTTTTCTATTGGTGGGGCTGTACAAATATTGTATCACATGCCACAGAAAAAAGCATGAAGCCATAGCTACTCCAGTCCCTTCCTGCGCCATATGTGATCTTTACTCGTGTGTCCATGGACTTCATCAGTGGGTTGCCTAAATATCATGGGTATGATACTATTTTAGTGGTGGTTGACAGATTTATCAAAAATGGTCATTTTTTTCGCTTTAGCCAACCCTTTTACCACAGCTCAAGTCTTCCTTGACTTGATTTACAGGTTGATTGTAACCAATATGGGAGGGCATGAGTTCAGATTCAAATCGTTTTTCTTCCTCTCTATTCTCTCTCTCTCTAGAAAGGTTCCAAACACTGAACAATGAGGAAACAAGAAAAGAGGAGAAATTAGAATGTTCAAAGGGGAAAGCATTGTTATGAAATACGTTAGTATTAACAGAAGCAAGCGAACAATCGATGATTTTGAGCTAATTACTTCTTGTTTGTGTTTCTTTCTTTCACAAAACAAACCATAACACTCAGTGCCAAGAGGAATCATATCGAATACGAAATTTACCTGGTTCTCTTAATCAAATGGTTAGAAGAAATAATCCAGATAAAATTCAATTCCGAGGGGCGTCAGTTGTGGCAAAGGCAACAAAGGGAAGACCATTATAAAGCAAGCAAAACCCTTTTACCAATCCATGATTCATAAATGGGTGGATTATATGTTACCATAATGCATAGAAGATGACAAAGTATACAATACCCAACTTACAATATGTAAAAAAGTCCGTATATGTGAATGGAAAAAACAAGAAAAAGAAACCTGAATGTATACCAATACATTGTGTCAGCAGAACGTTATACATATATACTGGTTCATGCAGGCTAAACTTTTGCCGTTTTCTCAGCCTCAAGCTTCCTCAGTGTTGAGGAACTCAGTTTTTCTCCAGTTGATTCCTCAGATACCAGATTCACAACTTCTATCTGCAAATACAGGGATATTATTTTATTCAAGTAATATGATGTGAGTTAAGAAAATAAAGTGTATTTGATTTGTAGAACATGTGCCTTTAGTTCTGAGAGGCCTCTCTCTGCTCTCTTCTTGTTGACCGATAATCCACCAGGTAACGTCTCCTTGCTGCCAAACAAAGGTAAAGTAACGGGTCAAAACGGTTCAGGTTTAAACGGGTCAAATCAGGATGGGTTGAGCCACAAAAATGCTCCACTTCTGGTATATTTTATGAGTGTTGATGCATCAATTATGACGACAAAATGATTACTATTACAAGTATTTAATATTGAAATTAACTATTAAGGAAGTTGTATGCATAAAAGATGGGCTTAGGGAGACTTTCAAGTTTCAACACGCCTAACCCATTCCCCACGCAGCTAAACTTTTTAATTTCACCCGCTTGAGATAAAACACGACCCAAGTGGGTCTAAATTCACACCTCTAGGTGGCAACCAACTAATCTTAGGCGGTTCATGGTTGATCAAATATATTTGGCAAAGGAGATTTCCAAAGCTTAAGAAGAATTAGAGGCCAAACGGGCTCGCTTAACCAATAAAAAAAAATAAGAATTGTGGCTATGAGCCTATGAATTCTACTAAACTTGTCATATTATTGTGGAAATTAAAGAACACTATTCACATCAAAATAATTAAAAAAACATGTATTCTACCTGCATAGTGCTAACTCCATGTAGATCTAATGAGTGGTTAATAGTAGAACAAACCTGACAACAATAGCCTCAAGATTTTCGTCTACAATGGAAGGACCATAAGGATCTTCAATGGGTTCAACGTGTACTACTAGCTCAGGCTTGATAGACTGAAAAAAGAGGAAATTTGTAGACATGTTCAACAGCATATTAATGCAGAAAAATAAACTAATATCGAAACTAAAATAAAAAAATTGCGAGTATTCTTTAAAAGATTAGAAAATGGATCCGTCAGGCAAAATATAACAGAAAAACTAATGAAGCAAATAGAACATTTTGTACCTTAATGTAATCTTCAACAGTTTTCATTCTCTCTTCAATAGGCATAATAAGATCCGCAAACTGCAAAAGTTGGCACATCAATGTCACATTACACACGCCACAAAAAGTTGCTCCAGAGCTAGAAGAACGTCAAAATGAGTGCGGTCATAACAGAAAAATGAGATGCAGGGTTAACTGGAAATAAACAGAATAGACAGAGAACATTTGTAGATTAGAAATCTACCTTGTCAAAATCTATGCAACTATACAACTGTGCCTATACCTTCTATAATTCTGAGAGATGCAAGGGCACAAAAAAAAAGATAATCACTGAACTCTCATGGAATTTTAGTTGCATAAATTAGTTATCAATCAAGTAACTAGATCTTGACAACCATACGAGTGACACCTCATTTACCATCCAGATTACATAAACTTGCAACAGCTGAGCCAAATACACACCTTCTCTGTTAAATGGTTGTTCTCCTCATCCTTCAGTCCCAGGTATACCATTTATTTTCAATAATTGTGTAAAATTAGTTGGTAATAGAGTAGTTCATATAACTATGGGAATATAGATATTTGATTGACAAAGCTTCATTGTTGAGATATCCTAAAAGTACACATTTGTTTGTTATTTTGAAAATAAATCCAAAATGAGTTTCTATTTTAATGTTGAAATTTGGAATATGACTTATATCATGCCACCTATGCAACTGCCAGCAATCCAGCATACAAGGGTAACAGGTGAAATATATAAGAGTGTGCATGTAGCAAAAAAAGGGACAGAGCAAGGTCCAAACCTGTTTCTTGGAAAGCATAGGTCCATCACAAACACCAACTACAATTCGATTCCTTGCCAAGTCTGCAGCTGCCTGCAATCAACAATCAAATCCTCCACAACTCAGAGAAAGTATCTAAACTCTAATCCTGTGTGTTAAATATGTGACATGAAACACAAATATACATATTGATGACAAAAACCTTTAGGAAAAGGCGATGACCATCATGTAAGCGATCAAAGGTGCCACCTAGAACAACAGCTCCATAGGAATTCGGTGGAGAAATAGTTGACAAACTAGATGCAGGCTCTGGATTTGGGTCCTCCACAATTGTCATTTTATCCCAACTGCTTGATATGATTTCTGCTCTTTCAAAAATGAATATTTGCAATGTACCGTCTCCTGCAACTTTCCAGTCACACCTTCATCATATAAGCTGGAAAATTAGTATCCAATAATAGAAATGCCTCAAAATTTCAATCACTCGGGTCAAATAACAAGAGAAGAACTACACCAAAGAACAGTTTAGAAACATTAATTATAGTTACCTGGGCATCAAATGAAGATGAACTGGAGTGGAATTTGTACATATACTATGGGCGACTTATGGATGTTTAATATGAAAAGTTACCATTTCTGCTTGAAAATTTATAATTAGATCATTATTAATTAGTTAACATATGGTAGCTTTATATTTATCTCAATCATTTACTAACACAGGTACAATTTCATTAACACAATACAAGCATCTGAGACTCATAAACAGAGGAATTCTATCAATAAATTATAAGCATTATTTCACGCAAATAAATTGAATAAATGTCCTTGTACTGTACGTACAGATCTGAGCAAAGTGAGTACATCTAGGCAGCAAGTATCATATGGACCCCTACCACTTTTCCCTTTCATTGGAAGGTCAAGCTAAAATCATTTCCATCATCTTATGAAACACTCCATGCTAGAACGGAGACTAAATTAACACTAGCTTAAACCACTAAAAAATACAGACTCGCTATAACAAATCTGTTTCAACAATTTCGTAAAAATCACCGCGTAACTCTCCAGAGAGAAACGAACCTCGAATTTCAGGCGGTCTGAGGAAGACGAACTGTGGAGCTGGAAAAGAGAGAGAAGCTATAACACATAGATACAAGTATGCAACGTTAGGGCGAATTTATTCACTCAATTAGAGTAATCGAAATCATGAACACATATCGGATTAAGAAATCGAGAACTAAATAAGACGAAAACAAACAGTACCTCTTTCTACGCGACTAAACTGCAAAATACCTTTACGAATCAACAGATTCAAGGCTGTATCCTGGAGATAAATATAGATTCGGATTGAAATGAAGTCCGAACATGAAATCCAGAGACGTGGAGAGATGAAACCGAGAAGAATAGAGCTTTTCAAAAATGTAGATTAGGTACAATCAGGCGATCATCGTGATAAGCAGGGTTTCAAAGAGGGTTAGATTGCCCACCAAGAAAGAAACAGAAAATATATTGAGCGACACCAGGATGCAGAATTGTTTTATCGGTGGAAATAGCAAGTTTGGTGGGGTAGAATTTACATTTTGGTCCCATTTCATTTTTTTTTTAATGGTAGAATTGTTTGTAATCGTCACCGATATTACGAGAGTATTCATAGCCACAACCCGTTGTGCAGTTGTTAGAATTTAAAATTTGGTTGTAAGTGATTGTGAGTGGAGGATAGAAAAAAATATTGAAAATCTGTATTAATGACAAAAAAAAAAACTGTTAATTCTGTAAAATTTGAGGTTTGGTTGTGAGTAAAAAAAAATGTATAAAAATATATTTTTTAATTGTGGTTATGAGTGAAAAAGAAAAAAATAATGATAAACGTATAAATTATAAGGATATGAATGAAGAATTGGTTATGAATGCTCTGAAAGACACTTAATACACTTAATACTAAATGAAACTTTTTTTTAAGTTTAAATCACACTCACTATTATTAATGAATGTAAATGATAAAACTTACAAAACGTGTAAGTTTCAAAATTTGTAATTCACCCAAATTTTAATTTGCAAAACAAAATTCATTTAAAAATTCATTTCTTTTATTTGTAAAAGGTCCATAATATTTCTTTATACAAATAGTTCATTGAAAAAAAGGTGGCATTTTATTAATGTTGCATGGATAATGTGGGTATACAAAACAATGACATTAATGAAACAAAACGTGACAAAAATGAAATACAAAAAGACAATGCAACAACGTTAAAATAAAATAAATGACCACTTAGGTTGTAGCCTAATGGTAAGGGGCAAAGCTCCTTTGAGAAAAGACCAAGGTTCAAACCTTGACATGATGAAATTGTGGAGAAAAAAAAAATTAACCGTTTAAAAAAAATAGTAAATAAATGGTTAAATATAACACTAAAAAAATCAAATATCTAAAATCAATCAACCGTGTAAATCTAAAACAAATGAAACATTTTAAAAAATGATTGAATAGAAAAGCAATTAAAAAACGATATAAAAAATAAAAATAATAAAGACTAACACGCAAACCGCAAAAAAAAAAAAAAAAAAACCCATAAAAACAATGGTGTAAAACTAAATTAGACAAAAAAAAATGTTATAAAAAACCAAATAAAAAATCCAATACCATGTGTCATTGTCACGTGACCCACCCAAATGAGTGCCACATAACCGCTAATAGTTCCTGCACAAAATGGTTGAAGACTTGAACTTTATTTATAGTAGAATGCGTAAAAGATACGACGATAAATATTAGTTCAAATAAATAGAGGGGTCCTAAATAGGTATGACCCGACAAACTAGTTTTGTTAACAAAAAAAGGCTTCAAAATGTCATGGGGAAGTGGACTTTGCTTGTCTCAGTTTTATATGTGTTACTTAGTTTTGGTTTGTTCGACTTGTTTGATCCTCTTTTGATCTATAACTGTATTGAAGCACATGTTAGTAGGAGCCCAATCAACTAGTTTGTGTCCGGTTCAATCTCGACAGTCCATTTGATTACGGGTTCCAACGATTGCAGTGAGTCACCAACAACCTTCTTGTATGAGAGGGTGGACGTGGGGTAATGGTTGGTGGTATAACTATGGGGGCTGAGTTTTGACAGCATTTGGTGGTGGTGCGGTTTCCGGATTGGGGTTCGGGAACAGTGTCGAAGCAGGTGGGGATGAGGCAATTAGTGTATCACTGTACTTTGGTTGTGGCAGGTGTGGCAGGTTTTGGGGTTGGTAACGGTGGCGGTGTTAGTGACGGTTCTAATGGTGAAGGTTTTGGTGGCGGTGGAGATGAGTGATGACAATGGTGGCTTAGTGATTCGGGTTCGGGCGAAGCTGAGAAGATTCTAGATGTTGACACTCAGCTATATTCGTTAGCATCTCATCGAATGGGCTTTCCGGAAGTCGGAGTTGTTGGAGTTGGGCAAATAACTCGTCACTGATAGGCTCGTCATCGGTGAAAGAGGAAGCATTGCGGAAAGGAGTAATGTAAAACTAAACTAAAAAAAAAAATGAATTTATTTAAATAATTAATAGCATACCATGTGAGAGAGCACTATAGCTTGCCACGTGGATGGTACCATTCACATGAACTTGATATACATATCTCCAATTCCAAATGAAACCCAGTTATTTTCTGAAAAAATCCCTATCTCTATCTCTAGACCAGAAAGTATTTTTATTCACACCCGATTTTAAACCCAAGACCTTAGGGTCTGTTTGGTATGAGGTAATGGAATGAACGACGTAATGGAATGAGCGAGGGAATGGAATGGTCGAGGAAATGAAATGGAACATTACCATTCCATCGTCATGTTTGGTTACTATGTGGGAATAGAATAAATCATTACTTTGCGCCATTTAATGGTTACAGCAAACAAAGTAATTGAATAAAATTTTACTAATATTTATATTTAAATTAGAATATATATTTTTAATTATTATTAATTTATTTTTATAAAATAGTTTAATTTATATTTTTTAATTTGTTTGTTTTTATATTTTTCTAATTTAATTTAATAATAATTATTATTAGTATTTTGTTTTTATTTATTAATTTAATTTAATTTAAATCTTTATTTTCCCCTTATATTTTTTTCTTTTTATTCTTAATTTTTTTACGTAAATATTAACAAAGAAATTTTATTGGAAATGAATATTTTATTCCATTCATTGAGGGAATTAAAAAAAAACACCCCTCCCATATGGAATGAAAATCTTAAAAAATGGAAGCAATCTCATTCCTTATGTAATGGTTCATTTCATTCCATTGTGTAACCAAACATGTCATTTTTCATTCTCACGTAATGACTCGTTCCATTCCACCCTCCATTCCTGCGTATCAAACGCTACCTTAAGGTCTCAAACCACGTAAATAACATTGAGGTCTGTGCTCTATCAATGTTACCTGGTCTCAGTTTCCAGACCCAATTCCGGTATTATTATTATTTTTTGAACAACAAAATTTTTAATCAAACACCAAAGAGAAACTTTATCCAGAAAGCAAACCATCAACAGAAGATGAAAAAATAGAAAGTAATTTTTTTTAACAATGATCCTGCTGTAAGATTGTACTTTATGGATTGTTAGTTGTACTCTGTTACACAAAGAATACCATACATAAAACGCATCCTGATTGTAAGTAAGAAATCAAGAAAGCCATTTTCCAGCTTCAATGACACTACAGTACTATACTATGTTGTACATATGCTTGCTGTGGCTGTAAAACAATCTTTCAAAAAGTTTTGAATCAGAGATCGGTACGTATCTGGGAATGTTCTGTAATGATCTACATGTGGGGTTAACTTGAAGTTAAATGTGGTTACTTGTCTTCCAAGTTTCTTCTGGTGTTCTGCAAATGATTCTATTTTTTGAAATGGAATAACCTTATCAGATGTGCTGTAGAGGTAGATTTGAGGACAAGAAGGCTGGTTTTCTGAGAGTGTGGATGTTACTTTTGTCAACCTCCTGCGACATAAAACATTAAAAGAGTAACGGTAAGAAATTATTACATTCGATCTTATAAAACCGCAATAATAGGAGTTCCAAGTTTTGTCGAATGGAAGGAGTACACCGCAAATCAAGTTGGCAATTATTAAGAAAACATGGGAAACAAAAGGAACTACATTAGAGTTCCTATGAATTCGAGATATAGCTCTCCCAAAAATCCAAATACTTCATATTTTTTCTCTCTATGCCCAAACCCATATCCCAAATATGATCTTCCAACATACGATTCTGGGACCCCAAATATAATCGTCTGTAAAATGCAGCCCTTGACAATTGTCAATTGTGTCAAATTTGTTCACTTTCACCCTCTGTCATCACATAAAAAGAATTCTCGTGAGCACGGTACGAAAGGATTCTTTATTGCCATGCCCAATAATAAACCCACTAAATTCATGGAGACCATCATTGACTAGCTAAAAGAAGATTTATAAACCGCCACTAAGCTCACGGGGATACCAAAAGAGCTCACTATGAAGAGTTGAAGACCTTTTGTTGTACTTCATAACAGAGCCATGTTGAAACCATTATGTTCGAGCTCATGTTGATACCCATAGGACTGGTAGGCCAGTACTTCACAACGGCCCAATTAACCCAATCTTCCACGGTTACATTGATATCCTTAGGACTGGTAGGCCAGCACTTTGCTGCCCAATGCCAACAAGGGTAGGCTTCAGCTCGTCTCACAGTGATATCATGCCTGAACAGCATCAACATTGCTGCCCTGATCACACCTCACAGTCGATTTCTTCTACTACCTGCTTCTGCTCTCCCCTTCTGTCATGGAGAAGATGATTTCTTCTACTACTTGCTTCTGCTCTCCCCTTGTGTCATGGAGAAGATTGTTTTTTCTTTATCAACTAACTTGAACAACTACATAAGCCCTAAATTTATAGCTAGAAAAGATAACTGATTGGCCTTAATTCTAGAAATATAGAGCAACCGTAAATGAACCGAACTAATTCTCCAAAACTTATATACTAAATTAGTACTAATTTAAAACGCTAATTTAAAATTCCAGAAGTCAAAGCTATGAATCAGGAATCGTCACTTGGACAGAAACCAAGTTTGGCTTGACTTGGCAAACCCAAATTTCTACACTCCCCTCAAGCCGAGTTATAAATATCAATTATACCCAGCTAGGACCTTAACTTTTTAAAACCAATCCAAACCGATCCAGGCAGCTTTTGTGACGATATCTGCTGCTTTTGTTGTTTTCATGGCATGGACCCGAACTTCAATGTTCCCTATTCTCAATTTTCATTTAAAGTGTCAGTCAATCTCCATGTGCTCGGTCTCATCGTACACCGGGTCCCTTGCAATTTTGATGTCTGCCTTGTTGTCCTTGTGTTGAATTGTTGGCCCCCTCATCTATTACTGTTGATTCCGTTCCGTCCACTTCCTTCTTAGCTACATATCTTCATAGATTCCATGACACATCATACATGGCCCTACACTAAGACTCTGCACTGTTCCAAGAAACAACTGCCTGTTTTTTGCTTCTCCAAGCTACTAAGTTTCTCAAATCTCCCAACAATTGGTGACCCACCCACCCCCACCCCAAATCAGCATCTGTGAAGACTTCCATCTGCTTTTTTTGTTTGCCAAAAGTAATCCCTTTCCTGGGCTTTGTTACAAGCTCTTAAGAGATTAATCACGTCATGTGTTATAATTACATTGTTTACAAAAACAATCATGATGGTTTTCAGCCGTTTTGAGGAGTTCTTAATAAACATGGTACGATAGGTTTGGCATTGGGAAGAACCATATTACCTCACCACACGTCCACACGATTTAGTCTTTCAAGGCATTCTCATGGTGATCGCTTTAGCCTGTTGAGTGATTTCTTTAATCTGCATACTTTCTTAAAGGTTTCTTTTGCCTGTAATCCCAGTGGCACATCCTTCTAGAACTCTTCGTCCAAGTCTCCAACAAGGAGGGTGTTTATTATCAGCGAATTGCAAAGCCAATACAAATTTGCTGCAACTGAGAGTAAATATCTTGTGGAGCTAAGTTTTCAAGCAAATGTTCTTCATAATCGATTTTGTATGATTGTGTGAAATCACTAGCCACAAGCCTTGCCTTGAAGCGATTAACCATTGCATAAAATGTTGTACTTTTCTGGAAACCTATTTGCAACCAACCTTTTGTTTTCCAAAAGGAAGCGATT
>JBCNJP010000015.1:9924825-10023746 GCA_039602395.1 Deinandra increscens subsp. villosa | reverse complement strand
CTCGATTTCAACGACCGATTGTTCATTTTCCAGGACATGTTGTTTGATAAATCAGATGGAATTATGAAATTTTCAGATAATGATTAGGTAACCGCTTTATGACCAGCGGGATGGAAAATCAAGACTCTGGATGCCTTTCCATTTCAAGAATGATGGATTAAGAGGGGTGCTGTTTTTTTAAAGTTCGATTTAAAAAGACTGTAAAACACAAAAAGTATAACGAACTTTTTTTTTAACGAATATGAATAGAAATTACAATTTTCATAATAACCATATAAGAGCATTAATGGTAGGTTCCTTATAAATATGTGAATGTAAGCCTTAAAATGTAAGGTTTAGTTGTGAGTTGTTGTGAGTAGATGAGAGTGAAAAAATTACTGTTTATCTGTATATTTGACAAATTTTTTTTGATTTCTTAAAATTTGAGATTTGGTTGTGATGAAAAAAAAGAGAAAAGATAATAATTAAGGTATAAATAAATATTATTTAAATATGATTTAAAGGTATAAATTATAAAGATTATAGATATTTTTTTAATTTACTCTTTTCCTTTTTGGGCCTGGCCTCTTGTGCAAGAAAAGGTCTGAACTCTTTTAAACGACCAAATTCTCCGTTACATCTTTCCGTCATACAACATTCAATTGGGGTATTCAATTGGGGGTTTGTTAAAACCCTAAACTTGGAAAAGGGGTTTATGCTAGCTTCATCTTCAACCACCAAATCTTCAACGTAGACACCTCCATTTCACTGAATTGATCTGCAATCTCAAAGCTCCGTCAATGGCGGCTTCCAGGCTCGCATCGTTGGCTGCTATGGCGGCTGTTGCGGCCGCATCAACCACCACTCACGCGTACGCCGACGCTCCGTCGTACCGGTTCAATCCGTTTGCTCAATCTCCGAATCCGGCCCCGTCGCCTCAACCGGAGTCGCAGCCTTCAAGCGCGGATCCTAAGCCTGAGGTCGAGGATTCTAAAGGCGGATTTGATCCTGAAGCTCTGGAAAGGGGGGCTAAAGCACTCAGGGAAATCAATAGCTCTCCGTATTCCAAACAGGTGAATTTCTGAAAAGGTTTTTGTTCATATTACTAAATATTTATCTTGGGGTGTAAGTAGGGTTTTGTTCATATTACTTAATATTTTAGCTTGGATTTTAAGTTCTGTCCGTTTTTTATATATTGATTAATTACATAGTCGACAACAGTTGAAAATATTAGTACCTGATGTTTTCATTATCAGATTTTGTTTCCAGATTGATGCTTTGATCATAAGCAGCTTTTTAGAAGGATAATCATTGGTTGGAAAAAAAGATGCTTTTGAGCAAATTTGGTTTATGTTATCATAACATTTCTAGTTTTGGGTAATCTGCTTTTCTATTTGCTTGGTTAACGTATCAACCATTATCTTATTGGGATGAGTCGTGGGAGTATGAAAATGAAGATTAAATTGCTGCTTAACATTTGCTTTTAGTAGGCTTCATTGCTTCAAAGAAAAAGCATGATAGAAATCATTGATAAATTTTTTGTTTGCATGGGTTTTGTTTGTGAAATATTCATACTGACGAATGCCGAATGGTTATTGGTTATAGACACGTTTACTTGTTGTCATAACTTGATATACGTAGATGGAAACCTTTGTCCGTACAAATGAACTGGTTGTTCAGAGCAAAGTTTGTTCGTTTTTGTTAGGTGTTTGAGATGATGAGAAAGCAGGAACAAGTTCGTCTTACAGAATTGGCAGCAGAGAAGGCTCACCAGGAAGCTATTCAGGCTCAACTTGATATTGTGAGTAATATTTAGGTCAATTCTTCATCTTGATATCTGGAGCAATTTTATTGGCTTGAAAATATCTCTGTTTGATATATTTTAGCATCTCAAAATGTTTGCTTTCTAATGCATTCATTCATATGCAGGAAAGACAGCAAAAACTTGCTGAAGATCAAAGGAATTTAGTACAACAACAATCACAAGCGAAGGCCCAAATGTTGCGATACGAAGATGAATTGGCTAGGAAAAGGATGCAGGTTCGGTTAGTTATTTGTAGCCTTTTCCAATAAATGTGATTACTATATTATGATTATACTCACTAGTTTGACTTTTCATCATCAATAACATTTGTAGACAGACAACGAGGCTCAAAGACTACACAATGCTGAACTGGCAAGGATGCAGGAAGAGTCTTTGATACGAAAAGAACAAGCAAGACGGGCAACTGAAGAACAGATTCAAGCTCAACAAAGACAGACGGAGAAAGAGAGAGCCGAGATAGAACGTGAAACCATTAGGGTTAAAGCCCTGGCTGAAGCTGAAGGCCGGGCTCATGAAGCAAAACTAACTGAGGACCATAACAGAAGGATGCTTATAGAACGAGTAAATGGTGAAAAGGAAAAATGGCTTGCTGCAATCAACACAACTTTTAGTCATGTTGAAGGTAATAAAAGGTTAAACAACAATTAATCACACACTTTTATCACGAATTGTTAACTTCGTTTTGTTTTCATAGGTGGTGTGAGGATGCTGTTGACAGATAGAAGCAAACTAGTTATGACAGTTGGTGGAGTTACTGCCTTAGCTGCAGGAATTTATACCACCAGGTACTTCAGACTTAATTTATCATTTTATCTAATTGGTTTCTGTTTGGTTATTCGGGATGAAATGACAAAAATGGGATGGAATGATCCGTTGCATCTGTTATCATGTTTGTTTGACATAGGTAATGGAAAGAGTCACTCAAGTATGCTAAATATGTATTTTTATTTTAGTTTTTTGCTATTCATATTTAAGTTATCATTAGAATTTTTACATGATATGATTAGAAGAGATAATATATTTTTTTTATATGTTCATGTTTTAATAAACTAATATGAGTTTATTAATATATCAATTTTCTATATCTTATATAAATCAAGATAAACATTTTACTTCTTAGTTGGTACTTAAGTTATCCGAAAAACATGTAAAAATTGTCTTTTCAATTCCACCATTTCATTCCTGCATACCAAACACTATCTTAGTACTTTAATTGCTATTATTTGTCTAGCAAATGACATTACTAGCACACACTATTGTTACAATTTTGTTTGTTACACTCAACTGCATGATTCCAGAGAAGGTGCAAGAGTGATGTGGGGATATGTAAATCGGATTCTTGGACAACCATCATTGATTCGGGAATCATCTATGGCTAAGTACCCATGGTCAGGGATAGTAACTCTTGGAAGACAAAAGATCAGTAATTTGGGAAAAACAGCTTCTCTGGAAAATAAACACAAATTTGGGAATATTATACTTCATCCTTCTCTGCAGAGGAGGATAGAGCATACCGCCCGAGCTACTGCAAATACCAAGTCACATCAGGCTCCGTTTCGCAACATGCTCTTTTATGGGCCTCCTGGTACTGGCAAAACTTTGGTTGCTAGGGAAATAGCCAGAAAATCGGTATGTTTTAGAATTAAGTTTGACAAATTTTGCTTCTCTAAATTCAAATCAGCAAAATCCTGTGGTTGTGTTATCCCTTTTGTCGGTTACAATTTTTTTTTGAAAGGCTTTTGTCGGTTACATTAATTTGAGGTTGCACATTCCGCATATTTCCTTATGATTATGTTGATTTCGGTTGGTTTTATCTCTCTAACAGATCAAATGGTCTTTAATGCATAAAACCTAGCATCTTGTTCAATAAACTAAATTATTATTAAAACAATGTAACTTTATAACACTTTGCATTATTTTTTTTTAAATTAAAATCTTTGGACGAAAAACGTTCTGGGTTCAACACAAGCTGATCTGACCTCTATAAAATCACCCATTTGATTTACTCAACCTGCTAGACACCTCACATTGCCACATCAAACCATGATTATACTTGTGATTAGTTATGCATGTTACATGCTCATTTGTTTTAGGTTTGCAGATGTTCTATGCATGATAAAAGTTTTCTTATATCATGTGCATATGTGTTTTCCAGGGCTTAGATTATGCAATGATGACAGGTGGAGATGTTGCTCCACTTGGTGCACAAGCAGTTACTAAAATTCATGAGATATTCGATTGGTCTAAGAAGTCAAAGAGGGGTTTGCTGCTCTTTATTGACGAAGCTGATGCTTTTCTTTGCGAGTAAGTTTCAAAAGTTCATAAATGTCTCGGGTCAACCTTACCCGATTAAAAAAAATACCAAATGTCTCGCTTCTGACAGTTGCAGTACATCTCTAATGCAGGCGTAATAGCACACACATGAGTGAAGCCCAAAGAAGTGCTCTAAATGCACTACTCTTCAGAACCGGAGACCAATCAAGAGATGTTGTGCTTGTTTTGGCTACAAACAGACCCGGTGATCTCGATAGTGCTATAACTGACCGTATTGATGATGTGATCGAATTTCCACTTCCACAAGAGGAAGAGCGTTTCAAACTATTGAAACTCTATTTGCACAAATATCTTTATGATGAAGATGACAAGAAGGAATCCAAATGGCACTCGCTCTTCGCCAAGAAAACACAAAAAATAGTGGTCAAAGATCTGTCCGACAATGTTATTCGAGAGGCTGCTAAAAAGACAGAAGGGTTCTCCGGCCGTGAGATTGCAAAACTGATTGCTAGTGTTCAAGCAGCTGTTTATGGCAGACCAGATTGTAGTCTAGATTCCCAGCTGTTCATGGAGATTGTTGATTACAAGGTCGGTGAGCATCATCAAAGAATCGAGCTAGCAAATGCAGGTAGTCAGCCAGCATAATCAAATTTATTGGATTCTCGTGTTACGCACATGAAAACTAGTTTTACTTTTAGAGGTGGAATTCTTGTCATGAGTTATTGATGTCTGAAACGTGAGTTTTGAACGCGGTATAGATATAAATGTTAAAACAGCAGGCTAAAAGGATGGTTTTAGAAAGGATTTTGAGGGCTTTTCATTGGATATAGAGGCTTTGGCAGCTAGGGTCTATGTTCTTTTTTCTAAGTTTGTGTACCTGTTCTCATGAACGCTTTCTAACTTTATGGAATAAACCATTGATTATAATACCATGATTGACATTTTTGCTGTTAACATTGTTTTATTGGGCCGAGACATGGATACATATGGTTATTCTGGGCTTGAAGTTAATTTTGTTCTGATAAAAGAGGAACAATATTATTGAAGACACATCTTTCATTGACTTTACTTCTAAATCTATCCATTAGAGTGGGGAATGTTTTAAAAACCGTTTTTTTAGTTGAACCGGAAAACTTTCCGGGGCCGGTTCGACCGATCGGACCGGTTAGACCGGCCGGTTGAACCGGTTAGGGGATTTATATATATATTTTTATAAAAATGTTAATAAATGTATACACCACAACGAAAATAGTTAAAATACAATGATAATCCATTAAAAAATAATACCAAATAGGTATTTCATAAGAATATATAAGTTTTAAACTTTAAAAATAATAAAAAATTAACAATAAATTAATTTTTTTTTTAAATTGTCAGAAAACCGGTTGAACCGGAAAACCGCCCGGTTCAAAACGGTCCGGTTATGTCAAAAAGACCGGAGATTAAAAAAATCGTTATGATGACCGGTTGGCGGTTGAACCGGTTTTTAAAACATTGAGAGTGGGCGGTATACCCTTAAAACTATCTTTAGGGTAGTTTTTTTTATTTAATAGCACAATGCCACATCAGAGAAAACATGATGAGGTAAAAATTACTTTGTGGGGGGGGGGGGGGGGGGGGGGGGGATGATGGTACCCTTAACGTATTTAGGGTAGTTAAGCCTCAAATTCTCTCACATTCTATCTCAGTTACTTTCGGTTTTTACTACACGACTAGGGTACTTTTCTACTACCGTAAGCAACTACCCGAATCAAGGGGGGTGGTAGCTGATTATTACCCTAAAAACCTAACTACCCGATGGGGGTACCCGAGAGGGTATACCACCCACCCTTATATAGACTTTAAAATCGCAGACTAAGAACACCGCTATCTACTATCTATACAAACCACTTTTGTCAAACTGCAAGAGTCAATAAAAATCTGTTATATGAACTGTTAGTTTTTTTCTTCAATAAACGTTAACTATATTAACTTTTTAAACTAATATATTCTTTATACACTTTATATCGTTTTATATAAAAGTTACATCATAAAATCAAACATTTTTATTAAAGTAATATGTGCATAATATTTTTATCTTTTTTTTTTAATTTTTTTTAACAAAGATATGTTATTCATTAAAACTAGAGTTAATTTCCGTTTGAGTCCCTGAGGTTTGTTCACTATAACCATATGAGTACCAACTTTCAATTATTATCAATTGCTTCCTCGAGGTTTTCAATTTATAACGATTTGAGTCCTTTTAGCTAAGAAAATTAATTTTTTCTGTTAACTAAAAGGGCATTCTTGTCATTTCATAAATAAACTATTAATGTAAATTATTTAAAATCAAAAGGACTGGTTGTGTAAATTTTTGTAAATACATTTAATTATTAAATATAACTAATCTATATAAAATAAATATGACTAGAAATTTAACTCTCATCGATCTTCAACTCATCCTGCCAGTTCCTCCCTCCCACCACCATCCAATCGTCGGTTTTTGCCACCACCAACCACCATTGTTTCTTCAAGAACTCTCAAGATAAACATCATATGAAAGAAACATCACGTTGCACATTCATCTATTAATGCATTGCTTTTTGTTCGGCATTATAATTCAAATTCAAAAACAATGATAGATATAACGGCTTTTTTGTTACACTCGTATGAAAGAAAGAAAATTAGGAGGGACAGTTGAAGTAACTGTCGAATTCGGATAATGTGTTCCAAGAGTTTAGAGAAAGAAAACAGGTGATCTGAAATTGATGTAGTTTGATAAATTAGGTGGTGAAAAACAACTGGGATTTTTCAATTGTGAAGTAGGTTTGGTCCGGGAAGGGACTAATGTTTTTGTTACCCAGTAGATTGGATCGATTTCTTCCTGCAGCGGCGATTGTAGGTGTTGTCTTTATCACCGCTACAGCAACAAGAAATTGTGACAGAGAGGAGAACAAAGGCGGTGTGGTGGTCGCCGGAGGACTCCATCGTCGGAATCGCGATACGTAAGGGTCTAGAGGAAGAAGAAGGGGGCGCCGATAGTGGTGGTGTGGTTGGCGGTAGTGCCGTTGTGGTATCTTAAGGGTTAGGTGTGGAGGGTTTAAATGAGGAAGGAGTAGATATTTATTTTTGTGACCTTTTAATTTTTGTTAAACTAAAAAAGTACAACCAATCCTCCTACTTTTAAATAATTTACAAGAATCATCCTTTTGTATGAAATGACCAGAACACCCTTAAAATTAACAGAAAAATATAATTTCGTTAATCAAAAGGACTCAAATCGTTATAAATTTGTAACCTCAAGGAAACAATTGATAATAATTAAAAGTTAGTACTCAGATAGTTATAGTAAGCAAACCTCAGAGACTCAAATAGAAATTAACTCTTAAAACTATTATAAAACAAACACAATCTGTTTATCCTTTATATGTATATGTAATTATTATAAATACACAGTGCTATTTTATAAAAATAAAATAGTACAATAATTGTGTTACTGTAAATATTATAAAAATATATAAATCATATAATAACTCCATATAAATTTTATAGTAACACCGTGTAATTTGTAATACTTTTATAAACACGATAATAAAACTATGTTGATTATAAAATAACACTGTTATAAAGTATATTTCTCATAAACTTTTTTTATAAAAAATGTACTTATTTAAAAAGAAAATATATAGCAATATTATACAAGTATTAACGATAAAAAATGCTTGATTTTATGGTATAATTAAAAAAAAATCTTATATAGTATGTAATAGTTATTTTAGTTTTAAAAACTTGGTGGAATCATTTATTGAAAAGAATCAAATTTACTAAGTTAGCCACTAAAATACTTCACATGACACTTGAATATTTGTTATTACCGTTTACAAGATAAAATATTATCAGATGCATTATATATTGAGGGGGGGGGGGGGGGTGTCCATTATAGAAACCTAAAAAAGTATAGAACCTGAATATCTTCTATTTACATACAAAATTAATCGAAGAAATGAAGGAATTTTTTTTGAATCAAAATCGTCAGATTACGTATAAATAACGCAAAAGAGGTTCCTGGATCTATACTTTTACATGTTTTGGTTCTATAGTAATTTAACATCCTCCTTATCAGGCTATGTGTAATGGGGGTTTTGAGGGAGGTGAAGTTATGTGACATGTGGCATAGGGGGGTTATGAGATAAGAGGTGTAGTGGGGGGTTATACGGATGGAGGGTTATATGAAGTGGAGAACCAATAGAAAAAAACAAAAAAAAATAAAATCAAAGGGGGATGCGTTATGTAGGTAACACCAACGACAAATTTTGCTAACATAGCACCCCAGGAGGCGGTTACAAGACATTATTAAGACGTCATCTTATCCTTTTTAGAAAGATAACGCCTCACTTTACACCGCCTTATAATTTTCATAAAAGGCATTTCTAAATTTTATCACTCGGACCGAAATGAGAAATTTCAGAAATTCACCGCCCTATAATTTTCATAAATTAACTTCAAAATTTAAGTTCACTGTTTTTGAACTTGCCGCTGCCTTCCAAAATACTCCGTATCTGAACCGCTGATCTACGAATTGAAGAAGAAGCTTCCAGCACCAGGTATGATCCATGGCATCTCCCCACAACTAACCGATTGCTCCAGTTTACGTAACTCATTACGTCACAAAGTCTCAAACCTATCTGAATTTCAATTGCTCCCCCTAATTGAAGTGTTAGGGTTTAGGAATTACGTAAATGGCGACGGAATCATCGGAGGGAGAAGAGGAAACGAAGCTGATGGGAGGAAATCCTCAGCTGGTCGTGGATGCTGATCTCCGTGAGATGGCGATGAATGCCGCTTGGAGTGTAAGCTCCTGTAAACCTGGCAATGGCGTCTCTTCTCTTCGCGATGACAATTATGAAACCTACTGGCAGTACGCAGATTCATTTCCCCCAATTTCTCTTTGTTTTCTTTTCTGTGTGTGTTTCAGTTTGTGTTGTTTGATTAATACATTTTGGATTCAGATCAGACGGTGCACAACCGCACCTTGTTAACATTCAATTTCAAAAGAAAGTTAAGCTTCAAGTAAGTAAGCCCTAGATGCTTGCATCTTTCTCTGTTAATGTTTTTGACTAGTTTCCAAGTCAAACATTTGGACTTTCTCTATCTGTTTTGGAGGTTAAATGCTATTCATGTCACTTGTAAATAGAAGCATTATTATGATTTTATAATGTGTGTTTTGTTGTTCCTTCCTTTAGTTAGTGGCACTTTACGTTGATTTTAATCTTGATGAGAGTTATACGCCTAGTAAGATCTCAATTCGCGCCGGAGATGGTTTTCATAACTTAAAGGTACTCTTCTTCAATTTCTTATTTTTTGTTTATAATCTTATTACTTATTCGAGTACACGATATAATGTGATTTGGATACAGCCTAAGATGACATAGCTTAATCTGGTTTGTTATTATTGTTTTTTTAATTGTAGGAGATAAAAACAGTAGAACTTGTCAAGCCAACTGGTTGGGTATACATATCTTTATCCGGCAATGATCCTCGGTAAGCATAAGCAATACTGGTTAACTTTTGTTTTTTATTCGTGTTTTTTCTTGATCCAGTCTTCTTTTTTAGCTTGTTTGATTCATCCATTGAATGCTTGAATTGGAAGTTCATCTTCCTATTATCAAATTTTGATCTTATGGGTGTGTCATTATGTTTCTAGGATGATTTTTAGAGATCTTACAGAAAACTTATTACGTGTATGCTCTACTAGTTTATATTTTGAAGATTACATTATGATCATATTCTTGTGGCAGGGAAACTTTTGTAAATACATTCATGCTGCAGATTGGTGTATTGTCAAATCATCTCAACGGGAGGGATACACACGTCCGCCAGATAAAAATCTACGGACCACGGCCGTGCGTGATACTCCTTCTAATTTGATTTTTTAGAGATTACAATTTCGGCCCATTTACTTATATGGATGGGTCAATTCATCATTCGTGTTAGGTTATGTTTTATCTCTAATGGGTCAAAAGGATAAAGTGAGAGATTGCTTAAAAGTGAAAAGGTTAAAAGTTGCCAAAGTGTATTTTTAGTACATAAGACCTTCGAATCATTTTGTTCCAAAACCTGGACTTATTTTGAAAATAATCAAAATCGTATTTGACACTTAAGTTGTTAACAAAAAAAGTTAGCACTCTGGACAGGAAAGTGTTTTGGCGACCCGCGATGTCACCCATACAATAATCAAATTGTTTTGACATGAACCCATTTTGATTTGCCACCCAACCTGCCTGATTCTGTTTTACCACCTTTGAAAGTTTCTAGAAAGAAGTGATCAATATCTAACTCAAGAATCTTGTTTTGCGGTGTGTTGCAGGAACCCTATACCACACCAGCCATTTCAATTCACTTCGACCGAATTCATTACTTACTCTACTCTGAGATGATGAACTTAAAAGAGTTTTGGATACAGATTTTTTTTATGTTCAATTGTGTGTTTTCGTCTTCTTATTTTTGTGTTGAATGTTTGTTGTATAACATTATACATTGGGTCAGGTCAGGGCCAGAGTATCCAAACCGGTTTGTTTTTTTTTAACCTTATTGTTAGATAGATTGTCTTAGTGATAATTTCAGCTCATTTATATGAAAATTTGAAAAGTTCGAGTCATATTTTAGCACATTTATATTGTAATGGCTTTGTTTGACAGTCACACCAGTCACTCAATCCACTGTTGTACTCTTGCATCAAGAATTCTTGGCATGCTGATCCATACTTTACAGGCTTTTATTATTTTTATTGAAAATGGTCAAGTTATTCCTAACATTTTTTGGGATGGTCGCGAAAGGGCAAACTCATGGTGGGTAATGATGTTTTTCTAAGGGGGTCGTTCAACCCATATTACACAAGTTGCATTCATTTTTCTATTGGTGGGGCTGTACAAATATTGTATCACATGCCACAGAAAAAAGCATGAAGCCATAGCTACTCCAGTCCCTTCCCGCGCCATATGCGATCTTTACTCGTGTGTCCATGGAATTCATCAGTGGGTTGCCTAAATATCATGGGTATGATACTATTTTAGTGGTGGTTGACAGATTTATCAAATATGGTCATTTTTTTCGCTTTAGCCAACCCTTTTACCATAGCTCAAGTATTCCTTGACTTGATTTACAGGCTGATTGTGAGCCCATACTTATGGGCAGTTTTTTTGGTAACATTTTATGCGACTACAAGTGGTTCAATTGGCCTTATCTACAGCATGACTATGATCACCCGAAGAACTGGTTCAAACGCCTATCCTTTAGGGAGTGGTGGTGTAACACTACTATCTACTTTTCCATTCACACAACTCTCGATACCGCTGTTGAATCAGTTGAAATTGGATGTGGTGACAGGAATCCATGATTTCAGTTTTGAAGCAAGCTTTAGAGAAGACCCCTAATTGCATCAAACAATTTGCCTAAACTAAACGTTCGGGGGATAGATCATTTACTATAGGCTGTTTGGTTCATGTCAAATTGCAGCCGTACTGTCTCCATGCTACTATGGTCCATGATGATTGTCAAGAAATTGGGGTTTGATGCTTATCAACTTGATTTAACTTCTGATGCTCAAGATCCATCCACCTTTTGCGCTTCTTTGCTGAAAGCTGCCCATGGGTCACACGATCAGATTGTTCCTTTGCCTGTTTCACTGCCCCATTTTCGTCTACAACACCGAGCTATCTTGGATTGGCAACTGGTCAAAGTGGGAAATGTCACAAAGATCAAAGTTCTCGTTACACTCCTGTTTCATCATTTGCAGACAAGAGTATTGTTACAATGTTACGAGTAGTTTCATTTAGTCCCATAATGATCAATGTAATAAAGCTTAGGGACTAATATGTAAACCGGTAAACAACTTTCAACTAACTTATGAGTTGGTTAACAGACAACTGAATACAAAACGGTTAGTAACCAATATGGGAGGGCATGAGTTCAGATTCAAATCGTTTTTCTTCCTCTCTATTCTCTCTCTCTCTAGAAAGTTTCCAAACACTGAACAATGAGGAAACAAGAAAAGAGGAGAAATTAGAATGTTCAAAGGGGAAAGCATTGTTATGAAATACGTTAGTATTAACAGAAGCAATCGAACAATCGATGATTTTGAGCTAATTACTTCTTGTTTGTGTTTCTTTCTTTCACAAAACAAACCATAACACTCGGTGCCAAGAGGAATCATATCGAATACGAAATTTACCTGGTTCTCTTAATCAAATGGTTAGAAGAAATAATCCAGATAAAATTCAATTCCGAGGGGCGTCAGTTGTGGCAAAGGCAACAAAGGGAAGACCATTATAAAGCAAGCAAAACCCTTTTACCAATCCATGATTCATAAATGGGTGGATTATATGTTACCATAATGCATGAGAACGATCTTTATAAAAAAGTCCGTATACGTGAATGGAAAAAACAAGAAAAAGAAACCTGAATGTATACCAATACATTGTGTCAGCAGAACGTTATACATATATACTGGTTCATGCAGGCTAAACTTTTGCCGTTTTCTCAGCCTCAAGCTTCCTCAGTGTTGAGGAACTCAGTTTTTCTCCACTTGATTCCTCAGACACCAGATTCACAACTTCTATCTGCAAATACAGAGACATTATTTTATTCAAGTAATATGATGCGAGTTAAGAAAATAAAGTGTATTTAATTTGTTCAACACGTGCCTTTAGTTCTGAGAGGCCTCTCTCTGCTCTCTTCTTGTTGACCGATAATCCACCAGGTAACGTCTCCTTGCTGCCAAACAAGGGTCAAGTAACGGGTCAAAAAGGTCCAGGTTTAAACGGGTCAAGTCAGGATGGGTTGAGCCACAAAAATGCTCCATTTCTGGTACATTTCATGACTGTTAATGCATCAATTATGACGAAAAAATGATTGTTATTACAAGTATCTAAAACTGAAATTAACTATTAAGTTGTATGCATAAAAGATAGGCTTTGGGAGACTTTCAAGTTTCAACACGCCTAACCCGTTACCCACGCAGCTAACTTTTAATTTCACCCGCTTGGTATAAAACACGTCCCAAATGGGTCTAAATTCACACCTCTAGGTGGCAACCAACTAATCTTAGGCAGTTCATGGTTGATCAAATATATTTGGCAAAGAAGAAATCCAAACCTTAAGAAGAATTAGAGGCCAAACGGGCTCGCTTAACCAATAAAAGAAAACAAAAATTGTGGCTATGAATTCTACTAAACTTGTCATATTATTGTGGAAATTAAGGAGCACTATTCACATTAAAATAATAAAAAAAACATTCATCCTATCTGCATAGTGCTAACTCCATGTAGATCTAACGAGTGGTTAAACGAAGAACAAACCTGACAACAATAGCCTCAAGATTTTCGTCTACAATGGAAGGACCATAAGGATCTTCAATGGGTTGAACTTGTACTACCAGCTCAGGCTTGATAGACTGAAAAAAGAGGAAATTTGTAGACATGTTCAACAACATATTAATGCAGAAAAAAAAAATAATATAGCAACTAAAATCTAAAAATTAAGAGTATTCTTTAAAAGATTATAAAAATGGATCCGTAAGGCAAAATATAACAGAAAAACTAATGAAGCAAATAGAACATTTTGCACCTTAATGTAGTCTTCAACAGTTTTCATTCTTTCTTCAATAGGCATAATAAGATCTGCAAACTGCAAAAGTTGGCACATCAATGTCACATTACACATGTCACAAAATTCGCTCCAGAGCTAGAAGAACATCAAAATGAGTGCGTACATAACAGAAAAATGAGATGCAGGGTTAACTGGAATTTAAACAGAATAGACAGAGAATATTTGTAGATTAGAAATCTACCTCGTCAAAATCTATGCAACTATACAACTGTGCCTATACCTTTGATCGGTACATTTTATATACACTTTATTATCTATTAACTCTTATATAAATGTACCGATAGTTCTATAAAACGTATTACATTTATATGTTTTTATATTTTGTAGGTTATAAAAGAAATGGAATGAACTAATGCAATCATGTTAATGGATGAAATTAAAGATTTAAAGTTGCATCTTTCATTTTTTTAGCAATACTGCAATAGTCACGAGATGCAGCAACAATCACGTGGGCTTCTTAATATGTATTTTATGGGCTCAAGAAAAGAAAGAAAAAAAGAGACATGAAGGGCTGAATTAAACGAAGGGTCCAAGGGGTGTTTTTAGGTCGGCAATTAAGAATAAGGAGGAGGGGTAAGAAAGAAAAGGAGCGAGGGTTACGGTTCTTAAAAGGGGGGAGAAAAACGAGCAGAAGTTCACGGGAGATCGACAGGAGCTTTTGGCGTGGTTACAACTCAGAATTTTGAGAGATGCGAAGACCTTTTCATAGCTACAGAATCGGGTTTCAAGTCTCAAATATTCAGGGTTCTAACTTATCTTTTTCAATGGAGTCGGTGACGACAGATTGTATGTATTTAAGCTCCTTCATTATGCTCGGCTAATCTTCTTGTAGTCACAATGGTATGAGGGGTTTTTGATTTGGTTGTTTGAATATGTTGTTGATTTTAATTGTTGAACATATGATTAGTTATAAACATAGTCTTTGATTCAGTTGAATGGATACTGTGTTATAACTCTTTATTTGTGTTTTGCTTCACGTTAATTCGACAGACAGTTTATGATACGCCACCCAATCGTGCTCAGTACAACAGTAGTTAGATTAGTTAAGGAGCAGACGTTTGGTGTGCAAGTATATGAATTGTGCTCTAGGTTAGTGGTGAAATTGAACTAGGCTATGTCTATGTGGTCAATCAATATTGAAATCGACATTGTATCTAACACTCTTATCATAAATCCCGACACCGTTTGTGACTATATTCTCTCATAATCGTAACAACTCTTTTAAATATCTTTATTACTTATGCAATTAGTTTTAAACAAATCAATCAACCAACTTTTATATTTCTCTTTCGATTAATTAAAATTAGTAGTTAACCACGTACACTTCTTGTGGATTCGACACTCTTACTTGCCCTATCTATTTTAAAGTAGAAAGGTAAGGAAAAACTCTATCTTTGGTCGGGGCTTCGACACCGATCAAATTTTGGCGCCGTTGCCGGGGAGTGAGTGTGCTTAGCTTATCTAATTTTTGTTAGTCTTGTTTATACTTAAAAAAAAAAGAACTTAAAAAAAAATATATATAGTTTGTTTCTTTTTATATATTTTCGTATTACGCTTGGTATTTTGTTTTGTTGTTTTGCAGATCATCGATTTGTATGCACACAAGATATTCAAGACGAAGTTCACCTTTGGAGTTTGATCCAGAAATTGAAAAGGCTGCAAGAAGCAATCGGGCTTTTCAACGAAATCAAAACAAAAGTCAAGTAGCTTCCACATCAAGGGTACTAAATTTTGAGGAGGTAACAGTTAATTCATCTAGCTCGAAAAGTGAACAACTTAACATGGAACTACCACCACTCAAATTTCCTGATGTGAATGAGTATAGAGTTAGAGACACTACAAATGCACAACCTGGTAATCAAACTCAAAATCCTGTGAATCCAAATATTCCAGTTCAAACAACAAATCAACAAACTCTACCCGTTATACCGGTGCAAAACCAAGAAGAAAACAACATGCCTCCAGAAAATGATGGTGATAATAATTGGGAGGGTGACAACTATAACGAGGAAGAGTATGGAAATAGAATTCGTGGTTACAATAATCAGTTTGGTGGAGGAAATCTCAATTACAATTTGAATAATCAACATGGAGGAAGGATGCCTCAATTCAGAAACCCATTCCGCAACAATAATGATGGATACTTTTATGAGGCAAGGAACAATGATCAACAATACAGAGGGAATCTCAATGGAAGACAAAGGGGTGTTGAAGCATATTTTCGCCCTACAATTGTGCAAAATCCTTCTCCAGTGGTTCCACCTGAGTGGCAAGGTCGACACTTTGAGATTCGCCCTCAACATTTGAACATCATTCCAACTTACCATGGATCCGCATCTGAAGAGCCATATACACATCTTCAAGAATATTCAGCAATATGCGGCACGATAAATGGACAAGGCTTCAATCAGGATCAGGTAAAACTTCACCTTTTTCAGTTTTCTTTAAAAGATCGAGCCAAACAATGGTTTGTGTCTCTTCCCCCGAGTAGTATATACACGTGGGCAGAAATGCAACAACAATTTTTAAACGAGTACTATCCAATTAGCAAAACGAGTGAAGCCCGTAGTAATATAAATGCATTTCATCAACTACCGGGTGAACTCCTTCATGAAACTCTTGCTCGTTTTAAAGAAATGTTAAGGTTATGTCCCCATCATGGTTTTGAAAAATGGGACTTGGTAAAAATTTTTGGTGATAGTTTGAATGAGGATGATAGAAAATTTGTTTTGGCAAGTAGTAGTGGCATGTTTTTAACCCGTCCTCCAGATGTTGAATGGGAATTTATTGAATCGCTAAGTAAAGGATCCAAAATCCAAGCTTCAGCGAATAGACGAAAGACACCATCATCTGGAAAGACAGTGCTTAATGTTTCTAACTCTCAAGATAGTAGTAGATTGGAAAACTTAGAAAAACAATTGGCTATGCTAATGAAAGGTCGAGAAAGGTATTCTGCTAATGTGTCACAGGTTGAAGAAGCATGCCAAGAGTGTGGTAACACTGGGCATACAACTGACATGTGTTCTGGGATCAATGGTGGATTGGAGGAAGTAAACGAGGTGTATGGAGGAAGGAATCCATACAACATGAACTCTAATGTGTATCATTCAGGATTGAGAAATCATCCCAATTTCAGGTATGGAAACCCTTCTAATCAATTAAATCCTAACTTTCAAGGTTCAAATCAACAGGGTAACTACTCCAATCAATACCAACACCAAGGGATGAATCGACCTTCAAACTACAGAAGTAACTATAACCAAGGACCAAATCAGTATTCAAGCTCATCTCAAGGTCAACAAAATCAGCAAGGTCAACAAAATAATCAAGGTCGACAAGCTCCTCAATTATCTGACAATGTTGCTACTCAAATTTTGGAGGAGATCAAGAAGATAAATCAAAGGCTGGATATTCATGAAAAAACTCATATAGCCTTAGGAAATCAGATTGGACAAGTGGCAGAGCAAAATGCAACTCGTGCTCCGGGGACACTTCCTAGCAACACTCAAGTGAACCCACAACATCAAAATCATGCGAGCTCTAGCAATGCACGGGTGAATGAGGTACGTGTTCTTCGAAGTGGTAAGACTTATGAAAATCAAGTTAATCCTCCATCAAACCTAATTGAGGGCATAGTGGAGGATTACACATCTGATAGTGATGAACATGAGTTGGAAAATGCATCATTAAATGAAAACAAAGTTCAAAACAAGGAGAAAAAACCAATTTCAAAAGAATCTGAAAAGTTGAACAAAGCAAATGATGAGGACCAAAGTGTGGAGAATAATACCACCCCTTATCCATCTGCTTTGATCCAACCAATAAAGAAAAATGTTTCTGGTAAACATGGTCCACAGTCGGAAGATATGTGGGAGACATTTAAACAAGTTAAAATTAATTTACCACTCCTTGATGCCATTAAGCAAATTCCTTCTTATGCAAAATTTTTAAAGGATTTGTGTTCGCATAAACGGCACCACAAGTTTCCTAAGAAGCTTGATTTGACTGCACATGTTAGTGCCGTTTTGTCGAACCCTTTGCCACTAAAGATGAAAGATCCAGGTGCTCCTTTAATTCCTATTCAAATCGGTGAATTTAAATTACCGAAAGCACTTTTGGATCTTGGAGCAAGTGTTAACATACTTCCCGGAAGCTTATATGACAAATACGACTTCGGTCCATTACAAAAAACGGACACCACCGTGGTGTTGGCAGATTTATCTCTTAAGCTTCCGAGAGGAGTGTTAGCCGATGTCATTGTAAAAGTGGCTGATTTTTATTACCCGGTTGACTTCCTTGTATTAGACTCTGATTGTCAATACACAGATAGACAACCCAATGTGATTCTTGGTCGACCATTCTTAGCAACCATAAATGCTCAAATCAATTGTCGAGAAGGGGCTGTGGATATCACATTTGGTAATAGAAAAATAAGATTAAATGTTTTCAAGCATGCTTATAATGCTCCAGACAATAGTGATTGCTTCATGGCAGACATTATTGATGGGTGTGTCCAATCTTACACACCTCGTGTAATATCGGACGATCCCTTGGAGCAATTTCTTTTTGATGAACAGGTAGGCATGGATGAGGATGAAAGCATGAAGAAAATGAATGAAGAGTTTGTGATGGCTTTGCAAGAAAATAGACCTCCATGGACACACCAAGTGGAAAGCCTACCTGAGCAAATTGATTCTCATTTGAAGCCATCACTGGAAAGCCCACCTGAATTAGAACTGAAGACATTGCCACCTCATCTCAAGTATGCATTTTTAGGAGAGAATGACACTCTACCGGTCATTATTGCAGCAGATCTATTGCAGGTACAAGAGAAAGCACTCCTCAAAGTGTTAGCAAAATACAAGGCTGCAGTTGGGTGGACCATAGCGGACTTGAAGGGAATAAGTCCATCAATATGCATGCATAGAATTATCACTGAATCAACATCTAAACCAGCCCGCGATGCTCAAAGGAGATTGAACCCTAATATGCGGGAAGTTGTGAAGAAAGAAGTTCTCAAGTGGTTAGATGCAGGGATTGTGTATCCCATCTCAGATAGTGACTGGGTCAGCCCTACTCAAACTGTTCCTAAAAAAGCTGGAATTCAAGTCATAAAGGGTGAAGATGGACAACAGCTTGCCACCCGCCCGGTAACGGGATGGCGAGTATGCATTGACTACCGCAAACTCAATGCGGCAACATCTAAGGACCATTTCCCTTTACCTTTTATAGATCAAATCATTGAAAAATTGTCAGGTCAGAAATTTTATTGTTTTTTGGATGGGTACTCGGGATATAATCAAATTTCTATACATCCAGAAGATCAAAGGAAGACTACCTTTACTTGTCCCTACGGTACTTTTGCATTTAGGCGAATGCCGTTTGGACTATGTAATGCTCCTGCCACCTTTCAAAGGTGTATGATGAGTATCTTTTCAGATATGGTGGGAGAGTCTCTCGAGATATTCATGGATGATTTTTCTATCTTTGGGTCCACTTTTGATAAATGTCTTAATCAACTTGAATGTGTTTTAAAAAGATGCACCGAAACTAATCTTGTTTTAAGTTGGGAGAAAAGTCATTTCATGGTGAAGGAAGGAGTTGTACTTGGGCATGTAATCTCTGAGAGGGGTCTCGAGGTTGATCTTGCCAAAGTACAAGTCATTTCTACCTTACCTCCCCCAACAAATGTTAAAGGTGTTAGATCATTTCTTGGACATGCCGGGTTTTATAGGCGTTTTATCAAAGACTTTAGTGCCATCTCTAAACCTCTTTGCAATCTACTTTTAAAAGAAGCACCATTCGTCTTTGATAAAGATTGTCTAAAAGCTTTCAATGCATTGAAAGACCAACTCATAGCATCCCCCATTTTACAGTCACCTGATTGGTCACTTCCATTTGAAATTATGTGTGACGCAAGTGACTATGCGGTGGGGGCTGTTTTGGGTCAACGGGTGAATAAAAAGCCCGTTGCCATTTATTATGCTAGTAAAACCTTATCAGATGCTCAATTGAATTATACTACAACTGAAAAGGAATTATTAGCGGTGGTATATGCACTAGATAAGTTTCGTTCATACATTTGGGGTGGAAAAGTTATCATTTTCTCTGATCATAGTGCTATACGATATCTAATGGAAAAAAAAGATGCAAAACCTAGGCTAATTCGTTGGATATTGTTATTACAGGAATTTGATTTTGAAGTTCGTGATAAAAAAGGGTGTGAGAATGTAGTTGCAGATCATCTTTCCCGCATACCTTGTGTGAATGTTGAAACTCATGATGAAATCCCGGATAGATTTCCGGATGAACAATTGTTTTCAGTTTCTAATTTCCCTTGGTTTGCTAACTTGGTTAACTATATGGCTGTAGGAAAGATGCCCGAGCATTGGACGAACCAACAACGAAAACACTTTCTATCACAAGCAAAGCAATACATTTGGGATGACCCGGACCTGTTCAAGATTGGGGCGGACCAAATAATCAGACGATGTGTTCCGGATAATGAGATACAAGAAGTCCTAGCTCATGCTCATTCATCTGCTTGTGGAGGCCATTTAAGTGGAAGAAAAACTGGTCATCGTATCCTTTCTTGTGGTTTATTTTGGCCTACAATTTTTCGTGACTCAGTTTTATTTGCTAAACAATGTTTAAGATGTCAACAACTTGGGGGTATTTCTAAACGTGATCAAATGCCCATGAACCCCATTCTCGTTGTTGAATTGTTTGATGTGTGGGGAATAGATTTCATGGGACCATTCCCCACCTCATTTGGCTATCTTTATATCTTGGTGGCTGTCGATTATGTGTCTAAATGGGTTGAAGCCGAAGCCACCAGGACCAATGACCATATTGTTGTGTGTAAATTTGTAAAAAAGAACATATTTTCAAGACATGGTATCCCTAGAGCTATTATTAGTGACGGGGGTTCTCATTTTAAACATTTCAAATTTGGAAAATTACTCCGACAATATGGTATTAATCATCGCATAGCCACACCTTATCATCCACAGACTAGTGGACAAGTCGAGGTTTCCAATCGTCAAATTAAAGAAATTTTACAAAAAACCGTAAGACCCGACCGAAAGGATTGGTCTTTACGTCTTGACGATGCTCTTTGGGCTTACAGAACGGCTTATAAGACACCAATTGGGATGTCTCCTTATCGACTAGTCTATGGTAAAGGGTGTCATTTACCAATGGAACTTGCTCACCGTGCTTATTGGGCAGTGAAAACTGTCAACTGTGATTATGATGCAGCAGGTGTGGAAAGAAAGCTTCAATTGAATGAGTTAGAAGAGATCAGGAAAGAAGCTTATGATTGTGCAGCAAATTACAAAGCTAAGATGAAGGCAGTCCATGATGCAAAATTACGAATCAAGACGTTTGAAATTGGACAGAAGGTATGGTTATTTAACTCACGTCTTAAATTTTTTCCAGGTAAATTGAAAAGCAAATGGACGGGCCCATTCATTATCAAGCACATTAACAAGTTTGGAGCTGTGGAAATAGAAGATTTGAAAGGAGGTCAAACACAAATGGTCAACGGACATCGACTTAAGCCATATGTGACTTCTATTGACAAAGAGGGTGCCAATTTTGATGTTGTGAGTTTCTGTGTAGACTCACCCAAGTACCACCCTATCTAAACCTCATAGGTAACCGGGTGAAAACCCGTTTCCTAATTTTGTTAATATACTTATTATTTATGATATATATATATATAGATATATACACACACATTCTTTTGTGTCATTACCCAAAAGCATATATATTAGAAAAAAAATCATCAAACGTCATTTTGTGTTCAAAACCATTTTGCAAAATTTAAGTTGGGGAGAACGCGTTTGATTTTACTAACTTATAAGGCGATAAACTCATTTTTTTTTGGGATACTTGTTAACTTATCTTCAATTTTTATGGCATTGAGGACATTGCCATGTTTTAAGTTGGGGAGGGGAGTTTTATCTTTATTTTTGAGTTTGCTAAAAAGTGTTTTTTTTGAAGTTCTGTAAAAAAAAAAAAAAAAAAAAAAAAAAGAGAAATAAAGAGATATGGAGCAACATCAGATCTGTTTAAGACTTTTGAATTGTCAAGAAGAATATGGATTAGGCGTTTGATCTCTCATGAAGACGATGCAATTCAACTAGGAGCAATCACTTACATTCATCATCAGGTTCATTTGCTCCATCTCTATCACTTTGTCTTAATATTTTGATGCTTTAATTTGATATTTGGGTAGTGTTAGTTAACTATATATTTTGAGTTGTGTGTTTTGAGTAGTATATATTTTTCTTCAAGTATGTTTTTGTTTTAAAGTAGGCAATTGAATCATGTCCCTCATAATTTTGTGTCTATTAGTTGAGCGTTTGAGAAGATTGAAAGCAAATGTGGTCGAAAAATGAAAATGTGTCAACTAATCCTTCAGATCAATTAGCTTTAATACTATGCTTTAATAAGCTATGTACCTGTTATGTGAAGATTATGCCCTTTGTTCAAGCATGTCAATTTGGAGGTTTACCCTAGTGAGATATTGAGCCCTTATTTGATTGACACATACATATCAGTTATATATTTTTCTTCATGAGGGAAGTGTTCAAATAGCTTGTAATCTAGAACTTGCATATGGTTTCTTCAAAATTACAAGTATTCATGCATATGGATGATAATGGCAAATTAGGTAATCCTATTATATATCCCATTCCCACCTTTACATATATCCCTTAGTAAACCAATTTGAGCTTAAATTTGAATCCTTTCATTTGTTGAACCCATGTGTTTTTAGCCTAACCATTTCAAGCCATCTTAAAGATTGAACCTTAATTGAGCATGTGTAATGGGTTGGGTTTGCTTTGGTTTGATTTATGAGATTACAAGGGAATAGATATGATGTTTGCAAGTAAAAGGAGGTGGAAAATTGACCTCAAAAAGAAAAGAAAAAAAAAAGTTGCTTAAAATTTTCGAAGTCAAGTAGACAGAAAGGAAAGAAAGAGTTGCTGCAATAATTTATTAAGTGGTGCAGCAAGTATAAAAAAAAAAAAGAAAAAAACAAAGAAAGAAAAGTTGAGCTCTAGAAAAGAAGGTGAAAACTGACCTTAAGAAAAAGAAAAGATCAGATTTGTCTCTAAGGTTGGTTGTATAATTTGTTGTCAAAGTGATGGAGACAGTTAGTTAGTTCTTGATGCAAAAATGAAGACAAGGCTATGGGAAGATCATTCGGCAATTACTATGCTCAATTATTTGATTAAACCAATTTCAGCCTTTTGACCTACCCGTAGCCACATTACAACCACTTGAAAGACCATTTGACATGTGCATGAGTACTAATATGTAGTGGAGAATTGAAACTATATACAAGCCTATGGAACATAATTTTGTTTGAATTACTAAAAGAGTGAAACATTGAACCTCTTAAGTGTTATGAGAGTAAACAAATCTTGTGAGAACCTCCTATTTGGCTTTTTGAAAGGCTTTGTCTTCACATAATGGTGCATTCACATGTATTGCTAATTGTTCATGATATCTGTTAGTTGATACTTTAATCTTTCAAGTCTTTGAAATCTTGCAAGTATTTAGGGTCTTCGGTTTTGTCATGATAGTCTTAAATGTCTTTTACTTTCTCGGGACGAGAAAGGGTTAAGTTGGGGAGGTTTGATCGGTACATTTTATATACACTTTATTATCTATTAACTCTTATATAAATGTACCGATAGTTCTATAAAACGTATTACATTTATATGTTTTTATATTTTGTAGGTTATAAAAGAAATGGAATGAACTAATGCAATCATGTTAATGGATGAAATTAAAGATTTAAAGTTGCATCTTTCATTTTTTTAGCAATACTGCAATAGTCACGAGATGCAGCAACAATCACGTGGGCTTCTTAATATGTATTTTATGGGCTCAAGAAAAGAAAGAAAAAAAGAGACATGAAGGGCTGAATTAAACGAAGGGTCCAAGGGGTGTTTTTAGGTCGGCAATTAAGAATAAGGAGGAGGGGTAAGAAAGAAAAGGAGCGAGGGTTACGGTTCTTAAAAGGGGGGAGAAAAACGAGCAGAAGTTCACGGGAGATCGACAGGAGCTTTTGGCGTGGTTACAACTCAGAATTTTGAGAGATGCGAAGACCTTTTCATAGCTACAGAATCGGGTTTCAAGTCTCAAATATTCAGGGTTCTAACTTATCTTTTTCAATGGAGTCGGTGACGACAGATTGTATGTATTTAAGCTCCTTCATTATGCTCGGCTAATCTTCTTGTAGTCACAATGGTATGAGGGGTTTTTGATTTGGTTGTTTGAATATGTTGTTGATTTTAATTGTTGAACATATGATTAGTTATAAACATAGTCTTTGATTCAGTTGAATGGATACTGTGTTATAACTCTTTATTTGTGTTTTGCTTCACGTTAATTCGACAGACAGTTTATGATACGCCACCCAATCGTGCTCAGTACAACAGTAGTTAGATTAGTTAAGGAGCAGACGTTTGGTGTGCAAGTATATGAATTGTGCTCTAGGTTAGTGGTGAAATTGAACTAGGCTATGTCTATGTGGTCAATCAATATTGAAATCGACATTGTATCTAACACTCTTATCATAAATCCCGACACCGTTTGTGACTATATTCTCTCATAATCGTAACAACTCTTTTAAATATCTTTATTACTTATGCAATTAGTTTTAAACAAATCAATCAACCAACTTTTATATTTCTCTTTCGATTAATTAAAATTAGTAGTTAACCACGTACACTTCTTGTGGATTCGACACTCTTACTTGCCCTATCTATTTTAAAGTAGAAAGGTAAGGAAAAACTCTATCTTTGGTCGGGGCTTCGACACCGATCAACCTTCTATAATTCTGAGAGATGCATGGGCACAAAAAAAAAAAGATAATCACTGAACTCTCATGGATTTTCAGTTGCATAAATTAGTTATCAATCAACTAGATCTTGACAACCATGCAACTGATACCTCATTTACCATCCAGATTACATAAAATTGCAACAGCTGAGCCAAATACACACATTCTCTGTTAAATGGTTGTTTCCCTCATCCTCCAGTCCCAGGTATACGGTATACCATTAATTTCCGATAAATGTGTAAAATTAGATGGTAATAGAGTAGTTCATAGAATTATGAGAATATATTCCCCAAGAGAGGAGGTGGTAACCAGAGCTTTGTTCCCTAATAAATCCAAAATGAGCTTCTATTTCAATGTTGAAATTTGGGATATAACTTATACCTTATTTTTTCTTTTTCTTTCTTTTCGTTTTTTTTTTTTTAATTTCTCTCTGTGTGTGGGTGGGGGTGGGGGATCGACTGGACTCAAATTTCACACAACAGATCCCACCTTGCAACAGCCAGCAATCCAGCATACAAGGGTAACAAGTTAAATATATAAGAGTGTGCATGTAGCAAAAAAAGGGACAGAGCAAGGGCAAACCTGTTTCTTGGAAAGCATAGGTCCATCACAAACACCAACTACAATTCGATCCCTGGCCAAGTCTGCAGCTGCCTGCAATCAACAATCAAATCCTCCACAACTCAGAGAAATTATCTAAACTCTAATCCTGTGTGTGTTAAATATGTGACATAAAATACACATATTGATGACAAAAACCTTGAGGAAAAGGCGATGACCATCATGTAAGCGATCAAAGGTGCCACCTAGAACAACAGCTCCATAGGAATTCGGTGGAGAAATAGTTGACAAACTAGATGCAGGCTCTGGATTTGGGTCCTCTAAAATTGCCATTTTATCCCAACTGCTTGATATTATTTCTGCTCTTTCAAAAATGAATATTTGAAATGTACTGTCTCCTGCAACTGTCCTCACACCTTCATCATATAAGCTGGAAAATTAGTATCCAATAACAGAAATGCCTCAAAATTTCAATCACTCAGGTCAAATAACAAGAGAAGAACTACACCAAAGAACAGTTTAGAAACATTAATTATAGTTACCTGGGCATCAAATGAAGATGAACTGGAGTGGAATTTGTACATATACTATGGACGACTTATGGATGTTTAATATGAAAAGTTACCGTTTCTGCTTGAAAATTTACAATTAGATCATTATTAATTAGTTAACATATGGTAGCTTTACATTTATCTCAATCATTTACTAAGGTACAATTTCAGTAACACAATACAAGCATCATCAGGCTCATAAACAGAGGAATTCTATCAATAAATTATAAGCATTATTCGCGAATAAATTGAATAAATGTCCTTGTACTGTACGTACAGATCTGAGCAAAGTGAGTACATCTAGGCAGCAAGTATCATATGGACCCCTACCACTTTTCCCTTTCATTGGAAGGTTAAGCTAAAATCATTTCCATCATCTTATGAAAAACTCCATGCTAGAACGGAGACTAAATTAACACTAGCTTAAACCACTAAAAAATACAGACTCGCTATAACAAATCTGTTTCAACAATTTCGTAAAAATCACCGCGTAACTCTCCAGAGAGAAACGAACCTCGAATTTCAGGCGGTCTGAGGAAGACGAACTGTGGAGCTGGAAAAGAGAGAGAAGCTATAACACATAGATACAAGTATGCAACGTTAGGGCGAATTTATTCACTCAATTAGAGTAATCGAAATCATGAACACATATCGGATTAAGAAATCGAGAACTAAATAAGACGAAAACAAACAGTACCTCTTTCTACGCGACTAAACTGCAAAATACCTTTACGAATCAACAGATTCAAGGCTGTATCCTGGAGATAAATATAGATTCGGATTGAAATGAAGTCCGAACATGAAATCCAGAGACGTGGAGAGATGAAACCGAGAAGAATAGAGCTTTTCAAAAATGTAGATTAGGTACAATCAGGCGATCATCGTGATAAGCAGGGTTTCAAAGAGGGTTAGATTGCCCACCAAGAAAGAAACAGAAAATATATTGAGCGACACCAGGATGCAGAATTGTTTTATCGGTGGAAATAGCAAGTTTGGTGGGGTAGAATTTACATTTTGGTCCCATTTCATTTTTTTTTTAATAGTAGAATTGTTTGTAATCGTCACCGATATTACGAGAGTATTCATAGCCACAACCCGTTGTGCAGTTGTTAGAATTTAAAATTTGGTTGTAAGTGATTGTGAGTGGAGGATAGAAAAAAATATTGAAAATCTGTATTAATGACAAAAAAAAAAACTGTTAATTCTGTAAAATTTGAGGTTTGGTTGTGAGTAAAAAAAAATGTATAAAAATATATTTTTTAATTGTGGTTATGAGTGAAAAAGAAAAAAATAATGATAAACGTATAAATTATAAGGATATGAATGAAGAATTGGTTATGAATGCTCTGAAAGACACTTAATACACTTAATACTAAATGAAACTTTTTTTTAAGTTTAAATCACACTCACTATTATTAATGAATGTAAATGATAAAACTTACAAAACGTGTAAGTTTCAAAATTTGTAATTCACCCAAATTTTAATTTGCAAAACAAAATTCATTTAAAAATTCATTTCTTTTATTTGTAAAAGGTCCATAATATTTCTTTATACAAATAGTTCATTGAAAAAAAGGTGGCATTTTATTAATGTTGCATGGATAATGTGGGTATACAAAACAATGACATTAATGAAACAAAACGTGACAAAAATGAAATACAAAAAGACAATGCAACAACGTTAAAATAAAATAAATGACCACTTAGGTTGTAGCCTAATGGTAAGGGGCAAAGCTCCTTTGAGAAAAGACCAAGGTTCAAACCTTGACATGATGAAATTGTGGAGAAAAAAAAAATTAACCGTTTAAAAAAAATAGTAAATAAATGGTTAAATATAACACTAAAAAAATCAAATATCTAAAATCAATCAACCGTGTAAATCTAAAACAAATGAAACATTTTAAAAAATGATTGAATAGAAAAGCAATTAAAAAACGATATAAAAAATAAAAATAATAAAGACTAACACGCAAACCGCAAAAAAAAAAAAAAAAAAACCCATAAAAACAATGGTGTAAAACTAAATTAGACAAAAAAAAATGTTATAAAAAACCAAATAAAAAATCCAATACCATGTGTCATTGTCACGTGACCCACCCAAATGAGTGCCACATAACCGCTAATAGTTCCTGCACAAAATGGTTGAAGACTTGAACTTTATTTATAGTAGAATGCGTAAAAGATACGACGATAAATATTAGTTCAAATAAATAGAGGGGTCCTAAATAGGTATGACCCGACAAACTAGTTTTGTTAACAAAAAAAGGCTTCAAAATGTCATGGGGAAGTGGACTTTGCTTGTCTCAGTTTTATATGTGTTACTTAGTTTTGGTTTGTTCGACTTGTTTGATCCTCTTTTGATCTATAACTGTATTGAAGCACATGTTAGTAGGAGCCCAATCAACTAGTTTGTGTCCGGTTCAATCTCGACAGTCCATTTGATTACGGGTTCCAACGATTGCAGTGAGTCACCAACAACCTTCTTGTATGAGAGGGTGGACGTGGGGTAATGGTTGGTGGTATAACTATGGGGGCTGAGTTTTGACAGCATTTGGTGGTGGTGCGGTTTCCGGATTGGGGTTCGGGAACAGTGTCGAAGCAGGTGGGGATGAGGCAATTAGTGTATCACTGTACTTTGGTTGTGGCAGGTGTGGCAGGTTTTGGGGTTGGTAACGGTGGCGGTGTTAGTGACGGTTCTAATGGTGAAGGTTTTGGTGGCGGTGGAGATGAGTGATGACAATGGTGGCTTAGTGATTCGGGTTCGGGCGAAGCTGAGAAGATTCTAGATGTTGACACTCAGCTATATTCGTTAGCATCTCATCGAATGGGCTTTCCGGAAGTCGGAGTTGTTGGAGTTGGGCAAATAACTCGTCACTGATAGGCTCGTCATCGGTGAAAGAGGAAGCATTGCGGAAAGGAGTAATGTAAAACTAAACTAAAAAAAAAAATGAATTTATTTAAATAATTAATAGCATACCATGTGAGAGAGCACTATAGCTTGCCACGTGGATGGTACCATTCACATGAACTTGATATACATATCTCCAATTCCAAATGAAACCCAGTTATTTTCTGAAAAAATCCCTATCTCTATCTCTAGACCAGAAAGTATTTTTATTCACACCCGATTTTAAACCCAAGACCTTAGGGTCTGTTTGGTATGAGGTAATGGAATGAACGACGTAATGGAATGAGCGAGGGAATGGAATGGTCGAGGAAATGAAATGGAACATTACCATTCCATCGTCATGTTTGGTTACTATGTGGGAATAGAATAAATCATTACTTTGCGCCATTTAATGGTTACAGCAAACAAAGTAATTGAATAAAATTTTACTAATATTTATATTTAAATTAGAATATATATTTTTAATTATTATTAATTTATTTTTATAAAATAGTTTAATTTATATTTTTTAATTTGTTTGTTTTTATATTTTTCTAATTTAATTTAATAATAATTATTATTAGTATTTTGTTTTTATTTATTAATTTAATTTAATTTAAATCTTTATTTTCCCCTTATATTTTTTTCTTTTTATTCTTAATTTTTTTACGTAAATATTAACAAAGAAATTTTATTGGAAATGAATATTTTATTCCATTCATTGAGGGAATTAAAAAAAAACACCCCTCCCATATGGAATGAAAATCTTAAAAAATGGAAGCAATCTCATTCCTTATGTAATGGTTCATTTCATTCCATTGTGTAACCAAACATGTCATTTTTCATTCTCACGTAATGACTCGTTCCATTCCACCCTCCATTCCTGCGTATCAAACGCTACCTTAAGGTCTCAAACCACGTAAATAACATTGAGGTCTGTGCTCTATCAATGTTACCTGGTCTCAGTTTCCAGACCCAATTCCGGTATTATTATTATTTTTTGAACAACAAAATTTTTAATCAAACACCAAAGAGAAACTTTATCCAGAAAGCAAACCATCAACAGAAGATGAAAAAATAGAAAGTAATTTTTTTTAACAATGATCCTGCTGTAAGATTGTACTTTATGGATTGTTAGTTGTACTCTGTTACACAAAGAATACCATACATAAAACGCATCCTGATTGTAAGTAAGAAATCAAGAAAGCCATTTTCCAGCTTCAATGACACTACAGTACTATACTATGTTGTACATATGCTTGCTGTGGCTGTAAAACAATCTTTCAAAAAGTTTTGAATCAGAGATCGGTACGTATCTGGGAATGTTCTGTAATGATCTACATGTGGGGTTAACTTGAAGTTAAATGTGGTTACTTGTCTTCCAAGTTTCTTCTGGTGTTCTGCAAATGATTCTATTTTTTGAAATGGAATAACCTTATCAGATGTGCTGTAGAGGTAGATTTGAGGACAAGAAGGCTGGTTTTCTGAGAGTGTGGATGTTACTTTTGTCAACCTCCTGCGACATAAAACATTAAAAGAGTAACGGTAAGAAATTATTACATTCGATCTTATAAAACCGCAATAATAGGAGTTCCAAGTTTTGTCGAATGGAAGGAGTACACCGCAAATCAAGTTGGCAATTATTAAGAAAACATGGGAAACAAAAGGAACTACATTAGAGTTCCTATGAATTCGAGATATAGCTCTCCCAAAAATCCAAATACTTCATATTTTTTCTCTCTATGCCCAAACCCATATCCCAAATATGATCTTCCAACATACGATTCTGGGACCCCAAATATAATCGTCTGTAAAATGCAGCCCTTGACAATTGTCAATTGTGTCAAATTTGTTCACTTTCACCCTCTGTCATCACATAAAAAGAATTCTCGTGAGCACGGTACGAAAGGATTCTTTATTGCCATGCCCAATAATAAACCCACTAAATTCATGGAGACCATCATTGACTAGCTAAAAGAAGATTTATAAACCGCCACTAAGCTCACGGGGATACCAAAAGAGCTCACTATGAAGAGTTGAAGACCTTTTGTTGTACTTCATAACAGAGCCATGTTGAAACCATTATGTTCGAGCTCATGTTGATACCCATAGGACTGGTAGGCCAGTACTTCACAACGGCCCAATTAACCCAATCTTCCACGGTTACATTGATATCCTTAGGACTGGTAGGCCAGCACTTTGCTGCCCAATGCCAACAAGGGTAGGCTTCAGCTCGTCTCACAGTGATATCATGCCTGAACAGCATCAACATTGCTGCCCTGATCACACCTCACAGTCGATTTCTTCTACTACCTGCTTCTGCTCTCCCCTTCTGTCATGGAGAAGATGATTTCTTCTACTACTTGCTTCTGCTCTCCCCTTGTGTCATGGAGAAGATTGTTTTTTCTTTATCAACTAACTTGAACAACTACATAAGCCCTAAATTTATAGCTAGAAAAGATAACTGATTGGCCTTAATTCTAGAAATATAGAGCAACCGTAAATGAACCGAACTAATTCTCCAAAACTTATATACTAAATTAGTACTAATTTAAAACGCTAATTTAAAATTCCAGAAGTCAAAGCTATGAATCAGGAATCGTCACTTGGACAGAAACCAAGTTTGGCTTGACTTGGCAAACCCAAATTTCTACACTCCCCTCAAGCCGAGTTATAAATATCAATTATACCCAGCTAGGACCTTAACTTTTTAAAACCAATCCAAACCGATCCAGGCAGCTTTTGTGACGATATCTGCTGCTTTTGTTGTTTTCATGGCATGGACCCGAACTTCAATGTTCCCTATTCTCAATTTTCATTTAAAGTGTCAGTCAATCTCCATGTGCTCGGTCTCATCGTACACCGGGTCCCTTGCAATTTTGATGTCTGCCTTGTTGTCCTTGTGTTGAATTGTTGGCCCCCTCATCTATTACTGTTGATTCCGTTCCGTCCACTTCCTTCTTAGCTACATATCTTCATAGATTCCATGACACATCATACATGGCCCTACACTAAGACTCTGCACTGTTCCAAGAAACAACTGCCTGTTTTTTGCTTCTCCAAGCTACTAAGTTTCTCAAATCTCCCAACAATTGGTGACCCACCCACCCCCACCCCAAATCAGCATCTGTGAAGACTTCCATCTGCTTTTTTTGTTTGCCAAAAGTAATCCCTTTCCTGGGCTTTGTTACAAGCTCTTAAGAGATTAATCACGTCATGTGTTATAATTACATTGTTTACAAAAACAATCATGATGGTTTTCAGCCGTTTTGAGGAGTTCTTAATAAACATGGTACGATAGGTTTGGCATTGGGAAGAACCATATTACCTCACCACACGTCCACACGATTTAGTCTTTCAAGGCATTCTCATGGTGATCGCTTTAGCCTGTTGAGTGATTTCTTTAATCTGCATACTTTCTTAAAGGTTTCTTTTGCCTGTAATCCCAGTGGCACATCCTTCTAGAACTCTTCGTCCAAGTCTCCAACAAGGAGGGTGTTTATTATCAGCGAATTGCAAAGCCAATACAAATTTGCTGCAACTGAGAGTAAATATCTTGTGGAGCTAAGTTTTCAAGCAAATGTTCTTCATAATCGATTTTGTATGATTGTGTGAAATCACTAGCCACAAGCCTTGCCTTGAAGCGATTAACCATTGCATAAAATGTTGTACTTTTCTGGAAACCTATTTGCAACCAACCTTTTGTTTTCCAAAAGGAAGCGATTAACCATTGGTGACTGTTACCTAACTACCTTGATCACCATTACCCCTCTTACAGTCGTCTGCCAGTCCCTCACCCACTCTTGCCAACATGTGATCACAGTTTTGGATGGAAAGCATGAAGTGGACTAATATCATGTTCTTGCCTCATATGTCATCTTTTCTATTTGCCTTTATCTTTCCATGTGAAAATATGAAACTTAATTAAAAAGTCTGACTTTGCTTTCCTACAATGAGTGTTACAATCTTAACCGCCAAATTAAATATTTATAAACAAACATTTCAATTCACACAAACACCTGTCTTCAACCCAAACCAATTATGAGCCATTACCCAACTGCCAGTCCTGCCCAAGTGTCCATTTATGTCTAAAGTCTAGACACAGGGAATAACTTAGAAAGTACAAAAACAGGTACTTACTTCTTTATATCTGGGAACTCAAGAAAATACGTGAAGAACTTCTCAAAAAATGTCAAAAGTAAGCTCTCAATGAACAAAGGTTCCCTCGTATCTTTATTTGCATTTGTTGCTGCATTTTGTACTTCCCCAACCTCAGATGAAGAATTAACAGCAGAGCTTTGCTTTTTAAGCATCGCTGTAGCAAATCCAGCAGCCCATACCTGCAAAGAAAAAAGATTCATACAAAACTAATCACCTGAATGTTCCTTTACAAAACCAAGATAAAACATAATGATTTAGCTATGAACTATGAAGAATCTCCACAGATTATGGATATCTAAAATTCTAAACTTATATGACACATCAATGAAAAAGTATGGATCCTCATTGTCCAACCATAATTAACAATATTAGGTAAACAATGATTATGTGCTAAACTGCTAGTCTTTATTATAGATTTAGGAAGGTTTTCACAAACTAATCCTGCAAATACTCTATTCTAGCATTATCTAACTGCACAACAAATTTTGCCATTACCAGAAAACGTATCATAGCTATCATATTTCAGCATCAGCATTCATTAATCATTACAAAAACAAAAAAGATAAAACCTTAGGATCAAGCTCCGGGTCCCCTCCTGAATCAACAACACACCCTTTAATCTTCTCAAGCAGCTCTTTTCTACCCTGCAATATGTTCAAAATAGAACCATAGCTGCAAAGACAAAAACAGAAACATAACCAATTATATGTATTAGTTATTACATGTTGTCTAAAACTAAATCACAAAATGTACGAAAACTGTTAAACAAATTTCAAAATCTAACGAATTAACCTACGCAAGCCAACCGGTGTTACTGAACGTATGAAAGATCAATAACCGTTCTCTCCCATCCTTCTCCTCCTCCTCCAGCCACGCCACAAGGTCAACGGTCAACGCTGCAATTCTCGTCTCCAACTTCCTCCCCAAATCGAAACCAACCACATCGTTAACCGAAGCCGCAAACGTAACCGTATTCATACCAAAATTGTTATACATCTCAGCATACCTCCTCAGGTGTTTCTGCTTCGATCCTAACCACCCTAACACCACCACCGTCACAACCGGTGGCTTATCCTCCGGAACAAACCCTAATTCTCCGCCATTTACCCCATCGAGAGCGAACTTCCATTCGAAAGAGTTATTGTTGTGGCCGGATAGTATACGAGCGAAACGATTGATGGATATCGGAGTATTGACGGGGGATTGTGATGAGGACGGGGTGAACAGTCGGAACAGAGAGGGGTTCGAATTGGGGGAATGTGTGCGAGGGTGAGAATTAGGGTTTGGAAACGAGAGGGCGGCGAGTGGGGCGTGGCGGGAAACGTGTAGGTGCGGTGGGTGTGGGGGGAGATTGAGAGAGTGGCGATTTGAGAGAAGGAATGTGGTAAGGAAGTGGCGATTGGTGGAGTTCATGAGCGATCTGGTGATTGAGACTTCCATGGCGGAAATTGGGGTTCGGTGGAGTGATGAAATGGGATCAAAGTGTGAGTTAGCGGTGTGTAGTCATCGAAGTTTTCGAATGCTTATTATTAATAAACCCAACCCAGCAAGAAGCTGGGCAAATATTACAAGGTTTCAAAGGAAGTATATAAAAGCAAAATACAAGATTATAGCAGTGGCATAATGCCGCCGAAATCTCGATCATTTATCTAACCAAATAAGAAACTACACCAAGACAAATGACATGCTCATTCCTTGGAAACAGCTCCTGATCTCCATTGTCAGTTGTCACCACCATACCTTATCCATCTCGGTTATGTTCGAGGTATCTCAAGTTTAGCATACGTATTTCTTTTTGTTGTCGCATTGTTTTCTTCTTTATTACCGGCCTCGGCAACACATCATATTCCTCCTCATCCTCCAAGTTGACCGTGTCGTTAAGGTCAACATTACACCGTCCCATGGACGCCGATCCCATATGACTATCCATATCAGTCGATAACCGTTTGTCACCGCTCGTACTCGAACCAACCATAATCTCATGAAATCTGGGAGACCTTTTCAAAATATCATAATGCTTGATGAGAGGGGTCGTGTTATGATCGTCACGATAGCGGGTGGTGGCTAAGTTTAAAACGACAAGATCGCTTGCTCCACTTGCATGGTTTCGTTCGAGCGCTGCAACGATGCCATGAAACTTTTCAACTTTCTTTTTAGTATCGAACCACTTGCTACTTAGCTTATCGTTGTTATGAAAAAATACTTCTTGGCCTTGCTTTGCATTCGATTTGACGATCTCGTGGAACTTTTAACTAACATGAGACCAAAACGTCAATTTCATTTGAGTGTTCCCTAAAGTGAGTAAAAAAATATATATTAGATGAATAAAATAGAAGATAATAAAACCTAAAAATTTATTAAAAAACTTAAAATTTATGCCGTATTTTGGGTCTTCCGACATATACACATAAGCATGAACCAAATTTAATTCTTCATCCGTTTCCCATTTCTTCTTTCCTTACGGTTCTTGTGTGCCAACAACCTTCTCCTTGCCCCTACGTCGAGTTTTTTTTTTTGACGATTCGGTAACTTGTGTCTCCGGAATAATTTTCAAGTCGTCATCATCTTGAACGAGTGTTTGGTGTTGAGATTGTTGAAACATTTGAGGAGAAGGTTGGGATGGTGGGACTTGACCCCATTGCGCATAATTTTGGAATGAGGGGTTTGGATTGTACATTTGTTGTGGAACTTGACCGCTATGGTAAACGCCATCCGACCAACAGAATCCATCCATAAGACGTAGAGCCGCTGCCGCTTCTAAGGTTGAGATCTGTTCAACCATTCATCGGAATCGGAATCCATCCATTGGGGTTAGCGGCGGTGCTTTACTTACCGGATATTAGCCAGATCTGGTGGCGGTGGGACTTTGTCGACGAGCTTGTAATGGGACTGGTGACTCCGGTGACCTGCCGGTGTCTGACCCTAGTTCACGGTGGTGAGTTCTCCTTCTTCAGATAATCAAAGCAGTTGTTAAATCCTTCTTCTTTGCAACATAAAAATTATAGTTCTTCATCGGTCGCCACTGGTGACTTGTCGGGATTCCGGTACCGTTGGCCGGTCACCACCGCCGGAGTAGTCGCCCTGGTTGTGGGTGAAGACTTCAAATTGTGGGTTTTGTCAAGCAATTACATGATCATTCACAATTTAGCATGCCATCATGTTTCAAGTAACAAGTTCCATATGCACAACACAATAACCATTTAGGAAGTTCATCAACCAAATTGCTATTCGTTCACACTCAACTCCCCAAAGGGTCAAACCATTCACATGAGGCGTCTTACTCGCACTTGACACCAAATTTGACCACTATACAACAATAATCATTTAAGCAAGGATCACAACAATTTAGTTGCCTAACTTCGAGTAGATGTCACACAGGCATTTCATCAAACACATGGCGTGCATTTCTTGCTATCTACCTTCAATTCATTCTTAAGGCCTTCTAATTACCAATTTAGCAAGGGTTGGGTGATTTCACCACAAACCCAACATCAAATTATCATATATCTCAAAACCAACCAACAATTTAGCTAGGTCCACCCAATTTAGAACAATTTCAAGATCATCCAAGGTGTTAGTCACCATAGGGTTTCAATTAAACAAGTTAGAGTGACTACTTCACCAATTATGAAATCAATTGACTATCTAAGCTACATATAACAATCCTAACATCTTAGGATTCAGAAACAACATCAAATTCACAGATTTAGGGGTCCCAATTTCGACCCACGCACATGCAATCAAAGGGGAATCACTTACTTGATCCTAAATTGAAGTTGGAGGAAGATTGACACTCCCAATCCAAGATTCTATCACAAAAATCGCAGCTTGGGGCCTCAATTTGAAGAAATTAGGTGTTGGAGGTGTGGAGGAAGGTTGGGTGGGAGTGCAGATCGAAATCTGCGTTCTCCCCCATCCCCCACTCTATTTTGTTTTAGGCAATGTTAACATTTACAATTCTGGCCCCTCCACATTCAACTTTTGTTTAATTGCTAACTAAACATCAATTTTACTCATTTAACCCTTAGTTTTTTCCATAATATGGCAAATACTATAACCTACAAGGAACAATTTAGTCACATAATAAGACTCGGTTAAATGTTAACGGAGATTTTCATATATAAAAACTCGGGATGTTACAGTTATCATGTCATTACAAGCATATAAAGAAAATGTAAAAATATTAAAGACGAATAACATAACTTAAGTTAAACGAAAATCTATTTTAAAGCTTAAGACTTTATGTTTTATTAATGATTTTCGGTTGCATTAAAAGAAGGGAGTCATCTTAAAATATTGTTTTGTTCTCAATGGATTCTGTCTTTTAACACCTTTGTGAACCTTTGTGAAGTGTAGACCAACATATTAGGTATAGGTGCATTTTTCCATCATAATTTATTGTGAATTCTAAAAACAAATAACTTAATGAAATGCATAAATCAATTGTCATAGAGGCACTTTAATGAACTGATAGACAATTCTCTAAACACTATTTGTACTTTTTGTATAATATATGTAGACAAAAATTAAAATTTAGAAAGAGAATATATCTAAGAAAAATTTACATTAAAAAAAAGTGAATGAATTTCTTTGTCAACTTTGTAATTCAAACTCAAAAGAACTGATTTTATTTTTGAAATATTTAGGCTTAGAATATTATTATCATAGCCATCATAGCCATTAAGCTCAACAGAAATTTTTTAGTGGCTTAGAAGTACTGATTTCATTTTGAAATATTTAGGCTCAGAATATCATCATCATATGCATTCAAGCTCAACAGAAAATTCTTAGTGGCTAATTACCGATTTCATTTTGAAATATTTAGGCTCAGAATATCATCATCATAGCCATTCAAGCTCAACAGAAAATTCTTAGTGGCTCAGAAGTAAACATCACAAAGAAAGAGACAGGTTAGGAAAGGGGTTAAAAATCCAGAGGCTCATATAACTATAAAAACAAAATCACTATGAATGAGGGTGTCTATATGGCTGCAAAAATGTATTGCCTTGCCAAAAGAGAAATCCGAACTCACCAAGTACTTGCTAAATATCAAGGACATGTTCAATCTTCTGAGAAATCATCATAACCTCTTATGAAACTTTAAAATCCAGCATACGCATGAATAATAAGCCGGCCCATGTGTAATATGTACACACTATACATGCGTGATAAGCATGCCCAAGTGTAAGAAATACAAACACGGCCCCATATCATGTGGAGAAATGTTACCGGTTGATAAAAATAAGCAGCTAAATGTCACTGGTACAATGAAGCACAGTAAATCTCTGAGAGGGCAAGCAATTGCAATTGTCATATACATATACATTGCAAGCATGCTAATGAAGAGCCTCAAACCATCAATTGGAAACCAAAAAATAAGATAAGTGACCCTAATGGCTGCAAAATTGTTTTGCCTCGCCATGAAAAAGGCCATGTATTCAAAACAACCAATTTCTGGACAAACATCATAAGCAGTAATCTGGAAAAACCGAGGAAATTAAATCCAAATCAAACTTATACGCACAAATAAACATCCATCAGACAAAACTCATATCGAATCAACAAACATCGAAGCAAACGACATCCAAAAAAAAAAAGTTTCGTAAATACAGATCTGGTCGAATTAGCATCAGACAAAAATCCAGATCCATGCAATAAACATCTAATAAACCGACATCCCCCTCTTTAAGAGTACGAACGGAACTCCGGTGAGAATATGAGAAAGGTGAAAGAACCTCGTGTCCATCTCCTCACCATCACAGTAGCGAAACCACGAAAGTAAAAACGCAGCCATTATCGTGAAAAACACACACAAAATGAAATCGGAGAAGCACCCAGTAATATGCCACCAAAAAGTCACAAAAAACAGACTCAATAACTCCTCTAAATGCCGGCAACAAACCCTAATACCGGAAAGGGGAAAGACGAAAAGGAGAGAAAAAGGCGAAGTACAAAAAGCGGATACTCTATATTGTATCTTATAAGTATAACGTGAATAAGCAGGCTCAAACATAAAATGCATACACTATACACACATGATAAGTACGCCCAAATATAAGAAAAACACAAACACATCCCAATATGATAAGGAGAAATACTACTGGTTGTCAAAATACGTGACTAAATGTTATTGGTTGACAAAAATACATGGAGAAATGTCATTGGTCCTAACCTAGTACAGTAAATTACGTGAGATGCCCAACTAACTGTAAATGTTATATATATAAATATATAATGCATTAAGGGTAAATACCTATCTATCTCTTTTCACACATTTCAACTTTTTTTTATCAACTCAGCGTCACATCATCACCTCACACTTTCCTCACTTTTACCCCCCAATACATTTCTATCACATTTTCAAACCCTCACTTTACTTTTAATATTATTTTATTAAACACAATAGAACTTAAATTAAAAAAAAACACATGACTTCCTAAAAAAAAACCATTACATTTCCTAGATTTAAAAAATATCAAATTTCCTAAAATTTAAAAAAAATACAATTCCTATAAATTAAAAACAACACATTTCTTAAAAGAAAACACTGTTTGATTCCTAATATACCAAAAGTCCGAATCAGTGTGTATAAAATGAGGGTAATTTTTTTAAATACTGGAATAAAGCCGTTGCGTAGTGGGGGTAGCCCAAACCAACATTCAAATTGATTAAGAAAGGGGTCGGGGAACGGTGCCTGCCGATCTCTATTTTTTTCCCCACTGAATCAGCCGCAGCGGTGTCCCCAACACCATCGCTGCCACATCACCATCACCGAGCCCTTCAGGCCTTCAGGACATGCATTCAGATTAACCTAGCTAATAACTGCTTGTACTCTATATAAAAAGATTAAATGAGTCTTTAACTTGCCCGAATAGTTTAACGGGTCAAATGGATTGAAATGTTAATAAGCTGTAGTTACCCCCTAAGCTCTTAGGGCTCTGGCCACTATGTGATCCGGGTTCTAATTCAAGGGGAGACAGTTTTATCCCATGTGGTCTAGTAGGGGGTTTCTGCCAGGAGAAAGCTTCAGGAGGGGGTGTCTTAATTCTCACGGAGGTCCGAGTAATCGACCTTGGACATTGCCCCGCAAGAGTAGGTTTACACGTGAGACCAGGATTGTTTGATCAATACCGTTCAAAAAAAAAACTGTAAACCACACTATCGAAATGACAAGACTTAAAAAAGTTAGATTGATTGACAAATACCAAACCATAGATAGGAACGAAAATAACATTTAAGTCTTTATTTTTCATACTTTATGTATTTTAAGTGTGCCAAATTAAGTTAATCAAAATTACTATCTAATGAAAAAATACAAATCTTGGGTTTCTAAATAATATATTTTATAATAAAATAATACTTTTTAATCCATGTGTTATTATTTTATTATCTTTAAGTTTTATTATTTTTTATTATTATAATAGTAATAATTATTATTTAATATTTTTTTTTGCTTTTAATATTTTTATTCGTATTATATATCCGTAAAGGGAATGTTCTGTTGGTGGTTTAACAAAATTTTTGGTCATTACATGTTTTTTATTTTCATTTTCTTTACATAGTGTTATAGCAATTCATAAACTGTTTTTTATACTCGTTGTCTCCCCGCAATAACGAACAGTTAGTTACATCTAGTATTCAATAAATTATACGTTCAACTAGTTTGTTGAAGTGATAACGGTACGAAACAACACGAAACATGTGGACACCAAACAACCATGAAATATGAAATGGATATTATAAATATTATATGAAGCTCATCCTCTATTTGTGTGTGTATATATATATATATATATATATATATATATATATATATATATATGAGAGAGAGAGAGAGAGAGAGAGAGAGAGGAAGTGATAAAATGAAAACCTCTCCGAGTTTGGAAAACCGTGAAAAACAAGCTAGAAAATGCGGTTTTTGTTTCGATTTTTTTATGGTGATTCTCTAAGTTAAAAAAACCCCATTTATGTAAAAAAGTAAAAAAAAAACGCCTAGTAAATATTTAAAATATATATATATTCTATAACAGATGTTACATATGTAACAGGGTACTGTTACATATGTAACATCGGTTATAATATATTTTTTTTAAAAAAGTTTTACTAGGCTATTTTTTAATTTTTTGTATAAAGGGGGTTTTTTTAACTTAGATAATCATCATAAAAAAAATCGGAACAAAAATTGATTTTTTTAGCTTGGTATTCACGGTTTTCCAAACTCGGAGAGGTTTTCATTGTATCTATCCCCTATATATATATATTACCCTATATAGGGTAAGGATCATGCGAAAACTTTTTTTTTTGCGAAAACCTAAAAACTAACACTAAAACCTTCATAACTTTTACATACGTTAATATTTTTCTATGAAACTTGCACCAAAAATCTTAAAATTCTATTGTCTTTGATTCTGGAAAAGAAATTGATATTTCGAAAAAGAAAAAAAATTAGTGCACATGTGTATTATTAGTGCAGTACTACACAAATGAGAATTGTCATGCGAAAACATATTGTTTAGGTTAAAAACATTTTAAAAAACTAAAATATTCATAGAACTAATGATAATTCTACATATGCACTATAACTATTAGTTATAGTGCACATGTGTAGCATAAAATTTAAAAAATTTTAAAACGTTTAATATATTTTCAGAGTTAAAGATAACACAATTATAAGATTTATGGTGCAATTTCTCTTTTTAAAATATTAATGTATACGACACATATAAAGTGTTTTTTTATTAGTGCACATGTGCACTAATAAAAAACCACGAAAAACTAACAAAATTATAACGTATTTGATGCGATTTTTCAAAAAAAAAAAAACATTAACGCATACTATATGTATGAGTTTTATTATTAGTGCACATGTGCACTAATAAAAAAACGACGAGACGTTAAAGTTTTTTTTAATTTTTTTTTATAATTAAAGAACTCATAATTCTAAGGTTTTTGGTGCAAATTTTTTTTAAAAATATGATCGTATGAAAAAGTTATGAAGATTTTAGTATTAGTTTTTAGGTTTTCGCAAAAGGAAAATTGGATTTATATAATCCAAACTTTTACCTGTTGGCCAGCAATAATCCCACGTTTAAAAATCCTCTCCACCAGTCCCAACTTTCATCCAACTTTTTTTTAATGGACCCGCCGTTAACTTTTCTAACACCGTTTAATGTACGCTGACGTGGCATTTTGACATGTAATACTTTTTTTTTTATTTTTTAATTCTTTAATACAAGTCATATTACAAATCACCTTCTTTTTATTTTTTATTTAAAAAGTCGATTTTCCTAAATGAAAAGAACAACCACCTCCTGCTCCCATTTATATCTTTGTCTGCACACCAGTCAACGGTGGCGGTAAAAGCGTCGACCGCCGGAATTCGAAAACAGCAACTAAAGAAAATAAGGAAAGAGAGAGAGAAAGGAAACAACGACCTTTCCCCACACCCCCTCCTTGACTTCGCTGCGAGCCTCCTCCTCTCCGGCCATACACCGGCGACCCACGACTGCAGCTCTGACCCTTCTTCCCCGTCGTTCACGGCAACCCGGCTCTCTCCACCCGACAGCAACATCCCCCTCCCTCTCGTCTCCTTCATCTCCGATCGAAGCCAGCACCCCTCCGACGACCTCCCTTCGCTTTTCCGACGAACCCAGCCCCTTCCTCCAAAACCAGCCGCAGCTGCGGCAACCCTCGGCGACCTTCACCCTCTTCCGGCGATGAAACCGAGTCCTCCTCCATTTCCCGTCCAAACGTCGGCAACACCCAAACCCATCTCCGGTGATCCGTCTCCAGATCTCGCCCCCTGCAGATGAGACAATAAACTTTACCGGTAGCCAATGAATCATCTGGCCGGAGAAGCTTCAGCTGCTTCACCGGCGATCGGTCTCCAGATCTCGCCCACTGCAACGTGACGACAACTGCGACATAGCGGTCGGGATTTGAATTCATGATATGGCGAGCGGTGACCGGCCACTATATCCTCTCGATCTTGAATTCCGACGCCGGCGGTCAGAGCCGGCGGCCGGCGCATTCTTCCGTCGCCGTTGTTGACTGGAGGCGAGGTATAGATGAGAGCAGGGCAGTGTCGTTGTTTTCATTTAGGAATTTAGGATTGCTGTTGATTTTTTTAATAGAAAAATTAAATAAAAAGGTGATGACGTGTAATATCTAATATGACATGTATTAAAAATTTAAAAAAATAAAAAAGTATTACATGTCAGCATGCCAAGTCAGCGTATATTTAACGGTGTTAAAAAAGTTAACGGTGGGTCCACTGAAAAAAAATTGGATGAAAGTTGGGACTAGTGGAGAGGATTTTTAAACGTGGGATTATTGTCAGCCAATAGGTAAAAGTTGGGATTATTTAAATCCAATTTTCCTTCGCAAAAAGATGTGGTTTTTACATGATCCTTACCCTATATATATATATATATATATATATATATATATATATATATATGGATGAAATTTTTTGAAAAGTATATTAATGTATGAAAAATTTATGTTGGTTTTAAGATGGTTTTCGCGTTTTCGCGTTTTCACAAAATATATGCGTTTTCGCATGATCATTTCCTTATATATATATATAGGTTTAGGTTCAGCTAAAAAAAACCATTTCACCTAAGAAGGCTATGATTAATATTTTTTTTCTTTTTTGTTTTTCTCATTGTTTAGAAAATCTCACATGTGAAAACACATGTAAAATAAAGTAATTTCACATGTGAAATAGGGTGTCTACCTGTCTACACTTATGGAGGTGTCTACAATGAACCTCACCATATATATATATATATATATATATATATATATATATATATATATATATATAGGGGAGGGATATAATGAAAACCTCTCCGAGTTTGGAAAACCGTGAAAACCAAGCTAAAAAATTCATTTTTTTTCCGATTTTTTTTGTTCCGATTTTTTTGTGGTGACCCTGTTACATATGTAACATCGATTATAAAATATTTTTTTAAAAAAAATTTACTAGGCGTTTTTTTACTTTTTTGCATAAAGTGGGTTTTTTTAACTTAGATAATCACCATAAAAATAATCTGAACAAAAATCGAATTTTTTAGCTTGGTTTTCACGGTTTTCAAACTCGGAGAGGTTTTCATTTTATCCTTCCTCTATATATATATAATGAAAACCTCTTCGAATTTGGAAAACCGTGAAAACCAAACTAAAAAAATTCGTTTTTTGTTTCGATTTTTTTTATGGTGACTCTCTAAGTTTTTTAAAAAAATATTTTATAACCGATGTTACATATGAGAACTTTTTGTTTGGAAAACTTTTGAGAACTAAATCTCAACCACAAATTTAAGGGGGACCACTACAATTCATGGAAGGCCCGTGGCGATACATGTAAATAAATTTGTGGCTCAAATTATTTTTTTTAGTTCTCAAATCAAATTGGTTCTCAAATTATCATCTCCCTATATATATATAGATATATAGATGTACCCCAAACTCAAACTAAACAGGCATATTGGTACAGAAAGCATTTCTTGGTGTAGAGAGAGAGAGAGATGGACGTCACGCAAGTTCTTCGTATGAAGGGAGGTGATGGAGATTATAGCTATTTCAATAATTCTCTTCTGCCGGTAATATGCATCTTAATTATATTTATACGTTTAATTATAAGAAAAACATGTTTGTAAAAAAAAAACACATAAACACATATTTACGTATACATAAATACAAGTTTATATATTGTATGTAAACACATGACTGGTGTTCATATACAAAATCACAATTTTACATATGCAAACATAGGTTTTAATATACTTAAAAACTGACTGGTTAATTTACGTGCAAGTAATACATGGTCTTTAATTTTTCGTAAAGAAATATTCATAATTTGTGTTTACAATTGATGTGCCGCAGAGAAAGGTTATATCGATGACAAAACCTATAATCGAAGATGCTTTAACCAATCTCTATTGTGATCTGAACTTTCCCAAAACCCTAATTATGGCGGATCTGGGATGTTCATCTGGGCCCAACACGTTATTTGTGGCATCGGAGCTCGTCAAGTCAATTGATAAGATCCGACTCGAATTAGGTAATTATGATGAACCACCCGAAATACAGATGTACTTGAATGACCTCCCAAACAATGATTTCAACACTATATTTCACTTGGTGCCAAAATTTCAAGAGAAGCTTACAAAGCAAACGACGCCCAACTCATGTTCACCACGGTGTTACATTTCGGGTGTCCCTGGATCATTTTATAACAGGCTCTTTCTTCGAAAAAGCATTCATTTTGTCTACTCTTCCTACAGTCTCATGTGGCTCTCCCAGGTTATCTCTCTACTTTTTTAATTTCATACCACTCGTAATGTCAAATCAAAGATGGACAGTCTTCACCAACACCCTAGACAACCATCTAAGTTTTCAAGGGAAAATCACCAAAATAAACTTTTAACCATGATATTTTTTTAAATAAACTTTGACTTTTAGCCTCCAACACAATGACGCTATCCACTTTCTCCAAAAAGCATAATTAATGCCATGTCAGATAAGAAAGCACTGCTATATCCGACCAAACAACAATTTGGAATCATCAATTAATTAAAGGCTAAGAAGACACATTTCTAAGCCTCCATACTCAAGGCACCGGCACCCCCTAGCCGTCAAAATAAGAGGGCTAAGCCTTAGCATCCGTGCTTAAGGCGTCAGAAACCGAACAATGATCGTTTTGTAAAAACTTAGGTCAAACTTGACTATTTTTATGATTATCTTATGTTGACTTTGACTTATTCAACGTTTGACTAATTCAATTACTTTAAAACAAACCAGACAGACGTCTGAAAAACTAGGACAATCATTTTTAATGTTTTAGCGTGTGTAACACGTGTCTTTCAAAATGAAAAGAAAAAAAAAACTATAAGGTTTAAATGATTATATGACTAAAGATTAGGACACCAAAACACAAGTATAATTAAATTATCTCAAAAAGTCAAGAAAAAATCACGTTGTTCATAGACTCTCTCCAATGGGGTTCTTGTCGGCCTCATATAGCCTACATGGCATCATCCGTTGGAGGAGCAACGATGGAGGGTACTCACGTTCACCATCGGTCGACTACCGAAAGTAGCTACGCACACATCCTTCCTTCTTCCTTTTTTTTTAAATTTTTTACTCTCACGTTTAAATTTTGGTGGGTTGCATATGGGAATGATGGATATTTTTAGCATTGGGGATAAAAACAGTTTTTTAGAAGAATTGATAAAAAAGCTGATGTGACATGCTGAGTAGGACAATAGCCTAAGTGAACATGATTAATGCGAGAGACATTGATATTACAAAATAATAAACATGTTTTTTATAATAGGCTAAAATCACCGTCCTGCACTTTGGAGAACTTGAACCTATAATCTCTTAGTTATGGAGTCACCACTTAACATTAAGTTATCCCTTTAAGACAATAATATACATGTAACCTTAAGTAACCTACGTGTGTAGTTAAGTAGTTAAAAATTTAAAATAATACAAAAACAAATTAGTTCGATGGTATTTCATGTAGATAGTAAAAATATTAGTACGTAAGAGGTAAAAAGGAAAAAAAAACATAAAAATAAAAGTATAACCGATTCAAATTTGCTTTTTATTTATTTATTTAATAACTAATGATACAAATCCGTGTATTACACGGGACGTTTTAAAATAAATAATATCATTAATAAATGCGTATAAAATTGTTAGTATATTTTTTAAGTACACGCTTATGAAATAAGAAATAACAAATATTTAAAATTATAAATAACGAATAATGAAGATTTAAGAAATTTTTTTTTTCTTTGAAATTAACATATAATTGAAATCTTATATTATAATATTAAGTTATAAATATTATTAGAAAAAAGAAAAGATTTATATTTTTGATATTTCATTATATAACATATTTAATTAAAATTATTAGTATTTAATATTAGAAAGAATTCGTATTTAATAGAAGAGACATACGAGAAAATTTTATGAGAATGAATATGAGAATTAAACGTGACATTAAAGATTTTTATTTATTATTTAATAGATTTACATCTAAATAATAAACTTACCATATATATCTATTTACGTGTGTTCTAATAAACTCATGTTACAATTAAGGAATACAATGGGTTGGGTATGAGACGGGTTATAGTAATCCCAGTAAGCAGTCCCTTACCCGAAATAAAAAAAAATATGCCACATATTCGGTCCATTACGCGTCGGGTATCTACGGGTAATTATCCATCAGGTATCGGGTATACCCAATAGTTTGTTAAAAAATATTCATTCGAATTTTATTGTAGATAATTCTATATATTGATACAATTTTATGCTCTTAATAACATAACAAAGTGAATACAATAAATGCATATATACACAACAAAATATATCAAATTTAAAATATATATAATATTTCATGTGTGCATAGAAATCCAAAATGAGCTATTGCTCGGAATATATATTTATAATTAAAAAATAAAAGAAAATACCATAATAAATCATCTCTAGAATAACATAAATATGAGATTTAGAACTAGAAATATATATTTACCTCGTAACCATTTTCATAGTCATACTCGATTGTTTTACAATATGCATCAGTTTCGTTTCAACAAGTTTCTACGTTTATATGAAAACGAAACAAATTTAATATATGAAAATAAAAAATAAAATACTTGTATAAGAAAATGAAAGCAATATATATATATATATATGCAATATTTCGGGTATTATTTCGGGTATTATTTCGGGTAATATGTCTGGTAATTTGGGTCGGGTATCAACAAATCTCATGCCCGTACCCGAACCCAGAATTTTTTATTTATCAATCTCATACCCAGTCCCATACCTGAATGTTCATGCCTATACCCGGCCCGGATACCGTCGGCTCTGGGCTTTTTTTGCCATCCCTTTAGTTGCAATAACATATTTTAATTGAACAGATTCCTGAAATGATAAATACAAACAAAGGAAACATATATATGTCAAGAACAAGCCCTCCGAGCGTAATAAAAGCTTACCATGAGCAGTTTCAAAGAGACTTTACAACGTTTCTCAAGTGTCGTGCAGAGGAGATGGTGAGAGGAGGGCGTATGGTTTTGACAATACTAGGGAGGCAAAGTGACGATCCTTGTAGCAAAGAATGTTGTTACGTCTGGGATCTCCTAGCCACATCCCTAAATGATATGGTTGTCGAGGTATAAATTCTGGTTTATAGTATCATTTTTGCATATTAGGCATTTGCGATTGCATAATATGCGACAGTTATGGTTGAAACAAAAAACCTAGTTGTGATTTTTGGGAGACAAATTTTATGGATTATTGTTGATTGTGGTGACTAAAAGAATTGTCGCTAGTAAGTGTTTTTAAGTGTTTTACTTTATTTTAGTTCGTTCTTTGAGAGATAAACTCTAAAACAACTGAAAGTTAATATGAATATTTAACTTGTTCAATGCAGGGACTTATAGAAGAAGAGAAAGTGGATTCATTCAACATTCCACAGTACACTCCTAGTCTTAAAGAAGTGAGTAGTGAAGTGGAGAAAGAAGGGTCGTTCATGATTGATTGCGTCGAGGTTTCTAAAGTGAATTGGGATGCAAGCACAGACCACAGTGTCATTTTATTCAAAGAAGAGACACAAGGATACAATATGGGCAAATGCATGCGAGCTGTTGCGGAACCTTTGGTCTTGAGCCATTTCGGGGAGTCAGTTATTGAGGAGGTGTTTGAGAGGTACACAAATAATATCAAGAATTCCATGTCCAAAGAGAAGACCGAGCTTGTTAATGTCACTGTGTCAATGACCCGAAATGGATGATCAAGCTTTGCATATTTCAATTTGTATGATTATATTTGGATTTGTAGCTTTGATTAAATTTAGAATATTGTATTTTGTTGTTTTTTCCTATCAAGTTTAAATAAAATGTGTCTAATATGTTAAGCATACTTATACTTACAACACAGTCTTGATATCCTTAACAAATCTAGAAGTCATAAAACTAGAACCATGATCACTCCCACTCGGCCACTCCCATCATTAGCACTTTAGATGAACCAACATTGGCTTTTCTAAGCCTTATCATACTCTTTATAATTCATCTAAATTATCTTAGTTGCATGAGTGAAAACTTTTCAAGGGCCTGTCGTCTATGGATTGCTTTAACTATTAATTAAGTTTTCTTGTCATCCACATCAAATGCGGCTAAAATATGTTGATTGTGTTTAAGGCAGGGCATTTCTTGTGTCTTGGTATCTCTCATGTGGACAAATAATAACGATGTGAGACTTGTGAAAGGTGTTAGAAACACACCGTTGGGACTTATCATCCTCGATGAGGTTTGCCCCCAACATCATAAATAGAAGAAAACATGAGTGGCTCTGATACCATTTGTAACATCAGACCAATCATACCATTAATATTGTTCGTTCTTCCTGTGAGGATCTCACGGATTTGCTTTTGGTTGCATGGGTGAAAACTTCTCGAGGGTCACCCATCCTTAGATATCTGCCGCATAAAACTGCTTGAATTTGAAGTTCTCCTCTCATCTACAGCCAATATAACAAAAAAAACGTTGATAATTTTAAAGCTGGGGCATTCCTTATGTTCGGTTCTCTCTTGTGGACAAAATAGAATACTGTTGGAAAAAGATGATATGTTACTTCTGAAGACATAAATGTATGATATTATAATCAACTCAATGGCTCAAATGTTAAATTGTTATTTAATTGGAATATTAAAAGTTACAAGTGATCAACTTAAGACAAAAGTTTAATTTCAAGTTCGTTTTGGTTATGTTAACACCCTAATTAGTTTTCGGGGGTACTATCGCCAAAGAGTTTGCAATTATTCTCAAAATTCTCCATCGTCTCCCACTTAAAAACCACCCCAGCCACCTGCTCCATTTCCTGGTGTGTCCCTTATTAAATTCTCTAGAAGGAAGAAATCCATTTCCAAGAGAACATGAACACTAAAGGAGAGGAAAGTAACAAAGTTTGATCAAGGTTCTGATGATGAAAAAGAAGAAAAAGAAGAAGAGACAAATGAAATGAGAAGGTCCATAGTTGATTGGACTTTTGATGTGGACACAAAATGCTATAAATTCATCAGAAATGAAATAGATACACTCGCATACTCTAAGGAAGATGTTGTGTTGAACCTCTCCGAAGAAGAATTCACTGATGTCTATCTTCTTGCTCTAGTCAAAGACCAACTTGAGCATTGACGAGCATCTATTATACCTGAGAATAAAGTTCATTTTTGGTACAAACAAACTAGAAGATAATGAGGTTAGTGATGATGAGCCAACTAGCACTCATTCCAGAATAAATTCTTTGTTTTTGATGGGACAGAAAGGGATGTACTATCTATATAGAGAAAATGGCTCTCTCTTTCTAAACACAAGTCCATCAACATATAGAGTGAATGGGAAAATGAAGAAGACTAGAAAGTGCTATGCTTTCTCAATCCTGATCGAAACGATGTTACTACAAAATACATGAAAAGTGCAGCTAGCATGAAGACCATGTTAGAGTGATGGTTTTTGAAGATTTTGTACAAATTTTGTTTGTAAATATCCAATGGAAGAGAATACGTGTTTTTAACAGCATTTTTAGGGGGAAACTGTAAGGAAATGACCTGTTGGGTATTCCGACTGAATTGCCTAAGTACTCATGATCCGGCTGAAGATCAACCACAAGTCTAATCTGCTGATAGAACAAGAGTTCCGAGTGAATGAAGATGAAACACAAGACCAATGTTCAATTGGAAGCATCAAGTGACACGGAGGAGAATAGTTGGCCCGGAACAAAGACATTTCCGGATGAACTCGAATTTCAGCCGAAAGAGAGTTCAGCCGGAAAGACAATTGCACTATCTTTGTCACAGACTAACACAAAAGTCAATAGTTGCCGGTCCGATTCACTAAAAGCAAGATTTTTCCTCTGAAGATCAAGTCAAACTATCTAAAAAACATTATCATCCAATGAAGAATGTTCTTTGAGATCAAGTCATAAATATTGTTGTACTTAACGGTCTTAGATGATCTTATGGAAATCAAGGGCCATTATAATTAATATAACATAGATGTACTTAGCAAAATATTGACACTGAACAGAGCACCAAGCATATATGTTGTTGAGTTAATGCAATTATAGTGCCGAGTTTCTATACTTGTGTTCTTACATTCTTCCAAACAACTTGTTTACTTCAAGCATAATCAACATAAATAACTAAGTAAGTATGTGAGTGAATGATAACTTGTTTCCGCCTGGTTATCTTTGTAAGTAATCTTGTATGGTTACTAAGCAGTTAACCACGATCTTACAGCCACGGTTTATTTTTATTTTTTTTGCGTGGTCGAAGACCAATTTTGACGCAGTGCATGCACACACTACCCAAGCCCACACCATCGAACTCTTATGACAAGCTCACTAACTAAGTGTAAACGAGCAACTAACTAATTATTTAATACTTAAATCTATATTATACTTACAAACGTAAATTAGAAGAACTGCATAACGATATTAAAATTAGAAGAAAAAAATTAAAAGTTTTTACAGTAGGACCTAGTGGTGTTCATCGGATCGCTTAACAATTTATTCGATTTGATTTATTCGGATACAATAATTTTTTGGGCATATCCGAAATTCGAATTGAGAACTTCTCTAATCGATTTGAATCTATCCGAATTTAATTCGGACGAGATTTGATTATATCCGAATAAATCTAATAAAGAGGATTAGGTTTATCTTCTAATAGCAACCATAAATATAAATCTAATAAACCAGGACTTCACAACCAGAATAAAATATACAAAATAACAAAAAGAAAAAAAGTCTTAAACATAAGTGGAATAAAGTCTTAAAATAAGACAAATACATATATAATATATATTAGAGTTAGGTTCAAATAAAAAGTATTCTAAATCTAAGAAGTCTAAGAAAGATTCTGAGTCTGACACGTGTCTTTTTATTATTTTTTGAGAAGGGATATTTTAGTCTTAGCCATTTTTGTTGACTTTTTAACAAAGTCCACCATTTTTTAAACCTTTATAACTTTTACATACGATATTATTTAAAAAAAATAAACTACAAGATGGGTGTTTTTTTATCTTTAAAACGTATACAGTGTTGCTATTTATATAAAATAAAAAATTACTCTTCGGGTTTTCTATTGCGTCATTGTGTCTTTTTACTCGTCATTGTGTCTCTTTACTCACCATTGTATTTTTCTATTAGTAATTTGTTTTTCTAAAAGTATTAGTTTTGAACAATATAATTGTAAAATAACATCATTATTGTGTATTTCTACTATATAAAACACAATAATAAAATAATAATAAATTTATCTAAAACATAAAAGACAATAGCAAAATAATATTAAATGAGTATGAGTTAAAACATAAAACACAATGATAAATACATATTACACAATAAGCTAAAACACAAGACACGATGATTTGAACATAGGACACAATAATTTGAAGGTAAGACACGATAATCTAAACATAAGATACAATGATCTGAAGGTAAGACACAGTGTGTCTTTTTATTATTTATAAATAAGAAAGACACAATAACAAACAGAAATACACAATAACTAGCAAAAATACACAATGACAAGTAAAAATACACAATGCCAAGTAAATAGACACAATGACGCACTAGAAAACCCAAAGACTAATTTTTTTAATTTTATATATAACAACACTCTACGCGTTTTAAAGATAAAAAACGCTAACTTTATAGTGTAATTTAAAAAAAAAATAATATCATATGTAAAAGTTATAAAAGTTATAAAAGTTTTAAAAATGAGAAAATTTAATAAAAGGTCAACAAAATTGCTAAGACTAAAATGCCCTCCATCATTTTTTCTCTATCAATTTAATCTCCAACCAATGTGTCTAAACATAATATACAATGATCTGAAGGTAAGACACAATGTGTCTTTTTATTATTTATAAATAAGAAAGACACAATAACAAACAGAAATACAAAATAACTAGCAAAAATACACAATGACAAGTAAAAATACATAATGCCAAGTAAATAGACACAATGACGCACTAGAAAACCCAAAGAGTAAATTTTTTTTTAATTTTATATATAACAACACTCTACGCGTTTTAAAGATAAAAAACGCTAATTTTTATGGTGTATTTTTTTTAAAAAAAATAATATCATATGTAAAAGTTATGAAAGTTTTAAAAAATAAGAAAACTTAATAAAAGGTCAACAAAAATTGCTAAGAATAAAATGCCCTTCCATCATTTTTTTTCTCTATCAATTTAATCTCAACATTGATTAAATAATAATAAAATACTTTAACTGCCTCAAATCCTTCTTAGTCTTCTTAGATTTAGCATATTTCTTATGATAACTTGACTCATATAAATCATATTTTCTGGATAAATCGGATATCTGAACAACCCAAATAAATATTTTAAAAATATTAACCATATTGGATATCCAAATTCTTTATTCATATATGATTAGAATCCATTCCGAAATCTGAAAATTTCGGTTTGGTTTTCTTTGGTTTCGGATATGGTTCAATTTTCAGTTTTATTCGGATTTTGGTTTTTTTAACACCCCTAGTAGGATCGACCTAAAAGTTATGTTTCACAATTGTACCAATTACATTCCCAAAATTTGTACTGCATTCATTACACTTGAAAAATAAAAATATACGATTCCATGTGGCACTCACCGAGGCTACCACATGGCCCATTTAACACAGATTCATCCTACCAAAGGGCATTTGTCCCAATAGTAAGTGGATGATGGTTAGAGCTTGGAGACCTTGTGGTCTCAAGTTCAAACCTGACTCAAGGGAGTTTTTCTCAAGTTGTGAGTTTTCTCATTGATAGTGTTTCTGTGTGAGTCAAGCCTGAAGTGTCAAATCCAGCATGGACGGTTGCAATCCCGTCTTAGAAAGACTCATTCGGGTATTGAAGATTTGTGGTAGTTCTAAACGCCGTTTAAAAAAACACAGATCCATCCTTTTCTTTTTTGTTCTTCCTGATGACATATATATCGCGTCTTGATGATAATCAAACACTCCTGATCCTGCTTTTTGAGTTTCGAGTTCTGTTATTTACGCTTGAATACTTCTTACTTGATCATTCAAATGTTGAATAAAATCAATTGCACTTATATTATTGATCTGTATCCATCTAAAAACATAAATAAATCTAGGGTGATTATAATTACACAAACCAATTTTATACTTACACACACCTTCCATGGTCGTGTCCTCCCAAACGGCCGAAAATAATTTTTTAGTTTACTTTTTTTATAAATTTTATAAATATTTAATTACTTAATCTTATAATCATTAAAAAATATACTCACCATAGCTAATAATAAAGTATTTAAACGAAAATAGTAATGATGTAAAATAATAAATTTTAAGACTTAGAGTATTTGTCGGGACGGTCTCGATAGCTTCTCGAAAAGTCTTTACCGGTGTTGGGTCCCCCATGTTTTTTTTTTCAAAAAATTTCCAAACTTGCCGAGAAGTCATCAAGACCGTCACGGCAAAGACTCCGAGTTTTAAAATTTATTATTTTACGTCACTAGTCTTCGTTTAAGTATTTTATCATCAGCTAAGGTGAATAAGTCTTATAAAATTAAGTAACTAAATACATTTAGAAAATTAGAAATTTCACTTTAGACCGTTTGGGAGGCAACGACTGTGAGAGATTTGTGCAATGTTTAAAAAGCCGGTTCAACCGCCAACCGGTGTTCATACCGGTTTTTTAATCCCTAGTTTTTTGGACATAACCGAACCGTTTCGAACCGGGCGGTTTTCCGGTTTTTTCCGGTTCAACCGGTTTTATGACTTTTTTTTTTGAACTTTTTTTTTGAAGTTTATTGTTATTTTTTATTATTTTATAATGTTTAAAACTTATATTTTCTTGTGAAATACCTATTTGGTATTATTTTTTAGTGGATTATAATTGTATTTTAACTATTTTTGTTGCGGTGTACAAGTTTATTAACATTTTTATAAAAATATATATATAAATCCCCTAACCGGTTCAACCGACCGGTCTAAACGGTCCGACCGGTCGAACCGGTCCCGAAAGGTTTTCCGGTTCAACTAAAAAACCGGTTTTTAAAACATTGGATTTGTGTGAATATCAAATTACTTTGTGTTTTTATCCGGACCTTAAATCTAACATCCCAAAAATAATTTATAGTTATGAACTATTTTGTAACTTTACATATATCAAGGGACCATATATGTAACTTGGATAATTCGACACTCCATTAATCGTACAGTTATTGTCAAATGTGAAGGTCCACCTTAGGTTACTACTAATACCTCTATCAGATATTTTTTTGTCAAATCATTACTCCACGCTTACACATAACCACGCCACGCTGCCTATAATTTTTTTTAATAATATGAAAATAAAAAAGTAGAAGAGAGGAGAAAATGAGGAGAAATATAGAGGGAAGACGAGAAGAAGAAGTGCGATGGGCGGCCCTCGCATCCCATTGCTCTGGTGCAACCGTTCACCCTCCGTTCTGGTGTTGTCGCGGCTTGGCCGCAGCTACGTCACCGGCGTCGCACCATGTGGCCCAAACATTACTCTTACCCTTAATTATGTACTTATGTTGGGGAGAACTGCTCTAAGACCATTAGCAACGCTGAGCACAATCTTTCTTACAAATTGCTCAGACAACATGCTACATTAGTTTTTCTGTAGCCCCCATTTAATCCCCTTTCTTCCCTCCCCTCTTTATCAATGTCATTCATCCCACCTCTCTATGATTTTTGCAATTCATTTTCACCATCGTTCTTTAACAGATCTGAAAATGGTTTATTGTAGGTGTGGGAAGCAAGCTCTAATACTCACGTCCAAGTATTTAATTCAGGTATGTAATTCGAAACCCAGACCTTCGCTTTTATGCTTGTCCCATCCAACTATGTAATTCGAAAAATCAAATCATAAACTCTTGCCCTAATAATCCGTTTTGTATCTTAGGGATCAACATACCGCTTCATTGGATGGTTTGATCCCTTGTGTGAAATGTGTGTCGATATCATCAAGGAACTCAAAGATGCAAGAAAAATTCTTGAGGAGAAGGTTGAAACAAGTAAAGCTAAAGGTGAAACAAGTGAGGCTAATGCAACAAAATGAAAGAATTTACTGATAATTACCATTTTAGCATTCACAGTTGTAGTACTTGTGCCAAAGTTTAGTAATCACTGATTTTAAGATTGGAAGAACTGTAGTCTTTCTGTGGTTTTTGTAATGGTGTAATTATCTTGAATATGTGTAATGGTTTAGTTGTTGGTGTAATGGTTTATTGTAGTCCTTTGTAATGGTTTAATTTTTAAAGAATTATAGGTGTATGATTTAATTAAAGTCTTTGTAATTAAATAAGAATTGTAGTTGTAATCGTTAATTATATATGACCATTCTATTCCAAATGATACCTTCCAAATGAACAAAAAAACCATGACTATATTACCATTCTAAATGACCAAATTACCATTCCAAATGATACTTGCCAAATGACCATAACAACTAAGATGACCAACTAAACTAAATGACCAAAACAACCAAAACAAGTACCAAAACGGAATTTTCTGTATTTGAGATCGTTGTTTAATAGTCTGACTCTGAGGCTTATATTGGGCCGTTTAGCAAGATTACTCGGTCCAATCTTTGCAAAATCATTTGGGCCAATATATGATAACCCATATTAGATGGGTTTATACTCTGAAGCTTATATTGGGCTACACCCAGACGCGGATTGGAACAGGCCCACGGTGCTGATCTAACTAACCGGCCAACTTTTGTGTGGTCTATGGGTTTTCTTTTAAAAGTTAATGGCAACCGATGAATTGTGTTGGGTTTCTTATAGCAAAGTCCAACCCGAGTTTGAAAAGATCGTTGTTAGGATAGCTATTTATGTTTAGTCGGCTCCACATGATTTACTGAATTTCTATCTTTGCGTTATTGCACATTGAGCTTGTCTCGGTACGTGAAAACGATGAAATATACAATTGAATTTGAATTGTTTGAATATTTTCAAGATGGTGAAAATTTATTTTATATTTTAGATATTATAGTAAAAGTTTTTAAATTAGAAGAGAAATGATGTTCGACATATTTTGATAATGCATCAAATAATACAAGTGTAGTTAAAGTAAATACTAAAATACCAACCACTTTGTAACGGTACTTTTTCCACACTCAATGTGTTGTGGCGTGCATATAACTTGGTTATGTAAAACAGCTTCAACGGTCCTCAAATAAAAAAATCTAAAGTACGGGTTTAAAAAAAATTAGTAGAAGATGTTTGCTAGTGGTCGAAAAATATATGCGGGATTAAAGGAAATCATGTCATAGTATGAGTTCTATTTGTTTATGTGTAAATTGGAATTTATCTAGATGATGAAACTCGACATGAGAAATGTTTAAAAATGTGTTACTACAAGTCTACAAAGAGGGACTTTAAAGATGCTTGGGCGAGTACTCTCTTGGGGTTAGGTAAAAGCATGGTTGTAAAACTCCTCGAGTATACCCGAGTACTCTCTCATATTCCCCGAGTACTCCACCGACTTGGGCGAGTACTCTCAACTCCCTAGTCGACCAACTTGGGTGCGTCTAGCGACTTTTGTAACCATGAGTAAAAGACATCAAACCAGTGGTGAGAACCGGAATTTTCATGGGTGTTGGAATTTTTTTTAGTGTAAAAAATCTAACGCTAAACATTAACCTTTTTTGGTACGGTTTAAGTCTGGTCGAATCATTTCACATAAAAAAATAAGAAAATTAAATCTCGAATACATTATAAAAGTAGTAAATATAAGTCAATCGTCATTAAAAATAAATTGTTCTACTCTATTACAATTTACAACATATTAATATTTTATTTGATCAGAATATTTTAATATTTCTTTTATATTATTTTATTCAAGGTATTATTTTAATAATATATATATATATATATATATTAAAATAATCTAATGTTTTTTATATATTTAATTAATCAAACAAATTAAATATTTTTTATTATTTTTATTAAATGATATTATGTCCAGTCCAATGTTTTGTGTGCTCGTGTTATCCCAGCGATAACCTCTATTGAAAATCAATTTTGTGTGTCCGCGTTATACCGGCGGTAACCTCCATTGATTACCAACAATTTATATTATGCTTGCATATTACAAATGCAATATTCACGTTGTCAGAGCGGTAACCTCCATTGCAATGGTTTGTGTGTTCGCATTATCCCAGCAGTAACCTCCATTTAGATTATTAAATTTTAGAACTTTTTTTACTTTTTATATTTTTGTTTTGGTTGTGTAATACGTAAACTTATAAATGGAAAATATTATTTGGTCATAATTTTATAAGTGCCTTTGGTCGTTCAATGTTTTCTTTTTTCATTTTCCTCCACGTATCCATAAATGGTTTTGTGTGTTTGTGTTATCCTTTCGTTAACCTCAATTGATCACCAATAATTTATGTTGTTGGTGGTGTAACAGTTTAATTATTTTTTTTTCTAACCGTGTTATCCGAACGATTAAAATAACAAGAACACAACCAAATGAGACCACATTGAGATGAACGAAGTCATGATCTTTTGTGAAACTCACTCTATATAAAACAAACAACAAGGTAAGCTAATAGAACTAACGCAACAACGTTGCAATTTTGATAACATCATAATGTCATTCTTGAACACCCCCGCACAACGCGCGAAGGGTTAAAATCTAGTAGTAATACAATATACATATGGTTGCTCTCTCTATATTTTCTTTTGAAACTTAATAATCACACCATCTAGGAAAACAATTCTAAGCAGATATTTTTTCTAATATAACAAACATCCGTAGCATGTCCGTTGACGATTGACATGGTTCTTTCATTAGATACGTTCTAATTTTATCTTGTTGATTAAGACCACTCGTAATGTTACAGGACGCATTTTTTCATATGCGTGTCTAATTAGCATGTCACATTAACTTTTTACAACTCCCAATAAATCCCACTCACATGCATTTATTTGTCCCAACGCTAAAAGTCATTCACTTTCCACTTGCAATAAATTTTATTTCACATCATCATTTCATAAAATAATTTTATATAACATATTTAATCTAAATATTTAAAAATATTAATAATAATTAAAAAGTATAAAATAATTAAAATTAAAATAAAAACTAAACTTGCACTTAATTAAAATATAAAAGCACATTTGATGCGTTGCATTTTGGATATATTTATATTATCGAATTCCCACATTTTTAACCAAGTTTTGATTAAGTTTTTATTGGATTTTTGTGCTTATTTGTGAAATTTATGAAAAACAGGTTTTGATCGGTCGTTTGTTGATTTTGGCTGGAAACATGGAAGAGGAGGCTTGGTGGTGAGCGGATTTGGGAGATAGAAGTTTTTCAAGTATTTTTGTTGTTTTTATATCAATGAGGACCGCATGGTATTTCTATTGCATATGGCTCGCAGTCCTCATGGTCCTGTCAGAGGAAGCACGAGGACCGCATGGGTTCTCTTCAAAACAGGCTCGCGGTCCTCATCGTCGACCAGATACTAAAAACCCTCATAAACCCCTTATAAAAGGGGGGGGGGGGGGGCATTTTTCTTGGGAGGAACTCTCCCATAAAATCATCAATTGTGATATAAAAAAGCAAAACAATCGATCTTTTTAATCTGCATCTCATTAATTAATTTTTTTAGTAGATCCTCCCCAAAAGGTTAAGGTTAAGTATTAAAAATACAACAATTATCAATATTCTTTTAAACCAAGATGTATGTACCAAATATTTGAGAGTGTGAACCCTAGAATGTTGATTGAGTTCGAAAAGTACAAACAAAAAAAATGTTGAAAAAATATGAAACCTGAAATAAACAAAATACGGATTTTGAAGTAGTAAATGAATCAGAAACAAAATCTTTCATCCTAATAAAGCACTAAAGTGGTGTCCAAATGTCACATTTCTAAAGTCTCCACATCATCATCCATGTCATCATCCTACTTGTCAACACCACAATAAATATAAAAATAAGGAATGTTAATTTTTACTACATTCCAAAAATACAATTCAACATTATATTTAATACAAAAATAATTTAAATGTAGAATTCAAAATTAGATTTAATACAAAATTAAATACTTATTTCATGTTAACAAATTAACTAATTAATATTTATACAAAATTAATAAAAATAATTATCCTTCATGTGAATATTAACCATTATAACAATTTACTTTTGGATATTGTTATGCTGCTTAATTTTATTTTAATTGGGTTTTTTTGATGTCTTTACAATGTTCTTTTTGCTTTTATATTTGTATACATATTTATTAATCCATTTATGATTAATATTTTAATTATCTAAGAAAGTTTCTTTTTTAAAGTTTATAATATTGTATTTTTGTTTATTCTATTTTAAAATAGAATGGTTATATAGAAACCTCCCAGTTTTGCTAAAAACACCATTTTTTTACGGTCGTTTCACATAAAACGGTCGTTTTAAATGAAATGACCCAAAATGATCTAAACGGGATGACGTGTCGCGACGACGAAACCTTAAAATTCAGGGGGTCCTCCATTTTTGAACGACCGTTTTAAATGAAACGATCCCAAAACGATCGTTTTAATTGAAACGACCATGAGGATTGGGTTTTTTAGTAAAAACGGGGGGGGGGGGGGGGTCTATAGCTGGAGCCTTTAAATATTCTTTAATATTTATCATACAAATAGTTATTATAATATCAACAATTCCTTCATTTTAATTAGCAATTATAAGATAACTATTTGATATGCTATAACAATTAGAATGACGTGTCGGCGGTCCTACTGCTTTATAAAGCCAGATTTGAAACATGGCAACATTGGTCGATAAAATGTCAACTATCTAACTACACTGCAACGTCAAAAATAAAATATTAAATCGGTCAAACATGATTACTGTAATTACTGGATCTATTACTTGATAAACAAAATTCATATTGTTGCTACAAAAAATTAAAAAAAAAAATTTAAAAAAAATGGAAGGCAAAACCCAAAATTCATATTAATCTGAAATGTATTATATATAGTATACATATACATATATATCCCAAAATTTAAAAAAAAAAAATGGAAGGCAAAAGCCAAGTGAGATCATCTTCATCTTCAACCCTTATGAGTTGCTACAAAAAATAAAAAATCCTTCCCTTCTCCATCCTCATCTTCATCTTCAATCTTTTATAACTTGCTTGATTAAAACTCAAACATCTCTTCTCCTAAAACCACCACCTTTGTCCTCTACAATCACACCGTACGCCATCACTAAATTAGTTACATTAACGATTGCATATAACCTCAATTCTACAACACATAAAAGAAAACCATCTTCTTAAATCTTGAAATTTAGGTGGGTATTTTAATTTATATACGTGTCAATAAGAAGGGAAGGGGAAGGGATGAACAAGGTGTTCGTAGTCAAATAAAGCCGAAGAAGACTGAGTGGTTGTGTTTGGGTGATGGTTGTTAATTTTTTTAACAACGTGTGAAACTACCCTCAATATTCGATTGAGTCTTCTGGAGACAGGATTGTAACCGTTCCTATTGGATTTGACATCCAATGCTTGACTCGCGCGTCCAGTAACACCAGGAGGAAACACGTCATTTGGAAAAATCTCCTTGAGCTAGGTTTTGAATTTGAGATCTCAAGGAACTGTGCGGGCTCTAGATTGAAGAATGTTGTTTTTATACGGCTAGGGTTTGCTATTCAACAGGGGTTGACGGTGCAGCTTGTTGCCCGCCTTCCCTGCGTATTGACTTAAGTCGTGTATGTCATTTTCGGTATTTATTAATATAACATGTTTGCTTAAAAAAAAAGATTCTAATACACCCAACCATCATCCACATACCAACTCCTCTAAGAAAAACTTGCTAGAGAAGGGGTTAATTAATATCTATTTCTTAACTTTTAATTACTTTTAGTAAATTGCACCTCCAAAATTGACTATTTGCGTTAAAGATTATAGAATGTATTAATACAAGATGTGGATCCCGCCGCGTGTTGCGGCGGACATCTAATTACTCATTTATGTAATTTACGAAGTAGTTGGCATGCCTAAATAGAACAATTAATCCACTTCATCAATACTATCTTGTCCACAAGTTCATACCAAATCATTAATTACTTGATAACAAAGTGTATTGTATTGTTTAGTTTATCAGCAAGAATGAAATCTTCCTCAATACTAACTTGTTCTACTCTTTGAAGAATATCTTCCTCAATACTAACTTGTTCTACTCTTTAAATGAAATTTTATGTGTTGTAGAATTGAGGTTATATGCAATCGTTAATGTAACTAATTTAGTGATGGCGTACGGTGTGATTGTAGAGGACAAAGGTGGTGGTTTTAGGAGAAGAGATGTTTGAGTTTTAATCAAGCAAGTTATAAAAGATTGAAGATGAAGATGAGGATGGAGAAGGGAAGGATTTTTTATTTTTTGTAGCAACTCATAAGGGTTGAAGATGAAGATGATCTCACTTGGCTTTTGCCTTCCATTTTTTTTTTTTAAATTTTGGGATATATATGTATATGTATACTATATATAATACATTTCAGATTAATATGAATTTTGGGTTTTGCCTTCCATTTTTTTTAAATTTTTTTTTTTTAATTTTTTGTAGCAACAATATGAATTTTGTTTATCAAGTAATAGATCCAGTAATTACAGTAATCATGTTTGACCGATTTAATATTTTATTTTTGACGTTGCAGTGTAGTTAGATAGTTGACATTTTATCGACCAATGTTGCCATGTTTCAAATCTGGCTTTATAAAGCAGTAGGACCGCCGACACGTCATTCTAATTGTTATAGCATATCAAATAGTTATCTTATAATTGCTAATTAAAATGAAGGATTTGTTGATATTATAATAACTATTTGTATGATAAATATTAAAGAATATTTAAAGGCTCCAGCTATAGACCCCCCCCCCCCCGTTTTTACTAAAAAACCCAATCCTCATGGTCGTTTCAATTAAAACGATCGTTTTGGGATCGTTTCATTTAAAACGGTCGTTCAAAAATGGAGGACCCCCTGAATTTTAAGGTTTCGTCGTCGCGACACGTCATCCCGTTTAGATCATTTTGGGTCATTTCATTTAAAACGACCGTTTTATGTGAAACGACCGTAAAAAATGGTGTTTTTAGCAAAACTGGGAGGTTTCTATATAACCATTCTATTTTAAAATAGAATAAACAAAAATACAATATTATAAACTTTAAAAAAGAAACTTTCTTAGATAATTAAAATATTAATCATAAATGGATTAATAAATATGTATACAAATATAAAAGCAAAAAGAACATTGTAAAGACATCAAAAAAACCCAATTAAAATAAAATTAAGCAGCATAACAATATCCAAAAGTAAATTGTTATAATGGTTAATATTCACATGAAGGATAATTATTTTTATTAATTTTGTATAAATATTAATTAGTTAATTTGTTAACATGAAATAAGTATTTAATTTTGTATTAAATCTAATTTTGAATTCTACATTTAAATTATTTTTGTATTAAATATAATGTTGAATTGTATTTTTGGAATGTAGTAAAAATTAACATTCCTTATTTTTATATTTATTGTGGTGTTGACAAGTAGGATGATGACATGGATGATGATGTGGAGACTTTAGAAATGTGACATTTGGACACCACTTTAGTGCTTTATTGTTGTAGAATTGAGGTTATATGAAATTTAGGTGGGTATTTTAATTTATATACGTGTCAATAAGAAGGGAAGGGGAAGGGATGAACAAGGTGTTCGTAGTCAAATAAAGCCGAAGAAGACTGAGTGGTTGTGTTTGGGTGATGGTTGTTAATTTTTTTAACAACGTGTGAAACTACCCTCAATATTCGATTGAGTCTTCTGGAGACAGGATTGTAACCGTTCCTATTGGATTTGACATCCAATGCTTGACTCGCGCGTCCAGTAACACCAGGAGGAAACACGTCATTTGGAAAAATCTCCTTGAGCTAGGTTTTGAATTTGAGATCTCAAGGAACTGTGCGGGCTCTAGATTGAAGAATGTTGTTTTTATACGGCTAGGGTTTGCTATTCAACAGGGGTTGACGGTGCAGCTTGTTGCCCGCCTTCCCTGCGTATTGACTTAAGTCGTGTATGTCATTTTCGGTATTTATTAATATAACATGTTTGCTTAAAAAAAAGATTCTAATACACCCAACCATCATCCACATACCAACTCCTCTAAGAAAAACTTGCTAGAGAAGGGGTTAATTAATATCTATTTCTTAACTTTTAATTACTTTTAGTAAATTGCACCTCCAAAATTGACTATTTGCGTTAAAGATTATAGAATGTATTAATACAAGATGTGGATCCCGCCGCGTGTTGCGGCGGACATCTAATTACTCATTTATGTAATTTACGAAGTAGTTGGCATGCCTAAATAGAACAATTAATCCACTTCATCAATACTATCTTGTCCACAAGTTCATACCAAATCATTAATTACTTGATAACAAAGTGTATTGTATTGTTTAGTTTATCAGCAAGAATGAAATCTTCCTCAATACTAACTTGTTCTACTCTTTGAAGAATATCTTCCTCAATACTAACTTGTTCTACTCTTTAAATGAAATTTTCCTCAATGCTAACTTGTTATTAATTATTTTAAAAGTGTATCAAAGTCCATTAAAATTGAGTACTAACTAAACCGGTTTAATTCTTAATTGATGACTATTGATGAGATAAGCTTACCCATTGCTATTATCATATGGCAACCATTTGTTGTAGAAGAAGGTTGAGGAGCATGAATTAATTCAAACACATATGCAGTCAATTTCATTGTCTTGTATATCAGAAACCTCCGTTGAACATATGCTTGTCGTACAAAATCTGCACAAATATTTAGATGGAAGATTAAAAATTTAGAACATTTCAGACTGAGATGATTTAGAAGAAGAGATGAATTAATTTAGCATATTTATCATAAAAGAACAGAACAAATGATTGTAAGCTTATAGAGCATTATAACTCCGCAACACACACCAGAATTTACACCCCTAAATTTAGCAAAAGGCACACTATTATCAATATGTATAACATTTACCTAAAAGCAGCGTAACGAAAATCAAAAATTGAAACTGAAAAAAAAATCATAAAATCATCAATTGTGATATAAAAAAGCAAAACAATCGATCTTTTTAATCTGCATCTCATTAATTAAATTTTTTAGTAGATCCTCCCCAAAAGGTTAAGGTTAAGTATTAAAAATACAACAATTATCAATATTCTTTTAAACCAAGATGTATGTACCAAATATTTGAGAGTGTGAACCCTAGAATGTTGATTGAGTTCGAAAAGTACAAACAAAAAAAATGTTGAAAAAATATGAAACCTGAAATAAACAAAATACGGATTTTGAAGTAGTAAATGAATCAGAAACAAGATATAAAATATATAAGTAAAGCATGAAAATGATCATACTTTGCACGTATAATGCATTAGACTCATACCGTTACAGTTATTTTCAGCTCCTTCCGTCAATTTTAGGAGGTTATCTAACTTGAAACCAACTGCTGGACCTACAAAGAGTAAACATTTAACCCGAACCCTTCAAATAACCCATAATCCAACGTGTCAACTTTGCAATTGCTTTCTTTTTCCTAACACAGGTTTAGTAATATTATTACCTCTTGCAGATCCTTGATTTATCGTATTAACCAAATATAAAATCCTCTTCATGATTGTCTGCAGTTTACTGAACTCCTGACCTAATAAACCAACAACACAACTGGATTTGGCAAATATAATAAATAAATAAAAATAAAATAAAATTAATGTAGGGGAACCTCTTTGCATGTAGTGTTTACTATAATGTTTAATCTCTCCACTAACTCTCCAACTACAAGCTTAAGAACAACAGAGAAGCAATCGAGCGGACTGAGTCCCGTACCTAACCAGACGCATCTAAGCCAATAAATGAAACAACAGGAACTAAGTAGCAGAACCCTAATTGGATGAAGAAGAAAGCCCCATTCCGCGTGCTAGATCAGATCTGTTGCCTATCATCCTTTCTTTTCAAAGTCAGAACTTAGAAGGTTTTAAAGCCATTGTGAAAACCCCTTCATCAGATCCATCATCGGCAACCAAAAGAATCGTTTTAGCCTAAGTGTTTTGCCACTGTCAATACCGACTTCTTCCTAGGAACGATTTGGAGGGGTAATCTGGATGAGAAAAAAATGAAAGAAAGAAGAGGGAGGAGAAAACAGGCTGTGGAAAGAGGTAGTCTTGTGAGAGAGAAAGGAATTGTGTCTCTTCGTGGATGTCTGACTAAAGCTGGCAATTTGTGTCTTATCGTGTTAAACAGGCCGGTCAGAAACGACGTGATTAACACAAGTATCAAACATGAAAACGACTCCTTTAACACTTGCTTTGGTGGTTTGAACGTGACAATTATATGTTTTATGTATCAAAAATGTTAAATGATGAACCCTAGAATACTAAAAATAACTATTTTTAAAAAGTATAAAATTGCATAGTGTATCTTTTTGTTAAATAGCTCTTATGTCTGACCAAGGAAAACGCAGCGGAATGAAACCCGCGTGTACAGTAGAAAAAGTAACAAGTGGCCAGTGGATTCATTCGTGTAGCGATAAGAAATAGTTAAATGAACAGTAGTTTTTATCTCACACCACCTCAATTCTAAATGTAATATACATGATGTATACTACCCGCGCGTTGCGGCGGTTTGTTTATTTTTTTAAATGTATTTTTTTTATGTAATTATGTTATTGTAACAACGCTAACAATTTTAACTAATTCGTTAACAATATTTAACTTGAAAAGTGGTCCCAGAAAATTTCGTTGAAAAATGTTCGTTAATATGATAACGTTTTGCATTTTCAACCACGTGTACAATAGAACGAGTTTCAAAATACAAGTTAATTCAAGTTCAGTTACTTCCGAAAGATAACCAAAAACACATTGAGTTCATCAAAACATTAGCAATCCGAGTGTTCGGTTCAACTTGAGCTCGACGGGATCCGTTGCTAATTGGTGTTTTTACCTGTAGTTTAGTCACTCCCCGTTAGTACGTAACAACTAGGAAAGTTAGAACGACATGTAAGCATTGAAACAGGGCCAAAATTTCGGATTTGTCACTGTTCCACCGTAAGCTACGCTGGCCACCGTAGCTTACGGTGGCTCCAGCTAGCTTACGGTGGCCCAAAGCTGGGCTACGGTGGGTGTCGGGCTGCAGGGGCCACCGTAGCTTACGGTGGCACCGTAAGCTACGGTGGTACCTGTATTTTGGTACCCCGTTTCGGTTATTTTTCCGCTTATCCAATCCAGATACGATTCCCGCCCTTTATTAGTTAATAACACATAATTTGAGCTCTAGAACTTGCTAGGACTCAAAAATTTAGACACGATCCAAATACCCGTCGTTACATTGCCTTTACTACCCGGTTGACCCGTTAAGAGCCAACCCATGCCACCAATCGTCCGAGATTACAAATGACCCCCGACCTTGGACATTCAAGAATTGACATGATCACAATACACCAGATTGCAACGTGACTCCTACCCTTAATACCACATGGATTTCAAAAATCTCTAAGGAGCATTTCAAATATAACATCTCCATGTCACCTATGTAAGAATTCTAGAACGCTAATTAGAATTGGACATCTTACATATGTGTATAACCATCCTTGCCATACACCAAGGACCCAATTAGCCCTTGATGTATCTTCGGATCAATTATCCGATGGCTAAAGCATGCGGAGTGTAGGCAAATCAACCCAATTTGGTTGACTAAGCCACTTCCTCCTTCCCTCTATGAGAAAATCCATTTATTCCCTCATGAGGTGAAGAGTTATTCTTTTCTACCCACTATGGTCCATAACCAAATGTAAGGTGTCTATAATTATTACTTACTAGTGTAACGAACATGATGTACGTTACCTCGATTGCTTGACGATCCACTACCGCTAGCGTGTGCTTGGTTGCCTCCTTCAAACCCTTGATTGCCTATAAGGTCATTAGCTAGTCAAGATCCATTTTATGATGTCAAGCAATTACATGATCATTCACAATTTAGCATGCCATCATGTTTCAAGTAACAAGTTCCATATGCACAACACAATAACCATTTAGGAAGTTCATCAACCAAATTGCTATTCGTTCACACTCAACTCCCCAACGGGTCAAACCATTCACATGAGGCGTCTTACTCGCACTTGACACCAAATTTGACCACTATACAACAATAATCATTTAAGCAAGGATCACAACAATTTAGTTGCCTAACTTCGAGTAGATGTCACACAGGCATTTCATCAAACACATGGCGTGCATTTCTTGCTATCTACCTTCAATTCATTCTTAAGGCCTTCTAATGACCAATTTAGCAAGGGTTGGGTGATTTCACCGCAAACCCAACATCAAATTATCATATATCTCAAAACCAACCAACAATTTAGCTAGGTCCACCCAATTTAGAACAATTTCAAGATCATCCAAGGTGTTAGTCACCATAGGGTTTCAATTAAACAAGTTAGAGTGACTACTTCACCAATTATGAAATCAATTGACTATCTAAGCTACATATAACAATCCTAACATCTTAGGATTCAGAAACAACATCAAATTCACAGATTTAGGGGTCCCAATTTCGACCCACGCACATGCAATCAAAGGGGAATCACTTACTTGATGCTAAATTGAAGTTGGAGGAAGATTGACACTCCCAATCCAAGATTCTATCACAAAAATCGCAGCTTGGGGCCTCAATTTGAAGAAATTAGGTGTTGGAGGTGTGGAGGAAGGTTGGGTGGGAGTGCAGATCGAAATCTGCGTTCTCCCCCATCCCCCACTCTATTTTGTTTTAGGCAATGTTAACATTTACAATTCTGGCCCCTCCACATTCAACTTTTGTTTAATTGCTAACTAAACATCAATTTTACTCATTTAACCCTTAGTTTTTTCCATAATATGGCAAATACTATAACCTACAAGGAACAATTTAGTCACAGAACAAGACTCGGTTAAATGTTAACGGAGATTTTCATATATAAAAACTCGGGATGTTACAACTCCACCCCCCTTAAGGGGGTTTCGTCCCCGAAACAAAATCACGTACCGAATAAGTGGGGATAGTAGTGTTGCATCTCTTCCTCGGACTCCCAAGTTAGATCCGAACCTTTCCTATGCTCCCATTGAACCTTCACTTGGTTCACTTCTTTGTTTCTCAGCCGCTTAACCTTACGGTCGAGAATCGCTATAGGCCTTTCGACATAGTTAAGCTTATCATCAATCACCAAATCATCGGGCGGCACATAGGCGCTCTCGTCGGCAAGACACTTCCTCAAATAGGACACATGGAATGTATTATGAATGCCGCTTAGCTCCTCCGGCAATTCCAGTTGATAAGCCACCTTGCCCACGCGCGCAAGGATTTTGAAAGGTCCAATGAATCGAGGACTTAGCTTGCCTCGCTTCCTAAAACGAATCACCCCTTTCCACGGGGAGACCTTTAACATAACATAGTCTTCTTCTTGGAACTCTATTGGTCTCCTTCTCTTATCCGCGTAAGATTTTTGTCTATCTTGAGCGGCTTTTAATCGTGCCTTCACGATGTCGATCTTAGCCGACGTTTCCCGAACCACCTCGCGGCTACTTAGTTCGCGTTGGCCCACTTCACCCCAACATACTGGTGTTCGGCACTTTCTACCATACAACATCTCGAACGGAGGCATCCCAATACTCGAGTGGTAACTATTATTGTAGGCGAATTCTACGAGTGGCAAGTGTCGGTCCCAATTTCCCCCGAAATCAATAACACATGCCCGAAGCATGTCTTCCAACGTTTGGATGGTCCTCTCGCTCTGGCCGTCGGTTTGGGGGTGATATGCTGTACTGAGGTGTAATCTAGACCCCATTTCCTCTTGGAACCCTTGCCAAAATTCCGATGTGAACCGGGTGTCCCGGTCCGATACTATGGAAACCGGTACCCCGTGGCGAGACACAATTTCGTCAATGTAAATATCGGCCAATTTCTCCGATGAGGACTTCTCCCGAATAGGGAGGAAGTGTGCACTTTTGGTCAGCCGGTCCACAATCACCCAAATAGCGTCGTGGTTCCTGGACGTTCTTGGCAACTTAGTTACCAAGTCCATAGTCACATGTTCCCATTTCCACACGGGGATTTCCAAGGGTTGCAACTTCCCGTATGGTCTTTGATGCTCAGCCTTGACTTGTAGACAAGTCAAGCATCTCTCGACGTACTTGACTATGTCGCGTTTCATCCCGGGCCACCAATAATTGGCTTTTAAATCATTATACATCTTTGTTGCCCCCGGGTGTACTGTGTACCGAGACTTATGGGCCTCGTCTAATAACATATTCCTCACATCACATGAGTTGGGGACCCTAACTCGCCCAAAGCGGGTCTTTATTCCACTTTATTCATCTATTAGATCTTTTACTTGACCCACAATCCGCTCCTTTTTCAAGTTTTCTTCCTTGACTGCTTCAATTTGGGCCTCCTTGATCCGAGTTATCAAGTTAGAGGTCACCACAAGTTGCATAGATCTCACTTTAATGGGCGCATAGTCCCCCTTTCGGCTTAGGGCATCGGCTACCACATTGGCCTTGCCCGGGTGATAGTGAATCTCGCAGTCATAGTCCTTGATCGTCTCAAGCCATCTTCGTTGCCTCATGTTCAAGTCCTTTTGGTCGAAGAAGTACTTGAGGCTTTTGTGATCAGTGAAGATTGTGCATTTGGTCCCATACAAATAATGTCGCCAAATCTTCAAGGCAAACACTACCGCCGCCAACTCTAGGTCATGCGTATGGTAGTTTTGCTCGTGCACCTTTAGTTGTCGAGACGCATATGCGATCACCTTGCCCCGTTGCATCAACACACAACCTAGGCCAACTTGTGATGCATCTGAGTAAACCACCAAGTCTTCGTTGCCCTCGGGCAAAGTTAAAACCGGGGCTTGGGTTAGCTTTTGTTTGAGGCTTTGAAATGCCTCCTCTTGCTCGGTACCCCATACAAACTTGGTTTCTTTCTTAGTCAGCTTCGTTAAGGGTAAGGCTATTTTCGAGAAATCTTGGATAAATCTCCGGTAGTAGCCTGCGAGCCCAAGGAAACTCCTAACCTCGGTGGGAGTCTTAGGAGCCTCCCATAAGGTTACCGCTTCAACTTTAGCCGGGTCCACCTTAATCCCCTCGGAACCAATTACATGGCCCAAAAATTGCACCTCTCTTAGCCAAAATGCACATTTAGAGAACTTGGCATACAACTTCTCAACTCTTAGTCTCTCCAGTATCTCTCGTAAATGCTTGGCATGCTCGGCCTCGCTCCGAGAGTAGATCAAAATATCGTCAATGAAGACTATCACCGATTTGTCTAGCATGGGTTTGCACACACGGTTCATTAAATCCATGAAGGCCGCCGGTGCATTTGTCAACCCAAAGGACATCACGCAAAATTCGTAGTGCCCGTAGCGGGTTCTAAAGGCCGTCTTGGGGATGTCCTCCTCTTTCACCTTCAGTTGATGGTACCCTGACCGCAAGTCGATCTTGGAGAACCATTTGGCCCCTTGTAATTGATCGAATAGATCGTCAATTCGGGGCAAGGGATATCGATTTTTCACCGTGAGTTTGTTTAACTCCCGGTAATCGATGCACATCCGCATACTCCCATCTTTCTTCTTTACAAATAGAACCGGGGCTCCCCATGGTGAGATACTCGGCCTAATAAACCCCTTGTCCAGCAACTCTTGGATTTGGGTGTTGAGTTCTTGCAACTCTGGGGGGGCTAACCGATATGGTGCCCGTGCTACCGGCTTGGCATTCGGAATAAGGTCAATTCTGAATTCCACATCTCTATCCGGAGGCATACCCGGCAAGTCTTCCGGGAACACATCCTTGAATTCTTGGACTACCGGTAACTCATCTATTACGGTCCTTGTACTCTTGTGTCGGTCACCATAGCTAAAAAGGCTCGGCATCCCTTTTTTATATACTTTCTCGCTTTGTGCATGGAGCATATTATGGGAGTTCCGCTTTTGTCACCCAGTATGGTGACTTTGTTTCCCGTAGGTGACGTGAGTTCAATGGTCTTGTGATCACATATCACTCTCGCGTGGTGGCGGGATAGCCAATCCATTCCTACCACCACCTTGAACTCTCTCATAGCCATAGGGATGAGATCAATAGAGTACTCATCCCCGTTGATGGTGATCGTGCATCCCCGACATACATCATAAACAAGTATAGATTTATTGTTAGCAACTTCTACTTCTAAGGGTACATGTAACTTTTCAATCACAAATGAAGGGTGTCTAATAAAATCAAATGAGACAAATGACCTATTAGCACCCGTATCAAATAACACACGTGCAGGCAATGAATTAATCAGAAAAGTACCTGACACGACGTTGGGGTCAATCTTGGCCTCATCAGCCGTTAGTTGGAATGCCCTTCCGGTGGCCCGCGGAATTTCAGTTTTTCCCCCACTCCTTGACCCTTCACCCATCAATTTTGGGCAGTTCGGCTTCTTATGACCCGTCTGATAGCAGTTGAAGCATCTAACTACTTCAGAGGGGCAATTGGAGACAAGGTGGCCCTTTTTGCCACAATTCAAACATGGTCGATCTTTGAAGAGGCACTCGCCCGGATGCCCCTTCCCACAAATCTTGCATTTGGAGTTTCCCCCCTTGAACTCTTTCTTTTTGGGAGATTCCCCCCTTTTCTGCTTCTTTGAAGGGCTTGATTGTGCCTCATTAGGCCCTTTCCTTTCACGGGTTTCTTCCTTTCGGGTGATATCAAGTTCCCGAGCCCTCGCAGCGTTAATCATTTCTTCCACCGTATTGAAGCTCGTTAGGGGCACGAAGTCCTTAATCTTGGGCTTTAGCATGTTCCTATAGAAGAACATCCTTGCCCCTTCGGTAGGCAACACATCTGCACAAAACCTGACCCGATCAAGGTAGATCCCCGTGATTTGATCTACCGTTTGGTCATCGGTCTGCTCCAATTTGAGAAACTCCTGCTTGAGTTTGTTCACCATTGCCTTCGGGCAATGATGTTCAGTAAAAATTTCCTTGAATTCGGGCCACGTTAATGCATTAATTGCAACGTCCCCTTTTTCTTGGGCCTTTGCATCCCACCAATCTTTCGCCCGGTCCCGAAGTAGACCCGTGGCATAACTCACTTGATCATCTTCTTCACAATGGGTCCGGCGGAATACACCCTCCACGTTGGTGATCCACCGATGGCAAGCAATAGGATCCACCTCACCCGAATAGTGAGGGGGTTTGCAAGCCATGAATTTGTTAAAAGAACAACGTTTCCTTGCCTTTTCCGGTTCCCTTCGATTTAAAAGAACCTCCTTTAGCTCATCAAACTTTTCATTCATAGTTTTGAGAAGATCCTCTTGGATCTTGTGCACGTATTCCGGGAGGGCGGCATCAATAGCCCTCCCGACTTCTTCAGCAATTCGGGCGTTAAGGGCCTCGTCTCTCTGCTCTTGGGTCAAGCCGTCCCCAACTTGGTTCGTCATGACACTACAGAGTTTAATTCAACCAGTTAGTTCATGTATCAATTCCCCTTGCCTAGAGCAGGGTTGTTATGGACTCCCCTTGGCCATTTCCAAGGGTGTCACACATAAGGTTACGGGTTTATAGCAATTCCCATAACCCATTTTAAACTATTCATGCGTCTCCCGCATCTTCGGTTCCGGTGCAACTCACCATCCCCGTACACGATCTGAAATTACCAAGTTGTGCATCAATTATGCACCCTTAGTTACTTTCCATAACACACACTAGAATTATAATCATACATCATTTAGAAATTCAACACATACCCGGATCTCCGCGGAAGCTCGAACCGAACACTTGGCCATTATCTCGAGCACGGGTTTGAGTTCAAGAGTCAAATTACACTTGAATCCCTCAAACCTCGGCTCTGATACCAACTTGTAACAACGCTAACAATTTTAACTAATTCGTTAACAATATTTAACTTGAAAAGTGGTCCCAGAAAATTTCGTTGAAAAATGTTCGTTAATATGATAACGTTTTGCATTTTCAACCACGTGTACAATAGAACGAGTTTCAAAATACAAGTTAATTCAAGTTCAGTTACTTCCGAAAGATAACCAAAAACACATTGAGTTCATCAAAACATTAGCAATCCGAGTGTTCGGTTCAACTTGAGCTCGACGTGATCCGTTGCTAATTGGTGTTTTTACCTGCAGTTTAGTCACTCCCCGTTAGTACGTAACAACTAGGAAAGTTAGAACGACATGTAAGCATTGAAACAGGGCCAAAATTTCGGATTTGTCACTGTTCCACCGTAAGCTACGCTGGCCACCGTAGCTTACGGTGGCTCCAGCTAGCTTACGGTGGCCCAAAGCTGGGCTACGGTGGGTGTCGGGCTGCAGGGGCCACCGTAGCTTACGGTGGCACCGTAAGCTACGGTGGTACCTGTATTTTGGTACCCCGTTTCGGTTCTTTTTCCGCTTATCCAATCTAGATACGATTCCCGCCCTTTATTAGTTAATAACACATAATTTGAGCTCTAGAACTTGCTAGGACTCAAAAATTTAGACACGATCCAAATACCCGTCGTTACATTGCCTTTACTACCCGGTTGACCCGTTAAGAGCCAACCCATGCCACCAATCGTCCGAGATTACAAATGACCCCCGACCTTGGACATTCAAGAATTGACATGATCACAATACACCAGATTGCAACGTGACTCCTACCCTTAATACCACATGGATTTCAATAATCTCTAAGGAGCATTTCAAATATAACATCTCCATGTCACCTATGTAAGAATTCTAGAACGCTAATTAGAATTGGACATCTTACATATGTGTATAACCATCCTTGCCATACACCAAGGACCCAATTAGCCCTTGATGTATCTTCGGATCAATTATCCGATGGCTAAAGCATGCGGAGTGTAGGCAAATCAACCCAATTTGGTTGACTAAGCCACTTCCTCCTTCCCTCTATGAGAAAATCCATTTATTCCCTCATGAGGTGAAGAGTTATTCTTTTCTACCCACTATGGTCCATAACCAAATGTAAGGTGTCTATAATTATTACTTACTAGTGTAACGAACATGATGTACGTTACCTCGATTGCTTGACGATCCACTACCGCTAGCGTGTGCTTGGTTGCCTCCTTCAAACCCTTGATTGCCTATAAGGTCATTAGCTAGTCAAGATCCATTTTATTTGTAGTTTAGATTTTGACTTTTAAAAGTCAAAGAAATTAAAATTGAGTTTTTTTTATGGGGTCGGTTCTACTTAGGAAATATTTTTTCGACCTACATCACACTAGAATCTGCTGTCATTAGTTTTTTTTCAACCCCATAAAAATGGTATAAATTTTTATTTCATTTATATGATTTTTTGTTTGAAAATTCATAGTGCAGGTATAGAATCAGTGTTAAAGAGCATTGTTGACTTGTATTTTATGCATCAGGAGTTGTATATTTTTTTAATAAATGCATAGGTTGTAAATAGCACTGGTATTACTAATCATGACACCACTATAAATCGTTATAGCATCAGTGTTTTATTTGTGTTTTTGTTGACCCTTGATTCTTTTGCATGTTGTAATTTGTGTATATTTAGTTGTACATTTGATTTTTTTGTTGTTGTATCTAGATAGCACCAGTGTTTACCGATCATCACACCACTGTTAAAGGTTATAGCATCAGCGTTTTATATTCATATTCATGCATTTTGTAGTTTGTACTTGTTATGAATGTATGGATGTATGTTAATAGTTATGACAATGATGTTATTGGTTGTAACACTAGTGCTAAATCTTTCATCTGAGAAAACGACAATAAAGACGTCGAGACTATAATGGAATTAAAAATAAAAATGCGACGAGTTTAATGGTGCAACTTTTATAAAAATCCGACAATCTATAAAAAAGTTATGGACTTTTTTAAATGAAGGGGGTTTTTATGTGGGTTTGTTAAATGACAGATTTGCCCTTTTTAATTTAATAAAAAAACAAAATATAATTTAAAAAGGCAGCTTTCAATTAGAGCCCTTGGATCAACCCCATTATTTTGATCAAGTCATCCATTGTTGGTTATTTGGTTAATTTCAAAGAAAGAGTTAATATCTATGCCCAACCCTATATATATATATATATATATAGGGAAGGGTTCCGTGTAGACCCCTTAAATTTTGTAGACCCCGTAGACACCTATAAAACTCAATAAAAATAAAACTCAGTGTTGTAAATTTGGTTTTTTTTTTATTACGATAAGCTTTTAAGAACCAAAAAAATAAATAAATAAATTAAAAAAACAAAAAACATTAAAAATCGAACATTTTAAGACAATGACTTTTAAAATAATGAGTTTTAAACGCAACACTGAGTTTTATTGAGTTTATTGAGTTTTAAACTCATTGATTTTTAAAACTCATTGTCTTAAAATGTTCAATTTTTAATGTTTTTCGTTTTTCTTTTTTTTTAATTGTCTTTTTTTGTTCTTAAAAGCTTATCGCAAATAAAAAAAAAACTAAATTAACAAAACTGAGTTTTATTTTTAGTGAGTTTTAATGAGTTTTATAAGGGGTCTACGGGGTCTACAAAAAATAAGGGGTCTACACGGATCTTATATATATATATATATATATATATATATATATATATATATATATATATATATACCCGTGTGTTACACGGGTTAATTTAAAAGTAACTTAATAAACTATATTATATATTAAATTAAGTAATTAAATAATTAGTTATTAAATAATTTAGAAGACAATAAATAAATAGTGGATATATATATTCAAAATTAAAAGATCCGCTTGTGAATGTTATTAAATAATTTAGAAGACAATAATTAAATAGTGGATATATATATCGAAAATTAGAAGATCCGCTTGTGAATGTCTATAGGCGGGAAAAATTATTGAGGATGAATGTGGTGGTGCCACGTGATAAATTATGATGTCAAAAACTTTTCTTTTATATAGAATAGATATAGATATAGATAGATAAATAGATATGAAAAAGTTAATGTAATTATTATTAATAATTACAAACAAACTTATTCAAAGTTAGAAGTCTATTTCAAATTAATAATGAGCTAACCACGTGAGAAGCTTTTATGAAATTTCTAAAAAAACATGCTTCATTATATCTTTCGAACTAAACATTTGTAAAAGTTATATTTATGAAAAGTAGAAAACTCAAATATATTTATTACTCTATAGGTAATATTTCCTACACATGATAGAGTATGATTCTACTCATAATAATATTTTTCTATACGTAATATAAAATAACTTTTATTACATAATATGAAATCTACCTACATATGAAGTAAAATTCTACAAACAATAATTTTTTTTCTATACATGATATAAAATCTACATACACATGGAGCATAGTCCAAAAGTCCTACACACAGTAATTAAAATAACATACATAAAATCTACCTATATATGGAGCATACTCCTACACACAATAATTTTTTTACATAAATACAAAAACTACCAACATATAAAAAATATAAATAAAACCCTACACATGATGAATATATATAACCCCTACACGTACATGATTCACTATACACCTTAATACTTTTCCCTACATAAGCATCTATTCTATGCATGATGCAACGTTTTTCTTGATGGGTTAATATTTTTCCGTCACAAGTATATAATTTATGAACCATGTGTTTTAAAATATTAACCCATCTAAGACTATAAAAGTATTATTTTTAGAAACTTCTAATATAAAAAGTTAAAAACGTATTTCCTACATAAGTATAATCCTCTTCTATAATAGGCATCTTTAATGGTGTAATTTCAACGGAATTTGAATTCAAAATAAAATGAAGTTAGGAAACTGACTAAAGAAAAGAATTATGAACAAGGAATAAAAAACAAAAGCAATGTCAAATTTGAACTTTTAAATTCTAAATTAGTATTTGTTATGTAGATAAGATATTGAAACCCTAAATTCATGGAGGTAATTAAAATTGATAAAATGAAGTTAGGAAACTGACTAAAGTAAAGATATTACCCCTCTCTCTCTCTATGTATCCTATATATACCCTTTAGCTCTATTTCAAATTCAAGCAATTTGATATATTCGATCTAATAATTAATCCGTCATACACAAAAATGTCTGTCAAACAAGAGGATGTTAAGCGCCCATTTGCTAATTTCTCTCCCAGCGTTTGGGGAGATCAGTTTCTTGTCTATCATGAGGTAATACGTAAGTACCTTAAGAAAAAAAAATGATTTTGTGTTTGAACTCGTTTTAAACATATCTAATAAATGACTTAATTAGATAAACGTACATCATATCAAGAAATGATCTATGTGTGTTCTTATTAGATAAACGTACATCATGTTAGTTTTAGATATTAATTAGTAGATGCTTTTATTTTATATGCTATGAAGCAAGAAGATCAATCTGGTGTTGAAAAAGAAGTCGAAGACCTGAAAGAAGAAGTGAGGAAAGAAATATTGGGAGCTTTGAACATTCCTACACAACATACGAATCTGCTAAAATTGGTGGATGCAGTCGAACGCCTAGGAATCGACTACTATTTCCAGGAGGAGATCAATCAAGTCTTGCAACACTTCTATGATGCATACGGTGACCACTGGAACTGTGGTGCTACTCCCGTCTGGTTCCGAATCATGCGACAACATGGCTTTTTCGTTTCAAGCGGTCTGTTTGTGTGCATAAAATTTAAGTTTATTTATCATGCATGCATATATGATAAAAAGAATTGAACTAATGATATGTGTTATGAAATGAAACAGATATCTTTAACGGCTACAAGGGCGAAGACGGGGAGTTTAAGGAGCCATTAGAGAATGATATTGAGGGTCTACTTGAGTTGTATGAGGCAACATATCTAAGGGTTCCTGGTGAAGTCATATTAGATGATGCTCTTGCGTTCACAAGAGGTCGTCTTGACGACATATCAAAAGTGACCAACCCTACCATTGTCTCTAAACAAATACAAGAAGCGCTAAAGCAACCTTTGCATAAAAGGGTGCCGAGGCTCGAGGCATTGCGCTACATACCTTTTTACCAACAACAGACTTCTCATAACAAGTCGTTACTAAAGCTTGCCAAGTTAGGGTTCAACCTACTTCAATCACTCCACAAGAAAGAGCTCAACCAAGTTTACAAGTATTCATACACTTATAAATCATGATCCATCCCTTTAAATCTGTTCAATTCTTCATGACTCCCTTTCAATATTGACATGTTTTTTAATCTATTTGTTGTAGGTGGTGGAAAAAGTTTGATGTCCCAACCAATCTACCATATGCCAGAAACAGATTAGTAGAATGCTACTTTTGGTCATTATGCGTGTACTTTGAGCCTCAATATTCTCAATCCAGAATGTTCTTAGCTAAATATCTTTCGCTGGAAACGCTTCTTGATGACACCTATGATGCTTATGGTACTCTCGAAGAACTTGAGATCTTTACGAAAGCAGTTAACAGGTATATGAACCCATGTCATCCCCATTAATTTGTTAAAACCAATACTTTAGTCAATTCTATAAAGTTACACTACTACAAAAACTGGCATTCTTGACGTGCATTGCGTGTCAAGAAAGTGCCTTCTTGACACGCAAATGCTATGATTGATACTGCTAAATTTACTGATCTTGCACTTTTAAGTAATCGCCAATCTGTTACCCAGACTCTATTCTTTTATAAATTAAATTGCTATCTTAGTTATGAATGTAGCATCTTGATTTTAGTTCAACAAACCTCTCAAGTTTAATCTATATCTTCATTTACGAACACAAATATAAAATTTGCAATCTTATGTTATATGCTTCTATAAGCTTTGATATTTTTTCCTCATGCAGTAACCAACAGGCATATTATACAAATAAAAGTTGTGGGGTCTACCTAAATGTTGATGGCGACCTAAATCTCAACTCTTACATGAACTGATAGGCAATTTCCCAAGGAGTTTGAGTCCCTGACCCATTATGATCAACCCAATGACTTGCTAAATAAAAAAGTTTAGTTTTTAATTGAAAAGAAGCCTTAAAGAGCAGCATCCTTTATCTTTTCTTGATCAATACAAACAACTTGAAATACATTTCGTGTTCCCCCGTCTCTCATGATTTCGAAGCAGCAAATTTTTTTCTTCGATGACTTATCTAGTATCAAGTTTAAGCCTCATAGCCTATTGTAACACATACAAAAAACTCAACTAAAAACATAAAAATTCAACCTCCAAACCATAAATATAAACCCATGAAACCAACCGAAACGCCAAAATAAAAATCTATAGCTAATCACTCCATACAACCAACCAAATATCCCAAATTCATGTTCACATATAAATGTCAGCAACTTCAAAAGATACATTTTCCCTCAATTATAATGTTAGGATATAAATGTTAATGTTCATTTAATCCATTCACAAAATAAATAAGATTGCTATCTAGCTTCATAGAATTGTATGATCATTATTGACATTACCTTATGACACTCAGTCTAGGCTAATGTCAGTAATTACAATAAACTAAAATCATGTATCTTTTGAAGGAAAAAACAAAGAAAAACGTGACACCAGTTAACAGTTTGTTTCATTTGATGATGTAAAACATGATTTCACTAATCAAATCAATAGTGCTAATTTAATTTTTAACAATTAATAAAATATAAATAGTCATCCATAAACATAATAAATTACAAGTCTCTAAAACAAAATTATCTTAAATAAAAGGTATCTAAATTTGGAATCAAGAAACTTATACCGTTCCACTTCCAAGACTGGATGCATTTGTCAAGAACAGATGTTTGCTCTGATTAAACAGCTTCATAGCTTCTTCTAATTCGTTATCATCCATAGCTAATTTCCCCTGCAAATACCCCAAATCAGGCCTCGAAATCGAAGTTATATCACACAAATTCATATAAATTCATAAAAACTCGTAAAAATTAAGAAAGATCCGAATAAAGACCTTGCAGAAGTCTCGAAATCGAGCTTCAATAGTAGCTCCGTTTTCCGCAAAGGACTCAACGGTAGGATTTATTGGCTTGAAATCTTCCATCGAGACAATGAGCCTTCTGCGCTTGTTGTTGCCGGAGTGAACGCTGGAGTCAACGGCGCCGGTAGTGGTGGGGCTGGAGTTTTCCGATTGAGAGCTCGAGAGTTGGGGGTCGGGAGTTGGGGGTCGGGAGTTGGGGCGGAAGGAATTAGGGCAAATAAAAGAGGCCGCTCTATTTTACTTTTATTTTTTTATTTTTTGGATTTTGATTTTTTCTGAAAATTTTTGGCGGGAAAATAAATAAAAAACGACATGGGCTTCTTGACACACACATTATAAGTGTCCTCCGTGTTTTTTTTTCTTCTAAATATGACAGAAATTCATGACACGCAAAAATGCGCGTCATCTATACTTAGGATTTATCTATTCTTGACATTTTAATATGACACTTTTTTTTTGCACGTCAAGAAATGACCGAGTGTCATCGTTCGCGTGTCAAGGAAGGCAGTTTTTGTAGTAGTGTTAGTTACTAATTACTTGTACATGCATGTTGGTTGTTGCTTAGGTGGTCAGTTACATGCTTGGAGGATCTTCCAGAAAGCATGAAACTTCTATATCGAATGATTGCGGATATGTATGAAGATATGGAAAAAGTATTGATGAAGATGGGAAAGGCACATCATCTCAACTTTAGCAAAGAAGCAGTAAGTTACCAATACATATTTCCAATTGATAGTTTCCTATGTGTATTTTTTAATGTTTTAAGGGTATATCTAAAAAGAGTTAGGATAAATTGAGAACTTTTTATTTTAAGAACTTTTCACAACCATTATAAGCCACTCATTTTAAGGGTGGCCACTCAAATTCATCCGTTGGGGGGAGGGGGGGGGGGGATTTACTTATATATAACTAGTGGCTTAAAATGGTTTTCAAATGAACTTCCCTCTGTCTAAATATATCTAAACTGAATAATTGAATAGATATATATCTTAATACTAATAAAGCAATAAAATTGTTTGCACATGTCTTCTTTTTAAGATGTCCACATCACCAATGTCACATGTCAATACAAGATTCAATTACAATTTAGTAAAATACCAATCAAGACTAATTACCAATTTTATCTAAATTAAATTTTTATTTAAAAAAATGGCAAACATAATGTAGAGTTAATAACTCGAAAATTTAAGTCTTTTTAAGGAAACAAATCAAGAATTTGTCATCTTTAATTTATTAAATTGTCAATTAATATTTTATAATGAATTATGTCATTTATAATTTTTTAAATTTCTTAATCTTTTTTATATTTAGCTAATATTATGAACCTAGATTCAACCCGTGTAGTACACGGGTTACTAACCTAGTATATTAATATATATGGAATTGGTTTCATGTGATCGTGATTAATGTCATTTGTAGATGGTCGAATACATTGGAAGTTACATGAAAGAAGCTAGATGGGCAAACGATGGGTACGTACCAACAGTGGAGGAGCATAAAGAAGTTACGATTGTTAGCAGTGGATACAAAAACACTCTAATCGCAAGCTTTGTTGCCATGGGCGATATAATCACAGATGAAACATTCAAATGGGCGCGTACGATGCCTCACATTGCGAGATCTTGTTGTGTGCTCTGTAGAGCCATGGATGATATTGTGGGTCACAAGGTACTTCCAGCTTCTAAGATATATATATGTCAAAAGTTTATAAATTACTCATTCTTTAAAGATTTGGAAAAACTAGGAGGAGCAAGAAAGAATGCATGTTGCCTCTAGCATTCAATGTTACATGAAGGAGTATGATGTCACTGAGCAACATGTCTTTGATTTATTCAATGAAAAAGTTGAAGAGGCTTGGAAAGAAATGAATCATGAGTCCCTAACGTGTAAAGATGTTGAAATGCCTATAATTATGCGGGTGATTAATTTGGCACGTGCTATGGATGTCCTCTATAAGAACAAGGACCATTTCAAATATGTTAGTGAAGAACTCATAAATCATATCAAGTCGCTTGTCGTTGATGCTATCGTTATATGATCGAGTTGACGAGTTCGTATCCTTAATGAGTTGAGTCTACATCACAATATCTTCCATGCATGTATTCGGAAGATGTCCTATTACTTGTCTTTAAGATTGTTATATATGTAAGTGTGGGATTTTAAGTATTATGTCAATTTCTTTGGCATGTGTGTGATTTTCATTTTCTTTCCCTATCTCAAATTTCGAATAATATATAAAGATTGATTTATGCTTTAAATTTTACTTTGTTTTTAAATAGATATGAACATCTGTGTGTTGTTACATGAGGATGAAACCCAAAAAAGTTATCTTGCTAAACCAGAGTATCAAGAAAACACAAGTATAAAAAAAAACTTCAAAACGACTTTAAACAAATAAAAAGAAAAAAGAAAAACATGAACTTAATAATGTGAAATTAAAACCAATGAAACCCGGCCAAAAGAAAATAAATAAAGGAAAAAAACAAAAAAAATATATATTCAAGAAAAGAATAAAAAAACTTTGGTTTTATCTCTTATGATGTGTTTGTGTGTTTATGAGTATTGATTTTATCTAAATGATTCGGATTCGGGTAATTATTTTGATATTGAAATCTAGAACAACTCTCTTGGTTGGTATAGTTATCTTTAGGTTATTCACTGTTGGTTTATAATCTCGGGCATGAAACTTGGCCAGATAATCATAGGTTCACTACTACAAAAAGGGTCTTTAATGACGCATGAACGGTGACACACAATGGTTTTATGACGCGCAAATATGGGTATCATAAAAAACTGTCATAATTTCTAAAGTATGATAAGCAGATGACGCGCATTTTTGTACATCATAAATTAACTGTCATTACGATTATTAAAACATGCGTGCGTCATCCCACTTCGTTGTCTTATATTTTCATCTTTCCCGCTACAAAGATCGATCAGTTCTCGCTTTCTTGAAATCTTATCTCAGTTCACGAGCCCTAAATCAGTCTCTCCATCTTGATTCCGACCATCGCCCTTCAGCTCCATTTCCGTGTGTCTGACCAATTAATGATTCAGGGGAGGGTCCGGAGGGCCAGTTAACCCTCCCATCGTCAGAACTTTCTGTTAATTGGAGTACTCAATCGAGAATCATTAGTTTAGCTTGACCATTTTGAATCTTGATTATATCTCTTGGAGTTTTAAAGGGCGCCCACACCTATACAGCAGAGAGAAACACCATACTCTCTCATGTGCTGGGTAGCTCAAACATATCAATTGAGTCTATTTTAGAAAAAAAAACTCACTGTAATAAAACCTAGAAACTTCAAGGGTCAAACTTGTAACATCTAAATCAACAAGTCTATCCACACACCACTAGTTAGCCTAGTGGCAAAGGTGTATGACCCCTTAAGAGGAGGTCTTGGGTTCAAGTCACACTTGTAACAAAAAGAATAAAAATGGGGGTTACAAGTTGGGCCAGGGGGTTTTCTCACAAGTGGTGAGTTTCCTCCTGATGGGGATTGGAGATAATCGGGTGGGTGGTGTAATGTCCCCGTCAGTGATCCAAATTTGCCGTTAAAAAAAAAAAAAAAACTAAGTCTATCCATCAACAATGTGCCCATTGGTAAATTCCATAATTATTAATTAGTCTTCCCTGGATGGCGTAGGGTTCACAATTAATCATTAATAACCCCATATTTATTACGTCCACCAATAGAAAATAAAAGAAAGACTTTATTCTTTAGTTATTTTTGTGGGTGTCTTTTGACTTGCCATTTTTTCTTTATTCTATAAACTATTTGAATTATTTAATTATTTAATTTGTTTTTCTAATTTAATTTATTTTAATCTTTTTTATTGAACGGCCAAGAAACATTAAATTGTCTAGGTACTCCGTACGGGGTGACCTAATGGTAAAAGGTCACAGCCAGCTGGCCCAACCCAGCCGTACGGAGCCCTTAAGCGCACCAAGTTATCTCCAATTCCGGGGAAAACCCACTCGCCCGAAAGCCCACTGGTGGTAAAACCCGGACGCCCTCAAGATCGAACTGGAGATCACTAAGATCCCAGTTTTCATTCATTGAGCCACCATGCCCCTCCAAATTGATGCCAGTGGGGATTGAACTTGAGTCTCAAATAGAGAACTCAGACTACCCACCACTCTACCACCCACCACTCCACCACAATGAAAATTGTATGTATTATATATTTTAGTCTTTATTAGTTATGGTTTTATCTTTAATTGTTAAGCTTTAATGTCAATCCAAGGGATTGTCGCTGAGGTTAAAGCTTTGAGTCATTTCTGGATAAATTGTAGGTCTAAAAAATGGAAGGTCGAGTGGAGCGATTGGGTCTGTTTTCGTTTCTGATGTAAGTCCCCTTTTTGTTGTTTCTGGGGGGTCGGTTTTTTAGCGCCTTGCTGGCTGGCCCTTCCGAGTTTTAATGAAATCGCTGGTTAAAAAAAAAAATAATAAATAAAAGAAGACTTTCTTCTTTTGCCATTTTTGTGGCTGTCTTTTGACTTGCCATTTTTTTTTCTATAAACTATTTGGATTATTTAATTCTTTTGTTATTCTAAACCCTAAACATAATACAATAGGAAAATCAAATAGAATGGTAATTTTCATTGTATAAAGTGATACGTGATGGTATTTGTAACTAACCTACCATTATATGAATATTATATGAGGGAGGTAATCTCAATAGTTATTCGATTTTTTAAAAACCAATAAAAACAAAATAGGAACATTAAAGTGGCATATGGTATTTTATTGAACATTTATGGACCTTAATTTGATGTTTTTTTAAGTATGATATTTTTGTATATTTATAGTGTTTATAATTTACATATGTAATATGGTATTTAATATGATTTTTTAGTGAACATTTATGGACCGTCATGGTTTAATCAAAATTATCGTCTGTATTTACTTCATTATGGTGTAATTCCAGTGTTTAATTTCTTTTTTATAACATGTTACATATGTTACATATGTAAATTTACGTATGTAACATCATTAACACGTTAAATTTACATATGTACCATATGTTAAGATGTTAATACGTTGATAAATTTACATATGTAATATCGTTAGCTTGTTACATATGTTACATATGTAAATTTACGTATGTAACAAACATAAGGTTAAGAGCATCACAACTTTGTGATAAATTTACACATGTAACATCATTAACATGTTACATATGTTACTTACGTAAATTTTTAAGAATATATGAAACATCATTAATATCGTTAGCATGTTACATATGTAAATTTACGTATGTAACAAACATAAGGTTAAGAGCATCACAACTTTTTGATAAATTTACATTTGTAACATCATTAACAATTACATATGTTATTTACATAAATTTTTAAGAATATATTTAATATGTTTGTCTATATAACATGATGTAAGGTCTATCTATATTAACTGATGAGTTTTTTTTTCTTGTAGGTGAAAAGATTTTTGTGTCAAAGATGAAGATTATTATCAAGAACGGAGGCATTATTAAATTTATATTTTTTAAAGTTTTCTTATATTTTTATTACGTTTAATATTGAATGTAATTGTTTATTATAAATTAATAATAAAAATATTGATTGTAATGGTTTATTTTAGATTAATAAAAAGTATAATAATAATTTCTATCTACAAAATTATGAAAATAAGATAAAAATTTATTACAAATATTAGTAAAATATGAGAAAAAAAAAAGTTATATTGAGATTTGAAAAAGTAAGAAATAAAATAGTTCTTGAGAAAAGGAAAATATGTCATGTCATATACCTTTTTCAAAAAGTCAAAAAGTATTACAATTGACAAAATTGCCCTTGGTTTTCATAGTTTGTATAAGTGTTTGGTTTTCAAAGTAACCATACTTTTTGTTTTGAGAACTTTTGAGAACTAAATCTCAACCACAAATTTCAGGGGGGGACCACTACAATTCATGGGAGGAGGGATACATGTAAATAAACTTGTGGCTTAAATTAGTTAGTTTTAGTTCTCAAATCAAATTGGCTTAAATTAGTTATTTTTTGTAGACCCCGTAGACCCCTTATAAAACTCAATAAAACTCATTAAAACTCACTAAAAATAAAACTCAGTTTTGTTAAATTAGTTTTTTTTTATTTGCGATAAGCTTTTAAGAACAAAAAAAGACAATTAAAAAAAAAGAAAAACGAAAAACATTAAAAATTGAACATTTTAAGACAATGAGTTTTAAAAATCAATGAGTTTAAAACTCAATAAACTCAATAAAACTCAGTGTTGCGTTTAAAACTCATTATTTTAAAACTCATTGTCTTAAAATGTTCGATTTTTAATGTTTTTTGTTTTTTTTTAATTTATTTATTTATTTTTTTGGTTCTTAAAAGCTTATCATAATAAAAAAACCAAATTTACAACACTGAGTTTTATTTTTATTGAGTTTTATAGGGGTCTACGGGGTCTACAAAATTTAAGGGGTCTACACGGAAACCTTCCCTATATATATATATATATATATATATATATATATATATATATATATATATATATATAGGGAGAGGATCATTTGAGAACTAATTGGGTTTGAGAACTAAAAAGAACTAATCTTAGCCACTAGTTTATATATATGGAAAACCCCCCCCATGAATTTGAATGCTCCCCCTTGAAAATTAGTGGCCCAAATTAGTTCTCAAAAGTTCTCAAAAGAAAAAGTTCTCATTTGAACCTAACCCTATATATATATATATACATATATATATATAGGGAGAGGATCATTTGAGAACTAATTGGGTTTGAGAACTTTTGAGAACCATTCTGAGCCACTAGTTTATATATATGGAAACCCCCCCCCCCCCATGAAAATTAATGGCCCAAAATGGTTCTCAAAAGTTATCAAAACTAATTGGTTCTCATTTGAACCTAACCCTATATATATATATATATATATATATATATATATATATATATATATAGGGAGAGGATCATTTGAGAACTAATTGGGTTTGAGAACTAATCTTAGCCGCTAGTTTATATATATGGAAAACCCACCATGAATTTGAATGCTCCCCCCTTAAAAATTAGTGGCATAAATTGGTTCTCAAAAGTTCTTAAAAGAAAAAGTTCTCATTTCGAACCTAACCCTATATATATATATATATATATATATATAGGGTTAGGTTCGAATGAGAACTTTTTATTTTGAGAACTTTTGAGAACTAAATCTCAACCACAAATTTCAGGGGGGGGGGGGGGGGACCACTACAATTCATGGGAGGGGGGATACATGTAATAAACATGTGGCTCAAATTAGTTCTTTTTAGTTCTCAAATCAAATTGGTTCTCAAATCAAATTGGTTATCAAATGATCATCTCCCTATATATATAATGATAACCTTGTTGAGTATATAATGATAACCTTGTTGAGTTGTGAAAACCCTAGAAACCCATCCAAGAATTTCTAGTCTATCCACATCATCACTTAGGGTGGGGGGAGTGGGTCGGCAAAACCCACTCGGCAAACCCCATTCCTTCGGCAAAAAAATCGGCGACCACTCCCCTTGTTTCGGCATCCATATTTTTCGGCAAACTCCACTCTATTTCGGTAAATTTTTGCCGAGCTTTGCCGACTCCCTTGTGACCGTTGAACGGTCAATTTTTTGACCGTTACCCATTTTTTTTTTTGTACTTCACCAACTATATATAAACCACCCACATCTCACTTTTTTTATACATTCTCTTCAAAAAAACTTCCAAATCTCCCATTCTATTTTTTTATACCATCCTCATGGCTCGTGCACGTCCAAAGTTAATTCTCCCACCCGACTTTATGACTTCGTCTAGTAGTTCGAGTGATTCAGACGAGGAGGCATTGTTGTACATGAGGAATTGTTATTACGCCTCCTTAGAAGAAGATACGGCTCGTTCGCGAAGGACTAGTATTTACCGAGATCGTGCGGCTAGTCATGCTCACTTGGTGGAGTTATATTTTGCCGACAACCCTCGCTTCAATGAAGGTATTTTTAAGGAACGATTTCGGATGTCTAAGACTTTGTTTACACGTATTATGAATGATGTTGAAAGTAATTTCGAATATTTTACTTTACGTTACGACGCGAGGGGGCGTCCAGGTTTCTCGGCATTAAAAAAATGTACCAATGCTATTCGTCAACTGGCAACCGGTAACGTGCCAGACGAATACGATGAGTTTTTGCAAATGGCTGAAAGAACATCACGTGAATGTTTACACAATTTTTGTGATGCTATAGTTAAGCTTTATAAAGATGAATTTTTACGGGCACCGACTAGCCATGATCTTGCTCTTCTATACGAGGCTCATTTAGAAAGACATGGCCTCCCTGGTATGATTGGTAGCATCGATTGTATGCACTGGGAGTGGAGAAACTGTCCAACAAAATATAGAGGACAGTATCATCGCGGTGATCATCCAAAACCAACGATAATACTCGAGGCAGTTGCGTCACAAGAAATGTGGTTTTGGCATGCTTTCTTTGGTGTCGCCGGTTCGAATAACGACATAAATGTGCTTAATCAATCAACGCTGTGCACGAATGAGTTGAAAGGCATTGCTCCAAAAGCTCCTTTTTGGGTTAACGGTCGAGAGTACAAGCGTGGCTACTACCTTGCTGATGGTATATACCCCACTTGGTCTATTTTTCTAAAGGCGTATACACATCCATATGTAATCAAGGAGAAGAAGATGAAAAAGATATAAGAGGGTGCAAGGAAAGACGTCGAAAGAGCGTTTCGTAGGTTAAAAGCTAAGTGGGCGATAATTGATCGTAAAGCACGCCCAATGGATACAGATTTGATGGAGAATATCATGTACGCTTGCATGATACTTCATAACATGACGCTGAAAGACGAGGGCGTGGCTATATCACCGGTACACAATCCTGATCCTCCCGTGGAACCAGTCGTCGATGAGAATGTGTATCTGGAGATACGGGATAGCGAGGTACACACTATGCTACGATTTGATATTACGGAACACATCGCCGAAAACATGGATGTCATACTAACGGAAGAAGAGCTAAACGCAAATCCTACAACCTAGATTGGTGTTTGTTTATTTATTTTTTTTAGAAATTTGTACTCTTTTTTTTTATTGTATTGAATGTTTTATTTTTATGTTGTATTGAATTTTTTATTTTTATGTTAATGTTTTAGTTTTAGAAAAAAGTTAATTAAAAAAGATAAAAAAATATATATATATAATAAAAGTTTGCCTATCCATTTCTACAACCACTCCCACCACCAAAATAAACTATTCTACAAACTTATTCTCTCTCCTCACTATTAGTTGGTTTTTTTGCCTAAACACCTCATTCTACAACCACTCCTCCCACCCTTATTGACTTTCCCATAAGGGTAGTGTAGTCTTTTCCCCTTTCCCACCACATGCATCATTTTCTCTCTTTGATGTACTATTCCTGCACTAAATCCCATCAAGAGAACCTATCACATCACTCTCTTTTCACCTTCATAAAATACACATATATAAAATTTCATTGTGCACCTTTCTTTTTCATTTTATATATCCGTCTCTCAAGTAACTTCAATGGAGGACTATAGTTTGCTCATCACTTAGATCAGAGTCTTTATTACGCCTATTAGTTCCCTTCATCGGTTGTACATTCGCTAGTCATTTCTTCCCTCGCCATACCTTCACCGGTCGGAACGTCGTCATACATTCGACGGGCTGTCATTCCTTCGCCGGTGTGAACAAGAACACCATCATGAACAAAACTCTGTCGCTATTAACCGATCACCACTTCCTGATCGTGGAGAAAACACCATCGCCATCGATTCTAGATCTATGTTTCTTTCCTTTCATTTCTCATACTAGATCTCAACAACATTTGTAAGTTGAAATCCTAGATTTATGCTCGGTTACTTCTTTTGTCATGAAACTTAATTTTGACAGCAAGACGATGAATTTAGTCTTGAAATTAATTGTTGTTCACGAAACCTTAGATTTGGGTTTAGACAATTAATTTAGTCCCAAATTTAGTTATGAAATTAATTTAGTCTTGAAATTATAGTTAAATTTTTTGATATGTTTTGAATACAGTCGGAATCTCATGAGTCTTTACTTTTTAATAAAATATATTGTCATTTTTATGTAGAAAATATTCTTTTTTAAATAGGTGTTTTTAAATTATATATTTAAATTTACATATGTAACTACGTTTAGAACATGTTATATATCATTATCTATTTAAATTTACATATGTAAACTTGCGTTACATATGTAAATTTATATTTGTTTAATGTTACATCTCGTTATATATTAAAATTACATATATAACTTGTGCTACATATATATATTTACGTTTGTTTCATGTTACATGTCATTATATATTTAAATTTACATATGTCACTTGTGCTACATATGTAAATTTACGCTTGTTTCATGTTACATGTCATTATATATTTAAACTTACATATGCAACTTGTGCTACATATGTAAATTTACGTTTGATGTTACATCTCATTATATATTTAATTTTACATATGTAATTGAAAGACATACTATCTAATTATATATGAACTAATGAACTTGTATTCTTTGTAGGTTATGAAATTTTGTGTCAAAGATGAAGATGATTATCAAGAACTCAATAATAATTTACCTTTTATATATTTTTGTTCTATTGTTGTATTTTTTTATTATTTTTTAAATGTTATTGTAATAGTTAGTTATAAGTTAATAAAATATATTTGTTATTTTTTTTTGGTATATCTGTCTAGATAATTTACACATGTATAATGTTATGAGCATAATATTTAATAGCACTAATACTTTTTTTACATATGTTAAATCTCCATATATTATTATTATTATATTTAATATGTAAATACTTGTGTTACCTATGACAAAAATTTATGTATGTAAATACTTGGATTTACATATGTAGACATGTTGTGATGTTTACGTACATAAATTGATTAATTTTTTTCTTAAATTTACATATGTAAATTACTTGAATTTACATTCTAAATTACTTGAATTTATATCTGTAAATTACTTGAATTTACATATGTAAAATGCTGTGATGTTTACGTATATGAATTGATTAACTTCTTTCTTGAATTTACATATGTAAATTACTTGAATTTACATTCTAAATTATTTAAATATACATATGTAAATGGTATACATACGTAAATAATTTTAATTTACAAATGTAGTTTTTTTTTTCATATGTATATATTTTTTAAATTACATATGTTTCTTTTGAAAACTCCATACATTTGGTGAAAATTACATATGTTTTTTAAAAATCTTTTGGTGAAGAATTATGTTATATATCATTTACATATGTAATCAATTTGATTCCTTAAATTGTTGAATATAAATATTTACATATTTTAATTCAATAAATTTTCAAAGCATGTGTTTACCCAAAGCATACTACATATGTAATTTCAAATATAGCTTTTAATAGATTAACTTATGTATTCATTATTTTAATATTAAAATACATATGTAAATCAGTTTTTCTTTACATATGTATGAAAAAACTTAATTTAAATATACCATCAATTTTATCTGTAATTACGTACGTTTTTTGCTTCAATCTCCTAACAATTCTTTTTAAGTTACACTTTAATCATTACATATGTAAATGTTTTACATATGTAAATAATTTTAATTTACAAATGTAGTTTTTTTCATATGTATATATTTTTAAAATTACATATGTTTCTTTAAAAATCTCCATACATTTAGTAAAAATTACATATGTTTCTTCAAAAATATCCATACATTTGGTGAAGAATTATGTTATATATCATCTACATATGTAATCAATTTGATTCCTTAAATTGTTGGGTATAAATATTTACATATGTTAATTCAAGAAATTTTCTAAAGCATGCGTTTACTCAGATTCTACTACATATGTAATCTCAAATTTAGCCTTTATTAAATTAACTTATGTATTCATTATTTTAATATTAAAATACATGTGTAAATCAGTTTCTGTCTTACATATGTATGGAAAATCTTAATTTAAATATATCAACAATTTTGTCTTTAATTACATATGTTTTTTTCATCTCCCAATATTTTTTTTTAATTTACATATGTAAATGGTTTACATACGTAGATAATTTTTATTTACAAAAGTAGTTTTTTATATGTTTATAATTTTTAAATTACATATCTTTATTTAAAAATCTCTATACATTTGGTTTAAATTACATATGTTTCTTTAAAAATCTACATACATTTGGTGAAAATTACATATGTTTCTTTAAAAATCTACATACATTTGGTGAATAATTATGTAATATATCATTTACATATGTAATAAAAATGATTCCTTAAATTGTTGGATATAAATATTTACATATGTTAATTCAAGAAACTTTCAATACATTTGTTTACTCAAAAGTCTCCTACATATGTAAATTTACGTTTATTTGCATGTTACATCTCATTATATATGCAAATTTATATATAGTACTAAACAAAAAAATCACATTTAAAAAAGGATTGGTGCATGACTCGAAGCCGCATCGGATCATTAACTATATTAATGCACAACCAACTGAGCTGGAAACATTTTTGGTTAAAATTTGGGAAACTTGTATAATTTCCTTCACATTAGTTTGTATAAAAGAAAAAATAAATTGCATTTTAAGAAAAATGTTTGATGGCAGATTTAACCCGGGTCTGAGCTGCAACTATATCGTGGAACAACCAACTAAGTTGTAAAACTTTCAGCTTATATTTTGATTTAGAATGTATTAATATAGAAATATAATATATGGTAGAGGTAGAGGTGTACAAATCAGTTAACTGACCGAATAACCAGTTTTTAAAACGGTCCTTAAAAATTATAACCGGTAAAAAAAAATAAACAAAAAACCTGGTTAAAAATAAGGGCTTTTGGACCCCTTAAACAATAAACCGTCAAACCGGTTAACAAGTTATTTTAACCGGTTAAAATCCAAAAAATATATTTTAAAAAATATATATATATTTTTAATAGGTTAACCTATAACCGGGTTATTTTAACCAGTTAATAACTTTTTCCTAACTTAGAAACCTCAAAAGAGTTTGGAACTTAAGGTTTCTACCAATTCGTAAGCGCTTTGTACTGTACCGCTTAAAAACCGGTTTGGTTAGGTTAACCGGTTTTTTTCTATGCACCTCTAAACAATGGCAATCTAGTAATAGATTAAAGAAAAATCGAATAAAAAAAAACCTTGTTCATGTGAAATGCTTTTGTTTGTGTAACGATTATCTTAATCGTTTTACTCATAATATCTAACAAAAACTACACGAGACTACAACTCCTCGTTCGTTTTAAGCTTTTGTGTGACGTTGTTTACGAAGTTTCGATCTGGGTTATATCGAAGATGGAGATTAGGTTAAAAGTTTACTAGGTGATGAAGAAGGTCATGTTGGTGATGAAGGTGACTGTTATGCCGATGATAATGATAACATGTAACTGGGTTAATCGACCCAGTTGTCGACAATGGTGATGAGATCTGGGTTTTTTCAATTAATGATAGATGGCGATGATTATGGGTTTACGAAAGTAGGGTTACGACGATGGTGATTATGCCTTGACCCTTCATTTGGGTTAATAATCCAGTCGGTGGTATGTTCGATATAGGTTCACGATGGTGACAGTTGATATTGATGGTTAACTTTAGGGTTCTGCAATGTGTAAAGCGATGACAACGCCAGGTCATTAGGGTTACTAATATTGACGAAAGTAACGTGCAGGTTCTGCTTTTATATTCATCGTGTAAGACTCCCAACACTTTTCACATGAACCACTATATATATATTATATATATATATATATATATATATATATATATATATATATATATATGTGTGTGTGTGTATATGTGTGTGTGTGTGAGGGAAAAAAGTACGCATGAAGATGCATGCCGGCACAAATCTCTTCCCACCAACGCTTATATGCACACATGCCACTCAAATATGTGCCACATCACCCAGCCCCTCCAACGTGCAGCCAACATTGGAGGTGGTCTAAGCGTGGGCGGTGTACCGGATAAAAAAAATCGGCAAACTCAATTCGGCATCCCATATTTTCGGCAAAAATCGGCATTGTATACCCCCACTCTCGGCAACCTTTTTTCGGCAAAAAAAAAAGAAAAATCGGCAAGTTAATGCCGAGCTTTGCCGAAGAAAAAACGGACCGTTGGGGGTGACCGTTGGGGGATTCGAACGTTGGCTACTAGCCGTTGGCTAGTAGCATTCAATTTTTTTTTTGTTTTTGTTTTTTTACAACCTTTTCTCCTATATAAACCCACAAAACTTTACAATTTTTACACCACATTTCATTCTCTTCTCCTACTTTTCTCTCCAACAATGGATCCTCGGAAAAAAAATGCCTCTACTTCCGCCGCCTCGAAGAAATTTCGACCCAAAGTCCGGTCGAATACCGGACAAAGTTCGACAAACCGAAACCCCCAACCTTTCTACGTACCTTCTCCACCTATAATTTCTCAACCCCAACCCGTTTATTACCCACCACAACCACCACAACAACAATCTTTTAATGATCTACTTCGATTCGGACATCCCGACTACTACCAACAATACGCTTCATCGGCCCAACAATCATATCAAAACACTCAATTCCGAGACCCCCGTCGTCTTGAAGACGAAGCTAGTGATAGCGAAGAGATGGACGAGGAGATTGAAGTAGATGAAGAAAATTCGGTTGAGTTCGAGGAGGAACAACGAGAAGAAGAAGTAGAAGAGGAAGAAGTAGAAGAAGAGATGGAGGAAGAACCGGCTCGTCGGAAGCTAGCTAGCAAAAACAAGAAGAAGGCGACAACAAAGGCGGATCGAAGCCCATGGACTTCCGACGAAGAGAAGTATTTGGCCCAAGCTTACATTCACGTCACCGAAGACAAAAAAGTCGGTGACCAACAAAAGTTTTCATCTTTTTGGCAAAGAGTTGTTGACCATTTTAACGGTCTAATGGGTCGCGAAACAAATCGAACCGTTCATCAAATTAGCACAAAATGAAAGAATTTGAACAAGAAGTTGATGAACTTTGGAGGCCTCATTGCTCAATTTGTAAGTTATATTATTTTTTTTAATAGTTATTTTTTTTATAAAAGTTATATTATTTTTAACTTAATTGTTTCTTTTAAATATTTTTTAGGATCATGCAAGGGCTAGCGGTGCGGGGGATCTTGATGTTTGGAAGTTGGCTAATACCGAGTACGAAAAGATTTATGAGAAGAAAGGTTTTACTCATGTTTCGGCTTGGGAAGTTGTGAAAGATCATCCAAAATGGAAGCATCCGAAGAGGAAGGTTGGTGGGGTTAGTGAGCCCAAGAGGACAAAGACCTCGGTCACGGGCGACTACACAACGTCAAACGAAGTTGACTCTACCCAATTGCCAAGTCGTTTGCCCGACTTAAACGATGATTCGACACCTCCACTTCCACAACGAAAATCAAAAACGAAGTCGGGCGAATCGTCGAAGGATGGGTCCTCAAATGCTTTGGAGGTGATGAATAGGTTTGAAAGCAAATGGGAGAAAGAAAGAGAGTCGAAGGCGGCTATTCGAGCCCAAAACGCCGAGAGAAAGGCGATGATGTACGCGGCGGTGAAAGAAACGATGGACAACGAAAAACGAGCTCGCGATCTTGAAATATTTTTGAGGCCGACCGATAACGTCCCTCCGAGCGTACTACCGACCCTTCTCGCCGAGAAACGTCGAATCGCCGCTTTGCATGGTTGGGAATGTAATTTTTAAATTTGGTTCGAATTCTATGTTTGTGGACGTTGTTTTTTTTAAATTTCTATGTTTAGTGTTTTTAATGAAAAATTTAGTTTTATGTTTATGAATGTTTGTTTTTTAAAATTTCTATTTAGTTTATGTTTGTGTTTTTAAACTTTTAATTTAAGTATTAAATAAAAAAAAAATAAAAAAAAACTATCAACTTATCCCACCCAACTTATCCCACCCATACCATTCAAAAAACAAAAAAGACATATACTTTTTTCTCTCTCCTGTGTCACTCTCCTATTGGCTAAAAAACTTATCCCATTTTACTCATCCTAAAAAATTTATCCCCCACACCGCCCACCCTAAGGATAAGAGAAGAAAACAAATTTATACACAAATGTTGCTCTCCACTTTCAAGACCAACTAGTCTCTGACAATTCAGAAAGCGGTCCCGCACTATGCAACACTTCCGGATAAACACCATCGCTCTTCCAGTAGAACATGCAACATCTAGTTGAACCCCACGACCTCTTTTCGTGAGAAACACTTTCCGACCCAGTTCTCTGTTAATTTTTTGGTTGGACTCATGTTCCATGACAACTTGAACCGGAAGAACACACATGAACCGGAAAAGCCTCTGACCAATGACCCGGATAAAGCTTCTGATCGGAGTCAGGCCACCGGAATACATGCTTAGTTCATCAAAAAAACGTTTTTCTGGTAAAAAATGGTTCAGGTATCTCCATAGTACACACCCCACTTTGGTGGTAATTTAACCAGATGTTGATCCATAGAAACCCTAAAAGAACTATAGGAGCTAGATATTGATCAGCAGGAACCTGTTGGTTTTCGGTTCATTACCGCCTATGCGGTACGCGGGCCCGATTGATAAGACTTTAGCGGTACGTGAAGGTTACCCCGTCTCAGTGCCGCCGTCCCAGCTTTCGCTGCCACCGCCTGGCGTTGACCAGTTAGCTCGTCAATGAAGGTCGGGGATCTCGTTTGGAACTAACAACAACTTGTTGCATTCCGGTGTCTCAAACAGTTGTTGGAAACGGCAAGTGTATATCTAATTCTTTTACATATTTATTTTCTTTGTTAAATAAATTTTGTATTTGCGTTGTACCGGTGATCTGATCCTGTTTATCGTTTTCATTCCATCCGCATATTATTAAATATTTCGCTACATTGTTAAATGTCTGATTTAACTGATAAACATGTGTGTGTATATATATATTAAACGCGTTTTAGTAAAAAAAAGAATAAATTACTATACCCGAGACCCGAATACCCACTGTAAATCTCAATAAAAACTGGTACATAAAGCAGTATCATGTGCATAAAAAATGGTAGAGAACTTTTACATAAAGTGAGTAACATGAAAATAAGTGATCTGACTAATGATAAAAACTTCAACAAATAACTAAACTATTAACTACGGCAATAACAACTGAAATAAAAAGAAGGAGACGAAGAAAAGTTTCACCTAGGTTTTTATTCCACTTGAGTTATCCTGATTGTCTTGATTGACTCTGTTTATGAAGATTGTTCCTTGAATAGAGTAATCTCCCGGCCATGATGCAACTTAGTCGAATAGAATTCTAAAGCCCTCAAGCAATAGTCTAGCTACCCTAAAAAAAGCTATTACTAAGAAGTACCAACATCTGTGTGAAATGCTAGAACGGACTAGATTCTCGCTCAAGGCTTGTAGTCCCAAAATCAAAGGAAAACTAACGCTATAGACACACTAACCACCTAAGATTAAGAAGCAAACTATGATTAAATCCTCCTTATAACTTATAATTGCCTAAAAACCACCAAGAATATATACTCAACGCTTGCATAGACTACAATTAACTTGCTAGTAAATATGAATAATCTACAGAGACTTGAACCCTTTTATTTAGATTCAACTCTAATATAGTACATCTATTTAACCAACAATACCTATGAATTCATCAACTACCCGGTCAGGTCTTATGCCCTAGATTATATATCAACAATAAATAACATAAAGATAACTTAACCAACCAAAAGGATAGTTTTACATGCCAATGTTAAAATATTTACGTTAATCATTTAGATAAAAGGAAAAATGGATTTTAATAATACAAGTTTTGCCTTTTTGGCTGATAATAATACAAATTTTAAAAATTCCTCACAATAATACGAGTTTTGTAGGTATTGGATTCTAATGATACACCGTTAGTTTTTTACTAATGGTGTTAGTTTTTGCTGACTAGACTAGTGACGTGGATCCTATATGGCATTTAACCGGGTTTTAAAAGGAGGGACTATTTTTGTTATTCTTTTAAAGATGAGGGACAAAAGAAAAAAAACCTAAATTATCTTAACCCAACCCTACTCCACCGTCGACAC
>JBCNJP010000015.1:9829043-9924325 GCA_039602395.1 Deinandra increscens subsp. villosa | reverse complement strand
GCCTAAACACCTCATTCTACAACCACTCCTCCCACCCTTATTGACTTTCCCATAAGGGTAGTGTAGTCTTTTCCCCTTTCCCACCACATGCATCATTTTCTCTCTTTGATGTACTATTCCTGCACTAAATCCCATCAAGAGAACCTATCACATCACTCTCTTTTCACCTTCATAAAATACACATATATAAAATTTCATTGTGCACCTTTCTTTTTCATTTTATATATCCGTCTCTCAAGTAACTTCAATGGAGGACTATAGTTTGCTCATCACTTAGATCAGAGTCTTTATTACGCCTATTAGTTCCCTTCATCGGTTGTACATTCGCTAGTCATTTCTTCCCTCGCCATACCTTCACCGGTCGGAACGTCGTCATACATTCGACGGGCTGTCATTCCTTCGCCGGTGTGAACAAGAACACCATCATGAACAAAACTCTGTCGCTATTAACCGATCACCACTTCCTGATCGTGGAGAAAACACCATCGCCATCGATTCTAGATCTATGTTTCTTTCCTTTCATTTCTCATACTAGATCTCAACAACATTTGTAAGTTGAAATCCTAGATTTATGCTCGGTTACTTCTTTTGTCATGAAACTTAATTTTGACAGCAAGACGATGAATTTAGTCTTGAAATTAATTGTTGTTCACGAAACCTTAGATTTGGGTTTAGACAATTAATTTAGTCCCAAATTTAGTTATGAAATTAATTTAGTCTTGAAATTATAGTTAAATTTTTTGATATGTTTTGAATACAGTCGGAATCTCATGAGTCTTTACTTTTTAATAAAATATATTGTCATTTTTATGTAGAAAATATTCTTTTTTAAATAGGTGTTTTTAAATTATATATTTAAATTTACATATGTAACTACGTTTAGAACATGTTATATATCATTATCTATTTAAATTTACATATGTAAACTTGCGTTACATATGTAAATTTATATTTGTTTAATGTTACATCTCGTTATATATTAAAATTACATATATAACTTGTGCTACATATATATATTTACGTTTGTTTCATGTTACATGTCATTATATATTTAAATTTACATATGTCACTTGTGCTACATATGTAAATTTACGCTTGTTTCATGTTACATGTCATTATATATTTAAACTTACATATGCAACTTGTGCTACATATGTAAATTTACGTTTGATGTTACATCTCATTATATATTTAATTTTACATATGTAATTGAAAGACATACTATCTAATTATATATGAACTAATGAACTTGTATTCTTTGTAGGTTATGAAATTTTGTGTCAAAGATGAAGATGATTATCAAGAACTCAATAATAATTTACCTTTTATATATTTTTGTTCTATTGTTGTATTTTTTTATTATTTTTTAAATGTTATTGTAATAGTTAGTTATAAGTTAATAAAATATATTTGTTATTTTTTTTTGGTATATCTGTCTAGATAATTTACACATGTATAATGTTATGAGCATAATATTTAATAGCACTAATACTTTTTTTACATATGTTAAATCTCCATATATTATTATTATTATATTTAATATGTAAATACTTGTGTTACCTATGACAAAAATTTATGTATGTAAATACTTGGATTTACATATGTAGACATGTTGTGATGTTTACGTACATAAATTGATTAATTTTTTTCTTAAATTTACATATGTAAATTACTTGAATTTACATTCTAAATTACTTGAATTTATATCTGTAAATTACTTGAATTTACATATGTAAAATGCTGTGATGTTTACGTATATGAATTGATTAACTTCTTTCTTGAATTTACATATGTAAATTACTTGAATTTACATTCTAAATTATTTAAATATACATATGTAAATGGTATACATACGTAAATAATTTTAATTTACAAATGTAGTTTTTTTTTTCATATGTATATATTTTTTAAATTACATATGTTTCTTTTGAAAACTCCATACATTTGGTGAAAATTACATATGTTTTTTAAAAATCTTTTGGTGAAGAATTATGTTATATATCATTTACATATGTAATCAATTTGATTCCTTAAATTGTTGAATATAAATATTTACATATTTTAATTCAATAAATTTTCAAAGCATGTGTTTACCCAAAGCATACTACATATGTAATTTCAAATATAGCTTTTAATAGATTAACTTATGTATTCATTATTTTAATATTAAAATACATATGTAAATCAGTTTTTCTTTACATATGTATGAAAAAACTTAATTTAAATATACCATCAATTTTATCTGTAATTACGTACGTTTTTTGCTTCAATCTCCTAACAATTCTTTTTAAGTTACACTTTAATCATTACATATGTAAATGTTTTACATATGTAAATAATTTTAATTTACAAATGTAGTTTTTTTCATATGTATATATTTTTAAAATTACATATGTTTCTTTAAAAATCTCCATACATTTAGTAAAAATTACATATGTTTCTTCAAAAATATCCATACATTTGGTGAAGAATTATGTTATATATCATCTACATATGTAATCAATTTGATTCCTTAAATTGTTGGGTATAAATATTTACATATGTTAATTCAAGAAATTTTCTAAAGCATGCGTTTACTCAGATTCTACTACATATGTAATCTCAAATTTAGCCTTTATTAAATTAACTTATGTATTCATTATTTTAATATTAAAATACATGTGTAAATCAGTTTCTGTCTTACATATGTATGGAAAATCTTAATTTAAATATATCAACAATTTTGTCTTTAATTACATATGTTTTTTTCATCTCCCAATATTTTTTTTTAATTTACATATGTAAATGGTTTACATACGTAGATAATTTTTATTTACAAAAGTAGTTTTTTATATGTTTATAATTTTTAAATTACATATCTTTATTTAAAAATCTCTATACATTTGGTTTAAATTACATATGTTTCTTTAAAAATCTACATACATTTGGTGAAAATTACATATGTTTCTTTAAAAATCTACATACATTTGGTGAATAATTATGTAATATATCATTTACATATGTAATAAAAATGATTCCTTAAATTGTTGGATATAAATATTTACATATGTTAATTCAAGAAACTTTCAATACATTTGTTTACTCAAAAGTCTCCTACATATGTAAATTTACGTTTATTTGCATGTTACATCTCATTATATATGCAAATTTATATATAGTACTAAACAAAAAAATCACATTTAAAAAAGGATTGGTGCATGACTCGAAGCCGCATCGGATCATTAACTATATTAATGCACAACCAACTGAGCTGGAAACATTTTTGGTTAAAATTTGGGAAACTTGTATAATTTCCTTCACATTAGTTTGTATAAAAGAAAAAATAAATTGCATTTTAAGAAAAATGTTTGATGGCAGATTTAACCCGGGTCTGAGCTGCAACTATATCGTGGAACAACCAACTAAGTTGTAAAACTTTCAGCTTATATTTTGATTTAGAATGTATTAATATAGAAATATAATATATGGTAGAGGTAGAGGTGTACAAATCAGTTAACTGACCGAATAACCAGTTTTTAAAACGGTCCTTAAAAATTATAACCGGTAAAAAAAAATAAACAAAAAACCTGGTTAAAAATAAGGGCTTTTGGACCCCTTAAACAATAAACCGTCAAACCGGTTAACAAGTTATTTTAACCGGTTAAAATCCAAAAAATATATTTTAAAAAATATATATATATTTTTAATAGGTTAACCTATAACCGGGTTATTTTAACCAGTTAATAACTTTTTCCTAACTTAGAAACCTCAAAAGAGTTTGGAACTTAAGGTTTCTACCAATTCGTAAGCGCTTTGTACTGTACCGCTTAAAAACCGGTTTGGTTAGGTTAACCGGTTTTTTTCTATGCACCTCTAAACAATGGCAATCTAGTAATAGATTAAAGAAAAATCGAATAAAAAAAAACCTTGTTCATGTGAAATGCTTTTGTTTGTGTAACGATTATCTTAATCGTTTTACTCATAATATCTAACAAAAACTACACGAGACTACAACTCCTCGTTCGTTTTAAGCTTTTGTGTGACGTTGTTTACGAAGTTTCGATCTGGGTTATATCGAAGATGGAGATTAGGTTAAAAGTTTACTAGGTGATGAAGAAGGTCATGTTGGTGATGAAGGTGACTGTTATGCCGATGATAATGATAACATGTAACTGGGTTAATCGACCCAGTTGTCGACAATGGTGATGAGATCTGGGTTTTTTCAATTAATGATAGATGGCGATGATTATGGGTTTACGAAAGTAGGGTTACGACGATGGTGATTATGCCTTGACCCTTCATTTGGGTTAATAATCCAGTCGGTGGTATGTTCGATATAGGTTCACGATGGTGACAGTTGATATTGATGGTTAACTTTAGGGTTCTGCAATGTGTAAAGCGATGACAACGCCAGGTCATTAGGGTTACTAATATTGACGAAAGTAACGTGCAGGTTCTGCTTTTATATTCATCGTGTAAGACTCCCAACACTTTTCACATGAACCACTATATATATATATATATATATATATATATATATATATATATATATATATATATATATGTGTGTGTGTGTGTATATGTGTGTGTGTGTGAGGGAAAAAAGTACGCATGAAGATGCATGCCGGCACAAATCTCTTCCCACCAACGCTTATATGCACACATGCCACTCAAATATGTGCCACATCACCCAGCCCCTCCAACGTGCAGCCAACATTGGAGGTGGTCTAAGCGTGGGCGGTGTACCGGATAAAAAAAATCGGCAAACTCAATTCGGCATCCCATATTTTCGGCAAAAATCGGCATTGTATACCCCCACTCTCGGCAACCTTTTTTCGGCAAAAAAAAAAGAAAAATCGGCAAGTTAATGCCGAGCTTTGCCGAAGAAAAAACGGACCGTTGGGGGTGACCGTTGGGGGATTCGAACGTTGGCTACTAGCCGTTGGCTAGTAGCATTCAATTTTTTTTTTGTTTTTGTTTTTTTACAACCTTTTCTCCTATATAAACCCACAAAACTTTACAATTTTTACACCACATTTCATTCTCTTCTCCTACTTTTCTCTCCAACAATGGATCCTCGGAAAAAAAATGCCTCTACTTCCGCCGCCTCGAAGAAATTTCGACCCAAAGTCCGGTCGAATACCGGACAAAGTTCGACAAACCGAAACCCCCAACCTTTCTACGTACCTTCTCCACCTATAATTTCTCAACCCCAACCCGTTTATTACCCACCACAACCACCACAACAACAATCTTTTAATGATCTACTTCGATTCGGACATCCCGACTACTACCAACAATACGCTTCATCGGCCCAACAATCATATCAAAACACTCAATTCCGAGACCCCCGTCGTCTTGAAGACGAAGCTAGTGATAGCGAAGAGATGGACGAGGAGATTGAAGTAGATGAAGAAAATTCGGTTGAGTTCGAGGAGGAACAACGAGAAGAAGAAGTAGAAGAGGAAGAAGTAGAAGAAGAGATGGAGGAAGAACCGGCTCGTCGGAAGCTAGCTAGCAAAAACAAGAAGAAGGCGACAACAAAGGCGGATCGAAGCCCATGGACTTCCGACGAAGAGAAGTATTTGGCCCAAGCTTACATTCACGTCACCGAAGACAAAAAAGTCGGTGACCAACAAAAGTTTTCATCTTTTTGGCAAAGAGTTGTTGACCATTTTAACGGTCTAATGGGTCGCGAAACAAATCGAACCGTTCATCAAATTAGCACAAAATGGAAGAATTTGAACAAGAAGTTGATGAACTTTGGAGGCCTCATTGCTCAATTTGTAAGTTATATTATTTTTTTTAATAGTTATTTTTTTTATAAAAGTTATATTATTTTTAACTTAATTGTTTCTTTTAAATATTTTTTAGGATCATGCAAGGGCTAGCGGTGCGGGGGATCTTGATGTTTGGAAGTTGGCTAATACCGAGTACGAAAAGATTTATGAGAAGAAAGGTTTTACTCATGTTTCGGCTTGGGAAGTTGTGAAAGATCATCCAAAATGGAAGCATCCGAAGAGGAAGGTTGGTGGGGTTAGTGAGCCCAAGAGGACAAAGACCTCGGTCACGGGCGACTACACAACGTCAAACGAAGTTGACTCTACCCAATTGCCAAGTCGTTTGCCCGACTTAAACGATGATTCGACACCTCCACTTCCACAACGAAAATCAAAAACGAAGTCGGGCGAATCGTCGAAGGATGGGTCCTCAAATGCTTTGGAGGTGATGAATAGGTTTGAAAGCAAATGGGAGAAAGAAAGAGAGTCGAAGGCGGCTATTCGAGCCCAAAACGCCGAGAGAAAGGCGATGATGTACGCGGCGGTGAAAGAAACGATGGACAACGAAAAACGAGCTCGCGATCTTGAAATATTTTTGAGGCCGACCGATAACGTCCCTCCGAGCGTACTACCGACCCTTCTCGCCGAGAAACGTCGAATCGCCGCTTTGCATGGTTGGGAATGTAATTTTTAAATTTGGTTCGAATTCTATGTTTGTGGACGTTGTTTTTTTTAAATTTCTATGTTTAGTGTTTTTAATGAAAAATTTAGTTTTATGTTTATGAATGTTTGTTTTTTAAAATTTCTATTTAGTTTATGTTTGTGTTTTTAAACTTTTAATTTAAGTATTAAATAAAAAAAAATAAAAAAAAACTATCAACTTATCCCACCCAACTTATCCCACCCATACCATTCAAAAAACAAAAAAGACATATACTTTTTTCTCTCTCCTGTGTCACTTTCCTATTGGCTAAAAAACTTATCCCATTTTACTCATCCTAAAAAATTTATCCCCCACACCGCCCACCCTAAGGATAAGAGAAGAAAACAAATTTATACACAAATGTTGCTCTCCACTTTCAAGACCAACTAGTCTCTGACAATTCAGAAAGCGGTCCCGCACTATGCAACACTTCCGGATAAACACCATCGCTCTTCCAGTAGAACATGCAACATCTAGTTGAACCCCACGACCTCTTTTCGTGAGAAACACTTTCCGACCCAGTTCTCTGTTAATTTTTTGGTTGGACTCATGTTCCATGACAACTTGAACCGGAAGAACACACATGAACCGGAAAAGCCTCTGACCAATGACCCGGATAAAGCTTCTGATCGGAGTCAGGCCACCGGAATACATGCTTAGTTCATCAAAAAAACGTTTTTCTGGTAAAAAATGGTTCAGGTATCTCCATAGTACACACCCCACTTTGGTGGTAATTTAACCAGATGTTGATCCATAGAAACCCTAAAAGAACTATAGGAGCTAGATATTGATCAGCAGGAACCTGTTGGTTTTCGGTTCATTACCGCCTATGCGGTACGCGGGCCCGATTGATAAGACTTTAGCGGTACGTGAAGGTTACCCCGTCTCAGTGCCGCCGTCCCAGCTTTCGCTGCCACCGCCTGGCGTTGACCAGTTAGCTCGTCAATGAAGGTCGGGGATCTCGTTTGGAACTAACAACAACTTGTTGCATTCCGGTGTCTCAAACAGTTGTTGGAAACGGCAAGTGTATATCTAATTCTTTTACATATTTATTTTCTTTGTTAAATAAATTTTGTATTTGCGTTGTACCGGTGATCTGATCCTGTTTATCGTTTTCATTCCATCCGCATATTATTAAATATTTCGCTACATTGTTAAATGTCTGATTTAACTGATAAACATGTGTGTGTATATATATATTAAACGCGTTTTAGTAAAAAAAAGAATAAATTACTATACCCGAGACCCGAATACCCACTGTAAATCTCAATAAAAACTGGTACATAAAGCAGTATCATGTGCATAAAAAATGGTAGAGAACTTTTACATAAAGTGAGTAACATGAAAATAAGTGATCTGACTAATGATAAAAACTTCAACAAATAACTAAACTATTAACTACGGCAATAACAACTGAAATAAAAAGAAGGAGACGAAGAAAAGTTTCACCTAGGTTTTTATTCCACTTGAGTTATCCTGATTGTCTTGATTGACTCTGTTTATGAAGATTGTTCCTTGAATAGAGTAATCTCCCGGCCATGATGCAACTTAGTCGAATAGAATTCTAAAGCCCTCAAGCAATAGTCTAGCTACCCTAAAAAAAGCTATTACTAAGAAGTACCAACATCTGTGTGAAATGCTAGAACGGACTAGATTCTCGCTCAAGGCTTGTAGTCCCAAAATCAAAGGAAAACTAACGCTATAGACACACTAACCACCTAAGATTAAGAAGCAAACTATGATTAAATCCTCCTTATAACTTATAATTGCCTAAAAACCACCAAGAATATATACTCAACGCTTGCATAGACTACAATTAACTTGCTAGTAAATATGAATAATCTACAGAGACTTGAACCCTTTTATTTAGATTCAACTCTAATATAGTACATCTATTTAACCAACAATACCTATGAATTCATCAACTACCCGGTCAGGTCTTATGCCCTAGATTATATATCAACAATAAATAACATAAAGATAACTTAACCAACCAAAAGGATAGTTTTACATGCCAATGTTAAAATATTTACGTTAATCATTTAGATAAAAGGAAAAATGGATTTTAATAATACAAGTTTTGCCTTTTTGGCTGATAATAATACAAATTTTAAAAATTCCTCACAATAATACGAGTTTTGTAGGTATTGGATTCTAATGATACACCGTTAGTTTTTTACTAATGGTGTTAGTTTTTGCTGACTAGACTAGTGACGTGGATCCTATATGGCATTTAACCGGGTTTTAAAAGGAGGGACTATTTTTGTTATTCTTTTAAAGATGAGGGACAAAAGAAAAAAAACCTAAATTATCTTAACCCAACCCTACTCCACCGTCGACACTACTAATCGACGACCTCTGGTGAGCACCAGAAGAGAAAATGGAAAAGGGGCAAAATAACATCACAACATCATCATGTTCATCTCCAAACTCGGTACCATATCTGATTTGTACAGTCGCACCCCTCCCTCCCGTTCTCCATATCTCTCAAGGGATTAACACCATTAGTAAAAAACTTTGATGTATCAATAGAATCTAATATGTGAGGAATTTTCCAAACTCGTATTATTATCCGCTAACAAGACAAAACTTGTATTATTAAAATCTATTTTTCTTAGATAAAATCAGCCGTAAATCCTCTTCCTGCCGTCCATACGCAAGCCCAACCAGCCCAAGTCCATTATAAATATTCCAGCCCACAACCTTTTCTTTTTGTTTGGACCTTCGATGTATACACAAGCCCACAAATCTTATCTGTTCTTTTTTTAATATTGCTACTCGGTCCACCCCACAATTTTCTTTTCTTCTTTCATTTCCACGTGACATACACATTCCTTTGTTTACTTTTTTCTTTCTTTTAACCTGCGATTGATTTCATAAGCAATTAATTTTTCACAATTTAAAACTAACTAAACTAATAAAGCTCATTGGCCATCTTTTTTATTTATTTATATGTTAAGTCGTCTCTTTAACTCGTTTTCTTATTGATCCAACAAAATACAAATATAAACGTATAAGGTAGCAACAAACAATTCTTCACTTTAGAGTATTCACAGCAACATCTTTATATCATATCTTATCATTAAAATTTAAGAAATACATAAGAAATATTCACTTTTTGTCTAACATAAGCATCTTTATATTTAAACATTATCCCATAAATTTTAAGGGATAAATACAAGGGATTAGTAAATGTACCAATCCAACACAAATATGAGGTTTTTTAAGGATAAAGAAGGTGACGTGAGGTGCTTTTTATATTTCTTAATATTTTATGAATAAATGTGTTTATTGATAAATTATAAAGATAAATAAAGAAACTATTGTGTAACCACTAGGACTTGTCCTAGTGGTTACCCCCTTGGCTCTTAGAGCTTTGTTACTATGTGACCCAAGTTCTAATCCAAGGGGAGGCAGTTTTACCCCATGTTGTCCCAGGAGGGGGTTTCTGCCAGGAGAAAGCTTCAGGAGGGGGTGTCTTGGTTCTCACGGAGGTCCGAGTAATCGACCTTGGACATAGCCCCGCAAGGGTAGGTTTACACGTGAGACCAAAGTCGTCTGATCGATGCCGTTCCAAAAAAAAAAAAAAAAAAGAAACTATTGTGAATACTCTTATTAATTATGGTAATTACTAGAATTGAGCCGGCTCCTATCAATCAAACATGGTCTAAAGTCAACCACATGTATTCTAATGCACCTAACCACTTAAACCATATTATTCAAAATATTATAGTATTACTAAAATAATATGCATTTTACACCATAACTGTCATACTAAATATCTAAAAACAAGAGTGTTTCATCTCATATATACATCTGTGTTCGACCCGAACCAATTATGTACCATTACCGATTACCCAATTTGTGAATCCGCCCCAAGTGCACATTACCTCCAAAGTCTAAAGATAACCAATTCAGCCATTATCAGAAAGAAAATGCATTATTTATAGTAATCATATATCAGCATCAACATTTATTAATTATTACTCAAAGAAAAGATAAAACCTTATTAGGATTAATGATATGGGCCATCCATACCCGCTCACTACGGAAACCCAAGGCTCCCAAGCCCAGGTCCAAACCATCCAACCCAAGAGGAATTAGGAATACAACAAAACCCAAAAAACCGTTTGGATTTGACTACTTCAACATGCACGTTCAATCATGCATGTTTACATGTTTGCTGCGCTCATGTATGGGTATAGCCAAACTTTTCTTTGGGTTAAGGACATGTCATCCCTTACACATGGTGGGGGTTGCCTCCTTTTTTGGTAAAGAAATGCGCACGGCAATTAAGAATTTGGTGGTTTGTGGGGGCCCCTTCTTTGAGAATCTCCAATGACGTCATGCGCTTGGATTATATTATGCGGTTGAGGCTTCCTCGTTTGCCTTTATGTCGTCAAGGGTGCAATCTTGGGTGCTCCAAGATCATATTTTGAGGGAAAGTTGGATTTGTGTCATGGACTCTGAGTATGAGGGTGCGTTGGACCGTCTTCGGGATGTTACTTCAGGCTTTGACTTTAGCGGTTTCACTAACAAGGACACCACCACCCCCCCCCCCCTAAAGCCCAAAAAGTTTTGGCGAGTGTCCTTTTTGATAAAATCATGCAGGAGATGGAAGTGAAGTTTGACATGACCGTAAGATATAAAGTCGTGTTCGGATGTTTACAAGCGCCACATGCCCAAGATTTCCTTCGGGCTAATTCTATTGATGGGGTGGGCCCGCACATATCACCGGTGGAATATCGTGCTATTTTTAAATACTGCCTTATGATTCTCATTTTCCCGACAGATGAGAGATGCCCCGTTTGTCGTAAGGCGTGTTTGGAGTCGTTTGGGGAACATGCTGTCCATTGCAAAGAACTCCCAGGGTTTAAATATTGACACAATTTGGTTAGAGATGTTCTATTTGACATATTCAAGCGCGCGGGGATTTCGACGAAGAAGGAAGCTCCGGTCAACTTCTTGACGGACCCGTCTGATGAGCGATCGACTTTTAGACCGGCAGACATCTTGGTGTTTGGGTGGATAGGGTGGAAGCATTTAATCTACTATATAATAAAGGAACCTTCAAAAATCATAGGTGTCAATAATCTAGACATCCATCTTAATAATATGACAAGTGTAATTTTCTAAGAATTTATATTTTTATTTTTTAAATAAGATATAACATTTTGATGCTTAAAGTAAATTTGGCGGTGGAAGTGGAAATTTGAAATTTAAATCAGCTGAATAAAACAAAACAAAAGCTGCAAACAAGCTGTAACCTCAGTCTTTCCATCTTTTCCATCTGGTTTTCTACCCATCTATTCAACTAATGCTCATTCATCTTCTTATCCGTCTCTCTCGATTCTACATCCACTGTATTTTCCTTCTTCTCCAGTTCTTTTCCTCGGTCTTTCTCATGTTAGTCAGTCTGTTTTCGGCTTTTACGGTTCCTTTACTCAGTTGTTATGCAGGTAAATATCTTAATAGGGTTTATAGTCGCAGTTGTTTGCAGTTGATTTTTCCCTCTATTGCTTCGGTTTCGGATCTGGGGTTGCTGCGGGTCAGGAATTTGAGTCTAAGGTAATTTACTTGTCTACTTCAATTATGTTTCCTTTGCTCAAATCGGACACTAAAACTATCAGTCTCTTTTCTAGGGTTTCTTTGTTTTTTACCTCCAAAATTCCCTCTGTGATTTCAAGTAGTTTACTTCACTCGAGCAACTGTTTCAATTCAAGGGCTTTTACAGGTAATTTTTTTTCTCTTAAATTGTAAATTTATGTTGACTCCATTAGGTGGGGTTTGAACGTAATGGATCTGCTGATTATGGTAGCTAAAACAAGTTTGGGTTTTGTTGGACACAATCATGTTGTTCGTTCCCTCAAAAAAATTACCGGTGATAGATTTTATGAGTAGGCTTTGATTGTTGTATGTTTTTGTGTTCTGTTTGAAGGTCATAAATTCTTTGTACTCTTTGGATGTCAAATGCATTTTTATGGTTTTCTGTTAGAGTCATTCGTTTGAATTTGTCTTTCTTTAGCTATCCACTGAACTTTTTTCTTTTACTTGATATGTTTTCTTATTAAGAGCAGTTTCTCATTTGAACATGCATTTGTAAATTTGTTTGTTTTATCCAAGTTCGTTGGGGTAGCTGTCCCTGCATTGGTTGAGTTGCTAACTTACATTGTGGTCTTACTGATTTCTATTATGAGTAAGATCTTCAGATTTCTTGATGTTTGTTAAATTGTAATAATTGGGTTCATTGTGTCTCTTTTAGATCATGTTTTTCAATCGAACATTTTGATAAGCAGTCAGTGGTTTATTATTTCAATTTGGCTTCTTTAATATACTAATATTAACAAAACTCAATTTTTACTTTTTCTTTGTAAATGTAATCTTCAAATTAGATTTCTTATACATTTCTTTTGGTTCTTTGCAGATTGTTATAGTGGCTTTCTAAGGTGCAGGTACTTATTTTTTCCCTTTGTTGTAGATGCATGTAATAGCACAACTTGATTATTGTTTGTGAAATGGCTGGTAATACATATTTGTGTAGATATGATATTAGTCCTCAGTTCTCTTTTACATGTAGGGTCGAGTTGGTGGGGATACGATCTTGCAATGCTCGCCAAGGGAAAGCGAGAAGCTCTATTTTAGCCACCAAAATAGTTTATCCAGAGATGGTAATATAGCCGCTTGAATGTCTTTTCTAGCCAAACTAACTTCAAAATCGCAAACATCTTTACCCCCACTTCCATATATCTGGCAGAGACGTAAAACTAATAGCATCAACCCATCCTCCGCATGCCTCCCCCACTTCCAGTTAGTTGCCCATTGTTCCTTTCATGAAATTGCATTGAATTTTATTTTTATGGAATATCATTTACCTCATACATCAATTTTTACCATTTCACTTTAATTTAATTAGGTACTACTTTACATCATAATGAACATAAAAAGGACTTATTCCATTATGAAGTTTTGTGTGCTGCAATGTATGAAAGCATAGTTGGGTGTTCGTTGGCTTATGTCATATGCTGCATTCATATATTCTTTTAGCTATATAAGAGTTTAGGTTTCAGCCAAATTGATTTGAAATGGTTGGACCTCATACATATCTATTTGGTTAAAAACTCATAAGCTGGTCTGTTCACTTGATACAGTTACAGTAGCACTTAAATTATGACCAAATTAAGTAATTTTTAGATTTATGCTATTGGTATGTTACCTCATATTACATCCTTAGGCTGCTCTTAAAAAACAATAACAAATTAGGTCATCTGCTGCATTCATATGTCCTGTGTGTCTAAATGTTTTGTCTATAGCTGTGTAACGGTTTAGGCTTCGCCAAAATAACCTGAAAAGGTTGGACTAATTTATTCAACTAATACAACCAAATCAAGTAATTTTAATGTCTTTAAGCTCATTCCCAATCATTATATGTTTAAAAAGTTATGATAGATGTTAGATTCCTTCTTATATAACTGATCTAAATTAAAGATTTAATTTGCGTCTGTATGTGCGCAACATATACATTTATACTCAACCCGTTTTGATTAAATTGCACTTTTGATAATTGTATTTCCATTGATACCTTATGTTTCATGCTTTTCCTCTCAACCCCTATTCAATTCTTAAACATATTAGTATTCAAATCTGTAGGTGCTTTTATGGAACTAACACTAAAAATGATTTCATGTACCACTAATTATAATGATGTTTTGTCTCTATTTTGCAAGTTACTTTGCAGGCCCAGTTGTATGAGATAACGTGTTACTTAAAAAAAATTAACAGGTTGGGGGTACAAATGAGTTGAATTTTTATTGTTATCTTACTTATGTTATAACTCATTTTCACCAAGCAAGCAAGCATTAATATAGGTGTCTGGTTCTATGTTTATACAAAGTTTTTGATTACTTGTAATTTGTATTGGTATTTCTAGATGTATTGTAGTTAAGTCGTTTAAATCCGAAACTAGGAAGTTTTTGTATATTTTGTTTGTTTCATAGATGTTTTTATTGTACTTCATTTTTTAATAACCCGATCTATCAGCTCAAATAAAACAACTTTTCAATCTTTGATATCAACCGACCTGATATTATACCGTTCATTACCAACCGATCCGATATTATGTCGATCTATTTGCTTTATGAGTTGAAACTATAATGTGTTCAAATGTTATTTTACTTTAATGATTAATATGTATTGTAAAATTTTATACGCAACCCGTGAGGCTCACGGGTATATAATCTAGTAATCTATAAAGGATCATAAACTTAATAATCTTAACATCTTTGAAATTTAAAAAAAAAAAAAAAAAAAAACCCTAAAATTGAACACCCTTATTTCACCTCAATCATTTGATCAGAGATCATTGGCAACAAAACATGGTTTAAAGTCAACCCAAGTGTACTCTAATAGTTAAATGCACAGAGCCACTTATTCAGTAAATAATATTATCACGAAAATAATATGCCTTTTATACCATTGATTAGGGGTGTGTAAACGGGTTTTACCCGTTATACCCGTACTCGACCCGTACTAAACCCGTACCCGTTTAAGCCAATAGAGTGAATCCGTACCCGTACTTTTATTTACAGGGTTTGAGCGGGTCTAGACCCGCAGGATTTGCGGGTATTCGGGTCTTGACCCGTACCCGTTAAATAAGATACGTTTTGACTCAATATGACTAATAATATCACCCGGTAAACAACCCCACGTTCACAAATTCCACAGACTAAGAGCTGTCTAAGATTAAGTAATGAAATAATGCACAAGAATTATAACAAACTTGGTAGCATGTGCCAAAACAATGATTCAAATCAAAGAGAAGTTAACTGAGATTATGAACTATAGTTATTAACATAAAATATTGATAATAAAAGGATAAACTTACTATGTTACGATTCACGGGTGAACAAACGAACCGAATACTCGAATACTGATGAATCGGGATGAATGCGATGCGAGTATGAAACTTGAAAATGAGGGTTACAAACTCAAAATTTTTAAGGTTATTGACTTGAGTAATATATTTAATATATTAAAAGTCACGGAGATGAATATCATTCATAAATCAATAAGAACCTATTTTTTAAATATATTTGTAGTTTAAATGCAAATCAATCCCAAAAAAAAATTCAACTTGCGTAACAAACAAACAAGTAAAACAAATTTTTTACTTAAATACTATTTAATTAATTTTATTTTATTAAAACGAACGGATATACATATATTATTCATATATTAAACAGATGAAACACAAAACGGGTTTTACCTGCTAAAACACGTACCCAACCCGTACCCGATTAACATTATTTTTCAAACCCAGGACCCGACCCGTTAACTAAAAACAGGGTCTTTACAGGGTCGGATATGTCAGGTTTACCGGGTCTACAGGGTAAAACCTGTTTCGTGCTCACTCCTACCATTGATTGTCATACTAATTACTAAATATATATAAAATATTAAATATTTATAAAAGAACGTTTCATCTTACATCACATGTACACCTTGTTGTCGACCCAAACCAATTATTTTACCATTACCGGTTACCCAACCTGTGAATCCGGCCCAAATGCCTATTTACCTCTAATTCTCTAAAGTCAAAGTCTAAACACAGCCATTATGAAAAAATATATTTTAGCAATCATATATGAGCATTAGGATCAAACTCAGGGAACCACGAGCCTTCTGGATTTAAGACGGGCATGATTCATATTTCATTTACATTTGAATTATAATCTTTTATTTCTTTTTATTATTACACTAGTTTTTTATCCCTATGTGATACACGGCTAACTTTTAAAAAAAATTATAAATATAATCATAGTTTACGAAAATTATGTAATTTTATATCTATAGAAAAATTTCCCAGTAATTATAGATGAATCAGATGTTTTATGAAAGTGGGAATTTAGGCGGTGGGTTTCCTCTGAGATGGATGTGCAACAACAAAAGGTCTTGGTTACTCGTACGAATTACGATCGTAACGTGTCATGTCATGATGAGAACCCGGGTAACCGGATCTTTGCAGTTATAAAAAGAAGAATTTTGTTTATTATATTAAAATGAAATACTTGGTAAATTTGAATTTAAACTCGACTAGTGTAAAAAAAAAATATAAAATTAAATAAAATAAAATATTTTATATTACATGCATAATATTTAATCAAAATATTATTATGAATAAAGTATTATAAAAATTATATTAAATTATTAAAGTATATGAAATAAAATATATTATTTAATAAAATATAATATATATGCAATAAAAATATTATCTTAAATAAAATATTAACCTTAATATTAAAATGTAATATTTGAATAATTACTAACTTTAATATAAAATTTTGTATTTGAATAATTATTTATTGGATAATTACTTATTAAAAGTTTAAACTAAATAAACCTTAATATGGAAATTTAGTATTTTAATAATTATTTATTAAAATTTTGACTTAATCCAAAATTTGGTGGTGATGACAAGTGTCATTTTTTACTACTTAATTAAAGTATAACCAAACTTTTTGTTTATTATATAGTATAGAAGATAAGACGTCTAGATAAGTTCTTTTAGTTTACTTTTTAAAGTTGGAATGATCTCTTTGTTTTAATACGTAGAGTTGGATACATTTTTTTTCCTAACTACGTTTGAAACTGTAGGAAAACCGTTCGTAAATTTAATTAAAATAAATACTTTTATTTAAGTACGATTACAACAAAAGAAATAAATCTAATCTATTACAATACAATGAAAATGAAATTCTACTCCTATCAACAATTACAAGGAAATGATTAAAGGTTACACGGAAATGATATACCATACAGGGAAATAAATAAGAATTACAACGAAATGAAATTGCAATACAAATGAAATGAAAACAAAGTTTAACAGATGCTTGTAAATAAAATATTAATGTTTTGAATGAAAGAAAAACAAAACAGTGAGTTATAGAAAATGTTTTAAATGAAAAAGGTTTAAGGAAAACACTTTTGATATTAGTTTAAGAAAAAACGATGAAGATTCCAAGGAATCTTTGGCGAAGGATTCGGGTCAAAACCCGGGTCCCTTAAAACAAATTCCGGGTCTACCGAAGATCCGTTTTGTTTCCCAGGGTACAATCGCCTAAACCGTATTGTACGGCCGGGATAACTCTAAGCTTGAAAATACCTTGAAGCTTGAAGAGCAAGAACGATGAAGAAGATGAGAGAACTATTGAGGAGAGGCAGAGAGAAAGAATTCTGTGAATTCTGGTGTCTTTTGCCTCAACTAATGAGGCTGTATTTATAGTGGTGGGAATGACTTGTTGAGCACACAAAAATAATTCGTAGTCAAACTTTGCATTAAACGTCTTTAATGCAAATTGATTTCTAATTAACGCGGAATTACCTTAATTAGCTCAAAATGCGTTTACAGCTGTCAATCCGGAGGAATCTCCGCGTAACAGCTGTTTCCGGAAGAACTGATCTTCCGGTTCAACTTCCGCTTGAACTCCAGCGAAGCTCCTTTTCCACTTGAACTTCCGGTTGAACCCAAAAACAATAAGGCGGCTCTCAAGCGGCTCGCGGCGATGCGAAGTGCAAAGTGCGCCATCAAAGCGCCACATTGCGCCTCATACGCCCACGCCACACGCGCGCGCGTGTGCGAGTGCGAGTTAGGGGTGCTTCGCACCCCTCAGGGTCCAAGGGATGTGTCCTACTAAAGGAAACAATAGTTGGTAAGGTTCCCACCTTATAAACCACTTTTGGTTTCAATCCCCAACCAATGTGGGATGAGTTAACATGCTATACTTAGCATTTTCCTCTCTAATTTTCGCAGCTTCACAAGTTGCGAGACCTCAACTTTGAGCTTCGATATCTCATTCATACGAGCTCGGATTTGGACGTGGTTTGATGCGTTGGAAAGCCCTCACAACGTACTACACAAACCCATTAAATACAGAGGCAACAACCTATGTTATCTGTATTTTATTTTAGTCCAAAGTTGGTGAAAAACTCATTTTCACACTTAGTGAAAAAACCCATTTTCCACTAGTTTTTCTCCCAAAATTCCAACAGAAACTATCCCCCAGATTCCCAGTATACGAGTGAGCTTTCTTAAGACGGGATTGCAACCGTCCATACTGGAATTGACACTTCAGGCTTGACTTACCTATGAACACCATCAATGAAACCCACCACTTGGAAACCTCAAGGATCTCAAATCTCCAACCATCATTCTCATGTCAGTTCCTTTTGCTTGTTGAGTTGGACACATAAGTTAGGATTATTATTATTACTAGTTTTGTTTGTTGGATACATAAGTTTGGATATTATTATTACTAATTTTGTTTATCAAGAGACTTTTGAGGTTCTTGTGAGTTTTTTATTAATCTTTTTAAGTTCTTAACCATTTGACACATTCTTCTGTATCATTTAATATTAGAGCTTTAGATTGATTCAAATGTCTGCCCCTTTAGAAGATTGACACCCTGCTTGCAGGACCCAACCGAGACAACAATGGAGTCTATCCCGACCCACTAGATCTTAAGATCAACAGCTCCAACAACGAATCTGAGATCTTGAAATACAACAAGAGATCAAACGGCTCTATCACTTTCCTTGAACCGATCTATGAAAATGAATATGTTCATGAGTGTTTTTGGGAAGACAAACCTAGATTCGATGAGGATGAGATTAGACCAATGTTCGTTTGTGCAAAGGGTTCTTAACAATGTATCTTTCAAGTAGTGAAAGATACATACGAGACCAATTGTGATGCTAGGCTTGAACTACGGGAATATTCTATGGTATCTTCAGTTTATTCTTCTAATTTAGTCATGCAAGATGTTAAGGAAGGTGGTTTCTCGGAATTTTCGTAACATTTAGAGTGGGTAAACAACAAATTTTTTAATCCTAATGTTATACTTGTTTCTTATATTCTTAAGACTCGAGGATGAGTCCTTTTAAAAAATATAGATGTGTCAATATTATTAAGTAGACTAAGGGTATGAAGTTATATCTTTTATGGGTTTGGCTATATGGATTTGTCATAAAGACAATGACTAGACTCATATATGTTTGGTTGTGGGGGTTTGTCAAGACAGTGACTGGATTCACATATAAACTTACAATTTGATATATTTGTGTGGGTTTGATTGTGTGAGTTTAATTTTTTAAAAGTAATATTCAAACATACTATTTTAAATATTAAAATAACTACATTAAAACATTAAGGGGGCATTTGGTTCACGGAATTCGATGAAATTTGAATTGGAATTGGAATTTGAAGAAATTGGAATTTGAAGAATTGGAATTCAAAAGAATTGGAATTTGAAGGAATTAGAATTTAAAGGAATTGGAATCCAAAGGAATTGGATTTAAATTTTAAAATTAAAATTCAATAAAAACCACGACTGGACTCGTCTCACGGACCAGTCCGACCCGACCAGACCCCTAGACCGACCAGACCCGACCCCTAGACCAGACCGACACCCAGACCCGACCCGACCCGACACCCGGACCAACCGAACCCGACCCCTGAACCGACCCGACCCGACACCCGGACCAACTGAACCCGACCCGACCCCCAGACCGAACCCCGGACGGCCGGACCCGACCCGACACCCGGACCGACCCCACCCGAGACCAGGATCAACCAGACCGGACCCGAACCTCGGACCTGACCCGACCTACCAGGACCAACCGGACCCGACCCGACCCCCGGACCGACCGAACCGGACACCCGGACCGGACCCCTGGACCCGGTTCGGGGGTCTGGTCGGGTTCGGGGGTCCGGTCGGTCCGGTTACGGGTCAGGTGGGGTCTGGTCGGTCCGATCCGGTTCGGGGGTCCTTTTAGGTTCGGGGGTTCGGTCGGTCCGGGTCGGGTGGGGTCCGGCCGGTCCGGTCCGGTTCGGGGGTCGGGTCGGGTCCGGGGGTCCGGTCGGTCCTGTCCGGGGTAGGGTGGGGTCCGATCGGTCTGGTCCGGTCCGGGGGTAGGTCGGTCCAGTCCGGGGTCGGGTGGGGTCCGGTCGGGTTCGGGGTTCCGGTCGGTCCGGGGCGCGTGGGGTCCGGTTGGTCTGGTCGGTCCGGTCCGGGGTCGGGTGAGGCCCGGTCGGTCAGGTCCGGTCGGGGGTCCGGCCGGTCCGGGAGTCCGGTCCGGGGATCGGGTCTGGTCGGTCGGGTCCGGGGCGGGTGGGGTCCGGTTGGTCCGGTCCGGGGTCAGGTCAGGTTCGGGGTCCGGTCGGTCCGGTCCGGGGTCGGGTGAGGCCCGGTCGGTCAGGTCCGGTCGGGGGTCCGGCCGGTCCGCGGGTTCGGGTCTTGTCAGTCGGGTCTGGGGATCGGGTCTGGTCGGTCGGGTCCGGGGGTCGGGTCTGGTCAGTCCAGTTCGGGGGTCGGGTCGGTCGGTCCGGATGTGGGGTCCAATCAGGTCCGATCGGTTCTGTCCACGGGTCGGGTCCAGTCGGGTAGTTGTCTTCGGTGTGGAAGGAATGTGAAATCTTTTATTATTATGAAGTAATATGAAATCTTTTATTATTATGAAGTAATGTGAAATCCATTGAATGAAGAAAATTTGATGGAATCTAATCAAATTCCAATTCCAATTCCCTTAGGGGCGTTTGGTATGATGGAATTCGTGGGAATTTATTGGAATTGGAATTCGAATTCCATTCCATAATGTGTTTGGTTCGCGGAATTCAGTGTGATTGGAATTTGAATTCCATATTTAATGTGTTTGGTTAATAAAGGAATTGGAATTGGAATTTGATTAAATTCCATCAAATTCATTCATTCAATGGATTTCACATTACTTCATAATGATAAAGGATTTCACATTCCTTTCACACCGAAGACAACTACCCGACTGGACCAGACCGTGGACCGAACCGATCGGACATGACCGGACCCGCCGGACTCGACACCCGGACCAACCGACCCGACCCCCGAACTGGACTGACCAGACCCGACCCCCGGATCCGACCGACCGGACCCGAACCCCGGACCGAACTGCCAACCGCACCGGACCCTGGACCCGACCGACCCTGGTCCGGTTCGTTCGGGGGTCGGGTTCGGTCTAGGGTTCGAGTCCAGTGGTCCGGTCCAGTCGGTTCGGGTGTCGAGTTGGTCGGTCCGGTCCGGTCCGGGGGTCGGGTCCGGTCGGGTTCGGGGGTCGGGTGGGGTCCGGTCGGTCCAGTCCGGTCTGGTCAGGTTCGGGGGTCCGGTCGGTCCGGTCCGGGTTCGGGTGGGGTCCGGTCGATCCGTTCCGGTTCGGGGGTCGGGTCGGGTCCGAGGGTTGGGTCCGGGGGTCGGGTCCAGTCCGGGGGTCCGGTCGGGTTCGAGGGTCCGGTCGGTCCGAGGTCGGGTTCGGGGGTCCGGTCGGTCCGAGGTCGGGTGGAGTCCGGTTGGTCCTGGTCTCGGGTGGGGTCGGAGTCGGGTCGGGTCGATCTGGGTATCGTTCTGGTCCAGGGGTCGGGTCTGGTCGATCTGGGCAGTCGGGTCCGGTCGGTCTGGGGGTCTGGTTAGGTCGGACTGGTCTGTGAGACGGGTCCAGTCGTGGTTTTTATTGAATTTTAATTTTAAAAATTAAATCCAATTATTTTGGATTTGAATTCCATAATGTGTTTGGTTCGCGGTTTTCAGTGGAATTGGAATTTGAATTTAAATTCCAATTCCTTTGAATTCCAATTCCTTCAAAATTTCAATTCCTTTGAATTCTAATTCCAAATCCAATTCCAATTCCAATTCAAATTCCAACGAATTCCGTAAACCAAACGCCCCCTAAATGTATCGTTGTTATGGTAAACTTCTCACTCCATGTACAGTGGAGCCTCTCACTAATTCGATTCCAAAAGGGCCTCTCACTGAGGTACCTACAAATTTAAAAAAAAAAAAGAGTAATAATACAAATAATATAAAATATTAATAATACAAAAATAATTTAAAAAAGGTAATTATACAAAGTATATATGAAAATATTTGTACGCCCGTGTCCCACTTTTGTACTTTATGAACCCGTGCCGAAGACCCTTCAACGGGTTGTTTTCCCCCATGTTTTCCTTTCTTTAATTGATTATTACGTTTCTCGATATGATTTCGATATCGTCATCCTCTTCAGTTTAAGTTTCGGGTTGGCGATGTGTGAGGACATGCGATGGATATTGAGTTGGTGGAATATGCCCCCATTGGGCATATTTGGGTGGAAACAAGGGTTGGTAAATTGGTTGTGCGGACAATGGAACTTGACCTGTATAAAGCGGTTTTGGTTGACACGCGTAAGTTGGCATGTTCCATGGGTTTAGGTTGTTTGGGTTGTTGGGGTTCATTGTTTTGCTAGAAAATATAAAAAAATATTTAAGTAGAATGGAAGAAGAATAGAAGAAAGTTGTAAAAAAATAGGTAAAATGTTTGTTCAAATAGAAGAAATAATGGGTAAATTTTTTATATTTTTTATTAAAATTCCAAACGATCGATATTATGTCCGTTGAACGGTTATACCCCCCAAACCTTTACCTTTCACGCCCGTGGTTATTCCCACGACCGGGACTCGTGCCACCCACCCTTCCAAAGCTGGGATGGTGTTCTGCGCCGTGATCATACGTAAATGGACTCACGAATAGGTTTAGCTGTGGTATACCGCATGTTCCAAGTCAAAAGAGGGACACAAATCTCGTTGGCGTTATAGGTATGATACACATATTGTTGTTTTTATTAGCTTGATCGTTGCTTTATTTTAACGACGATTCATTGAACAAACAAAAAACTCCTAGCAAGGGACTAGGAGCAACAAACACAAAACTTCAGAAATGAAACATACACCTATATTCCCAAGAGATTCCCCACCCTTTACTTCTAAGGAAAAAAAAAAGAGAAAAGAAAGGGTCAGAACCTTTATATAATTTGCCCCTGGAGTTATTACATAAATAGCAAATGCAAAAAGGGGTCTTCTTGGTGCTATAATATATAAATACATAATCTTTTTAACGGCTTAAATTACATAACTTTTGTCACAAATAAGATTTGAGCTCACATCGTATGGAAATACTAAGCGATATCCTAACACTACGACTATAATACCTCTAGATCAAGAGTCCTTAAGTATATGATTTAAATAACAAAAAAAAAAAAGTTCAACTAACCAGATTTAATGAATCTCTATTCATTTATTCATTAAGATTAGATCAAGAGTCCTTAAGTATATGATTACATAAATAACAAAAAAAAAAGTTTCAACTAACCAGATTTAATGAATCTCTATTTTGGTTTATTATGAAGTACACTAAGTCAAAATAAGGGCACAAATCTATATTATTTATTTATTCATTAAGATAGGTTTGATGCACATTTTGTTGTTTTTATTCAATTTGTTATTGGTTACTTTTTTTATTTAGAGTTAATTACGGATTGCGTTCTTGTGATTTGCAATTATATTTGGAATGAGTCCAAACGTTTCAAAATTTTCATTGCGAAGTCTGGGGTTTGCAATTCATTCCGAATTGCATCCCTGGCCCTAACCCTGTTAACTTTTACCGTTAAGTCATCTCACATGTGCCAGTCATATGAGGTCATTTTTGTCATTTCCACTCCCACCTAATTAAATAAGACTTAAAAAAAAGCCCTAATGTAGTTTATTCATCCTCACCCTCTCATTATCGAACACAACAAAAAACCGATCGTGCTCCTTTACTCACCATCATCCTCAATGCAAAGTACCCCAATCACTTCTCCGGCCACAGGCGACCAGGTCTGATGCTCTTAGCCAAATGAAATTCTCGCATACACGATGGTTCTCACAATGTGGCAAGTTCGTACAACTGAAGTTGGACCGTTTGATCCATACGAAATTTACAGTATGTTCATCATAGATTCATGATAAAATACGCTAATTTTTTTATTAATCACATTTCTAAGCATTTGGTAACCGTAATGCTTGCTTAATCTCAACTAATGAGCCTACAATGTCACATTCAAAGTACATCATGGGGGAGAGTTTATCAACTGTCCGGGAATCAAGTATGTGAGGGGTCAAACAACATTTGTTGACATGGTGGATGACAACATTTGTTGACATGGTGGATGCATATGAGTTTTTTGTTCATGAACTCGACAATATGATCTAGTTGATAGGTTATCCGGCTAAAGATGTAATGTATTATCACTACAAAACTCCCATAGATGATTTGAATATTGGATTGAGTCCCCTTGGGAATGATAAGGATGTGTTACAATTGTCTCAGTATGTGGATAGGTTTAAGATTATCAATGTGTATATTGAGCATGGTAAGACCAGGCTGAAAACCTATTTTCGACCAATTGTTTCAATGTCCAGTGTACACATAGAGGAGATTAGTGATGAACAGGCTGGGCCCAGATCTGACTTACTGTTGAACAACCTATGTGAGGTTTTCAATAGACAATTGGAGTTCATCAGGGAGTATTTAATGAGGAGGATAGCTCTTGTCCATAAGAAGATAGACACCAGCTGCCACAAAGACATTCACTTTGATCAAGACTTTAGCAAATAACTACAATGTCATTGTAGCTGGTTTCAACAAATAGCAAGTGAATGGACCATGGGGGATCGGGCTGCTATAGATTTGGATAAAAAGGTTTGCTCATGTAGAAAATGGCAACTCTCTAGGATGCCTTGCAAACATTCAGTAGCATGTATTTGGGATTATATAAGGGATCATCCAGATTCAGAGATTGTAGAAAAATGGGTGGATAGAGCTTACTGGCTGGATACTTGAAAGTCTGTTTATCAGCACACACTGGAGCCAATCAATGGGAGGTCAGAGTGGATCCCATCAAAGTGTCCAACAACATTAACTACTCCAAAACATCACACCCAAGTTGGAAGGCCTAAGAAGAAGAGGAAGAAATATGTTATGGAGTTGGCTAATGGGGTCTGCAAAGATGGTAAGTTGGCAAGGAAGGGCAATACTGTCACTTGTAGTAAATGCAAAAAACAAGGACATAATGCAAGGTCATGCAAGGGGTAAGAGCCACCTCAGCAGGTTGGGTCATCACAATCTGTCTCACAAGGAGCTCCACAACATGGTCCTTAGTGTTTATGTTTTAATGGTTTTTGTATGTTAATCTGTTGAACATGTTGGCTGTTAGGGCATTAGAATCTGGATGCAGACTACTTTTTTTTATGTTTAAAACAATGGTTGATGTAGTTAGGGACCAGTTATGTTATGGTCCCCATTTTGGTTGTATCTTGAACATCCTGCTTGTTACTTTCATGTTTTGACAATACATTGCTTGTGGCAGTTATGAACTTAGCTCCAAATTGTTTACAATTTTGATTTTGGGCAGTTATGGTCTTCTATATAACAATTTTCATTTGGGAAGATTTGACCAATTTAGTCAAAATAACCAAGAGTCAAAATAACCAATTGGTCTTGTACATACCTTCACCAAGTTGTGTTGTACACTGACCAATTCAGTCTTTTATCCATGGTTTTCATTTGGTAAGCTACAACATTCACCAGTTGCCATCCATTTGTTCCGATACAAGCTTAGCAAATTTGTTCCAACAATTACAAAATCACTTTGACAAGTGAAACTAACCATCTTCATTACATATTACCAATACAAGCTTTAACAAATTGATCATTACAACTTAACAAATAAAATTTGATCAATATGTTACAAAATAAGTAGTCATCTAAACCTTACAACTTAAATTACATCAATTGCCAAAGAAATACATCAGGAAAAACACCCAACTCAAAACCAAAACAAACTTCAGATTCTTAACTACATGCTCCATTTTTTTGCAATCCTCTTGGTAGTTATGTAGGATTTCAAGTGCTCTCTCAGAAACAGGAGGATCAACCCAACTTACAAACTCACATTTGGAACCCCGTTAACCATAAAATTGAAAATTTAACAAAAATTGAAAATTTAACAAAAATTGAGGAAATTAGTTTCTAAAAATCGGAAATTGCTTACTGGTCTAGCACAGCAATGGAAGCGCCGCCCTGGATTGGTAGTCGTGGAGGAGATACGTATGATTGTTGCAAAGCCACACGTTTTGCAGGTCACCATCTTCTTGTTCATCGATTGGAACAAATGCGTGAGAAAAGAGAGAGAGTGCAGGTGTTGTTGAACTAATGAAAGTAACGAGAATGAAGGCTTGGGTTTTAGTTTTATAATCGATTGTTTTTTTTTAAGTCTTATTCAATTAGGTGGGAGTGGAAATGACAAAAATGCCCTCACATGACTGGCACATGTGAGGGGACTTAACGGTAAAAGTTAATAGGGTTAGGGTCAGGGATGCAATTCGGAATGAATTGCAAACCCCAGACTTCGCAATGAAAAATTTGAAACGTTTGGACTCATTCCAAACAAAATTGCAAACCACAGAGACGCAATTCGTAATTAACTTTCGTTCAGCATACAAATTCAACCCCGCAGCAACGCGCGGGGTGGTAAACATCTCGTTTATTACATTAAAATACAACCATTTTACATTTCAATAGAATAATGTAAACCTTTTTACACCAATGTAACACTTTTGAAGATTACAGGTGCAACAAAGGAAACCTTTTTCTAGGCAAAATGCAACACCATAACAATAATATTTGAAGCACTAAAATTTCTTTAATATTAAATACTATCTCAGTTACACCAACATAATAATAACATACATATAATAGATAATCTTATATCGTAATTTAACATATGCCCAAAAATTAAAAAAGAACATATTCCAAACAAATTTAATATAACAAAAACATCCTCATCTCCAAGATCAAGATCTTGAGCTACTCTGATAGATAGCTTTTTAATAATATTCTGCAACATAATCCGCATAGCTTCTAGCTCGGCTTTTTTCTTTTGATGGCCTTCTTCAATTTCTTTCTCATTTCAAGCAACTACGTATTTTCAACTTCCATGTTCACTTTAAATGATTTCATAAGCTCATCCGAAAGCATATTTTTTCCTCAACACCATCCATTTTCTCATCAGTTTTTTTAATAATGCCTCTTTCATAAAGTCGAAGCTAACCTACTGCTCCTTATTCATTACAACTATAAAGGGATCGACCAAAGCATTTTCATCTTCTAAAGGTTTGTAGTTCTTTGTTTGTTTCTTGAAAAAAAAATATTGTAAAAAAATAGCAACCAGTGAAGCAAAGCAATAACTTTACTAACAATTCAAACGGTTAACTTTTGAAAAGTCATATTATAACTTACCAAAAACATCAATAATGAATCACACTTTTATTTAAATCTAGAATATAGTTATGCATGTATACCTCTCTACTTGTCAAACATTAGCTCTAAGAGTAAATACAGAAATTTACAGATTTGACCTTTTAAATTCAAATAAGAGAATTCACACTTTTGAGTTTTAAAGTCTAATAATATTTACTATTTATCCTTAAAGTTGTTTCTAATTTTGTGGAATCTTAATTTTTTATTTATTTCCACACTTCTGCTACTAATCTAGATCAACTACTAAAAGAACTATAAAAAAAATCGTGTTTCTACAAAGCTTAAGGTTAATTACACAAAGAACCCATTTAATTAATATGATTCCATAGCCATCATGAAACTTAAAACTCATTCACAAACATATAAATAATTGACATCCCAACCTCTGAATCAAAAACAAAGATTAATTTCATTTAAAAAAAACACTACCCTCTCAAATATGTCAAGTAAATGATTATTTAGTGGTGTACCTCTAGAAACGAACCACCGGCCATCACCACCTGGAAAGCTCCGGCGATGGTGGTGTTCACCGGAAAAAACTGCAAGACGTGATCTCCTCCATCTGTTTTCTGGTTCGCGGCGATGCTACTTGCTAGACACCCTATTAGGGTTCCGCCGAGTTAAACTGTGGCGGCATGTGGTGGTCTGGCCTATCAGCGTGTGGTCGCCGGCAGGAGGCGGGTCGAAGGGAGGTCGCCTTTCTCCCCGTTCTTCTTTTCTTTTTTCCAACTTTTTTGTTTATGTATAGAAGTTACATAAATAGTCCCTCTATTTTAGTTATTTTGTTAAAACAAACATATATTATGCCACATCAGTAAAAACTAACACCGTTAGTAAAAAACTAACGGTGTATCATTACAATCCAATACCTAAAAAACTGGTATTATTGTGAGGAAATTTTAAAATTCGTATTATTATCCGCCAACAAGGCAAAACTTGTATTATTAAAATCCATTTTTCCTGAAAATAATAATAAACATTATTATTTTTAACTCAATATTCAGGACTTGATTAAACTATTAAATGCTTAACCTTTTATATTTGTTGAACATAAATATAAACCATCACGAAAGTATTTATTTAATAAATACAAGCTAATATGTTTTCAAACGAATACTAACAGGATTAAAACGTCAAGACTTGACCGGTATCACTTGGGTGACTTATGTTACTCAATTGATTGTAGACCTTATGCATGTGCCTATTTATTTATTTAGGACGTTACGTGCTACCATTCCTACACTGTTTATTTACCGACTACCTGCTGACCCAGTGAGTTTCACTACCCCTTTTCTTTTAACTGTTTTTATACTCTCGGGGGAGAAATCATGAACTGATAAATGCTTTTTACTTAATATTATGGTTTATTTGTTAGCCGTATGACTACTTGTTCTGTTACTGATGCCCAACTATGGTACAGTATCGTTATGAACGTTTGTATAACTGTATCCCACCATTAGTTGATTTCAATTAGTTCTGTACGAAACGATAGCTAGTGAATAGATCTATTTGGGTTGACAACCCTACCTAGTTTGATAGCTCCAAACCTGACTCCGTACATTGTCAAGGGGTACACGTTAGTTATCTGCTATGTTCAGTATCTCTCGGGCGAGATACTATGGGTGGGTAAACCGTTAATATTTGAAATCAAGGTTCAGGTGAGTTCATACAACCACAACGGTAAACCAATGTAATATTTAAGTATACTGAAACTGTTTTACCAACTTTAAACGTGGAGTCATAAACTTGTGAACCTCACCAACCTATATGTTGACCTTTTAAACTCATGATTTCTTAAGTAATTGATGCAAACAATGGAAGACATGTAAATGGGGCTTCAACATGCTATCGGACCTGCTTACGGAGTCATAGTCCCAACTATCCCAATAACATGTTTTTAATATTAATATTAGACTTTATGATTTTCAAATGTAAGACATTATCGTTTCCACTACCCTTTCCGCTGCAATGAAATGATATGATGTTTTTATGAAATTTGAAATTATTAGAAGTCGTTATATGTATCCTCGACAATGACTCCATTTTCGCTCACACCCAAATCCGTTGACCGGGGTGTGACAGAAGCCTTTTTATATGGTAAGATTTTGACATTTTTCTCAAAAAATGGAACTGTGTTTATAATGTCCATAGATAACATAGACATGAGCATATAGATGAAATGCTAATACATGGAGTTATAGCTTATATAAATGATATGGATATTTACAATAGATGTACACTACTAATCATTTATGTGAGACACTCTTACTTATGGTCTTTTGTTTGATTATTGAGGACTATTTTGCGTTGACAGATCCAGATCTTTATATCAGTTTAGATTTTGTGGATAATAATTGTTCTCATTTTTATCGTACTACGAAGAACTTTGTTTAGGTGGAAAGAGACAATTAGATACTAATTAGCTTGCTCTATTTTGCAGCTAATAGTGAATTGGCGATTTGTATATCTAGAGAGTATGTTGCTATCTAGAAAGTATGATTAGCTATTAAAATAAGGTATGATTAAAAATTAAAATTTTAGTTGTTCATCATGTTTGACTTGATTTGATAAATTGTGGTGCATACAATATTTTCCAATGAGGGCGTTTATAATTTCTTAAAATTTTTGTTGGTGCTTCCAAATGTAGGTTAGTATAATAATATCTCCAAGTAAATTGGTGTTTTGTAGAGGATGTTTTTGTTGGTTGTGTTTTGGTGTTACTTATTAAGTTGGAAGTTTACACATGAAAATGAGTTGGTCTGAGGTAAATTTGGTAAATGGCTAACCCCTTCTGAACATGGCTTTTGTCAATATCTTCAAGGTGAAGAAATGGCTATTGGTACTTTTGGTAAATGGCTTTGCCTATGTACTAGGTGAGTATGGCTAGAATATAACAACATGGTTTGTAACATGTGGTAAAAATGTGTCACTACAATGGTCTATGAAAATGAGCAAAATATATGCTATTTATGTAAGGTGTTGTCACCAAGCAAGTTGGTGTAGCTGTGGTTTAATTACTAAGCTCTAACCGTCCGAGTATGTGTTGATTACTTTTTATTGTTTTTATATTCTTATTGGTGTTCCTTACTTACAGATTGAGATGATCTTGAAATAAGCAAGCCTTACATGTTTCTTAGACCGTATAAATTTTCTACAAAAATGGTAAAGCCGACACGTGATACAAAAATGGTGAAGCCGTTGCAACGCGCGACGGGTCACCAACTAGTAGTCTCAAAAAATAAACACATTTTCATATTTAAATCTTCATATTTCTTTAACTTTCTCCGAGTGATTCCAATATTTGGACTCCATCCGACTTATACTCATCTTCAAACACTACCACCTCATCCTCGGACTCATGCTCTTTGTTAAAATATGCCTACAAGGAGATTTTTAATGTTTTTTTAAGGTTTTTTTTAATCATTTTTTTTCTAAACATCAAGACCGCCAAGACCGTCAAGGGCCGCCAAAACGGACAAGGGCCGATGTTGACCGTCATTGACCAACTGACCTTCAAACCCTTAATCGTAGACGGCTGAGGGGCGCCAAGCGATTAATCGACGTTAATCACGATTTCTACAACACTGATATATATATATATATATATATATATATATATATATATATATATATATATATATATATATATATATGAGAGAGAGAGAGAGAGAGAGAGAGAGAGAGAGAGTTGGGGTAAATACATATACCAAATTCCCTATATCCTTTACATCCACCCTTTTTTTTTCAAAATACACCAAAAAAACACTTTCTTTTAATTTTTTTTTAAACATCATAACTCAAATCGCTATATGTTCTTTCTGGAACAACTTTTTTTTTTAAAATTTTTATGGTGTTTTTGTTATTTAAAAAAAATGCCAAAAAATACAAAAAATTAAAAATATTAAAAAAATTTCAAAAAAAATATTGGTGCATCTAGAAGAATGTTGTTTTTAGAAAAAAGAAATAATTAAAAAAAGTGTTTCTTTTGGTGTTTTTTTTTTTGAAAAAAAAAACCGGAAAAAAACACCCAAAAAAATATCACAAAAATTAAAAAAAGTGTTCTGGAAAGCTAATATAGCGATTAGAGGTATAGTGTTTTAAAAAAAATTGTTAGAAAGTGTTTTTTGGTGTTTTTGTGAAAAAGAAGGTGAATGTAGTGAATGTAGAGTTTTTGGTGGATGTAGAATAACTCAACACTATATATATAGGGGGAATTTATTAATTATACAACATGACTTTTCCATGCGAAGCGTATGAAGGAACCAGTGAGCCATATGTGTATTTTAAAAATGGTAAAGTTATCCGCGAGCAGGGGCGGAACTAGATTTTTTTTAAGGGGTAGCTCAAATTTTTAGAGTAGTTCAGGGTAGCGCCTTTAAAAGAGCGTGGTCAATGAGCAGCAGCCCCCTGGCAGGGTCCAACGGATAGATCCGGTGGTTGGGATTTGGCGTATGAATAAAGAAGAAGAAATTTAAAAAAATAATAATAATACAATAACATAAATATGTAAAGATAAAGATGATAATGCGTAACGATAAAAATAATTTATGAATAAAGACGAAGAGGTTATTAAAATGATAACTTGATTTCTTGTGTGATTGTTTTAAATTAAAGTTTTCAGAACTAGACCTGGCAATGAATTAGTCGGAGAGGATATAAAACTGGATGACGTCGTAAGTAATATATATATGTATGTATATACTATGAAGATCTTTATATGTTGAGTATGAATTTATTATAATTATATATGATATTAAATATTAATAGTATATGAACTAAAATTAATATTTTAGTAACATAATATTAATAGTATATTAATAAAACAGAAATCATATAAATTATTTTTGAGATTGAGTCAAATAGCTACAAACCTCAAACTTAATTTAAAAGAATTTATGATTTAAATTTAAAACTAAATATTCAGACATATTAAATTGCTAGTTTGCTGGTTTTGGTCCTTAATTACAAACCACTAGGACTTGTCCTAGTGGTTACCCCCTTGGCTCTTAGGGCTTTGGTTACTATGTGACCCAAGTTCTAATCCAAGGGGAGGCAGTTTTACCCCATGTTGTCCCAGGAGGGGGTTTCTGCCAGGAGAAAGCTTCAGGAGGGGGTGTCTTGGTTCTCACGGAGGTCCGAGTAATCGACCTTGGACATAGCCCCGCAAGGGTAGGTTTACACGTGAGACCAAAGTCGCCTGATCGATGCCGTTCCAAAAAAAAAAAACCCATGTTTGAAACTCTCTCCAATCGATGAAGAGGTTATTAATAATCTTTTTTGGTCTGTTTCATATAAAATTGAAAAAAAAAAGAGGAATACGTGAGTCGAACCGGTAACCTTCAGATTGGAAATTAGAATCCATACCATTACGCCTCAGATTGAATTTGTTTATATTTCTATCAAGAACTTATTTATAGGGGTAGCACAAATGAAAAAATTCATAAAAACCAAAAAATTTAAAAAAAATTCTACTTCGCGTACGAGTTTAAGGGGTAGCACGGGCTACCCCTGGACTTTCATAAGGTCCGCCCCTGTCCGCGAGTGCATAAAGCAATATAACTCAAGTTAGATGATAATCACAGAAGTTTTATTGATAATCCGACATGTTATATGTTTATTATTACCCCAAATAGTAATACAATAAGTACGCTAGTTATAAGGATAATCATGCAAGTTATATAAAAAATCCACAAGTTATATAAATAATTACGCAGAGATAGTCACGCAAGTTATACGAGAGTACATAGATGAGTGTTTTTATTTTAAATAGTTCTTTTTTTCAAAAAAAAAACTATATATAGCAATACTATACTCAAATTTATGAAACTAAAATGCTCGATTTTATGGTGTAATTAAAAAAAAAAGATGTCATATAGAATAGTTATAGAAATTTAAATTTCTTTTGGGGGAAACTTCAAAAAAGTTAACAATGGTAGGTGATGGCGTGTGTTCGAATATAGAAAATGGTGGTACTTTTGCACAATTTTAAGTTTTAAATTAATAGAAATGAATACTTTTGAAAACCGGGTACACACGAAGGCAAATGCACGTATCGCAAGAGCCGTATAGCTTGACAAGTATCGTTCAATACTCGGGAGCTACCACTAATCAACCGTCACTAGATCCTAGCCAATAATTAAGTTGGTTTTGTTGGTTTTAGTAATTAATTAAACAAATAAAAATATAATGAGAAGATGACAAGTGTAGTGAACTATCACTTGGGCATTGACTACTCTTGGTGACTCTCAACAAGTTATGGTTTGGTTAACGTGTACGCCACCGTAATGCCGACATTACGTTATCAAGTTGTGTTAGCAAAGGTGATTTAACACGCTAGACGTATGGTCATGTTAGTATATTAAACCGGTATGCTAATCCAAATGCTAAAATCCCTAGACGTATGGTCATGCCATAGTTCATCTAACATAGACCTCAAAACAATACAAGTGGACCCAACATATGGTCAGGTACCAAAATATTAGAAGATAAGTCATACATGGATCCGGGTGATAAGTCACTTGGCTTATGGTCATTCCTAAGCTTGTTGTCACACACCCCATCTTAACACACTAAACTATAGAAGTCGTAACATGTCAGGATGGGCATATCTGATGAGCTATGATGCTAAAATACTTGACTTATGGTCATGCCTAAGTATGTTAACATCACAACATCATCTCAATAAGCTATGGTCAAAGTTAGCAGGATGACATAGCTTGAAACACTAAATAAGCCTAAACCCCTATCATCCGAAGACATGAATGATAACTAATATACATAGACATACCAAATAAATGAAACTAAGTGCATGATAAAGGGCTAAGTAACATGTTGTTTATCATCTGAAACTTGAGGTTAGGAACATCTTAGTTCAAAGTGTTAGCTCACCTTCAATGATGTGAAGGGGTCATAGCTTAATGTTGCTAATCATGGACTTTTGTTAAACCAAAACCATAAATGAAAAGTTAAGAGTCACCTCAAGATCATCCTACCCAAGTGATATAAGAAATTAGCCACTTATGGCTGTAACACAATGAACATAAGTGTAAACAAAGCAAGACATCATAGTCAAATGACTCAACGAGTCAAGAAATTACAACAAGTGTTTAAAGATTCTTTCACACTTGGGATTTGGAATCCTCTCAAGAACAAGCTAACTATTGAAGTTAAACTAAGAAAATAGAAGAAAATTACAGAAGAAAACGAAAGTAAAGTGGTGGTGGTGGATGCTTGCAAATGAGAATTGAGTTGGTATTTTATAGCCAAAATCTGCTGGTCGCCCACCGCCATGCCCGGTGGGCACTCGGTTGTGCCCATATTGGCTCGCGTCATCTCGTGGGCATGAGATCTGATCTTTGTATGGTGATGTTAGTACATGACCATGGCTAGTGGGAACACAACCGTTCTTAAGCCTCACAAGGTCGTGGATAAGGTGGCACACGGCCATGGCCATCGGGTGAAGATAAACACGTCATTTTTTATTTGTCAGATTTGGTCTGGTTTACTTTTTGCATGGGTGTGTTCAACTGTGTGTCAACTAACACGGTCGTGGTCTTCAGGAGCATAGATGTGCCTAGAATTAGCAAATCTTCTACACGACCGTGGGTGGGAGGAATATGGTTGTGGAGCAGGCTGGCACAACCATGTCTGTTAAGGCACACGGTCGTGCTAAATTCTCTAATCAGATTTTTTATACTTTTTTGCACAATTGATCTCGGGAAGCTTAAAGGTTTGTAAACTCAAAACAAAACAATTATGAACATATAATGAACTTCCACAACCATAACTGACCAAAACGAGGGATATTTGATGGATTAAAGATGTATATTTTAGTGCGCATCTGTAGGCTATACTAAGTTTACCCCTCCACCTCTTTTTCATGCTTAAATTTTCCGTCTTCAGATATGGACCATTTAATTAACCGAATCAGTGGTTCAGAATCATTCACACACTTCACACAGAAATAAGCCTTTGTATTTGATCTTTCATTTATATATATTATACAAATACATTTGTACACGTATTTGCAATTACTTCACCTATTTTATTATAACTAGGTAGAGATCCATCGCGTGTTGCGGCGACTTTCTCAACACATCTTAAAGGGGAAAACAATATTTAACAAAGAGCTTTACGATGACATCAACACATGTACGTGTTAACCAGAAAACAATAATAATGTTGGATCGTGGTTATTAGCTAAATAACCTAAACAAGATTACTTACAAAGTTAACCAGACGGAAAAGTTAACTTTCACTCATACACTCACTAATAATATATCGCTTGAAGTTGTTAGATGCACAAAGTAATAACACAAGTATTAAGAAAACTCGGCACTACAAGTGTATTAACTCAACAATGATTACAAGGATTCAAGCATATTTTGCTTAGTACAGAAATACAATATTTATAGTGCTAAGGGGAAATCAAGGATAACCCTTAATTTCCCTAAGGTCATCGTGACTGTTAAGTATAACGACATTAATTCTCTGCTACAAACATTCTTCATTGGATGAGAATGTTTTCAGGACAGTTTGATTAGATTTACTTCGGCGGGATCTTGCTTTATATGATTCAGAGCTACAAACAGTGTATTTGTGTCAGTCCGTGACAGTGATAGCACAGTGGTGAACTCTGGCTGAACTCTTCTTCCGTGAGAATTAGAGCTCATCCGGAACTGTCAAAGTCCAGTACAACTATCTTTTTCACCTATAACTGATGCTTCCGTGACAACTGAGATCTACTGGTTTATCTTCATTTACCCGGAACATCTGTCTTCTTACGGAATCAACATTTCGGTTGAACTCCAGCTGGAACTCTAAATACTTAGCATTTCTTCCGAAAAGCCCAAATGATCATTTCCTTACAAACAACTAGCTTTAACGTGTTGTAACTCAAAACTTTAAAGACGTGTACCTTAATATTGAGGATTTGCCATGAACCAAAAAGTAAACCTAAAAATAAAATAAATAAATTGAAGGAAAGGAAACCCGAGGAAAAATCTCCATTGCAGAAATTCGAAAACAAAAGATAAACCTAATGATACGGATTCGTATAAGCGGGTGAAAATAACCTAGGCTAAAACCTAGCGGCGAAGACGCCTGACCAACCAAGTCGCCGACGACGGTGTGATATCCGGCCAACCGGAACTATCGGTGAACAAAACCTGTTCAACAAGAAAATACTTTTCTTTATTCAAAATCAACTCCCTTAATTATGAGATACAATGGTGCTTAAATAGACAAATAAACAAAAAGGAAAACTAATCAAACTAGGAAACTACTAATTAATAAAATATTATTCAAATAAAAGATAAATTAGGGAATCAAGAAACCCTATTGGGTTTGGATTCCCTGGGTTGCGAATCGGGTCCGTATACGGATCAACCGGATCCGTATCATCCTTCCCTTCTTTGAAAAACTCGTCCTCGAGTTTTTAAAATCGGATCAAACCCAACAGGATCAAACGGAATATCCCAGTGTCTTCCTCTCAACATCGTCACGAGCAAGATCATCACGACCAACTTTATAAGTTCATTTTTGCATGTCGCTCGTGCCAGCTTTAAGCGAGCTCCATACGGACCAGTGGGTCCCAGGTTTATATGCGTGTCTGCCTCTGGTCCTCCCACACCCTTCTCCCTCTCCCCCTCTTCGAAAAAGACTCGTTCTCGAGTCTTGAGAACATCGAAGAGGTCATCACCATTTTTTCTGGAGCGGATAACATACTTTAGCACATCGAACAAATCATACTTGTGACGTTGAAGCTTATAATACCATTGCATAACCAAGAAATCCCATAAATACTTACGTAGAACCCCATTAACTTGTCCCACAAGTTCAAATTTTGAATTATTCACGTAAAATAGGAAAAGATCATGACGATTTAACTTGTTTAATCCATAATATTTACACCATAATATTTGTGAATATCTAAAGTCTTCTGGATAATCCCAAATCTCGTGCCGATATACATGGAAAGTAACATGCTTTTTATTTTTCTTCCAAAATCAAATTCCCATTTGAATATGTCAAAATTTTCGAAATAGAGCAATGATAATAATCCCTTCAAATGAGGTTGTAACGTTAATCCTCCAAAAACAACCTTTTTGCTTGCATACCACCAACATGGTAACTTTTGACGAAAGAAATTCCATAACTCACGAATAGAACTGATATCAAAAAAGAATTTCATGAGAACTGAATTCTGTAATTCACGATAATATATACACTCCACCGTCATCGAATTAACCACATTTAAAATCGAGTCCAATTTCAGACGACTTGCCCTCCCATCAAGTTCGAAACCTTGCAACCTTTTTACACCCCAATTCAATTCACACTCATACCTAGTACCTACAAGATAGCAGCTTCAACTGGAATTCCATACTTAAAAATAATCTCAATAAAAGAATCTCCCGCGGATAACTTGTATGGACCAAATTGACATAAACCCATATGTTAGATTCCACATTTGTAGGATATTCCCCAAAAATTTCGAACCACATGATCTATCTTTTACAAAATTTCTTGAAAAAAGATTAATCAAATTATTAACTTCCAAATGCCTATCCAATCCCAATCTTTGAAGTTTCGTGAGACAAAATTCACGCCAAAAATTTTGGCCAAATTTGATTTTGCTCATAAGCCCCGTCGACGAACATATCGAGTTTAGACGAAAAAACAATTCTAAAATTACTTGTGACAATTGAATCCGTGAACTAAGACGGTTGCAAACCGAGTTTGGTGGCTGAGTGTGAGCGACAGCTATGGTAGTAGAGGTGGGCGAGGAAACGAGTGTTGATGCGGAGTGCGTGGGTGTTGCGGCTTGCGCAGGTGATGCAGGTTTTGACGTGGGGTGCGCGGATGACACGGTTTTAGTCGGCGGGGAAGCTGATGGCAGGAAAGTAATCCAGCCGAGAAGTTTTTGGATCAACAAACATTCTTCCACGTCTGGTTCAATTCCGTGTTCATCATATCTGGGTGTGCCTTCATAGAACCGCGTACTCGTTGTTGCAATCTCTTGATTTCTTCTATATCTCGGGGGTCACGCTGATAGTCGTCGTTGCCTCCGGCGGCGAATCTACGTCGATGATCACGGTGGTTCCTCCGATCCATGTCTCTGATGCCAAATGATACGGATTCGTATAAGCGGGTGAAAATAACCTAGGCTAAAACCTAGCGGCGAAGACGCCTGACCAACCAAGTCGCCGACGACGGTGTGATATCCGGCCAACCGGAACTATCGGTGAACAAAACTGCTCAACAAGAAAATATACTTCTTTATTTAAAATCAACTTTCTTAATTATGAGATACAATGGTGCTTAAATAGACAAATAAAAATAAAGGAAAGATAATCAAACTAGAAAACTACTAATTAATAAAATATTATTCAAATAAAAGATAAATTAGGAATCAAGAAACTCTATTGAGTTTGGATTCCTTGGGTTGCGAATCGGGTCCGTATACGAATCAACCGGATCCGTATCACCTAATCATCATTTAAATCGAATAAACAAATCATAAATTTAATAATTACTGTAACATCCCAAATTTCATAGGGTTAAAATGACGTTAAATTCACGTTAAGTGTGAATTCTAATTTGATGGTACATTTAACGTGGTGTATCTACAAGATATTTACATGAAAGTTTTGGTTAAAACATGTAAATATAAGATTTGGGCTGAGTTTTATTAAAATATGAAACATGAGGGACTTAATATGCAAGTTGGTGATTTTAATAAAAGAAAAAAAAAGGGAGATGGGGCTAATAGTGAATCACGATCTCCAGACCCCCAAACCCACCTTGTTCTTGCCTAAAAATCGAAATCAGTGATTAGGAAGATGGAGCTGCGATTTTTAAGCCTTGAAACAAGAAATTGGAAGCTTCAACCATTGTCAATCTCTTGGAACTTGTCAAGTAAGTAACCCTCATGTAATTGCATGCTTAGATTCGAAAAATTTAAGCCTTCAATTGATGATATGGGGCTGTAATTCGTTTCCTATGTGTTGTATGATGTTTGAATGGTGATTTGAACACCATAGTGCATTCCAATTCGACCTAAATATCAAGTTTTGGTGGGGTAAACCTTAAGTCACGAATTTAGGTTCTTGGGAGCTAAGATTTGTAAATCTTGATGGTATTTATGGAACTTGAGTGTTATTTGAAGTTGCAATACATTAATATTACATGTAGATGCAACGAAATCATTATATACGCATGTTAGGCAAACATGGATGCAAAACATAAACCAATTGGGTGAAATATGTTGATATTGTTTTATGCACGCCAATTGTTTGATGAAATGCTTAACCTAGATGGAATTCTTGAATTCATGACTAAATGTAGGAAATTTACACTACTTGAGATCATGAACTAAGATCGTGCATAAATTTTGAAATCCATGCTTGTAAAGTGTGTTAAATGGAAAGGTGTAAAAACCATAAAAAGGATGAAAATAGAGTTGTGGGCTGTTTTGAAAATACTGTAGAAGATGACTCGTATACCCGTTTAGAATGTATGATACACGATCGAAAAGCTTGCTGTGAATACTATGTTTCGTGTTTGAATGCTTGAAACTAAATCTGAGTAATAATGGGTCAAAATGACCCGTTAATATGGCCATTTAATTTTCCAGCATGCTGTTGGAAATAAAAATAGCTGCTGTCCTGTTTTTATAAAAATCGTATAAAATCGTAGAAAATTCGTTAGAAGGCGTACGATATACGCCTGAAAAGGTCTTTCCGTATACTACATTTTATCTTTGAATATGGAATGCTAGAAAAATTTCTAGGGTTGTCGAAAAAGACCATTACAGCAGCACTGCTGAGAATATGGTGCAATAATTCACTTTTCTAAAATTTTAGTAAGAATGGACAAGTTGAATTGCTCATATTTGATTGTATATTGGTGGTTTATGATGTCGTGTGGATCTAACAAGGATTGAATCCACTATAGGCAACCGGGCAATGGAGCATATGCAAATCGGGTAATGATTTTGAAGACCACAAGGTAACATCTTTGCTATGTTACACATTTCATATAATTATCTATAGTTGCTTTAAAAATGTGAGATGTATGCCGACTAGAAAAGCGATAGCCCTTGTGGGAAAATATGTAATTGAGATTAATTAAGATATCAATCTATTGGAGCTAAACTCCAATGATTTAAAGATGTATCAAACAAGGTTACATTATGACATCTTAGATGTGTAATGTTGAACCTTGTATGTTAACTTTACTTGAGAGCTACATGGCTCATAAAAACCATAATTAGATGGTAAATGACAATGATTGATAAATGAATCTTAGGATTCATGCTAACGGGTCAAATGGGTTCATGAGAACCATATATGGGTGCCATTATAGTTTGTTAATTAAATGGTGCATAGAAACAATAATTAGATTTTAAAGTGACAACGGTTGGTAAATGAATCGTAGGATTCATGCTAACGGGTTAAATGGGTTCATGAGAACCATATATATGTGCAATTATAATTTGTTAACTACATGGTTCATAGAAACCATAATTAGATGTTAACATGAATAGATTGGTAAATGAATCGTAAGACTTTGGTTAATGGGTCATAATGGGTTAAATGACTCTAATGAGATATACCAATGAGTCTAAAGTATATAACTTGGCATGTGGTATAGCGAAAACAAGACAAGTGAATAAAATGTGTTGTTGACGAACGTTCAAAGAATCATAGATAAATGCTTATGATGTTAGTGTAGAGTTACTTAACAAAGGTAAACCATGGCTATATGTGTAAGAGTTGCCTTGTAGCAATGTGGGTGCAAATTATGTGATTGTCCTATGCGTAAATATGGTGGATTAGCCCATGTGCGATCACGGGTAAATACGTGAGACTTAACGGGTCAAATGGGTTGGAAATACGAAATGAATCCGGTAAGTAGCTTGCTCGTAAGAACCACATAATCCATGTACGATAATTTTGCTTATAGATAGGTGTATAAGCTGCATTGAAGGCTGAAAACATGATGGGTAAAGACCCAAAAGAATACTTGGTAAAATCGAGTAGCAAAATGAAAGATTTAACCTGAAGCCACCGTAGCTTACTCTGGCCACCGTAGCTTACGCTGGCTTCAGCATGAAAGTTCCACCGTAGGTCAGAATCTGGCCACCGTAAGGCTCCTGGAGCCACCGTAAGTTACGGTGGCGGAGTAGCTTACGGTGGGAACCTTCCCGAAAGTTGATTTTTTTGCTTATTTCTATAATTTATCATAATCTCCATTGTTCCATCACGTTATATGATGACATATTAGTGTTGGAAATGCAGGAAAACATAAGATGTAGCTGGATTCGTCAAGCTTGCTCAAGACCGAACACTTGAAGGAAAATCTACTCACGATTCGTAATTCGTAATCGTGATGTCTTGAAGAAACATGGTTGCTTGGTTGTAAGCGCAATAATAAAGTTTTTGTAAGTGTGAACGTTTAAACACGATAATATTTCGAGAAAATTCTCTGGGACCAAATATATATTTAACGTTTTAACGTTATTTTTCACAATAGTAACTCGGGTGTTACAAGTTGGTATCAGAGCCGTGGTTTGAGGGATTCAAGTACGCGAAAGGTGCTTGAACTCAAACTCCGAGCTCGAGGTACGGGAAAAGTGTTCGGTTCAAGCTTGATCGGGAATCCAGGTGAGTAAAAGTTTGCATATTGTGGCATAGTAGTGATAGCAAATGGTTAAACATATGTAATTATCAAATGGTGAAATGTTTGATATAATGCTTAAAAATGTGAATAGCATGGAAGATTGTAAGCGCTAGAACCGTGAATTTTGTAAATGTTAGGGACAGATAGAAATGGGTTAATGCTAAGGCAAAAGACCTCGTATAAATCCGTGAGATTATTTGATAATAAGATGACATTGTAGTGAGTTAAAGTGCAGTGTAACATCTTGAATACCAAATTGAAAGTGTAACGAGGTAACATTGTGACAAGTAATTGTGCAATGTTGTATCTCGAATAGTATATGTAAATGTAACAAGATAGCATTGTGACAAGTCCATTGTGCAATGTTGTATCTTGAATAAAAATTGAAAGTGTAACGAGGTAACATTGTGAAAAGTAATTGTGCAATGTTGTATCTCGAATAGTATATGTAACGGTAACAAGATAGCATTGTGACAAGTTAATTGTGCATTGTTGTATCTTGAATGGAAAATTGTAAGCGTAACGAGATAACATGGTGACAAGTAATTGTGCAATGTTGTATCTCGAATAGTATATGTAAAGGTAACAAGATAGCATTGTGACAATTCAATTGTGCATTGTTGTATCTTGAATGGAAAATTTGTAAGCGTAACGAGATAACATGGTGACAAGTAATTGTGCAATGTTGTATCTCGAATAGTATATGTAAAGGTAACAAGATAGCATTGTGACAATTCAATTGTGCATTGTTGTATCTTGAATGGAAAATTTGTAAGCGTAACGAGATAACATGGTGACAAGTAATTGTGCAATGTTGTATCTCGAATATTATATGTAAAGGTAACAAGATAGCATTGTGATATTTAATTTGGCAATGTTGTATCTTGAAACGTGTAAATGATGATGTTAATGAAGAGTGACCTTGATTGAGGTAAGGAAAGCTCTAAATGTGGTCTATTTTGACACCTTGATTTTTGTAGGAGAATTGCCTCCGAGCAAGTGGAAGGATAGTGAATGATCCGTATGCTTTCAAATGCATAAATGGGCAAGCTCCAAGGTACAACCAGGTGGGACTACCCAACTTGGATTACATTTTAATAAACGATAATGCATGCACATGTGTCTAAATCGAGTTGTAAGGAAGAGATTGGACCCATGAGGTCATAATTTGAAATTGAAATGTGTGTGTATGGAAATTGGTGAAGAACGACTCTTTAGGAGCCGTGAAACCAATATAATGAATGGGGTAATTGGTGAAGAACGATCCAAGGGAGGGTCGTGAAGCCAATAAATTGAATTAAGATTACATTGGAACACCTTCACATGTGTAAGGATTGAACCTTACATGAAATTGTTATAAGGAAGGACTAACTTATAACCATGGAACTAATGAGTTGAAATGGTTACATGTTATTAATCAATAAAACCGTTGGGACGGTTACATTACGTTTAATATGCAATATCATAGATGGTTAAAAGATATCGAATTTATATAATGTGATTGACTTTTAAAGTGACTCGGGATAAAACCCAAGTCTAGAATTGATTAAAATTTTGAAATGGAAATGAGGGATAAAGGGAAACGGTGTATTGCACATGCTAGAAACCCGTAACCTTACGAAACTATTTGTTGATTAACAAAAGGTAAAGAGTACTTGATTAAACACATGGAAAACCCCTAATGCTGAAATATATTGGTTACTATATACTTCTTTAATGACTAGCATCTACTAGGTGGGTGATCAACCCAACTACCTGGGTGAGACCCACGAGCATAGATGATTGTGAAAGTAGGGAGGACGCTAGAAGCGACTGTTCCCGAAGACTCATAAATGATTTCTATGTAAGTAAGTATCCTCAAAGTTTTCTAAATACATGTCGAAATGTAGTGAACGAGTAATGGTTCGTAAGAACCATTATTACGTGTTAAAGTGTTGAGTGATTGATTAATGATTATTAAGAACCATATCAAAATGTTAAATTGTTTAGAAATGATCCTTAGGGATCATAATGCTGATTATTTCTGATTCCTAGCTAAATGGTTCAAGGGAACCATGGCAACGCTGAAAATACGTTAATAAGCCAACATGTCAACTGAGTAATAACCACGGATTAAGGTGTATTCCAATGATAAAACAATTCATAGGAGTTGTGCCAATAATGATGAGGCAAGGACGGAAATGTCTTGCTAAACGTCATATTGACATGAAATAGCTAAATGGCTCTTAGGAGCCATGGCTTGATTAAAGCGTGTATGTGGATGTGTAAATGATTCTAAGGAATCTTAATTAATGCGGTAAATATTAAAGACTAGTATATGAGCCAAGAATAAATCCATGCGTGACACGTTGAATGGTATTAGGTGTAACGGGGTAAACCTAAAAAGAGTTGTGGGATGGTATAAACGGTTATAAAGTCGTAGGAATCATCCAATAAAAATGTATTGCGCTGGTCAAATGGAAATGCAAACGACAAGTGACATGCTAAACACTTGCAAATATTGTATACTGCTTAATATGTGTAGATACAGTTAACTATGCAAGGACACAACTAGCAGGAAAGTTGCGGGACAAGATTCAGACTAGAATTATCGTCAAGGTAAAGATGGGCAAGAAAGATACATGTGCAGACTGCAATGACACTAAGGTATGGATGATATTACATTAATGTTTGAACCTCTTATGGAGAGGGAAATTATTTGAAATTTTGATTTCGATCAATGAGGTTATGACACTGGTCACTAGAACCTCAACCCTAAATGACGCGTGGAGTTATAGATTGTGAACTCCTAAACGGGTAAAGCGGGGAAGAAAATGGATAACAAAAGGTTATCATGCTAGAACTATCCTACGGAGCAAATTCCTGATTTATTATGGATTTGTAAGAATGACCTTAAAATAGGCTTGACAGAAATGGTAAACTGATAAATATATATATACATCTAATGTGTGTGTATGTATATACATATAGTGGGATTAACATAATCATTTGTGGTCATGTCTTCAATCATGCCTACTCATGGGAAACAGTTTCGGGGACGAAACCCTCTTGAAGGGGGGTAAAGTTGTAACATCCCAAATTTCATAGGGTTAAAATGACGTTAAATTCACGTTAAGTGTGAATTCTAATTTGATGGTACATTTAACGTGGTGTATCTACAAGATATTTACATGAAAGTTTTGGTTAAAACATGTAAATATAAGATTTGGGCTGAGTTTTATTAAAATATGAAACATGAGGGACTTAATATGCAAGTTGGTGATTTTAATAAAAGAAAAAAAAAGGGAGATGGGGCTAATAGTGAATCACGATCTCCAGACCCCCAAACCCACCTTGTTCTTGCCTAAAAATTGAAATCAGTGATTAGGAAGATGGAGCTGCGATTTTTAAGCCTTGAAACAAGAAATTGGAAGCTTCAACCATTGTCAATCTCTTGGAACTTGTCAAGTAAGTAACCCTCATGTAATTGCATGCTTAGATTCGAAAAATTTAAGCCTTCAATTGATGAGATGGGGCTGTAATTCGTTTCCTATGTGTTGTATGATGTTTGAATGGTGATTTGAACACCATAGTGCATTCCAATTCGACCTAAATATCAAGTTTTGGTGGGGTAAACCTTAAGTCACGAATTTAGGTTCTTGGGAGCTAAGATTTGTAAATCTTGATGGTATTTATGGAACTTGAGTGTTATTTGAAGTTGCAATACATTAATATTACATGTAGATGCAACGAAATCATTATATACGCATGTTAGGCAAACATGGATGCAAAACATAAACCAATTGGGTGAAATATGTTGATATTGTTTTATGCACGCCAATTGTTTGATGAAATGCTTAACCTAGATGGAATTCTTGAATTCATGACTAAATGTAGGAAATTTACACTACTTGAGATCATGAACTAAGATCGTGCATAAATTTTGAAATCCATGCTTGTAAAGTGTGTTAAATGGAAAGGTGTAAAAACCATAAAAAGGATGAAAATAGAGTTGTGGGCTGTTTTGAAAATACTGTAGAAGATGACTCGTATACCCGTTTAGAATGTATGATACACGATCGAAAAGCTTGCTGTGAATACTATGTTTCGTGTTTGAATGCTTGAAACTAAATCTGAGTAATAATGGGTCAAAATGACCCGTTAATATGGCCATTTAATTTTCCAGCATGCTGTTGGAAATAAAAATAGCTGCTGTCCTGTTTTTATAAAAATCGTATAAAATCGTAGAAAATTCGTTAGAAGGCGTACGATATACGCCTGAAAAGGTCTTTCCGTATACTACATTTTATCTTTGAATATGGAATGCTAGAAAAATTTCTAGGGTTGTCGAAAAAGACCATTACAGCAGCACTGCTGAGAATATGGTGCAATAATTCACTTTTCTAAAATTTTAGTAAGAATGGACAAGTTGAATTGCTCATATTTGATTGTATATTGGTGGTTTATGATGTCGTGTGGATCTAACAAGGATTGAATCCACTATAGGCAACCGGGCAATGGAGCATATGCAAATCGGGTAATGATTTTGAAGACCACAAGGTAACATCTTTGCTATGTTACACATTTCATATAATTATCTATAGTTGCTTTAAAAATGTGAGATGTATGCCGACTAGAAAAGCGATAGCCCTTGTGGGAAAATATGTAATTGAGATTAATTAAGATATCAATCTGTTGGAGCTAAACTCCAATGATTTAAAGATGTATCAAACAAGGTTACATTATGACATCTTAGATGTGTAATGTTGAACCTTGTATGTTAACTTTACTTGAGAGCTACATGGCTCATAAAAACCATAATTAGATGGTAAATGACAATGATTGATAAATGAATCTTAGGATTCATGCTAACGGGTCAAATGGGTTCATGAGAACCATATATGGGTGCCATTATAGTTTGTTAATTAAATGGTGCATAGAAACAATAATTAGATTTTAAAGTGACAACGGTTGGTAAATGAATCGTAGGATTCATGCTAACGGGTTAAATGGGTTCATGAGAACCATATATATGTGCAATTATAATTTGTTAACTACATGGTTCATAGAAACCATAATTAGATGTTAACATGAATAGATTGGTAAATGAATCGTAAGACTTTGGTTAATGGGTCATAATGGGTTAAATGACTCTAATGAGATATACCAATGAGTCTAAAGTATATAACTTGTCATGTGGTATAGCGAAAACAAGACAAGTGAATAAAATGTGTTGTTGACGAACGTTCAAAGAATCATAGATAAATGCTTATGATGTTAGTGTAGAGTTACTTAACAAAGGTAAACCATGGCTATATGTGTAAGAGTTGCCTTGTAGCAATGTGGGTGCAAATTATGTGATTGTCCTATGCGTAAATATGGTGGATTAGCCCATGTGCGATCACTGGGTAAATACGTGAGACTTAACGGGTCAAATGGGTTGGAAATACGAAATGAATCCGGTAAGTAGCTTGCTCGTAAGAACCACATAATCCATGTACGATAATTTTGCTTATAGATAGGTGTATAAGCTGCATTGAAGGCTGGAAACATGATGGGTAAAGACCCAAAAGAATACTTGGTAAAATCGAGTAGCAAAATGGAAGATTTAACCTGAAGCCACCGTAGCTTACTCTGGCCACCGTAGCTTACGCTGGCTTCAGCATGAAAGTTCCACCGTAGGTCAGAATCTGGCCACCGTAAGGCTCCTGGAGCCACCGTAAGCTACGGTGGCGGAGTAGCTTACGGTGGGAACCTTCCCGAAAGTTGATTTTTTTGCTTATTTCTATAATTTATCATAATCTCCATTGTTCCATCACGTTATATGATGACATATTAGTGTTGGAAATGCAGGAAAACATAAGATGTAGCTGGATTCGTCAAGCTTGCTCAAGACCGAACACTTGAAGGAAAATCTACTCACGATTCGTAATTCGTAATCGTGATGTCTTGAAGAAACATGGTTGCTTGGTTGTAAGCGCAATAATAAAGTTTTTGTAAGTGTGAACGTTTAAACACGATAATATTTCGAGAAAATTCTCTGGGACCAAATATATAGTTAACGTTTTAACGTTATTTTTCACAATAGTAACTCGGGTGTTACAATTACAAATTAATGAAACAAAAAATCATGAAATTTAACGAATTATATATTATAAAATGATAAAAGGAAAAACAGGGTTAATCGAATAGAATAATAATAAGATTAAGTGAAGAAAATAATAATAAAGTATTCATTAAGAGACTTGAGTTTTACAAAATCCAAATGGTCATTTGGGACTATATGATCATTTGGACATGTCGTTTAGGTTTTGGGAAGCTTGTTTGAGACCAAATAGTCGTTTGAAGAGGCCGTTTGAGCCTAAATGATCCACATAAATTCAGGGGGTAGTTTAAATATAAAATAAAAGAAAAAAATTGGTTCAAACGACCTGTCCATACGACCATTTGACACCAAACGATCGTTTGGAGATCGGTCCAAACGGTCATTTGGCCCAAAATGATCATTTAGATTCTATGTGAAAATTAATTCTCTTTATGTAAATGGTCAGAGCCTTCATTAATTATAAAATTATAATAATACAATAAATTAGAAATATTCTATTTTATATATTTTATACTAGTTAGTGTCCCAGGTAAATACCCGAAGCTGTGATATAAAAATAATTAAACGAAGTAAAAGATGAAAGTTTTTTTTTTCTAACTATTAAACGAATGATCAAATTGGAGTTCAAGTTTATCAATGGTGGGTTTAGAAAGTCGCGAGTTTGTTTTATTGATTCGTTCACCATCATTCGTTGATCGAAACCTAAGCAATATGGATCTATTTTTGTTAGGTTTTCTTTCACGAACTCAAAGCAATTTACGGAATAAATTTTCACTGAGAAATGAAAGAGATATGATGAATCAAACTTATGGTATTGTAAAACAAATATGGATAAATAATTTTGTATAGAAAGAATTTAATTTATTTATTTTTAATTATAAGATCTTTCCTTTTTATAAATATTATTTAATTTTTTAATTCAAAAATATATAAAAATGACACATAAGCTAATCCTAGGTGGCACACCTTAAATTGTGCCACCTAGACATAAAAAACTTGTGTTTATTATATAGTATAGATATGAAATAAAATAAGAGATTTTCTAATATGTACACACATAAGGTGCAATAAATGCATCTTGAAAATTGAATAATATATTTATGAATAAAATATTTATATATTTTTCATTTTTCAAGATAAATCTTGATATTTTTTTAATTTCTAAAAAGAATCTTGATATATTTTTCAGTTTGTGCATTTATTAAACTTCATGTGTGCCTTATAACACAACACATATTAGATAACCCATAAAATAACATTATTATTACTATTGAAAACATCCTTAATCAAAACATCCTTAATTATGATTATATTTAGGTAATGTAGCAGACATGATATTTAATCGTAAACCAACTTTTTTTTTTAAACGGCTAACGAATGTCTCGGAAAACCCATGGACTATTTACACCAGTTGAGCTCATTCCAGGGAAAATCCACCTCCGCGAGCGGCCGGGTGGCAAAACCTGGGAGCTCAGGGATCGAACTTGTGACCTTTCAGCCCCAAGTCTCCCCTCATTGCCAATGTTTTTCCAAAGTGTTGCCCGTAAGAATCGAACATGTGTCTCAAATAGAGAACACAGACTTCCTACCACTACATCACAATGGAAGTTGCTCGTAAACCAACTTAACGTGTTGAATAAAATAATATATTACTGTTTTTAGTCAAAACATGATATTCAATCATAAACAAAGTTAAAGTGTTAAAGAAAATAAACGTTTTTTGTATTTCACTTTATGATTACAGTTAGGATCGGCCAAGAATCAACTGTTATCAATTACAAATTCATAAATCACACTATTTGTATTTCACTTTATGTCTCTATCGCACCATACACATGGGAAAATGAGAGAGAAACTTCATATTAATTATATCAACACGAAACGTCTTAAAAAGTAAAAACCGATATCATTAATAAATTCATATATAATTATTATTATATATTTAAGCATAACTTTAAACGTAAACATATAAAACATATAAGAAAATAATATATTTTTGAATGATACACTCGTAAAATCAGAAATAATAAATATTTAAAAATTATAAATACAAAATAATAAAAATTAAAAAGTAAAAAGAATATTTTAAGACATATTATAACTTATTAAGTTTTAAATATGACTAGATTAAAAGATTTGTATTTTTGATATTTAATATGAGATATGGTTCATATTTAATAGGAGAGATGAGTGAAAAATTATAATGAGAGTGAATGTTATGATGACGATGATATGTGACAAATTTGCTTTATTAGTATATATATATATATATATATATATATATATATATATATATTTTAGGGAGGCATGACACCTTGTGCATCCTCATTTTTTATTTTTTTCACTTTTTTAACAACAAAGGCTTAGGGGCTGTTTGTTTCCCTCTTATTGAGGTCTAAACTGAAAGGAATGTATTTTTCGGTAAGATATTTCATTAAGAGGTGTTTGTTTCGTTACCTCTTAATCTAAAAAAAATAACAGAATGAATAAGATTTTAAGTTGTAGCTTTTTGGTTCAGAATCACAAAAAAAAAAGAATCGCGACCTGCGCTCCTCCTCCCACACGCTCTGACGCTCTGACCCTCCCTCCTCCGCCAATCTCGCCGCCGTCAGCCACAGCGCCGGCGACGGCACCGGTGCCTCCATCCCCGGCGTTCGTTCCTCCTTCTCCGGGCTTCCTTTCTCCGACGTTCATCTCCAGCAGCCCCCCCATTCTCCGTAAGTTTTTTTTAGGGTTTTGTTCAAAATCTATAGATTTTCTACAAATTGTTGTGTTTTTATGCTTTAAATCAGTGTTTGATTAACATTATAGTTGTATCCATGCTCGAAATTTGTTATTCATTCTTGAATATAGTTTTCCCCAAATTTTGTTAGTTTTTCTCAAGATCTAGGTTTTTTTTTACATGTTGGTTTAATTTGATGCTCTAATTATGTTATTGTTCATTGTTTAGTGTGTTTTTGGTGCTCAAAACATATGGATCATTGTTGAATGTCGTATTTACTTAAGATATTAGTTTGGTTTTTGGTCAAAATGTAGGAACTTTTTTTTTTCATATTGGTTAGGTCATTGTTATCATTGTTGATTGTGGTGTGATATTAGGTCCTTCGATATGGTTTCTTGGTTGATGCTACATGTTTTATATGATTTTTTTGAATATATGAATGGAGAAATTGGTTGATGCTCAATGTTTTGATGTTGTTTTTTTGTATGATTTTTACTTGTTGGATATGGGTTTATGATTGATGGTAGGTGTTTGTTTGTTAAAAGGAAATGGAACCAAAAAAGCTTAGAACAAATTGGAAGAAAGAAGGAGTTGATAAAACCTTTTTAGAATTATGTATTCATGAAGTGGCACTTCATGGTGGGACTCTAAAGCCGTCTTCATGGAGAATAATTGGAGAAAAAATGAAAAAAGAATATGATTTTGAAGTGGATCAAAAACAAATGAAGAACAAATATGATTACTTGAAAAAAAAGTTCACAGCTTGGTCAAAGCTTAAGAACAAAACTGGCAATGTCTATGACCCTGTAAAAAACATGTTTAACTTATCGGAAGAGGAATGACAACTTGAGATTAAGGTATTTCGTTTTTAATTTACACACACACACACACACACACACACACACACACACACACACACACATATATATATATATATATATATATATATATTCTATAACCTTATAGTAATTTTTTAAATTTTTTCCACGTAGTCCAACAAAAACGTAGAATCTTTGAGAACAACACCACTTGATTATCCCGAGTTATGCATTCAATTGTTTGAAGGATCTACTTCAACTGGCGTTGATAGTTGGGGTCCATCTTCTGCACTTCCACGTGATTCTGAAGATGTGTTTGATGAAAATGCATTTGAGGGCATTGATGACAATGAAATGCCACTTGTGGTTAGTCAAAGGAACAAAACAACACCACCAAGTCAAGGTGGTAGTGAAGAGTTTTCAGAAGGGTCAACTAAAAGAAAATCATCGAGTCAAGGTGTTAGTGATGAGTCACCAATTCGACCCAAAAAAGGAAAAGGCAAAGAAACATTCAAATCAAAGGTCTTGGAAGTTGGGAATAGTATTAGCAAGGTGGCAAATATGATGCTTGAGAAACACAATTATATGAATCAATGCTTGCAGAAGTTGAAGACATTAGGATGGGGAGCAACAGATGCAAGGTTCAAGACGTCGCTTATGTTATTTGGTGAGAGTGCTGATATGAGAAAGGTGTTTCTTGGACTTGAGGAAGAACATTGTGAGCTATGGGTTAAGATGGCAGGAGCGAAGTATGGAATGTTTGGATTTTAGGTTTGTGGATGTCTTTTAGGTTTTATGATATGGATGATGTCTTTTGGGTTTTATATTTTGGGATGATGTCTTTTTGAATGATATATTTTGGGATGTTGTCAGGTGTCTTTTGAATGATGTCTTTTGGATGATATATTTTGGGATCATGTTTATGATATGAAATGATATTTGGATTACATGTTAAATGAATGTTATTTGGATCACATATTTATTGAATGTTATTTATATGTTTTGATAATATTGGGTGACAGGTAGCATATGGATACCGATGACGAGGATATTGTAACTTTCCTTTTTCTTTGTTGGCATTGGTTACTATTAGTGTCAACAATGAATGAAGGTGTAAGAGATCTGAATTCGGCATTGACTGGTCATGAATACACACAAGAATTGTTGCATGCTCTTCTACACAATGTCTTGAGATGATGCGCATGTCACGCGATGCGTATGTACTATTATGCAATCATTTTAACCAAAGAAATTGGTTGCATAGTAGTAGGTCAATAACATTTCAAGAAAAGATGGCTATGTTTCTGATTGTTATAGGACATAACGAGCGTATGCGAATGGTTAAGCGGAGGTTCCAACATTCGACAGAAACAATTCATAGATGTTTTCACGAGGTCCTAAATGCGATGATGAATTTTGCAAGAGAAGTTATAGTTCCAACGTCTTCTAATCCAATTGCAGATGCTTCAGACCGACATAGAAAGCTAAAACAAGTATTTCCTGGAGCAATAGGTGCATTAGATGGAACTCTAGTACATGCAATCGTACCTTCCGATCAACAGAATCGTTATAGGGGCAGAGGGAAAGGCGATTGCTTTCAAAATGTCTTGGGAATCTGTAATTTTGATATGATATTCACCTTCGTATGGGCTGGATGGGAGGGCATAGCACATGATTCACGAGTTTTGAAAGAAGTTGCCTTTAATCCGACTTCTGGCTTTCCTTTCCCCCCACCAGATTTTTAAACAAAAATCCCCTAACTTTGATGTAATTGATTATCTATTTTTTTTTTTTGTGTAATACTTACGATACTAACGTTTACAGGTAAATATTACCTTTGCGACGCTGCATACACCAACACTTGTGGGTTTATGGGTCCTTACTGTAATACAAGATACTGGTTAGCTGATTTTCGACGACAACGTGCATTGACAAAGGAAGAAAAATTCGACCATGCTCACGCACAACTCCGAAATGTTATTGAGCGCGCATATGGTGTTTTGAAGGCAAGATTCCCTATCCTAAAACAAATGGCCCCTTTTCCATTCAAAATACAAAGAGACATAGTGATTGCTTGTTTTGCAATCCATAACTTTATAAGGAAATGGAATATTCATGATCAGTTATTTATGGAATGTGACGAGGATACTTTGTTTGCAAATTCACAAGACGAGGAAAATCATACTCAATCGGTTCACGACATGGAATGGGGTTCACAAAGCATTGAGGATATGGCTATTTTACGTGACGAGATAGCGACTCAACTAATGTCAAACAATTAATTTGTATTTGGATTATTATGCTTTTTTGGATTTGTAAGGATTTATGTGTAATTTGGATTTTCTATGATGGTTTGGATTTTTTTTCTTTAATAACTACTAATTATTTAGGATTCTGACCAAACAGATATATTTCATTCAGAGATCAAACCAAACAGCACTTAACTGATTCAGAATCTCTTATTCTTAACTGATTCAGAATCTCTTATTCTTAATAATTCAGCACTTAATGCTTCAGTTTCTACCAAACAGCCCCTTAGAGTGACGGATTCAGGATTTTTTGTCAGCGGGGGCAAAAAAATAGGTTACTTAAAGTGGCTCGAATCTTAAAATAAGTCAGTGAAATGGGTTAAAACGAGACATGTCTATATATAAATTGCAATAAACAGTTCTTCGATTGGTCCACATGTCTGACAACATTAATGTTCATCCAGCGGCGGGGCATGGTTGGTTTTTTTTTTTTGTATTTTTTAAGTTTTTTAAATTGTTTTTAATTCCTTTTTAATCATTTTTCATACTTTTGCCTATAAAAGTATCTACTTAACCTTTAGGTCAAGTCATAGATTTGATACTTGAAAACACCTTGATTTTAAAAACTATATAAAAAAATAAAAAAGTATAAAATATAATACCCGAATTGTGCGAATTCAAGTCCCATAATATAGACGACATGTAGATTTTAGAAAATATTTTTACAGTTAAGTGAAGAAAACATAATGATTTTGTCAAATATAAAATTTCATTTCACATTCTATTAAAAACATAACAAGTTTTAAAGAAATTTTAGCCTTCACAAAGCAACTTAAGCTTGATTAATGTCTCCAATAATTAAATAAACAAATGTGTGTTACAATTAAAAAAAATAGTGATTACAATCAAAAAATTGAAATGATACGTATGTAATTAACAATGCATAGTTTAAAACTAAAAAAGAAAAGAAAAGATAAATTCAGAAAATTGTCTAAATAATTGTAGGCGGTTCGGGTTCAAACCCAAGACAAGTGATGTAATTTGATGTAATTATAAATATTAATTTGCCATTCAAAAAAAAATTTGTACTCTTTTTTCAAATAATAAAAACTCCATTTCACAAATTCCCAGATCATCTTCGTCTTCCTCTCATTTTTTTACAGTATCTTCTATCTTCCATTTTTATGTACCAAAAGCTCAAGTGAATTCAGTAGAATTCCAAGCAAAGATCAATCTAAGAGGGGCCTCTTGATAAAATACAAAGGGGCCTGATTAATATTAGTTAGATTTTAAATTCTTTTTTTACACTAGTATGATTCTTTTGAGTGGGGGCCTTCCCACCCCCTAGCCTAAAGGTAAACCCGCCCCTAATAATATTATGTACTATTTAGTTATATCATATAATGTGTTTGGTACATTATTGTTGTAGTGGACCCTCAGTCGATAAAATTCCATTTCGTGACCACATTAATATGACACAAATACTCAATCATTAGTTCACACACTGATGTTAAAACTAAAAGTTACATTCTGGATGTATATTATTTATTTCCCTATAACATTGTCATTTAATGTGTTTGGTATTTCCATGCACTATTGCATCACTTTGTCACCTCATCGATAACACACACATATTAAATGGAGAATTTTCTAAACTAATACGACCAGTCCGAGTCGGAGTCGGAATCAGTATCGGACACGAACCGCACTTTCTCCTCGTATTCTTAATCCCTGCGTTCTTCCTCCAAAACCTCATCATGGGCGGCCCAGTCCTCCTCGTGATCTTGATCAACCGGCTCCTCGACGTGCTGAAGATGGACTTCATCATCAATCTGAGGAAAGTCCTCAAGTGGCTCCTCCGGTTGGTTCTCTGGTAACCAGTAATCAAAAGCCCAGTTCTAGAAGGCATCATCGTCATCATCAAAGGCTGGAGGTTGAGTTTGAGTTTGAGCAACAGGTTAGGGGGGGGGGGGGGAGCAATTGGTTGAGGTGGAGGTAGTTCGATCAATGGAACAAACCCTGGAGCTGGAACCAAATCAGGAGGTTGAGCAACCGCTCGTAAATGATCGTAACTTATCCATCTTCCTCCACGATATTCACGAAGAACATCTCGTGGAGGTGTTGACATTGTAAGATTGAAGAACTATGGGTATTGTTTAAGACTGAAGAATTGTTGAAGAATGTGGGTAGTTTTTAATATGGGGATGAATATATATAGGTAAAAGGGTAAAAAAAAATAATTAAACTTAATTTTATATTAGTTTTTTTTTTTAGAAATTACCGTTTGAAAATGGTCGATAAATTATTGATCCATGCGAGAGCTCTCGGGCTACATGTAGCTGTTGAGTCGGTTCCGCCCCACGTAACATGAATTTTATTTATAAAACGATAAGAAAATTTTACAAAATGAAAACATGTCTACCCCTATGTAAGAACGTCAAAAGTTTATGTATTCCGATTATAGTCGATGTTGATGATCATAAATTAATGTTAAATTAACTATTGTGTTTCTATAATTTCCATGAATGGTTAATAGGGATTCCGAAAAGTGAATGGGGATGCGTCAACTCCATATGTTTCCCGAATAACCCTCTAAATATTTAAAGTGATCCTTTAAATTACTCTTAGTGTATTGCGATTAATGTTTGTAAATTAACTTAATATAAGTATACTGTAAACATTAAAACTAATAATGACGTGTGTTTTTTATAATTTACTTCTGTTTATAAAATTTCAATATATAAACATGAAAACACGACTTGAAGACAAGGAACACTTAGATAAAAAATATCTAACATATATCCTTAATTTTTTGTAGACGTGTCTTAAAATTGTACTCATAACATAATAAACAAATAACATATGGTCACAATTTCATGTATGTTCTTAAATAATTGGTTATTAATGTGAGAAAAGAGAGGGTATTAATGCTCCTGCTTGCATTAAATATCTTGAGATACGTGAGCCACCGTTTTTGTTACATTTTATAAGTGTGGGTCCATCTCCATTAACTCTCTACCATTACATAACCCTAATCCGGCTCAAGTTTATCCATTTATACCCTCTACCGCCATATTTTGACTCCCAACCTCTTCACATATTAACACTTCTTCATCATCGGTTAAGGTTCTACCAGACATTCTCCAACATGGATGCCGATCACGTCTTACCGGTGATCATGAAACCAAGAGTCTACGCAGAGGTAAAAACTCAGAACCGATAACAATGTACTACTTTATGATGATTTTATACTACATATTTGCAATAACTGGTATTTAATGTAGGCTGACGTGAAAATACGGTTCAACCTAGGGATCATAAATGAAATCCGGGACAATCTAAACGAAAATCAACTTGTCCTCTGGGGTTGCACGTGTTTCCAAAAGTGGCTGGCGGCTGGATGTGTAGTAGCAGACTCAAAAATTTACCATGCACTGTTCCACCATGAGGTGGTGGCTGATGACGGTGTGAATGGGCTGATCTACCAGTTTGGCGGGGTGCCATTCATATTTGGACCTTTACAGTTTTGTTTGATGACAGGGTTTATTTTCTAGAAGTCTGGTTTTAGAAAAAAAGGAATCATACAATCAGAAACCTCATTTTGAAAACGGATTTTTAAGAATGAACCCCGGGTATCTGAACTTAGGGTAATATTTGCAAAAATGAATCAAACCCCAGAGACCTTATTATCAGACGAGGAAACAGTACGTGTATGCCTCTTATGTTTGGTGGAAATAGGGTTCAAGGGATCACAAGACACCTGTAAGGTTGATGAGGTGTTGTTAGAGTTGGTGGAGAGCTTTGACAACTGTAACGATTATGAGTGGGAGAGTATCTGTGGAACGTAACCTATCCCAAGGCTAGAGACGTTCTAAGCAAGAAAAAAAGTGGCGAGAGCTGAACGTGAAAGAGCGAGGAAAGAGAAGCTGAAGGCTCATGTTGAAAACAAAGAAGTCTCTAGTTTCCAATACTCTGCTGCTGGGTTTCTATACCCATTGAAGGTAATATTTTCATTGTCCGGTTTTCTAGAGTAGTTAATAATTACATTAAAAGGTTAAAAAAACATAGTTAATCCTTATAAGGGTCCTTGTGTTATTGGGCAGATGTGGATACTAGAGACTTTCCTGGACCTCCTGAGAAGAAAAGACCCTGGCTACGTTCCCTAAACCCCACGTTGTTTGGGTCCGCGCACATGCTCGATAATCACATGTGGCGATATAGTAGAGCTGATGACGCGAGCCGATTACGTACGCGATTTATTATTTTATTGATAAATATATTCAATTTATTTTTATTAATAGGGAATAGTCTGAGGCGGAAAAAAATAGTCGTACCATGTTCCTTGTTAGATAGTTGGATCGGATTCTAGTAGTTCCAGTTCAAGTCCCATGTTTCTATACTTTAAGCGTTAATGATAACTTCTGAATCGCTTTCTGTTGTGTTTTATAGAACCCAGATTCCTTACCATGTCGACTAAGACCAACCATCTACGAGACAACTCAGCCTTGGTGGAGACTCAGTTATTTGGCGATATTTGGTAGTGAATGGAAATTGGATGATCCTCCATGTGAAGCTAGACCTAGCGAACCCGTGTACCAGGAGGATTTCGTCGTTGGAAGCACATTCAGAGAAGATTTTTTCATCCCAGCGGGATTAGAAGAGGACGTGTCATTTATGTTACAAGGAGATAGGTTCCTAGGGAAAGTTCCTGAGACTGGGAAGGAAATTTAGATGGAGTTGGTGATCCGGACCCAAAGGGAACATACTTTTTGCCTAAACCAGATTATGAGTAAACTGGAAGTAAGTATTTTATAGCCCCTTTAATATTAGCTGTTATACATACTTTGTTCATATATGTGTCCCAAAATGTGTTTGTGACTCGCAGACCCTGAAAATGGAGGCTGGTGATGGTGCTTCTGTAACAACTCCGTCAATCTGTAAGAAAAATGTTAGATTGTGTCCTGCACATTCTGGTAGTTAATTGTAGCAATGATTGTAAATTCAATTATTTGTTATGTTAGGTTGTAGATGAGAGAACTGGTTCCAGCAATGGTGGGAACATACCAAAGGATCCAAGGCTATTGGAGGTAAATTTGTTCTGTCTCTGTTTGAAATGGTCGTTAATAAAGCCCCAAATTATTATGTTATTAACTTTATTATGTTTTTAAAGGCTGGGACTGAGAGGAGAAGCGATGGTGATTTAGGAAACCCTTCTGAGGGCCCTGTGACCGAGGGGGTATATTTACACTAACCAATTCATAACAATATGATTAATATTTCTTTCTAATTATGTCAATTCTGCGATATATTAGGTTAATGATGTGTACCACACCCCTATGGGTGCTGTGACTACCGTGGCAGCTGATTATGGAGATCTAGCAAGGTGTTTGGACTTCACATTGAGAGATGTGGATGAGGTAATTCGACTTATACAACAAGTATACAGGTTTGTATGAGACCATATCTACCTAAGGTACTCAATTGGTTTATGTAGGCTGTTGATGATGAAGAGGGCATACCAAAACGCCAACGAAAACTGGGACCTGCTTGTTTATCCCCGTACGTTACATACCGATTGAAGAGGAGGGTTAGGGTTACTAACCCATCTGATAATCAAATTGTTAGATTTTCAAGGACAGGTCTATAAACTAAACTGTCTTTGACGAATGGTGTGGACGTCGGTCCTGATTTTTGGACACAGCTGTTAAAGGTTGACTATGACTCAGGGTGGCTGATGGATGATGTGAGTGTGGGAAGCAGTCTCCTTTTACAAATAATAGTTTTATATGTTGGTCGTTTGTTTAATCGTTCGAATTTTAATCAGCACATGGCGTAGTCAAAGTACCTTTACTACTCGCGAAAGCCCAGGGAACGGTGGAGCATCCTACTACCCTGGTTCCATAATATGAAGTTGAGTAAATCAATGGGAGACGGGACGGAAGAACCTTATTCCTCGATTGTCGAGACCGATGTGGTTTGTGTTTTTCATTCTGTGTTATTAAAAATGTTTTATTTTCTTTAAGAAATTGAATGTTATAGTTGTATTTGTTCACTCAGGTATATGTGCCGGTTAACATGAGTGCCCATTGGTATCTGGTGGCATTTGAGCTTGTCAACTGGACTTACACTGTATATGACAGGTATGAACTTGCTATGGTTCTATTTATGAGAATATCTATAAAATTAAATGGTGAATAATTGTATCAGCTAGACTAACAATCTTAAACCCATATTCCAGCCTGGAAGCACCCAATACGAGTAGCTTTGTGAGTGAATATACCAAGGAACTTGTTTACCGTTTTAGCCACTGGTTGTTGTTTTTTGACTTCTACCAAGCTCGTGGAAAGAAGACGGAGTTTGTGGAGTTTATGAGGTTATATGATAATGTCCCACAACAGGTGGGAACAAGCGATTGCGAGGTGTGGGTTTGCATGTTCCTTGAGCGGTTGACGTCTTACGAGTCGGTAAAACAGAAACATGAAGACCCGAAGGATGATCCTATACAATACCGTCAATGGATGGCGAAGGTCTTCTACGACCATAGACTCTGGAAGAGTAAACATTACCGGGAGGTTGTGGATTGGTGGATGGTTAGGTTTTAACTATCTAATTTGGGGTGTGTGTGGTGGTGGGTGGGTGGGTGGGGGGGGGGGGGGGTTGGGATAAGGTCTTGGAACATTATCATGGTGGTAGTTGTTTTGCTGTTGAAGTTTAACATGTGGATTTTAGTGATACTTGTTGTCGATGGAGAGTTAATTCATGTTTGTATATATAAGGTGTGTGATAATTAAACGTTGATATGTATAATTCAGACGGGAAATGCCAGCAGTAGTAATACCACACCTAAATGAAGTTCACCCGGAACCGCCTATATTTCGGTCCAACTATTAAGTCGGCAGGTTAGCTCATTTTGTCATGCTACCATTTGTTAAAAAAATTAAATGTGTATAGTGGGAGAGAACATTAAATCCTCTTCTTAATTGATTTAAACACGTATTCTAAATATGATCTAATTGATTTATTAAAAAACGTAAATATTATTATATATATTAAAGATTTATTACATATCTTAAAAAAACGTAAAACTGCATAATAATATATTTATTAGAGTTAAATCATTTGAGTTAATTTTACAGACTATTAAAAAATTTCGCCTCCTAGTTGCATTTTTTTGCCGGATAAGTCTATAAGTATCTTAGTCATTTTACACATAAGGGGTATTTGTTATATAAAAGTAAAGGAAAAGTTCCTAATAAAATAAAATAAAAACATTTTGGATAATTTATAAAAAGTTTTTTTTTATTTATTTTATTAATGTTTTCTTTAACTATTTTATTTAGAAAAATTTTATGGTCTAATCTTGTTGCAAAATTTTATGGTCTAACATTTTTAAAAGACTAAGTGTTTAAAACTATAATTAGTTTAACAAATAAGAATAAGAGTGAGAAAACAATTTTTTTGAAAAAAACACATATTTTGGTAAATCTTCACGCATTAATAACTACCAAGCTTACACGGTACATTGTCCAAAGCTATTTTATGAGTAATAAATACCTCAATCCTACCAAAGAATCTAATTATTACCTTTAAGTAAAAGGCATACGTCAGCAATTATGATGGATAGATACTAACTTTTAGGCCTTACATTGATATATATATTAATTTTAGTCGTAAATGACAATCTTAAAACAAGGTACATCCGAATTAAATTTGAGTCGGAAATGACCACCTTAATTTTTTCGGTTGAAAGTTGAGACGGACGCGTCTAATAAATTATATTTATTAATTATTTAAATTTTCTATAATCAATTATATTACATAATGGATTTAATTCCTTCCAGTGGAAGATTGGACCGGATGTGGTAAGACAAGGTATATCCGAATGAAATTTGCGTCGGATGAAGGTTGGGACGGAAGCCTCCAATTTATATTTTTTAAGATGGTTCATTTCCCTTGAATCGTAGAAAAATCCTTTATTATTAAATTGCCTGGATGAAATATGGGTGACCGTTAGTTTCATAAAGGTCTTTTTAGGGTGATGAATCAAGCAGCGGTTTCTCCACACTAAAAATTTCGTATGAGTGCAATTGGGGGAAAACAGTGTCAATCCTCGGAGGGTCCTCAGCCATGGACCATTGCACAAGAAGAGGCTCTGGTTCAAGCTTGGGTTTTTGTTTGACAAACAATCCCCAATGTGATAAAAGGTTCCATGTGCTTACTGGGGGAGATAGGTGCATGATGTTTACAATGAGCGAAAACCTGAATGGAATGAAACTGACATTTGGGAGATTGCACATTTGGGAGGTAACAGAATTCATAGAGGGTGAACTATCAGAATTCATAGAGGGTGAACTATCAGCCTCATGAAAACCAGTTCTTATACATCCGGTTCAGATTTCATCCGGACGTGCTTTGTTTTCAAAAGCCGGTTGAATATATTTTTAATATTGCAACTGTTTGACACTTCAACCGGAAAAAAATTAGTCTTTACACACAGCCACAAGGACTAGTGCAATACCTCGAATGAAAAAAATACATGAAAACAAAATGAAAATCCCTACATGAGTTCTATTAAAAACACATACTTTCCATTGATTAAAAATACAAAAAAAAACATATTCAAAATAATATAAGAGAAAAATGTCTAAAACATCTTGATCTCTTCCACATTATCCTTTTAATCCTTTATTTTCATTGTAATGATATCCATCAACCTAAGAAGCATATCGCGAATCTCTTGCTTCAACTGCAGTTGATCAACAATGTACTCCCTAGCAGCACTTTGCATCTCACTCGCAGGATGACCATCAAAATCCTCAAGCATCTTTTTATGAGTTTCCAGGCCATTGGTGGTAAGACTGAGCATTATTCTGACTGAACTGTTCATGTTCCGTGCTTTCATCTTTTTGATGTTGCAGAGATCTTCCAATGCCTTTATCGCCTCAGGACATTTTATGTAAATGCAGTTAGGTGAAGATAATACCATTTTAAGATGCAATATAGGAAAAGGGAAATGGTAAATTCTGAGATAAAAATGTCTGTGAAAACAACAAAAAGGTAAAATACTTATACCTGGGTGGAGGGAAACCAAACAGACGCAAAAGTATTATTATTAAATTATAAACACACATTGATTTTCTTGATTACACCTAACTATAAATACAAATACGCAGGTACCCATGTAAATTGTGTCCTTCCATCTACCCACCGCGTAGGACTTGATTCGCTTTGAATAAATCACGCAGCACTCCCCCCCCCCCCCCCCAAAAAAACCTTCAAACTATTTAACAACTTGCAAATGGCTTCTTCATCTACCCACTCTGTTGAAGATTTATTCAAAAAAAAAATATTAAAGATGGAGTTGTTGATCGAATATCAAAAGGAAAAGCACATGGTAGAACTTCTCAACAAAACCTTCGACAATATACGAGAAATGATCGAAGAAAGGAATGAGATCCAAAAAAAGTCTATTCATCCTGCCGAATAGTGTTGTTCGCGATTTGGTAATTTTGTTCTTGTCAAACATGACCAAAACTGACATAGAGCAGATGCACAAGATTACCAACATAGTCGGAGCCCTTCAAGCATCTGGCGATTTGAAGTTGTCTTTTCTTAAAAAAAATATTACTAGTTTATCTTCCTAAGTTCTTTGTAATTTTATTTTACTTTTGGCAAGCCATGTTTATAAATTGAGGCTATCGTTCTTCTTCTATTATGCTGCACAGAATAACACAAAAAAAAATTAACACAATGTTCTATCCGGGTGAACCATCCGTCAGATGATGGACATTTTATACGTCCGGTCCAAAATATATTTAAAATCCGGGTGAACCATCAGCCAGATGATAGACATTTTATACGTCCGGTCCAAAATCTATTTCAATATTGCCTTCCGTTTGAATTCCTGCTAGTTAGAAGTCTGTAACATCTTGATTTAATTTTATCTAACTATAAAAACATAACCAAATATACCATTTAAAATCAAAAATATTCTTTTATCATACGGGAATAAGAAAATTACCATTGCATTCAGATACTAGTTATCATCGCCAAGTAGGTAAACATGGTCAACATGTGTGTTTGTAGATACAAACTCTCCAAAATCATACTGCTCCACATTAATTGGTTCTTGGTGTGTTTGACAGGGGTCAGATTGCCTCAACACCTGGGAGGGCATTGGCTTTTGGCATGTGTCACGATGATGACCTGCTTCACCACACCTCGTACATGATACTTGAGTTATTTCCTCCCCCTGAGATGCAATTATTTTGTTTGCACGGGGGTGACCCCGATTGGCGTTTATTCATGAGTGGTAGTAGGAGCTTAATTAGGTGATCGGGCCTCTCCCATTCCGATTCATCAGGTAGTGGTTTTATTGAATGCCTGTAGGTGAGTTTGTAAAGATTCCTCGTAAACCAAACCATAGCCAAATGACTGACATCAATCTGCTTTAAAAATCTTCCCACCGCGATAACATGACCACATGGTAAACCAGATAGCTGCCAAACGCGATATGAACATGTCCTGTCGTCCAGATTAACTAAACCAGTTTTTAACATATCCGCTACTTGGAAATGAGTAGGGTCAATACCAGAGACTTTCCATGTTGCACAATGTGGAATTTTTTTACCATTTTTTTTGGTTTCCCAGTCTGTAAGAACTTGATTAGGGTGTTCGGCTGCAAATCAATATAAAGATAATAAAGGATTTACAAAATACATGGATGCACAGTTATATAATTAAGTTCTATATTGTAAATGATTTATCTGCTTTTTGTCGTCGTTCAAAATACCACTCTTGAACAGATGCACGGAAAAACTCTAGAAGTTTGGTGATTGGCAGATGTCTGGAATTCACGGATAAGGCGTTTATAGATTCAACACTGTTAGAGGTCATAATACTGAATCTGACACCCGGAGAGTGAGCTCTGGACCACTTGGAGATATCAGCATTTTCAATAATATCACTGACATGTGGGACGGCGACACATAATTCCTGTAAACTTTCTTCACAATCAGATATCTTGTAGGATTTACATGCTTACCACCACATTGCTTTGTGTTTTCTGAAAGTTTTAGAACTCCCTAGATTTAGATTCTTTAACAGATGACGACAACAAATACTGTGAAATGCTTGTGGAAATACTTTTTGAACACCCAAAGATATTGAAGCAGCTCTATCAGAAACAACTGATAATGGCTCATGGGTCCCAATACATTCTTTAAGCTTTGACAAAAAACATGTCCATGATTCACCACTTTCAGTTTTACCAATCCCATATGCAAGTGGTAAATCTAGTTGTTTCCATCCATGGCCACAGCCAAAAACATTGTTCCCTTAAATTCACCCTTTAGATGTGCACCGTCAACAATAATAACAGGTCTTAAAAAGTTTATGTAACTTTGGACCTAAAAAAAATATCCAAAATATGAGACCAAGTTAATAAACATATATATGGAAGGAAATGGATAAATTTATTCTGATCATGTACTTACAGCAACACCAATAGCCATAAAACACATTTCAAATCTATTTTCATCGTCAACCATTATACCGATGACGGTCCCCTGATTTGACATTTCAAGGTTGTAGAAATAATATGGTAACTGACAGAATAAGTCACCACTGGTTCCTTGCAAGAGTTCTAGCGCATAGGATTTACCACGCCAAGCTTGCCGATAACTAATCTGTATCTTGTACTTTTCAAGAATATCATGGATAAATTCCTTACCTCGATACGTACGACCACCAATATCCAAACCATCTTTGATCAAGTGGGTTACTACCTTTTTATTAGCCTGCCGTATATGGGGATATGTATGTGTCCCAGAGCAAGTGTGATGGTTGTTGAAATGTTTTACATAAAATTTATGTGATTCACTGTACCTGTACGATCGAATAACCCATTCACAACCTGTCGAAAGACAAATCGTTTGGTATCTTTTCGTAGATGACTTAACGACTTTAATATGGAAACTATCTTCAACACACATTAATCCAACCTGTAAATTCAACTTAGCCGTATCCATAAAAATAGCTCCTTAAAAAAACACGTGCATTGAATAATATATGTTTCTTAACTTTGGCGATGCTATGTGCAGAAGAAGGGTGCATTGGGATGGGTTTAAATACACTATGTGGTTTCTCACAGAGATTCAAAGATTCTGAACAATCAATAGTGAGCTAATTGTTTAAATCAGGAATTTTAGTAGGGGTAGAGGAACCAACACCTGGTTCCTTAACAACATAAACCTTGTAGACCACATCAGGGGATAGTTGTATCATTTTAAAAAATATTTTAACTTCATGATCATCAAATATATCAATAGGATCCGTAAGAGTTGATATTTCATAATAAATCCTTGATATATTGCTAATAAAAAAAATTCCGAAATCAATTTCTTCATCTCCAAAAAACTTATTCCAGAATTAAAACATAAAAAACGTTTAGTACAGTCATAAGGTTGGTAATCAAAGAAACCGTTATTAATTGCTCATCTCCTACCTACATAAACAGCAACGTAAATATACAACATTTAAATTCACCAGTGTCTTTGGAGAGAGGCTTCGAGCTTATGGAACTCAAAAACATAATAATACCTTGTATACTGAAGATGGCACCCCCAACCCCCGGCTAAATTAAAACTTCACTGGACTAAATTAGGTCGTCGGCTTAGGCGGCTGAATTTAGCTGGCCACAAGGTATTCAGTCGATGTTGTATTTGGGTTTTATACGGGGACACATGTCTGCCTTGGATGCTTCGGAATTGAGGGTATAAAGTTGAATGAAAATACACTTGTCAACTTTTAATTGGTCTGGGATGAGGTCCATTATGGCACTGGTATGTCATACTGTACACGCGTCAAGTTTATATTGAATGTTAAAAAGAACTTTTAGCCAGAAGTGGTGAGTTGTCTTTGTTCTATTGGTGAGGATCAATTTGAAGAAGTTGAATTCAATGGGTCAAAACTATAGTTTCAAGATCAACAATGATCATTTTCGTATTTTTCCCATAAATATATATCTTTTTCCCAACTTCTTGATACCTTAGAATGGTCAATGGAATGGCTGCACAAATAAAACCACCTTAAAATAATAAATCAACTTGTTTTAATTTACTTGATGACATATCATTTGATGTTTGTTAATTCATGTCCCTATATTTATTTCATAAATTAAGCATATGAGTTTGTTCCAGTAAAGACTATAGGACCTTTATTGTATTACTTTTGAATAATTTGTATCTTTATTGTATTACATGTGGCTATTTTATTTTATTACGTTGAAACGTTTATCTTATTATTTTATATCGATGAAAATTTTAATATCTTGTACATAAAAAATAACAATTATAAATGAACCTTCTAAATTTTGGGTTAAATATTGAAGAAAAAAATGTTATAAAATTAGTAGCAAAAATGTTAAAAAAATCTGTAAGAAAAATGTTAGAAGATTCCTAACAAGGTTTGATAGCATAATTCATATCCAGATTGGCAGCTTAACTCCATTGCATAATCTGTATTTAATCCGTTGCTAAAAATTTCCTAGCAAAGACCATAGCAAAAACCGTAAAAAAAATTACGTTGCAAAACTTGTAGCTAAAAACTGTAAAAAAAAACGTTACAAAATTGTAGCTACAAAATCCGTAGGAAATTTTGTAGCTAAAATAGCTATGAATATTTTGTCACCAAAACCGTAGCAAATATTTTCCCGTAACAAAAATCTGTAGCAAAAACTTTTAACGATGATGGTTTTTGTTAAGGATCAATCCGAAGCATGATGGTATTTGCTAAGGATTTATTACGAATTTAACTGAATTTAACTATAGCAAATACTTATTTTATAATGAAACCATCTTAAATTAATGAATCAATTCATGTTAATTTATTTGATGACATATCATTTCTATAGGTATAGACCAGTTAAATGATTCATCATCTCATGACCAACAAAAATTGATTCTTTTTTTGCCAACTCTATGATTCCTTCAATTGGTCAATGACTGCGTAAAACCATCTTAAAATTATAAGTAAACTCATGTTAATTTATTTGATGACATATTTTTTATGTTTGTTAATTCATGGCCATTCATTTCATTTAGCTCACGGTATTGATTTCGTTCATTATTTATGTATAGATTATAGATGCACAAAATAAAAAACTAACTAAAGTATTATATAAATATATACCAATATTAATGAACTTAGTAATTTAGTCATTAATTATATACTATTATAATTAAAGGTTCATACGAATAGTACATTCATTTTATTAGGCGTGGTTGTCACATGACATCTTCTAGTCTTGAGATCAGCTATTTTAAGTTATTAATAGGTTTTAAAGACCAAGTTCGTGAATTCATCAAAGGTGATTGGTTTCAAATTCTGTAAAAGTACGTGATATTATTTCTCTCTTTGAATGCAAGGGTTGAGGATGGTAGTATTGTGGTGATTTTAATTTGTTTCAGTCTCAATGGTGTTTTTAGCCTTTGTTTTGGCTAAATATTTGGGGTGCTAGTATCTTGTAAGGCTATGTGTAATCGGACATGATCACATGATAGGACCTCCACCCCCAATATAACGCCTCATATGGCGTCCCTGGGCACCCCCCGGGGCGTCATGTTGCATTTTTTCGTCCGTGAGCGTGACCTAGATGGCGCCCTCTTTCTCCTTGACTTTTCAAACTAGCCGTTAAAAATGATCCGTTGGCCATTAATTTTTTTTTTAATTTAAATGTTATATTTTTTTGCTATAAAAAGAGTGGTACCCCCCCCCCCCCTCCACTTTTTTTTACACCACTTCTTCTATCACACTCTCTTCTTCTTTTATACTTCTTCAATTTTTTTCTAAAAAAATGCAAGGTCGAGGTTCATCATCAAACTCGCATTTCCAACCTCCCCGTCGTATGAACGGTAACCCCGACGATGACGGGTTGTTCGCGTACATGGCGAGTTTAGGATCACCGCCAATGCAACAACCGTATCCACCGTTTCAACAAAACCTCCCGCAAGGCATGGGGTTTAATCCCTTTGCTCAACATTTTTTTTCTCCGTTTCAAGCATTCCAACAACAAAACTAATTTCAACAACAAACATTCCAACAAAACAATCCATTTCAAGCTTCTCAATCGCCTCGACCGACACCATCACCCTCGTCTCGACCGACACCATCACCCACGCCTCCCGAAGACGAGGTCATACCGCTTGACGATGATGTTGTGCCCGAGACCCAACCGAAGCAAAATGCGGGTAGGAAAAAACGGTCACACAAAAAGAAGGCATCCGAGACACCAAGAGAGAAAAACAAATGCAACCGTGGACGGAGGAAGAGAATTTTGTTTCTATATAATTTTCAGGGGTTCAGAAAAGGATTAGTTTATGGGAGCACGTGAACACTCTGAAATTAAAGTTAAAGACATTATGGTTGAAATCATGATCAAAAGGTAATCGAAGGTCGATATGTTCAACCAAAGCAAGCCCATTTTTATGTTATTAAATGCAAAGCAAATTATACAATAATACTTAGTTATTCACGCCAATAATCTTGTCACCCTCCATCATCCGAGACACCCAATTATATATATATCAATTGAAATCGCTGAGCTGTACACACGAATTCTATTGTTTATAACAGGTGGCTTGCCGCATGCTTGCCACGTGGCAGGTACTTTATGTTTTATTTTTTTTTTAATTTCCCTTACTTTGTTATTGTATTTATACAATTACTTAAGAATACAACTAACATAATTCAATCTGTCACGGCGGTCAGGCTATTAACTTTTTTCTATCCGCACGCCAGTTCGAATCTTCTTTCCAGCCGGTTTTGAATCCTTTTTTTTTTCTTTCGACACCTGTCCACACACCTGTCCAGTCTCAGCTGTTAATGAGTGTCTTCCCTTTTTTTTTTTTTTTTAACTTTAGCAAAATCTGTGTGTTTGAATCATGGTTTTACTAAAACCATGTTCCCACTCTCTAATCTCTATTCCTACAAAAGCAGATTCCTCTCTCTCTCTCTCTCGCTCACACATTCGTTGGTCTCTCTCCCTCTCAAGCGGAAAACCAGCCGCCGGATATGCTCCGGTAACGTCCTCGATGTCCGGCGACGTTCATCTATGGTGTCGGCGACGTTGATGCTCCGGTAACGTCGTAGTGACGACTCCGTCGCTCCGTTTCCGTCGAGTTAACGACGTCTGGTCGTCGCCGCCGTTGGTCGCTTTCGAGGCTGTTTTCTGTCATGGTCCCGATGATGGTTTGACGATCTGTGGGGTTTAACTTCTGCGGCTTCTAAGTGTGTAGAAAAGGGCGTCGCCGCCGGCAGCGGCGGAACCCTAGCCGCCGGTAGCGGCTGTCGCCGCCGTTGGTGGCTTTCCAGGCTTCTTTCTGACGTCGTCCCGATGACGGTATAACGATCTGTCGGTTTTAGGTTGTTCGCCTTCTAACTATGAGAAAAGGGCGCCGCCGCCTGCAGCGGAACCCTAACAGGCAGTAGTGGCTGTCGCCGCCGTTACTCGGTGTTGGTGGGTTTTCTGTCGCGATGATCTTATACGTCGTTAATCGGCTTTTGCGATTTGGTTTTGAATAAGAACATAATGGTCTGCAAAAGTAAATCGAAAAAGCTTTGTTGGGATGCTTAGCGAATATTTTATTACAACTGATGAATTATTGCAAACTTTGTTCCTCTCTTTTTCATTTACAGATCTGAGATCGTTTTATTATATAAATAAAAGTACAAAAGATAAAGGTGTAAAAAGCTGAATTGAATTGTAAGATATATATTAAGTAAAATAATTGACCATAAGATTTTTTACCCGAGAGACGAAGAAAACAAACACCAAACCCACGAAAGCCTAAGAATTCTACAAAACCAACAAACGACGTACGGGTCTATAAACAAGCAAAAGTTGCACCTCGCCTAAACAAAAATAAAACTTTCAAAACCTGTATCTCGCCAGTGGCAACGCACCGGTCGAAAGTCTTCTATTGGAACTTTTACGTAAGTAAGATTATGGCACTTCTTTACTACTAATGTCATCACATCCATATGCTCTCATTAACCTCCACACATAAATACTAAGCAAAGCGCCTCGCCCGCCGCAACGCGCGGGTCGAAGTTCTCGTTATATCAATTTACAATGCGGAATCAAATTATACAACAATACCTATGCGATATATATATAATATATAATCAATATATATATATATATATATAGGGTGAGGTTCATTGTAGACACTTTCGCATGTGAAATAGCTCTTTTTCACATGTGAAATTTTCTGAATAATAAGAAAAAAGAAAAAAAGGAAAAAGGAAATTAATCACAACCATTAGATCAAGAGATCTAATGGTGAAAGAAGGTGTCTACCTGTCTACACTTATGAGGGTGTCTACAATGAACTTTTCACTATATATATATATATATATATATATATATATATATATATATAGAGAGAGAGAGAGAGAGAGAGAGGGTAAAATAAAAACCACTCCGAGTTGGAAAAACTTTAAAAACTCTTTAAAAACGGGGTCAAAAATTATTTTTTTTCCTTTAAATTTTTTATGGTGATTCTTTAGGTTATAGGCTACCCCTAGGTGGAACAAATCAAAAAAACGCCTCGGGGATATTTTTTTTAAAAATCTCAAAAAAGGGCCTTGTTACATATGTAACACTCTATACATATGTTTGTTACATATGTAACAACAAAACTTGTTACATTTTTTAAAAAAAATCCCCGAGGTGTTTTTTGATTTTTCCATCTATGGATAGCCTATAACCTAAAGAATCATCATAAAAAAAATTAAAGAAAAAAAAAACTTTTTGACCCCGTTTTTTAAGAGTTTTCAAAGTTTTTCCAACTCGGAGTGGTTTTCCATAGATCCCTACCCTATATATATATATATATATATATATATATATAGGGAGAGGATCATTTGAGAACTAATTGGGTTTGAGAACTAAAAAGAACTAATCTTAGCCACTAGTTTATATATATGGAAAACCCCCCCATGAATTTGAATGCTCCCCCCTTGAAAATTAGTGGCCCAAATTGGTTCTCAAAAGTTCTCAAAAGAAAAAGTTCTCATTTGAACCTAACCCTATATATATATATATATATATATATATATATATATATATATATTAGGGTAAAATACATCAAGCAAAAACGCTACATCCATTGTGGATTGATCTGGGGCGTCAATCAAGATCATCCAACAGCCATGATCTATGGTGTTTCCGCCTATGGTGTTTTTTTTCCCTAACGAAAACGCCATAGGCGAAAACACCATAGATCTTGGCTGTTGGATGATCTTGATGGACGCACCAGATCAATCCGCAATGGATGTAGGCTTTTTATGTGATGTAGCCTAACTCTCCTCTATATATATATATATATATATATATATATATATATATATATATATATATGGGTGAGGTTCATTGTAGACACTTTCGCATGTGAAATAGCTCTTTTTCACATGTGAAAGTTTCTAATTAATGAGAAAAAAGAAAAAAAGAAAAAAAAAATTAATCACAACCATTAGATCAAGAGATCTAATGGTGAAAAATGGTGTCTACCTGTCTACACTTATGGGGGTGTCTACAATGAACTTTTCACTGTGAGGTTCATTGTAGATACCCCCATAAGTGTAGATAGGTAGACACCCTATTTCACATGTGAAATTACTTTATTTCACATGTGTTTTCACATGTGAAATTTTCTGAACAATGAGAAAAAGAAAATAAAAGAAAAAATAAATTAATCATAACCATTAGATCAAGAGATCTAATGGTGAAAAAGGTGTTTATCTGTCTACACTTATGAAGGTGTCTACAATGAACTTTTCACTATATATATATATATATATATATATATATATATATAGGTAAAAGATCCGTGTAGACCCCTTATTTTTTGTAGACCCCGTAGACCCCTTATAAAACTCAATAAAACTCATTAAAACTCAATAAAAATAAAACTCAGTTTTGTTAATTTAGTTTTTTTTATTTGCGATAAGCTTTTAAGAACAAAAAAAGACAATTAAAAAAAAAGAAAAACGAAAAACATTAAAAAATTGAACATTTTAAGACAATGAGTTTTAAAAATCAATGAGTTTAAAACTCAATAAACTCAATAAAACTCAGTGTTGCGTTTAAAACTCATTATTTTAAAACTCATTGTCTTAAAATGTTCAATTTTTAATGTTTTTTGTTTTTTTTAATTAATTTATTTATTTTTTTGGTTCTTAAAAGCTTATCGTAATAAAAAAAACCAAATTTACAACACTGAGTTTTATTTTTATTGAGTTTTATAGGGGTCTACGAGATCTACAAAATTTAAGGGGTCTACACGGAACCCTTCCCTATATACCTATATATATATATATATATATATATATATATATATATATATAGTGAAAAGTTCATTGTAGACACCCCCATAAGTGTAGACAGGTAGACACCCTTTTTCACCATTAGATCTCTTGATCTAATGGTTGTGATTAATTTTCTTTTTTCTTTTTTTCTTTTTTCTCATTAATTAGAAACTTTCACATGTGAAAAAGAGCTATTTCACATGCGAAAGTGTCTACAATGAACCTCACCCTATATATATATATATATATATATATATATATATATATATATATATATATATATATATATATATATATATATATATATATCAGCTCATAGATCTGGACATATGTTTATTAATTCTTTTAGGTGTGGTGGAAAACCTTTAATGCCCCAACTTATTCTCTATCTATGTCAGAAATAGATTAATTGAATGCTATTATGGTCATTTCGTGTGTTCTCAATCTAGAAATTAAGTTCTTATTAGTTAATTATTGTCTTTCATTGGAAACACTTTTTTATGACACTAATGACATTGGAAACACTTTTTTATGACACTAATGATGCTTATGTTACTTGAAAGAACTTGAGATCAAGTTGGTGAATTATGTTAATCTCTTCGATCAGTAACGATTTATAGTGTGCTTTGATATCCAAAGACTTATTTTTTTACTACCTCTCACACTAATCTCCATCAAGAATAACTCAACTGTGATGACCCACACGAAATGTCCAACTCATCTATTGCATCTCACATGACCTAACCCAACCTAGAGACCTGTAGGCTAGAAATTTACAACACAATAAACCAACAACGTACCATAAGCTTTCCACACAATAAACCGGTCGGCCTTATCAGAACACGCGAAAGCAAAACTAAATAACATAAATCACAAGGAGAACCGTTTTGACCAAATGATGTAGACAACCCAATGGTAATAATAATACTACACACAGTTAATACATCATAAGAATTAAACCTCAGATGACCCTTAGACGAAATACTGAGTTTACATAACCACAATATATAAACTAAACCACTTAGACGGAATACTGAGTTTACATAACCACAATATATAAACTAAACCACAAGGAGAAAACATAAATAGATATCTGTCTAAAATCACTCCTAAAATGCTAATAATACGGGTTCATCACCCCAACTAGCTAAACCAAACGTCTATCTTCCACTGGTGATGCCCCACTTGGGTCCGTCCTGCAATTTACTTGTATATGAGCTAAAACACACCAATAACTAAAGTTGTTGGTGAACTGCAGCTAGTGAATCACACAAACAGTTTAAAATACATGTGCAAATAGATTCTTGGTTCCGAAAAGTCAAATCTCAATCTAATCTAGCACCGGTGCGTGCCCTCGTACCTCCTTCATTTTATATAACATATACGCCATACCGACCCGAATATCTAAACTAGGGCCTCTGGAAGGTATGAGAAACATGTTCTACTTACACAACTGCTAATATGCAAATATATGTCTCGAGGCCGCACAAGGACCCTAATAACTCCTAGATAACTTCCCACGGAAATATCCACGCGGTACTCGAACCCTGACCTTCTAACGAATACAAAACATATATTCGACACAGTAATTATCACAAAAACGTTTACCATAGCTCATATACAACCCCAAAACATGAGTAAAAAGGGGAAACTAACGGTACTCACAAATAACACGTAGATACAATAAACACCGAAGAGTAGACGACTGCTCAACTCCACGTCAAACGTGAATGTGATGACCTAAACACATATAGGCAATCACAATCAGATGCTAAAAATAGTAACATTATAGTTAGACTTAACCATGGTTGAGAATCTCACCACTAGAATAGTTAAATTTGACCGTTTTGACCAACGTAGGACCTCTCGGGTTTTCTCATGAACAATATACCCAATCTAAGTAAAATCAGTCCCAACTCGGGACCCATAACCCCTAAACTAAATTGATGTTAATTAAAACTTTCGGGTCAAACATTGAATACAATCGTATTTAACAAGTTATGTTACGGCAAGATTGATGAATATGGCCGTATAACCTTATACCTATATACGGGTGTATGTCCCTTATCAACTGTTTTATCAAACTGTCGACTCGTGATATGGCCGTATCACCTAATATGATTATGACATATGATGTTCTTCATATTTGTTATTGTTTTATAATATGAGCTCCGACGACCTTTAAGATCTTTTAATAATGTTTCAAATAACCTCTTTATCTTAAAACTCTTATTTTTAAATAACACAAACTTTATATATTATTTAAAAATGAAACAATATTTACTTTATCACATGTTTAGCCCCTTTACTTTAGGGGCAAAATTCAGTGGGGATTGACTAAATGCATAGCAAATTTTCGGACAGACATATATATTCTATTTGTATTATAAAATATATATATATTTATTTTCGATTATGTTTAAAAGTTTAAGTTAATTACAAGAACAGTCCCTGAAAAATAAAAAGATCTAAATACTCTTGTATGCAAGTCACATAACTAGGCTTAACTAAAAATTTTAACGCCTATTAGAGAAAAGAACGTAACATGTAACAAAAGTACAACATAAAGGACAGTGTTTATTATTACGTTAGTTTAAAGACAAAAATTAAAAAACCAGTAAACATAAAGGACAAAATTTATAATTCACTCTGTATAAAATCAACAAGTTGGTTCAGTTTATATAACAACTCATATGATTAACTAGCTAGTTGCTCAAAATTCTCACATCCATCAAAACTTGTTCATCAGTTTCACTTTCAAGGTTTTTGGTATTGGGTTTCACCTGTTAGTTTTTCTTAAAAGAGTGAGCTTTAAATACTAAACTAAAGCAACAGTTTTTTCTTAAAAGAGTGAGCTTTAAATACTAATCTAAAGTCATAATTAATCATCTTAGGATTTTTAAATCGAGTCACGTAGTAAAAATATAGGGAAAAAGACGAAAATAGCCACTTTGACCAAGTTTTGAACGAAAATAGCCTCATGAATTTTTTATCCAGCTTTTAGCCCTACCTTAATGGTCGCTAACGACCTCCGTTTAAACCCAAAACGACCGTTCCCATGACCAACCACGGTGACATGTGTCATCCACGGTCGTTAATACCTGAACAAGGTCGTCGGCGACCGTCGTTTTCCGTCAAACGACCGCCGACAATTTTCATCTTCAAGATTCCTGGAACGGTCGTCTGACACCGTTGTCGGGTGCGTCGACGACCATTACTTTAAAAAAATAATAAAAAATTATCTGTTTTTCTTATGCGCGATCGTAACGACCGTGGTCGACGGTTTGACAATTTCACTGTGAGAACCGGTTTATAACTCGGGTCGCGTTGAAACCATTTTGAATCCAGTTGGACTTTTATGACCATCAGCTCTAATTAGGCGCATTTAATTATTGTTAGGTGGAATTAACTGCTATTCGATGACATTTAATTGTTTTTAGACGGGCACTTAATCGCTATTGGGTGGCATTTAATTGCTGTTCGGTGGAAACGAGGAACTTAATTGGTGTTAGGAGCATGTTAGAAACCGAAGGGAGTAGCATGTTAGAAACCGAAGGAACTTAATTGGCTTCTTTTGTACAAAATACATGGTAGGACCTCGGACGACTGGAACGGTGGTCGCCGTCGACCACAGTCGTTACGACTTCGGATAAGAAAACAGATGATTTTTTATTATTTTTATAAAGTAATGGTCGTCGACGCACCCGACAATGGTGTCAGACGACTGTTCCAGGAATCTTGGAGACGAAAATTGTCGGCGGTCGTTTGACGGAAAACGACGGTCGTCGACGACCTTGTTCAGGTATTAACCATCGTGGATGACACATGTCGTACCGTGGTTGGTCATGGGAACGGTCGTTTTGGGTTTAAACGGAGGTCGTTGGCGACCGTTAAGGTAGGGCTAAAAGTTGAATAAAAAAATTCATAAGGCTATTTTCGTCCCAAACTTGGTAAAGTGGTTATTTTCGTCTTTTTCCCAAAAATATATTGTATTTTAGTACTCACAATTATTTTTTGTAATTATATATGAAAACTAATTAATTTTTTTAAACGACGTTTGGAATTATCCCTAACACTCGAGTGAGTTTTTCTATGACATGATTGTAAATTTATAACCTTACCGTTCATAACTGCAAGCTTGACCACCGAGAATCACTATCGAAAAAGAAATCCACCATTTAAAAAACCCCTTAAGTTAGGTTTTAAACTTAAAAATCTTAATGTCTCAAGTCTCCGACCATAAAAGAAATCGGGAAATTAATAATATTCTGAAAAAAGTAAAATAACTTATAATATATACAACACGTATACAATTAACGATTACAACGTGATCAAATAAAACATCATAAAAAAGATAATTCCTTATTTAATATTATAATATGGAACCTTATAATATTGATTTTACAATGAAAATAATAAAGTTATCGCATCGATCTATCAATCTATCATCACCCATCACTAGTTTTTCAATTATTTGACAAAACTATATAATTAATATAAAAGTCACTACCCTCGGCCACTATATATATACCCTTAAGTTATAGTTCAAATTCAAGCAACTTGATATATAAACATATATCATCGATCTAAATCATTCACAGCACACAAAAATGTCTGCTAAACAAGAGGATGTTAAGCGCCCATTTGCTGATTTTCCTCCCAGCGTTTGGGGTGATCAGTTTCTTGTCTATCATCAGGTACATATATATGTACACCTTAAGAAAAAAAACCATATATTTATGAAAATTACAGTTTACGTGTTTCAAACATAACTGATAAATGATTTAAAAGTATAGGCCGGCAGGCAAAACATCATCGATTCAAGATTTGGACTTTTAGTGAATGATTTTATATATACTATGAATATCATGCAAGTAGGAAATGATCCTTAGCTTCCATGGATTTGCAAGAACTGTAATACTCGTTTGTTTGTTCGTAAATGAAGCAGGAAGATCAAACTGGTTATGAAAAACTAGTCGAAGACCTGAAAGAAGAAGTGAGGAAAGAAATATTGGGAGCTTTGGACATTCCTACACAACATACGAATCTGCTAAAACTGGTGGATGCAGTCGAACGCCTAGGAATCGACTACTATTTTCAGGAGGAGATCAGTCAAGTCTTGCAAAACTTCTATGATGCATATGGCGACCAATGGAATGGTGGTGCTACTCCTGTTTGGTTTCGAATCATGCGACAACATGGCTTTTTCGTTTCAAGCGGTTTGTTTGTGTGCATAATATTTAAACTTATTTATTATGCATGCATGATGTAAAGAATTGAGCTAACGATCGATTTCTGTTATGAAATGAAACAGATATCTTCAACGGATACAAGGGCAAAGACGGGGCGTTTAAGGAGCCATTAGAGAATGATATTGAGGGTCTCCTCGAGTTGTATGAGGCAACATATCTAAGGGTTCCTGGTGAAGTTATATTAGATGATGCTCTCGCCTACACGAGAGGTCGTCTTGATGACATATCAAAAGATCCTTCTTTGTGCAACTCTGTTGTCTCTGAACAAATACAAGAAGCACTAAAGCAACCGTTACTTAAAAGGCTGCCAAGGCTTGAGGCGTTGCGTTACATACCTTTTTACCAACAACAGACTTCTCATAACAAGTCTTTACTAAAACTTGCCAAGTTAGGGTACAACCTACTTCAATCACTCCACAAAAAAGAGCTCAACCAAGTTTACAAGTATGCAAATATATTATTCCTTCACCTCCTCTAGAAATTGTAATAGAAATATGATCTCATAGATCTTGACATGTTTTTTAATCTATATATTGTAGGTGGTGGAAAAGCTTTGATGTCCCGACTAATCTATCCTATGCGAGAAATAGATTAGTCGAATGCTACTTTTGGTCATTAGGCGTGTACTTTGAGCCTCAATATTCTCAATCTAGAATGTTTTTAGCTAAGGTTCTTTCAATGGAAACGATCCTTGATGACACTTATGATGCATATGGTACTTTGGAAGAACTTGAGATATTTACCGAGGCAGTTAAAAAGTAAGTGATTGATCCATTAAAACAAAATATACATGAAACTACTCAAAGTTATTAAGTGATTGATTACACATAAATGTTTCTTAGGTGGTCAACTGCAAGCATTGACGGTCTACCGAAGAAACTGAAACTTGTGTACCAAATGCTCCTGGATTTGTATGGAGATATGGAAAAAATCTTGATAAACATGGGAAAACCACATCATCTCAACTATATCAGAGAAGCAGTAAGTTTACACCACAATATTAATCTAGTGTGTCTATTTTTAAAGTTATTGACTTATTTCTAGTGAGATGTTATTGATTTGGTGGCATGAGATAATTGTCAAATTTACAGATGATGGAATACATAGGATGCTACTTGAAAGAAGCTAGGTGGGCGAATCAAGGGTACATACCAACAATGGAGGAGCACAAAGAAGTTACTACTGTTAGTAGTGGATATAAATTTACTCTAATAGCAAGCTTTGCGGCCATGGGTGATGTGATCACAGATGAAACATTCAAATGGGCTCTCACCATGCCTCCCCTTGCGAAATCGTGTTGTGTGCTTTGTAGGGTCATGGATGATCTTGTCACCCACAAGGTACTTTTGCCACTTTTTATTCTAATGTAAAAGTTATAAAATTACTCATCTTTTTAATGTTTGGAAAAAAAAATTAGGAGGAGGAGAAAAGAATGCATGTTGCCTCCGGTATTCAATGCTACATGAAGGAATATGATGTCAGTGAGCAACATGTTCATGATCTGTTTAATGAAAGAGTTGAAGAGGCTTGGAAAGAAATGAACCACGAGTTCTTGAGGTGTAAAGATGTTGAAATGCCTGTAATTATGCGGGTGATCAATTTGGCGCGTGTTATGGATGTCCTCTACAAGAATACGGACCATTTCACACATGTTGATGATGAACTCATAAATCACATCAAGTCGCTTGTCGTGGATGCTATAGTTATGTGAGTTTATGTCCTTACTGCCATCGTATTATGTTCTTTATGTTTGGAAGGTGGTCCATTGTAGGTCTTTAAGAAATTTGGTTGATTATATATGACAACCAAGAAATAAGAAGTCGATCCAAGTTCATTGGCATATGATCGATGTAATAATGGTTCGTGTGACTTTACATATTTTAATTATGTACTTGTGATTTTATATTTATGTGTGCATTTAACTCAAGGTTTGAAAAACAAATATCGAATTATGTAAGTTATATATAGAGTAAATTACGGATTTCGTCCCTGTGGTTTACACGAATTTCACATATAGTCCTTAGCTTTCATTTATTACGGATTTAGTCCCAAGGTTTTACCAAATCGTTTCGGGTTTCGTCCCTAAGATGGATGGCCGTTAAAATTTTCTGTTAAGTTAATGTTAAATGACCAATATACCATTTGCTTTAATTAATAATGACAAAAATTAGAAAATATAAAAATTATGTATAAATTAACACTTCTTTCTCTCCCACCCAACCTCCAGACTCTCACCGACCACCACAACAACCACCTCCAGACTCCCACCCCCACCGGCCACGACGACGACAGAGGTTTACCACCGGCGACGAAGGCTTTCACGACCTGAGCTTATGTGGTATGAGCTGTGAACATATATCACCAACAAAAAAATAAAACTTGCATAAAAGTTCAAGAAAGTGAGTAAAAATCAAAACCCACCATTAAAATCCCAAAACAAGAACATACTATTTTCTTGAAATGGAAAAAGATTACCTTTCAATATGTCACCGGGGAGTATTTCAAGTTTTGAGAATACAAACTGGACATGATTTTGTTTTTCTTTTATTATTGTTAGCCAAAAGGACTATATCCGAAACGATTTGACAAAACCTTGGGACTAAATCCGTAATAAATGAAAGCTAAGGACTATATGTGAAATTCGTGCAAATCACAGGGACGAAATCCGTAATTTACTCTTATATATATATTATTATATACTAGATACTAGATTAGAAACTCATACATTTCATTGGTTGATTAAATCCAACTTATTACTTAGGATGCTAGGCAGCATTGACTATACCTATTGGGATTTGAGAAACTACCCAAAAGAATATTGAGGTCAGTTTCATCGGGGTGATCACAAATACCCAACGTTCATATATACTCGAAGCGGTTCGCATCCCATGATTTATGGGTTTGGTACGGGTATTTTGGTGTTGCAGGTTCCAACAATGACATTAACGTTCTCAATCAACCACCCTTGTTTAGTAACAAGATGCATGGGATCGCATTGAGGTGTCCATTTCAAGTTAATGGTCGAACGTACAAACGGGGCTACTACCTTACCGACGGTATCTACCCAACTTGGTATACTTTTCTAAAAAAATATCATCATCCGGTCGATGATGATAAGAAATTGAACAAGATTCAAAAGGGGGCAAGGCAAGACGTCAAACATTTGTTTGGTACTTTAAAGCAAAAAAGGGCAATACTCCACCAAGGGGCCCGAGCGATGACTCGAGAGAAGGTTGCCAGAGTTATGTATGCGGTATTGATAGTAAATAACATGATCTTAAAAGATACAGGAAAAGCAATATCGCCGGTACACATCCGAGATCGTCTGGTTAATCGGGTTGTCGATGATAATATTCTAGTAGAGTTGTGAGACGCGGAAACACATTATCGACTTCGTCATGATATTAAGACACACATCCCCACGAACATTGAGGTTTTTACGACGTAGGAAGAATTAAACGCGTAGTTGTCTTCTTTATTTAATTTAATAAATGTAATTGTTCTTTTTATTTATTTATAATGATGGTCCTTTTTTATTATAAAATTATGTTTAATAATTATTTCTTTATTTATTTAATAATTTTACTTCCTACCAAATAATTTATCACTCCCCACAAAATTTTTTGAAATTCTATTTTCTTATCTCTCTTACGTGACATTATCATTGGTTACAACCAATTCTTTACCGACATAAAAAAAAAAAAAACCTATCACTTCATCCAACTTTAAACCAACCCGTACTAGAAAGGATGAATAAGTTGTTTAGATGGGCAATATTATTAAATGTTAAAGGATAAGACTATCCTTGCTATTATATTTTATTCAAACGTGGATCAATAAAGTAAATGTGGTCATGATTAAACCAAGGATCAAATGTAAAATAAACATAGATACGAAACTAAAGGTACGAGGAATTAGGGGTGTTCATCGAGTCGAATTCGAATTATTCGAATCGAGTTATTCGAATTTGAAATTTTTAAAACTGGATTCGAATTCGACTCGAATTCGAATAAAATTTACCAAAACCGATTCGAATAAGCTTATTCGAATTCGAGTCGAATTCGAATCTATTCGAATAAACCAAATTAGGAAGAAAAAATATTAGCCAAAAAAATGTTACAAATATTAACAAAAACCCCCGCTATATTAGCCTAGAAACTATTGTTATATTAACCAAAAACATGTTACTATATTAACCAAATTAGCAAAAAATCTGCATTTATATTAGACATAAACCTACTATAAAATTAGCCAAAAACATGGTGCTATATTAGCCGAAGAAAAGTTTTGTCAACTGATGTATGCGGGCAGCGGGCCTACGGCTGTAGTGAAACGATGGACTGATGGAAGACCGAAGATGTGTGCGGCTTTGGCGTTAGAAATCAGTGGAGGAACCATGGAAGATGGGAGAATATGGATGAACTGAGCACTGATGAACAACAAACGCAAGCAAGTAGCCAAGTAGCGGCTGAACTATTGAACCGATTGTATATTCTAGGGTTAGGAAATATGGTCGATTGTATATTTGTAAGTTTGTATGCGGCCCCTTTTAGACAATAGACAAGCCCAGCCCAAACGAATTTTGGTTTATAAATTATAAAAATCTAATATTATATATATATATATATATATATAATATTTAAAAAATATATATAATACTTATTCGAATTATTCGAGTCGAATTGGTTTGGAAAAATCAGACTCGAATTCGACTCGAATTCGAATAAGTTATTTGGTTCGAATCAGGATTCGACTCGAATAACTCGACATTCGAATTCGAATAAGTTATTCGAATTCAAATCGAATCGAATTTCGAATTATTCGAGTCCAACTCGAATAATGAACACCCCTACGAGGAATAGTGAATTAGATATAAAATATTGACTACTTTTTTGTGTGTTATTTTCCGGACGTGTCATTTCTTTGGCCGTTTCAATAAACACGTATCTTTATTTACTTTAAAATAATCGTGCCATCTCTGCCATGAATTAGGAAAGTTCATGGTCACGTTATAGTTTCATATGACTGCCATCAAACCATCTTTGATTTAATTCATCACTCAATAAGTAAATATGCATGGCTCTCTTAGTATTCACAGCTTATTTCTTAAAGTTTTATTAGTGTACGTAGCATCTTAAATTTAAGGTTTAGTTATGACTACTCTTAGGGGTGTGATTGAGTCAAGACAACTCGTGCTCGATCAGCTCGAGATCGAATCAGTAAAAGTTCGAACGAGCCGAGCTGAAACGAGCCCGAGCTCGAACTCGAGCCTGAAATATGACTCGTTTAATAAACGAACTCGAACCTGAGCTTTACGTTTCGAGCCCGAGCCGGCTCGTGAGCTTAACGAGCTTTTATATTTTTATAGTTTTTATTTATATTCATTAAGTTTTTATTTAATTTTTTTATATATAATTAGATATATATCACTTATATTATATACAAAATTATAAAAAATCAAAAAATAATACGTATTTAATTGTATTTAAAAATTTAATTATAACTAAAAGTAAATTTAATTAATAAAATAATATAAAAATAATAATTAAATATTAAACGAGCCGAGCCAAGCCGAGCTCGAGTCAGGGTAATTTCTCACGAGCCGAACTCGAGCTTTACAAAAAAAACTCGAAACGAGCCGAGCTCGAGCTCTGTTATTCGTAAACGAGCCAAGCTCGAGCCTAGTTAGAGGTGCAAAAACCGGTTTGAAACCCAAACCGGTTCGGTTCTCAAACCGGTTTTGACCAAAATCGGTTTTGGTCAAAACCGGTTTGAGGCCAAACCGGTTCGGTTCTCAAACCGGTTTGAAGCACAAATACTGGAAACCGATGAAACCGGTTTCGGTTTCAAACCGAACCGGTTTCGGATCTCAAACCGGTTTGAACCGGTTTTGTATATATATATATATATATTTTTTTTTAAACTTTATAAAAACTAAAAAAACATACTTTTTATTGAAAAAAAACATAAAACATTACAAAAGAGAATAAGTTCACACCTAAACGATTGCAAAAGTACCTAATTTGAAAGAAAATACAAATTATTTTAACCGGTATTTAAACATTATTGTAAATTTAAGAGTTTTTTTAGAGATTAGGAAGTGGGGTAATGTTTATAACGCATAAAGGGGGTATATATACCAATTTTTAGGCTCAAATCGACTAGAAACGGCTAGAAAAGTTGCTTAAAAGTGATGTGAAGAAACCGGTTTCAAACCGGTTTGGGCCAAACCGGTTTGAAAACCGGTTTCTTCACAAAACCCCCTAACCGATAGAAACCGGTTCGGTTTGACCGGTTTGGGAACCGGGTTGGTCAAAACCGGTTTTGACCGGTTCTTAGAGCCCAAACCGGTTTGGAATTTGCACCTCTAAGCCTAGTCAAAGATTCATTATGGGCTTGCAACGACTCTAAGAAAAACAAACTGAAGCTAATTGGGCCGGGCTTAATATTCAATACAATGGACATGTTGTAACTGTAACTCAAGAGAATGATATCAATTACAACATCAACCCGCTTTAGACCTTGTCATCCCTCTGTACTGATTTGTGATCCATTTCCTCGTTGTAGGCCCATAAATATAAGACCCATTCATTTCTTGAATATTTTCCACACAAAATCTTTATTTGTATCTTCTAATATAATTAATAATCACATAAATTTTACCGTAATTTGATCATAAAAGAGAGGTTCAAATGGGAAGTTTGGTTTAAGTAAGAAGGATAAAAAGGAATAATCTCAGCTATTGGATTCTGATCTAATAAAAAAGGAACGAATGCAATTTGATCTTAGCCATATTTTTTAAACATTCATAACTTTCATATACAACATTATTTTTTTAAAATATTATACCATAAAAACGAGCGTTTTGTATCTTTAGAACACGTATAATGTAGCTATATATAAAGTTAAAAAAAATACTTTTTCGATTTTTAAAACAAAATGTTCATATCATTGTGGCAAAATTATATATTGTGTTGCTATATATAAAAGTAAAAAACTACTATTTGATTTTTAACACAATATGACAAAATGATCTGAACATGCTTACACAATATCACATTATGATCTGAACATTTTCAACACAATATGAGACAATTATCTAAACATTTTGATACAATCGAAAAGGTAATTTTTTTAATTTTACTTTATATATGTAACACCATGATATTTCCGTCTAGGTAATTACGTATCTTAATATGTTTACCTGTGTTCTTTATTATAAATACACGTTAGAAATGGTAATAAATGAATAAAACACGTGTTTGTATGATAAACGGGTTTAGAAATGATGTGACATGGGTGAATACATCTCGTATACGTGTTTAAATCATGAATACATATGTGAATAGCATAAACCATTGATAGGAAAAACACGTATGGAAATGCATGTTAATAGTAACGGAAAAGTAAAAGGGCCATAAGCATAATTATGCAAAGTTATAAGCCATATGGATATTATACGTGTCTATTAATTATCATAAGTATTTTAAGGTGTAAAATATAGTAAGAATATGTCCTAACATGATTCGTGACATAAAATGATGAATATTGCAAAGTTAGAGGGGTAGAAAGTGTAAACTATGTAATAATATGTGCATATATGTATATATATATTAATATACATAACCTGAACCCTTGAGAATGTTAGAATTATGTTTAATAAGGTTATGAAACACAAAATGATAGCTACATCGAAAGATACAAGGCTAATAAGCCTAAAACAAAAGTTAAGGGACTAAAAGTGTTAATAATTGAAAGATATGAAATGTATGTATACGTATATCATCGAGCGTGTCCCGGGCCTTAGAAACTTTTATAAATGTACCCTTAAGTGTTTTATAACATAAAATAACAGTTCGTAGAAGTACAGGGGCTTAAAATGTAAAATAGAAGTCCAGGGACTAAAACTGCCAAACTGCCAAAGATCTGTCACGTACTGCGAAGCAAGGCTTGCGTACCGCGACCCGTTTGCGACCAAATTGCGACCCAGAACTCGTTTTTTTTGACTTGTCGACCACGTTTTTAACAAATTGACCACACTAACTTGTCGATTTCGAAGCTAAGTCACTTAGGCACGTGTTAGGATCATGTTGCGCACCCGGTAGTATAAATTGGAGCTCGAATCCATCATCATAACTCACCAATTTCGAATCAAAACATCTCAAAAACCCTCATTTCTACCGAGATCTTCAAAGGAGCAATTCTCACAAACGGTGAAGGCTTTGGATCTGAATTTCTGCAGTCAAGCTTCTTTTGGTATGATTAACAATAAACTATCTCAGTTTTTGCAAATTCGATTTCTAAGTATGGTTTTCAAAATTATGTAAAATTAGGGTTCTTGAGCTTGTTTTGTCAAAATCGGGTGATCGGGTGGAAATTAGGGTATGAATTTTTTTAGGTAATCCTAATTTAATGAGTTTTAAGAAAACCCTAAGTTTATTTCACAATTGGAAAAAGTTTCACTACTACAAAAACTGCTTTCCTTGACACGCGAACGATGACACTCGAAAATTCTTGACGTGCAATTACCAAAGTGTCAAAATAAAGTGTCAATTATAGGTAATTCCTAAGAATTCATGACGCGCATTTTTGCGTGTCAAGAATATCTGTCATATTTAGAGAAAAAAAAACACGGAGGACACTTAAAATACGCGTGTCAAGAATTATCCGTCGTTTTATAATTTTTTTTCCCGCCAAAGCCTGTCCTAAAATTTTAATTGCCGCTCATTGCTCAATTCAACTTTTCTCCAAAATATTTGCCCTAATCTTATACCTATTCCTGCTCCTCGCCTCTGCCTCCTTAGATAAGACCCTCTCCCCCGACGATTTTCTTCACTGGCGCTTGGATCTTCGTACATCTAATGTTGAATAGGAAGTTCTTCTCGTCACTCCTCGTTAGATAAGTTCTCACTGGCGCTTGGATCTTCACTGCCTCCTTAGATAAGTTCTTCTCGTCACTCCTCGTTAACACCCTATAATTCGCCATCGCTCCGCAATCTTACCCTAGCATCTTCGTACATCTAATGTTGAATAGGAAGAATCCTCTATTATTTTGCGCCATGCCTCGTAGTTCATCAGAATTTTGAAACTCCAAATCTGTAATCATCAGTGGATTCTATTATTGAGGCGAAAGCAGAGGCTAAAATCGCAATCGAACCCTTAATCTGCGTTCATCACCAACGTGCATTTTTTTGTTGAAGAATAAAAGGTATGAAACCCTAAATCCTAATTTGTTATCTCTATCATCTCCTTTTCTTCTATCATTCGATGTTTTGCAACATTTCAATCCTAATTTGTGTTTTGATTTGTTAGGGTTACATAATTGCCGTACAAATTCCTACATTTAGCTAAGAAGATTTTAGTTTTGTGAAATGTGATATTGAATCATGATGAGGAAAGCCCCTTATGTGAACACTTAAAGATTGTATCAGATAATCATCATAATTGACCATTTTGACCTACAGCACAATTTTTGGATGTCCAGTCACATAAATAATTTGAAGAAATATTAATCCTCTGTGTCTTTTTGTGTTACAAGAATGCTTTTCCTATTAGTTGCAACTGTTTTTCCAGTTAATGCTGAGCAGAAAAGATTAAGGCTTTATTTATTTCCTAATGACTGTGAGCCTGAGGTGCAGCCTTGCAGGCTTGCCTTCTTTATGTTTAGGAACTCCTTTATAGTTTATTACATGACTTCAGGTTAGTTTTATTAAAGAAATATGATGTTTAAGCGGTTCCAAGTCTATGACAAAATAATAAGCAAAATTGAAGTTAAACTACAAAATTACAGGTTTAGAGATGATTTGTTGTGTTGATTTGTGTTTTGAGCAAACTATTACTTATAGGGTAAGACATGTATGGTAAACATTATCGAAATTATATGATATGTACTTGTAATGTATCTGCTATTATTCTTCTTATTGGACAATATTTGTGTTAAATTAAGGGATTTCTACTTTCATTAGTATGAGACTGTTCATTTACAACATATATTTTCATTTATTTGATTGATCACTTTTTGTAGTGCCATGGTAGGCTACGGTGTGGAGTTGCCTTTTACCTTTGTCTATGGCTGTGGTTTGGGACGTGAACCAGTGGACGGGTCAGGCAGACTAGGTGACTAAACAAACATTTTTTTTTGTTTTTCTTTCACATACGTTTCAATAGTAGTTTGGTTTAGAGTTGAATAAAAAGCTGTATTTTGTTACAATGGTGTTCTAAATCTTGAGTTAATACTGTTTAGGAGGTTTTGTTAACTGTTTTAATATCACATTATGGACTGCCCTGGAACCATTTCTATTTACCTTAATAGTCGACCCCAATTATTCATAGGTGGGTTGAAACTGCCTGAGTGTCTGTTTATTAAAAGTACCTGAACGGCTGAACTTGAGTTGATGAAGTACCTCTTGCAATCTAGGACTTAGCTAGATGAATGTGTGATGGCCATCTGTAACTTTATATCTTATATAAGTATGTTGGATTTTTGCAGTGTATACACAACGAATGGAGGGGATTTTTTGGGTGGACTTCTGATTTTCGTTCCTTGTTTGCAAGACATTGGAAAGAGCAGGAAACTTCATCGTTGAGAACGGTAATTTTAACAAGTTTGTTACTTTGAGTTTGCAAGTAGTTAGCATACAAGTTGAGTTTGCAAGTATTAGGAGCTTTAAAACAGCCCTTAAAAAACAGCCATTTTGAACCATTAAGGAGTAAAAAACAGCCCTTAAAAAACAGGATTTGCTTAAACAGTTTTATAAAACAACCCTTAAAAACAGCCCTTATAAAACAGCTCTTAAAAAACAGCCCTTATAAAACAGCTCTTAAAAAACAGCCCTTGCATATTTTGTACAATCTGGTGTTTTCTTGTCAAAATAGTTATTATACCCATTTTGACCCATTAAGGAGTAATATGTAGTTTTCATGCTATATTGACTCAAACTGATCGTTGATGTAGTAACAACGTTGTTTCTGACCTCTTTTGTTTACAATTGACTCTTAAAGATACCAAATTTTACATCTTTGTCAGCTTTTATAGAAATGATATTTGTTCAAGGATGAGGAACATTGGTGGTCCTGATTTGCCAACACCCTTATGTTTATATCAAGGTACACTAGCCAAATATCTTGGAACATGCCTTATTATCTTGAAAAACTTTACCTTAGTATTCCTTGTACATCAGATTGTAACTCTTGTAGAAACCTCATTCACATTATCTTTTACACAGATTGGTGGAGATAGTAATGTTTACACAGATGCTGGTTTTGATGAGATTCGTGAAGAATGGTTGACCTATGCTTGCCACTTCATTTACACGGACGTGAAGTAGTAGTAGTGATCCAATATATATGCATGTAAACTTTGAACATTTTACTTTTGTCATTGTGATCGAATTGCATGTATGATGAAAATGAAATCGAATTATTTTCAATTGCTATTTGTATGAAATGCATTGTTTTGGTACAGCAGCTATTATGTATTTTGGTTTTGTGAAATATGATTTATTAACAGGGAAATCAGTAATTTTTGAAAAGAAAAAAAAAACACTTACAAGGATGACACGCAAGAATGAGTGTCATAAAAGGCATGACACGCAAATCTGCGTGTCATAAACAGACGACACAAAAAAATATTATAAATAAAAAATATATTAATCACAGACGACACCTTTCTTGACGCGCAAAATGGGTGTCAAGAATGGAGTGTCAAGGATAGCGTGTCATTGTTCGCGCGTCAAGAGCTTCTTGACACGCATTTTGCGCGTCAAGAAGCTTCTTGACCCCCGCATCCTTGACGCGCATTTGCGTGTCAAGAAGGCACTTTCTTGACGCGCAATGCACGTCAAGAATGCCAGTTTTTGTAGTAGTGTTTGGTTAAGGTTTTGTTAACGGGTCAAAATTATGGTTTTCATAATGTTACTCTGCCTAAATTGACTAAACGATGTTGAATTAAGCTTTGATCTTTTAAAAGGAAATTATAAAATGTTATAATGGATAATCCCTAAGTTGGTTTGAATTAAAAATGAGTTTTGATAATAAAACGAGAAATTTATGAAATTAGGGTTTCTAAATATTATTATTTAATATAAAATAATCCAAAGGGTATGGAGGCTTGATTTTTGGCATGATAACATGTTTTCATATAATATAAGTATATATGGAATTAAATTGGATAAATAATCAAGTATGAAAATACCGAGTTAATCGGATATTAGAAGTTCGTGCGAACCGGAAGGGTAGGTGCCTGTACACTAGGGTTTCTGGCATAGCGAGGGTGTCACATAAATCCCAACTGGGAAATGGCATCACTCCCTGGGCGATCCCGGAGTGAGTGTCTACTTATAGGAATGCATGCGCGTCTTCATAATTATCAATAAAAGAAGATAATATGCCTCCAGGGGCATTTTGGTCATTTTGACCCTTAAGTAAATAAATTTAAAAATATATCTTGTTAAGTAAATAAGGTATTAAAATAAACATAAGAGGTGTTTATTATACAAAACCTTGCGTAACATCATACAATACGCAATTAGGTTAAATTGAAAGACGTAAAGGAGGTTCTGACTGAATTAATTGGCTAAAAAGAATAAGATGAGTTCTATGAACCCACTTTTAAATGTTTTAAATGTTTTACTATTTTCGGGCTGATATACATGCAAGTTATTACTATTAAAGTATTTGAAATAACGTTTGCCTGCTTTATGTTAATACTGACGCGCAGCCTTTAGTCTATTCCGTATTTGAACAATCCTTTCAGTGGTTTCATGGATGATTTCTGGACCGGTGAGTTGGCTGTCGCCAACCTCTGCCCAGCATATCGGTGACCAACACTTCCTTCCATAAAGTGCCTCAAATGGTGCAGCCTTTATACTCGTGTGATAGCTGTTATTGTAGGAAAATTCAGCCAGTGGTAGGTGTTCGTCCCAACGGCTACCAAAATCGATTACACAAGCTCTTAGCATATCCTCGAGTGTCTGAATGGTCCTCTCGCTCTGGCCATCCGTCTGTGGGTGATAGGCTGTACTCATATCCAGGTGTGTACCAAGCGCCTTTTGCAATGATTGCCAGAATCGGGAAGTGAATCGGCTGTCCCGATCCGAGATAATGGAGTGCGGTACCCCATGCTTCGAAACAACTTCTTTGAGGTAGATTTTGGTCAACTTGTCCATCTTGTCTTTTTTGTTGATCGGCAAGAAGTGTGCCGACTTTGTCAGCCTGTCAACAATTACCCAAATGGTGTCACATTTACTTAATCGTCTTGGGCAACTTTGTTATAAAATCCATAGAGATCTCTTCCCACTTCCACTGCGGGATCTCAGGCTGTTGTAGCAATCCCGGCGGCTTCTGATATTCAGCCTTGACCTTTGAGCACGTCAGACACTTGCTAACATAGGTGGCAATGTCAGCCTTCATATTCGGCCACCAATAGTGTTCCTTGAGATCGTGATACATTTTGTCTGAGCCTGGGTGAATCGAATACCTGGACTTATGTGCTTCGTCCATTACTAAATCCCTTAGATTCCCAAAGCTCGGCACCGAAATCCGATTTATGAAGTAGCGGGTATCATCGGATTTAACCTCAAACTGTTTGTCCATACCTCGTAACGATTCATTTTTCAGGTTAGGTTCCTTGAGTGCTTCCAGTTGAGCCTGTCGAATGTGGCTTGTAAGGTTTGTCTGAATGGTCATTCCCAATGCTCGAACTCTTAGAGTCTTGGTTCTCTCCTTCCTGCTCAAGGCATTTGCCACTACGTTTGCCTTACCAGGGTGATATCTGATTTCGCAGTCGTAATCGTTAAGAAGTTCGACCCATCTGCGTTGCCTCATGTTGAGCTCCTTCTGATCAAAAATGTGTTGGAGACTCTTGTGATCAGTGAAAATAGTACACTTAGTACCATACAAATAGTGCCTCCAGATCTTGAGCGCAAAAACTACAGCTCCCAACTCCAAGTCATGGGTGGTGTAGTTCTTCTCGTGCACTTTTAACTGTCGTGACGCATAAGCGATGACTTTAGTGTGTTGCATTAATACACACCCAAGTCCTTGGTGGGATGCATCACAATACACCACGAATCCATCTGTCCCTTCAGGTAGGGATAGAATTGGTGCACTACATAACTTCTGCTTCAGTAGCTGGAATGCTGATTCTTGTTTGTCTCCCCAATCAAACTTCTTATCCTTCTGGGTCAGAGCTGTTAGTGGCTGAGCTATCTTTGAAAAGTTCTCAATAAACCTTCTATAATAACCAGCCAAACCCAGAAACTGTCGAACCTCGGTAGGGGTGCTAGGTGCTTCCCAGTTCTTGATTGCTTCAATCTTGGATGGGTCGACGTGAATGCCTTTCTCAATGACCACGTGGCCCAAAAACTGTACTTCGCGAATCCAGAATTCGCACTTGGAAAGCTTAGCATACAGCTTCTCATTCTTCAACAATTCCAAGATTAACTTCAGATGATGAGTATGCTCCTCTTGACTGCGTGAGTAGATCAAAATATCATCGATGAAAACAATTACGAATTTGTCGAGGTAAGGCTTACACACCCGGTTCATGAGGTCCATGAAGACAGCTGGTGCGTTGGTTAGCCCGAATGGCATGACCATGAACTCGTAATGACCGTATCGAGTCCGGAAGGCGGTCTTAGGAACATCATCCTCATGAATCCGTAGCTGATGGTATCCTGAACGCAAGTCAATCTTCGAGTAATAACTGGACCCTTGCAGCTGGTCGAACAAGTCATCAATTCTGGGTAGGGGATACCGGTTCTTGATAGTAAGTTTGTTCAACTCTCGGTAGTCAATGCACATACGGAACGATCCATCCTTCTTTTTGACAAATAGGACTGGGGCTCCCCATGGCGAGGAACTCGGTCGGATGAAACCCTTATCCAACAGTTCTTGCAACTGACTAGACAACTCCTGCATTTCAGACGGTGCGAGTCGGTATGGCGACCTCGCAACCGGCGCGGCTCCTGGGACTAGGTCAATCCGAAACTCGACTTGTCTTGATGGTGGAAGTCCAGGCAAGTCTTCGGGAAAGACCTCCGGATAGTCTCGGACAATCGGTATATCTTCTAACTTCTTTTCCTCACTCTTCTTTTCTGTCACGTGGGCCAAAATTGCATGACACCCTTTTCGTAAGCACTTCCGAGTCTTCATGCTTGAGATGATTCTTAGTTTTGACCCACTCTTTTCTCCTTGAATCGAGAGCGTCTCACCGCTCGGAAGTGGTATGCGAACAACTTTCTCACCACAAACAATCTCAGCTTGATTCTTTGATAACCAATCCATTCCAACCACTACATCAAAGCTTCCAAGTGTTACCGGTAATAAGTCGATGCTAAAGGGATGATCCGCCAGGTTCAGTGCACACCCTTGATATACCTTATCAGTTTCGATTAGCTTACCGTCGGCTAACTCTATAGTGTAATTACAGGTTAAAGCAGTTGGTCTAACACCGAGTAAGGCACTAAAGTCGCTAGACACAAAACTTTTATCGGCACCCGTATCGAAGAGAATAGTGGCATAGTTATTGTTTAAGAGGAACGTACCCGTCACGATGTTCGGGTCCTGACGAGCCTCAACATTCCCTATCACAAAGGCCCTCCCATGAGCATTTCCGCCATTAGCTTTGTTCTTCGGGCAGTTTCTGCGGAAGTGCCCCGCTTCCCCACACCCATAGCATGTGCGGGTAACGCCGTTGTTGGTAGCGGTAGGTGTGGCAGTCGCGGGTGGGGTGGCAGCATTGAAACGACAGCCTTGGGCACTGTGGCCGATCCTTTTGCAGTTCTGGCACCGGGCACTTTCACACGTGCCATTGTGATGGAAACTGCACTTGTTGCATTTGGGTAAGGGGCCAGAGTAGACGGCCCTCGGCTTCTTCGACGGATCAGCAGGTGCTGCAACAAAAACCTTAACAGTTTCAGGAGCTTTCTGGTCAGACTGGTTTCTCCCCCGCTTGTTATTCCACTTCCCCTTTTGATTTCCCCCAGAGTTGTGATTGGAAGTGGCCTCTTGTTTTCCCGCTGCTGCTTTCTTGCCCATAATGCCCTGGCGCACTCCCTGATCGGTCAAGTGATGTGCCAGTCAGACGGCATCCTGAATTGTTTTTGGAACAGAAGAAGTGACCATGCTCTGAATCTGAGGGGCCAGTCCCCAAATATACCTTTCAATCTTTTTGTATTCAGGTTTAACCATTGCCGGACATAACCGACACAACTCGTAGAAACGATTGGTATAGCCCACGATGTCAGCATCCTTCATCGTCAGGTTCCAGAACTCTTGATCAAGCTTTTGGAGTTCACTGCGGGAACAATACTCTGCCCGTAACATCTCGGTAAATTCTTCCCATGGAGTGGAGTTTGCAAGCTCAAGAGTTATAGCTTGGACTTGGGCATTCCACCAAGTCAATGCCTGTCCCTCAAAAGTACCCGCTGCATATTTCACCCGATAGT
>JBCNJP010000015.1:9695478-9828543 GCA_039602395.1 Deinandra increscens subsp. villosa | reverse complement strand
TTTAGAGTTCAAATTCATAAAGTTGTTGCTCGAATTCTTGTTTGGGTAGAAAGTGTCAAGTTGGTGAAAGATAAAGGTTTATCGCTGGATAAAGAATATAAGAAAGTTTAAGGGGTAAAAGTGTTAATCGTGGATTAAAGTTTAAATGGCCGGTAATTTCTGTTAGCTCGGAGGGATTAGTCTTTAGGTTAAATAGCTTTGGTTTGGGGCTTTGCTGATCACTCGATCAATTTACAATTCCTTCTGTAATAGACTTTCGTTTCAATTCAGTAATAAGATGATGCATTTTGTTTTCTCGATTATGTGTTCTTGATTACGCATTCGATTGATTTGGTTTTCGGTTCATAATACGCAACAATTGGTATCAGAGCCAATCATCGGCTCGAATTCGAAAAAGCTCGTGATCAAGAAGAATGGTGACGTCAACGAAATTCGATATAGAGAAGTTTGATGGAAGAAACGACTTCAATCTATGGCGATTGAAGATGCGCGCGTTTCTAGTTCATCAGGGAACTGTTGATGCACTGAAAGGAGAAGCGAATTTGCCAGAAGAACTGAGTGAGAAAGAGAAGAAGGAGGTTCTTGCTAAAGCCCACAGTGCACTAATTCTGAGTTTAGGCGATCGTGTCTTGAGAGAAGTCTCAAAAGAAGATACGGCTTCAGGGGTATGGTCTAAACTTGAACAACTTTACATGACAAAGTCATTAGCTAACAGATTATATCTTAAAAAGAGAATGTACACTTTTAAGATGAGTGCTGGTTGTACTATGGAGAGTCATATAGATGAATTCAATAGGTTAGCATTAGATCTTGAAAATGTGGATGTCACTGTGGATGATGAGGATAAAGCCATTATGTTTTTATCTTCATTACCAAGCTCTTATGAGCATTTTGTAGATACCTTAATGTTTGGTAGGGAAACTCTAAGTATGGAGGAAGTGACATCTGCTATGAATTCTAAAGAGTTAGCTAAGAGAAATGTAGAAGTTAAAGAAGAAATTAGTGAGGGTTTGTATGTGAGCAGGGGTAGGCAAGATAGTAGGACACAGAAAAAGAAAGGTCACCAGGTTAGATCTAAGTCAAAGACAAGGCTTAGGTGTTTTGTTTGTAACTCTGATAGGCATTTGAAGAGAGATTGTCCTGAGTTTAAGAAAAAGAAAGGAGAGTTTAATGGGTCTAAGAATTCTAGCAATTATTCTCAGGGTGAAGAATCTGATGGGTGTGAATCTGTGGATGTGTTAGTTGTAACAAATGGTGATATGAAATCCAATTGGATAATGGATTCTGGATGTTCATATCATATGACACCCATCAAAGAATTCTTTAGGGAATTAAAGTTAGAAGAACTAGGATCTGTCAAACTTGGAGATGATAGGCCTTGCAGAGTTATGGGGACAGGTTCTGTGATGTTCAGATTAGAAAGTGGTGTTGAAACTAAGTTAGAGAATGTTAGGTACATTCCTGAGCTTAAGAGGAGTCTCATATCATTGGGAACCTTTGAGAAAGAAGGGTATAATGTAAGCCTTAAAAATGGTAAGTCAAAGATCATCAAAGGGTCCATGGTGGTTTTATCAGGGACAAGAAGGGATAACAATCTTTATTTCTTAGATGGAGAGGTAATTTTAGGATCTGTACATGTGGCAAATAAGGATCTTAGTGAAGTTGCTATGCTGTGGCATAGGAGGTTAGGCCACATTAGCCAGCAAGGTCTTGTAGAGCTGCATAAGAAAGATGTGTTTGGAAACTTAAATTCATGTGACATAGGGTTCTGTGAGACATGTGTGCTAGGAAAGTCACATAAGGTAAAGTTTAGTCAGGGGACACATTCTTCAAAAGGTGTGTTAGAATATATATATTCTGACTTATGGGGACCTGCTAGAACTGAGTCCCTAGGAGGTGCTAGGTACTTTATGACTATTATGGATGATTTTTCTAGGAGAGTTTGGTTATATGTGTTGAAAGGAAAACATGAGGCATTTAGTAAATTCCAGGAATGGAAGAGTCTTGTGGAAAACCAAACAGGTAAAAGAATTAAGAAACTAAGAACTGATAATGGACTTGAATACTGCAGTGGTGAGTTTAATAAGTTCTGTAAGGATCAGGGAATATCTAGGCACTTAACTATTCCAGGGACACCACAACAAAATGGTGTCATAGAAAGGATGAATAGAACTATTTTAGATAAAGTAAGGTGTCTCTTAGCTAGTTCAGGACTACCAAAATCTTTTTGGGCTGAAGCTGCTAGTACTGCTGTTTATCTCATAAATAGGTCCCCTTCATCTGCAATTGATAAAAACACTCCTATGGAACTATGGTCAGGAAAAACACAGGATTATGACAGGTTAAGAGTGTTTGGATCATTAGCCTATGCTCATATTGATCAGGGTAAGTTAGAACCAAGAGCCATTAAGTGTGTTTTTTTGGGATACCCTGAGGGTGTGAAAGGATATAGACTATGGAGAATTGATGAAGGTAGGCCAAAGTTGTTCATCAGTAGGAATGTTGTGTTTAAGGAGGATACAATGTATAAGGATCTGAGTAAAGGTAATGAGGTGGAGGTGACAGGTGCTTCCTCTAGCAGGAATGTCACTAGTGAGGTGGAGATTAGGCATGAGAAACCACAAGATATTAGAGAGGAACAAGGTGAATTGCCTGAATACAGTATTGCTAGGGACAGAACTAGGAGACAACATGTGCCACCATTGAGGTTTAGGGACACTGAGAGTATTTCTGCTTTTGCATTTACTGCAGCAGAACAAGAGAGTATCTATGAACCTTTGACATATAGAGATGCTATAGAATCTAAGGAAAGTGATAGATGGAAGCATGCTATGGAAGAAGAAATGGATTCATTGGTCAAGAATCATACTTGGGACATAGTTGATAGGCCTAGTAGTCAAAAGGTTGTGACCTGTAAGTGGTTGTATAAAATTAAAGAAGGCATACCAGGCATACAGGAACCTAGATATAAGGCTAGGTTAGTTGCTAAAGGATTTACTCAAGTTGCAGGGATAGATTATAATGAGATTTTTTCACCTGTTGTAAAGCATTCTTCTATAAGGGCAATTTTGTCATTAACTGCTTATTATGACTATGAGTTAGAACAGTTGGATGTGAAGACTGCTTTTTTACATGGATATTTAGATGAAAAAATCTACATGGTTCAACCTGAGGGATTCATAGTTAGTGGTCAGGAGAATAAGGTGTGTTTGCTTAAAAGGTCCCTTTATGGATTAAAACAGTCTCCTAGGCAATGGTATATGAGGTTCAATGATTATGTTGTGTCTCAAGGTTTTAACAGAAGTAGCTATGATAGTTGTGTTTATTATAAGGAGTATAGTGCAGGTGAGATGATTTATCTGTTATTATATGTTGATGACATGCTATTAGCTGCTAGGGACAAGCATGAAATCCTTGAGACCAAAAGGATGTTGATGAGAGAATTTGAAATGAAAGAACTTGGTGAGGCTAGGAAAATTCTAGGGATGGAAATTAGCAGGGATAGGAAAGTTAGAACTTTGAAGTTACATCAAGCTTCTTACATTTCTAAGTTACTTGTTAAGTATAATATGAGTGAGTGTAAAGCAGTAAAAACTCCATTAGCACCTCATTTCAAGTTATCAAATCAAAATTGTCCTAAGACTGATAAAGAGGAAAAGGAAATGAGTAACATACCCTATGCTAATGCTGTAGGATCTCTGATGTATTTGATGGTGTGCTCTAGGCCTGATTTAGGATATGCTGTTAGTTTAGTAAGTAGATATATGGCAAATCCTGGAAAAGACCATTGGTTGGCAGTGAAATGGATATTAAGATATCTTAAAGGAACTCAGAGTGTAGGTCTTGTGTTTAATGAGAATGAAAGCTATCAGGCTGTTGTGCAGGGGTATGTTGATAGTGATTATGCTAAGGATTTAGATAGAGGTAGGTCTGTAACTGGATATATCTTTATGCTATTTGGCAATGTCATAAGTTGGAAAGCATCTTTGCAGCATATTGTTGCACTGTCCTCAACAGAAGCTGAGTATATTGCATTAACTGAAGCAATAAAAGAAGCAATTTGGCTAAAAGGATTTCTTGCAGAGTTGGGTGTAGAATTGGATAAAGCTTTGGTCTTATGTGATAATCAAGGAGCTTTGCAGCTGTCAAGAAATCCGATACATCATGAAAAAACCAAACATATCAATGTTAGGTTGCATTTCATTAGAGATGTAATCAGTGCTAAGGAGGTTGAAGTTGAAGCTGTGAGCACTGAGGAAAACTGGTCTGATGTGCTAACCAAGATTTTGGTTGGTTATAAGTTTGAAATGTGTTGTGAGCAACTTAAACTGGTTTAACAGGATTAATACATTGATAGTTATGGGAGTTAAGCTCATTTATACACACAAATTCTGTGAATCACTGGTGTATTGTGCAGTTTTTTCGATCATAACTGATATGGTTTATTAATTCTGGATGGTACAACTGAATTTTGCTCTAAGGTGGAGAATTGTTAAGTTTAGAGTTCAAATTCATAAAGTTGTTGCTCGAATTCTTGTTTGGGTAGAAAGTGTCAAGTTGGTGAAAGATAAAGGTTTATCGCTGGATAAAGAATATAAGAAAGTTTAAGGGGTAAAAGTGTTAATCGTGGATTAAAGTTTAAATGGCCGGTAATTTCTGTTAGCTCGGAGGGATTAGTCTTTAGGTTAAATAGCTTTGGTTTGGGGCTTTGCTGATCACTCGATCAATTTACAATTCCTTCTGTAATAGACTTTCGTTTCAATTCAGTAATAAGATGATGCATTTTGTTTTCTCGATTATGTGTTCTTGATTACGCATTCGATTGATTTGGTTTTCGGTTCATAATACGCAACAAAAACATATGGAAAATAATAAGTTGTTTGTCTTGTAGAGGCTCCATCTGGGTTAAGCATTCTTTTGTCTATAATGCATGCGGTATGGATAAATGGAGATACAACCAACTTTGAGATCGAACCACCGTTTGGTGTGGAGGCTAGCGAGCTTTATCCGGAGATAAAATACACCACGATTGACGAGTATCTTGCTCAAATTGCTTAAAAATCATTGTTCTTATATGAGAATGAATGAATCATCATTGTTGATGATTATGGTTTTCCTAGTTCAACTCCTTGATGTTGTTTTGTGGCATTTATATAATTTATGCATTGTTTGGCAAATTGGATTTAAATAATCTCAGGTTTTCATCAATTGGCCGACATTAATCTCAAGTAATGAAATGTTTATTATCGGCCCAACTTTGAACTTATTTTCCTATAACAATCCCTGACTAACGGAAACTTTACGACGTTAGTTTTGATGAAACTTGAGATTATTGTGAGCCAATTGATGAAACTTGAGATTATTTTTTATAAAACTTAGGATCATTGTCGGTCAGTTGATGAAACTTGTGATTACTTAAATCCAATGTTTCATAAAAAAAACTAACAACGTTAAATTTCTGTTAGTCAGGGATCATTGTAGGAAAATAAGTTCAAAGTTGGGTTTAGCTAGTAGTAAACATTTCATTACATGGAATTCATGCTGGCCAATTGATAAAACTTACTACCCAACATTCGACTCATATGAAAATATAAGTGTTTGCTGTTTTTATTTTAATATATTAGTGTGTTTAATTAATCATTTTTTAGGTTTATTGAAAGATGTCGTGTCTTTCCTTTTGGTGCCCAACAAGCTTCTTGCTTGTTTTGGTCGGTGGTAATTTGGTGAATATATGTTGCCTTTCAAGAAAAAGATTAAGTTAAGTAAAAGGTAATTACCATTGTAGCATTGTCTCAATGGTACCGGTGTTGTTTGGACTTTGGGGAAACCCAGGTTCAAACCTCACTGTTGGCAAATGATTGATGACCAAGGGCAACCTTGGTTCGAGTCATGATGCCGACCGGTTTTACCCAGCACGCAGGTTACTCCAGATAGTTCTGCTATTGTGGAGGCTTGCAACTGTCTAAGCTTGGGTTGAAACCTACGGGTTTCAACGAAGGTCCCATGTGGGCCTGCTAGACAGTCGCATGGTTTTCCCGGGGAACGTCCATATGCCCCACACGACCCCAGCTGAGGCACGGTTAGGACACTCATGTCTGGCTGTCTGTGGGGTGGACCCTCATCTCCTCCTCTACGGAGGTAGGATAGGTGCGCGATGTCCTAACCCATCGTGACCAAACATCGCCGTTCCAAAAAAAAAAAGTAAAAGGTAATTGTTTTTATTTCACCTGTTTGAGTTGATTTCGATCCGATTTTTTTGACCGACTCATTTTGATATCACTTGACGCAACTAATTATTTTTTAACCGACTCATTTTGGGCTGACTTGACACAACTAATACTGACTATTTAAGTTTTTCCCCGCTCACATAAATGTTTGGATCCGCCCCTAGTTGGCACTCATTTAATGGTCATGGCTTTATAGAAAAAAAAAGTAGAGGATAGCATATTACTACTTGGTGGGCACGTGTTACCCGACCCAACCTCCTTCCGGACTGGGTCCGCACTAATCCGGATATGCATATCTCGTCGATCGTCACCAAGTAAGTAGTTATAAATCTTATGAAATATATTTATGGTTCTTTTAAAAGTAGAGGTGAAAAAAGAATAATAAATCAAACATTTATACCACCGTGTCCAGTAATCTATATCTATATCTATACTATATAATAAACAAAAAGTTTTATCATAATTTAACTAGTAAAAAAAACACTTGTCATCACCACAAAATTTTGGATTAAGTCAAAATTTTAAGTTAAAATTTTAAACAAAATTTTGAATCATTAAAAATATATCTATAATTGACAATTCATGTATATTTTTCTTATTACATGAATAACGTATTATATTACATTAGATGGAAAACTAAAGTTATAATTCATAATATGGTATTGGTGACTTTACTCTCTTTATTAAAAAAAATATTTAGGGCATGTCTCTACTTGTATATTTGGAAAATGCAAGATAAACGTGATCATGTTTAAAAAACAATCAAACCCTCAATAACGACTAACATTAATTATGAATTGACAAACTTGAGACTTTAAGGGCTGTTTGGTTCGTCTGTTTCATTTAGTGCTAAATGAATAAGCTGTCTGTATGGTAAAGAAGTGCTGAATCAATAAGGTGCTGAATCATAATGTGCTGTTTGTTTGGACATCTGAATGACTGTATAATCAAACAAAAAAAACACTAACAAATTTATTTTTTTCTTTCATTTAACTTGTCCCATATTGGTGTGGGAACAAAAGACCAAAATTTCCTTCATTACCTTGTCCCATATTGGTGTGGGAATAAAAATTCTATTTTTTTCTTTCATTTTAGTTTGTCCCACATTGATTTGGGAACAAAAACATAGTTAGCTTATATATGAAAACCTACATGACATGTTAAGATCTTATGTTGTGTTTTACTCCGGTATCTACTCGCGCGCAGGGGGGGTGCAAATTTGGTAAATTTGCCTTCCCGTACGTACGACCTGCGGACACGAATGCAGCTCCGAAAACCGGGGTCGAGCACGAAATTGGTTTTTGACTCCTTCAGCTCAAAAAAAAAGTTTTTGCCTGGCTCAGAAAGTTCCAGAACGGTGTTTTTTTTTTACTCCTTGAGCACGAAATTGTTCAGCCCAGCCCTCGAAAGCAACAAAAATGTGCCTGGATCGGCCAGACTCAAATGTCTGTTTCGGTAAGATATTCAGCGGTGAAACAAACGCGACGTTATCCCTGAAATGTCTGAATCGGTCAGCGATGTCAAAAATTTACAAATTGAATGAATATGGCTCATTTAAATGGTAGGAACAGTTATTTAATATTATATATTATGAACATGATTTTTATCGCTTATGAATTTCTCTATAAATAATATCATCTACAACGCAACGCTGATTGAATTTCTAAAATAGTATTAGGTATTCATTAATTAAAATATTAAATATTATTTGCTCAATTATATTTGAAAACACACTAAATAAGTGTTTATTGATATTTTATAAGTTTCTAAATATTTTTTAAAATGAAAATAACAAAATTTTGGATTAAGTCAAAATTTTAATAATTATTCATAGGCCTGAGCATTCGGGATTTCCCGTCCCGACCCGTCCCGCCAATTGCATTTCCCGAACCCGTGAATATGATTTTTCGAATCCCGGTACCAACCCGTGAAACCGCGAATATGAATTTTCGAAATTCGGGTATTATCCCAGTTTCCCGATTTTGTCCCGCCAATCTCGTGAAATATTAAAATGAATAAAAAAATAAAAAAAAACACCATATCACTAAAACAAAATGACTGAATTTTATCCGATTACATCAAATGACGAAAGGTCCAAAACCAAAAAACATGCTACCAACTACCAAGTGTCCAAGTTCCACCAACATGAGTAGTTAACACTTAAGACTTAACGATTCATCAAAATATCAATATATTCACGGGAAATCGGTATTTAATATAAATTCGCGGGATATGTCCCGAATCCCATGAAAATGAAAATTCAAAACCCGATTCCCGACCCACGAATTATATTAACGGGATTGACGGGTCGGTTTCGCGGGACATATTCGGTTTCGCGGGAAATTCCCCGTATTTGCACAGGCCTAATTATTCATGGAACATCGGAACAACTAATACGTCCCTGAAAACGAGCGAACTTGCTAAATCCAAAGATGGTTCATGGCAATTAAATCCAAGATGCAGTAGACGCGACATTTAACGATTTTGCAGCAAACGAAAGAATAACGACTGGAATCTTAAACCGAAACGAAACTTTATTAGAAACAGAACGAAGGAAAGAAAACAAGAAACTAAAATAAAAAAACGAAGTTGGGACAGGGCGGCGACGTTTGGCGGCACACCGCCCTATCTAGGGTTTGAACTTGGTGACGACCACTAGAATTTGGATCGTTTAGGTTGTGATACCATGTAAGAATATAGAATAACTTGATAATCTTATTGATAGACTCGGTTACAATATATAGAGAACGAACCTTAAACCCTAAATACCTAATGGGCGCATGGTTTTCCCGGGGAACGTCCATATGCCCCACACGACCCCAACTGAGGCACGGTTAGGACACTCATGTCTGGCTGTCTGTGGGGTGGACCCTCATCTCCTCCTCTACGGAGGTAGGATAGGTGCGCGATGTCCTAACCCATCGTGACCAACATCGCCGTTCCAAAAAAAATAAAATTAACCCTAATATATTCCAATAGTTTTATAATAATTTATATCATTTACATCAGTAATACCAACTCCAATTCGACAGTTATACCACACTAGAAAAAGTCTTAAGTGGGGGCCAAATTTTATAATAAGTTTATCATTTACATTAGTAATACCAATTCCCAATTCGATGGACAAGCATGGTAAATTTTCCCTAAAAATTAAATAAGCTCATATCAACTCTAAAATTTAAAGACAGTACCATGCATGATCTTAGCTGAAAAATAAAAATAAATGAAGGAATACACCAACAAACAGCAAATTTTATAAAAGTACTCTTTTATAAACTTTATACTTTATTAATTCAGTGTACATACAACTTAAAGGTCTTCCACGACATCGAAATTAGTTACTTTGCACCATTAAGTACGACAATGAATGAACTTGCAGGTCTAGGAATAGAATGTTTATTTTGAAAAAGTTACAAATTGGTAACAAGCATACAATTTTGCTTCTGTAGTGCTTAAAAACACACAATGGCATGTTTCAGTTTTCTGAAAAATATTCTCGTGTAGAGTAAACATTAGCTTATATCCAATATTGTCAATGTTTTTTCAGATATTTTAGATTAATTTATTTGTCTTATATAAAAGACTCAAACTTGATAAATAGTATACACCAGATTAACAAAACCTGTAATAAAAGAAAATAAATAAATGACATAAGAAAAGCGCAAACAGTAAAGGTGATGTGTTTTGTGAACACATGTGTTGATAAACTACACATGCTAGGTATCTAAGATCAAAAATGTGATTGACATGTAACATGTAAGAGTCATAAAAACTCACGGTAATATAAAAAAGCACACCCATTTTAGAGTTTAATAAAAATCCGACTATGTTTTGAAGTGCGGGTGGACTCACTTGCTTTTAAAATGGATCAAAGGACATGTAGTCTAATGGCACCCCCTTGACTTTTCAAATGAGATGTCTTCGGTTTGAATATCACTTGGAGCAAATTGTTTCAGGTTGAGTTAGGGGGTTTTTTCGGTTGTGGGTTTTTTCTTGTTTGATGTTGGCCGGCCACCACACTTTGTACTTCAGGTGGAAGGACGATCTATTTGCTAGAGTGATCCGGGGTGTCTAGATCTTTGCTCTAAGAAAGTTATTTTATACATGGGAATCAAGTATTAAAATTCGGATTGACTTTTAAGGTTTATGCTTTGACTGGTTCTATAAGTGTTAAATAACTACAACACAAATACGAAGTTCGATTCTAGATCGAAGTTTAATTGAATTCTCTTTAGAAAAACTCTATTCGAGCAAGTTTTTTCTAAAGAAGTTGGCATGAGGACGATGATTGGGGCTAGGAATCTTTGAGATCTCAAGTTCAAAATCTGACCCTAGAGGGGTTTCTCAAGTGGTAGGTTTCTTTTTTAATAATATTATTGGGTGATTAAAGTCTAGAGTGTTAAATCTAATATAGACGGTTACAATTCCGTCTCAGAAATGCTCATTGGGGTAATTTCTTAATTTGATCATAACTTTATATTTTTAAAACTTTGTACTTCGTAGATTCAAATCTTACATTCAAAAGTGTATGTTTATGTATATAAAAATCATTTATTACTTCTAAATATGACATGCTAGTGGTAAAGTGACATATTTTTTAAAAAATAAAAAGAACCATTATGTGTTCAAATCTTATAACGTGACAACGTGCATGTTATGATGATTTTACTTTATAATGATTTTCCTCTACAAAATTACAGATCATGCTCTTTTTTTTTTTTAATGATCAACTAAACAAGAGCTGAACTTAAATGGAAAAACCATTAATCAACCAGTTCCAGAGAAAACCACATTTGCAACCGGGTGAAAAACTTGTTAGCTCAAATACTCGAACTCGTAACTTAATATTACGAGTCATTCAATCATATATCGCTCATACCACTAAAACAAGTCCAAGTTGGTTAGAGATCATGCTCTTAAAAACATAAAAACCATTAAATTTAATACTGATTTTATTTTCAAAGACCGAATATGCATACAATTTAATATACGGTTCTATTTTCAAACAACTTAAGAAAAAACTAAACCTGGTACTAGGAAGAAAACATAGGTGACATAGGTGAAGTAATGACTTGCGTATTGAGATAAACAAACAATGCGATAATTTAAATTAATTCCAACTAACAAATGACAAACGGGAGAGAAACGTATCACCAATAAAAGAATGAAACGTGAATTCATTTTAATGAATAAGTTTCTAGAAGCCAACTTCTATGGGACGTATATTATATTTAAGTATTGAACAATTAAAATAGGATAAATGAAAACACTAACAAAAATATAAGTAAAGTTTAAGCGGTTGGTGACGATAAAATTAATATTGTTAATCTGGACTGCTTTTAAGACACTATACCAAAATCACCAACTTAGCATACAAACGAACTTCTAAAATTCTTTCTTAATTAATTAGTAGACAAATATTACGTTAGCTTGTTGAAATTGTAAGGCTTACTTTGGACGACTTATGATTTATGAATCAGTATATATATGCCTAATGGGTTTGTTTATAAGTGACATCTACAAGACTACAACTTTGATTGTGAAAAGAAACAAAAAAAAAAAAAAAAAACAGCGTTGAAAAATTGATAAAAATAAACGAGTCATAATCATAATTTTAATTTTATAAATATTATATTTTAAAAATTAATGGAGAAAAATAATTATATAACGCAACTATAATATTCTTGTGTTTTATTATTTCTAAAAGGCATTTCAATTAATTAATTAATGATAAACTAGTGTAGTCTTCCAACTAATTAGGTGAGAGCCTCCATGATTATGTGAGTGGAAACACTAAAATTTGGGTTTGGTTATTAGTGGTTGTGAGTAGAGGAGAGAAAAAATTTACTGTTCACTCATATATTTGATGAAAAAACTGATGATTTTGTTAAGTTTGATGTGAGTGAAAAGAAAGATAAAAGGTAATGATAATGATATAAAAAGGTATTATTTAATTGTGGTTGTGAGTGAGAGAGAAAAAAAACTAATTATAAAAGTATAAATTATAGAGATGGAGATGGAGATTCTATAATGGATGAAAGCCTATAAGATATTTCGTGACACATGATACAAGAAGGCTTTGTAGAAAAAATCATGTAGTGGATGGAGCACCTTGTAATTATTACACAATAACTTTTTTAATTTAAATAAATAATTAAATAAATAATATTTTTAGTTAAATAAAATTTACATAATTAGCAAAAAGTACATAATTAAAAAACAATAATAATAAAAAAAATCTAGAGTTTATTTCTAATTTTGAGTTGTTCCCTCAACCTAACTGATAGTGTTCGTGTTGATTCATTCTCCGGGAGCGGTTTCTCAAGTTCCTTTATATCATTCTTCATTTGACGTGTTTCCACTATACCAATTTGTTTTTCTCTCATCAACAGTAAGCGGTCGAGTTTTTTCATTGATTTCCTTTTGGAAAATGTCACTTCCTTCGCTTAAAGTGTTGGAGGGTGCCCGACTAGACAACGAAGCGTCCTGTTTCTCCTTTGATCGGTCCCGATCGGTTGGTCTTGGAAGCTTCTCCTCACTCGGCGCAACGTCATACTTTTTATCGGTATCATTCAGGTTAAACGTCCGAGTGTCCGAATGTTGAGATTCACGAATGGCCGAGGACGATGTTTTTAACTTCTTAGATGGTCATCTTGTCCTTTTTGTCAGACCCGGTTGTGACTTTCATTTGGGACTGTCGTGAAGTAGCCTCCAACACCTCATGTATGGAAACTGGGCTCTTTCACTTTGATATTTCAACAGCGCATTGTTAAGAATGTCCACATCGCTTTGACCACTAGCCCAACCACTATGGATCCGGTCGTAAATGTTGGAGAAAATTGACACCTACCGTTGATATTTGTTCATTTTCCAGATATGGGTGGCGACGCTCTGAGGGGCGCCATACACGGGCAAAATGACCCACTACACCAAGTCTAAAAAAATTAAAAAATTAGGAGGTATTAGATTCAATTTCCATCTGTGACAAAAAATATGGGTTTCAGGTTGGTCCAGGTGGTTTTCTCATTTACCGTGAGTTTTCTTCTAATGAGGAAAGAAGAATCGGGTGGTGTTAGTGACCTGTTAGTGGTCCAAATTTACCGTTCATTAAAAAAAGTAGTTATGGTTTCATATCTTATAAAATGTAATTATGGTAATTTTGAAAGTAGATAGTGAAAAAATAATAATCTTTAATCCTAATAAAGCACTAAAATGGGTGCCACATGTGACATGTCATGTCTCATTTCTAGGATGTCCACATAAGCATTGCCATATGTCAAAAGCATATTCAATTAACAATTTATTAGATTATATCAATTAAGTATAATTACCAATTTTATTAAAACTAAATTTTCATTTAAAAAAAGTTAAGAAACTTAATGTGAATTTGATAAATTTGCTCAATAATTTGGTTATTTTAAGAAAACTAATCAACAATTTATTAAACATAATAAATTTGATTAAACCCTGTATTTTTTATATGTATCCAATATTATGAACTCAACCCGTGTAATACACATGTTACTAACCTAGTAATTATATATAATAACAAAATCAAGTCAAGTGCAAGTTTATATATATATATATATATATATATATATATATATATATATACTAGCTTTTGATACCCGTGCGACGCACGGGTGGTTTTTAAAAAAGTAAATCCAACATTTAAAATATTATAATAAATGTAATTCGATAATTGAAATTAAAGAAAAATACGAACATTTAAAATATTATAAAAATGTAATTCTAACATTTAAAATATAATAAATCAAAGTATGAAATAAAATATCATTTTTTTCTTTTTTATAGTATACTTTGGATTTTGTTGGTATAAATGATTTGAGAAATTGAACTTATATATATATATATATATATATATATATATATATATATATATATATATATATAGGGTTAGGTTCAAATGAGAACTTTTTATTTTGAGAACTTTTGAGAACTAAATCTCAACCACAAATTTCAGGGGGGGGGGGGGGGCACTACAATTTATGGGAGGGGGGATACATGTAATAAACATGTGGCTCAAATTAGCATTTGAGAACCAATTTGGTTTGAGAACTAAAAAGAACTAATTTGAGCCACATGTTTATTACATGTATCCACTCCCATAAATTGTAGTGCCCCCCCTGAAATTTGTGGTTGAGATTTAGTTCTCAAAAGTTCTCAAAATAAAAAGTTCTCATTTGAACCTAACCCTATATATTATATATATATATATATATATATATATATATATATATATATATAATTTAAAAAAACGAAAACGGAAATAAGAATATTGATTTACGAAATTTGTTTTAAAAAATGTTTTTACATTAAATGGTGTTTATATTTAGGAAAGTTAGTTGGATTATTTTGACATTTTCAAAAAGTTCGAAGATTTGATTAAATAAATTTGTTAAAATTGAATATTTGATTGGTAAATATTCAAATTTCTAAAAGGGATTTTCTAATATGTGCCCTAAGGACACACATATGGTGCAATAAATGCATCTCGAAAATTGAAAAATACATTTTTCAATAAGAATCTTTGTACCCTTCTTATTTTTCAAATGAATCTTGGTATCTTTTTTAATTTTCGAAAAGAATCTTGGTAAATTTTTAAGTTTCCGATGTACATTTATTGCATCTTATGTGTGCCTTAGGACACGTGTTACAAAATCACTTTCTAAAATTAGGGAAGAGTAATTATATGTAAAATGAATTGTTTACAAAATATACAAATTTGAATTTAATATTCAAAATAATAATTTTTCCAAAAATTATAATTCTCAAAATAAAATGTTTAAATAATATTCTATTAATTTAGTCACTCCTGTAATTATGATTATGATCCTCAAATATGTTAAATAAAGTTTTTGTTTCCGTGCTTTTCAATAAATTAAAGTTTGTTAGTTAGTTATCAATACACAATATATTTTCAAATAATTAATTTTGTTAACTGGATCCCCGAATTTTAGGCCCATATCCGCGATTCACTTAAAATGAAATCATTTGAGCGGGAAAATAAGAAAATTGATTGTTGTGATGATGCCACGTGGCATCCAATCTTTTCATATATATATATTATATAGATTATATAGATATAGATGGGAATGATCATGCGTAAACATTATTTTTTATGAAAACCTAAAAACACATATTAAAACATTTATAATTTTTTCATACGTTAATATTTTTTTAAAAAATTTACATTAAAAGTTTTAGAATTATGTTATCTTTAATTTTATAAAAAAATTAAAAAAAATAAATTTCAAAATGTTATTTAACAAAAATAACTAAATTGACGAGTGCACGAGAACACGCACGGGCAGATCTAGTAAGGATCTACCGGGTACACGGGAACGTAGTGAGTTTCAAACTTTTAGTAGAATTATGTATAAAAGGTAGGAGTGAATCCACATAAGTATTGAGAGTGAATTCTAATAACACATTCTTTCCTAGCTCAAATGGTTTGATGTACAAGTTTTAAGCGTGAGGTACCTAGTTTGAGCCTTGCACGCGCCGGTTTATAATTCGTTTTGTTTGTTTAAAAAAAAATAAACATAACTTATGCTACTGGAAATAAATGTAAAGGGTATGGTTTGAACCCGAGTGTATAGCTTTGAAAGGTTTAGGGGAACCAACTGAGCTAGACATTTCTATTTTGAATTTTCGAATCATTATGTATTCATATAGAAATGAAATCATGCAAATACCTATAAAACGTGTCTAACTTGTCTTATAAAACGTGTCTAACTTGTCTAATTGTAAACCTTACCCGACCCAAGAAAATTAAGCAGAAAATTTTAACATTTAATTAAAATTTTGACCACTCAAAAAAAAAATAAGTGAACTCAATAAAAAAATATCTTTATCCACCCCTCCACCCACCCACCCACCCACCCACCCCTACATCTAGTAAATCAAACATTTGTACTAGCGTTGAATAATATAGTAATCTTTAAAAGCTTAAGCGACGGCCAATTCTGCACCAAAAAATCTTTAATGTTGAATATAATAATCATATAAATTCAATATATATTCCACCTACACCACCCATCTATTTTCATCTTTTCCTTCAAACAAACCCCAAAACGCTCTGCTCTTTTTTTTTCTTCCCAAAAATCAACTTAATAACTCTGTATACATAAAACCCACCTTTGGAGACCGTCCGATCGATCCCAATGGCGGAGAAAAGCAAGATCTTGATCATCGGAGGGACGGGGTACATCGGGAAGTTCGTTGTGGAGGCAAGCGCGAAGCAGGGGAACCCGACCTTCGTTTTGGTCAGAGAGAGCACAACAAAACATCCTGAAAAATCCAAACTCATTCACAACTTTGAAACTCTCGGTGCCAAGATCCTTATTGTAATTAACCTTATTTATATATTCATTTTGTTTTTATTTAATTTGACTAAATAATTTGCTTAATTAATTAATTTGTTGAACCGTTGGTTTTTTTTAGGGAGATATTCATGATCATGAGAGTTTGGTGAAGGCGATTAAGCAAGTTGATGTTGTAATCTCGACCGTTGGTGGTGAACTCGTACTAGATCAACAAAAGCTTATTGCAGCCATTAAAGAAGCTGGAAATGTAAAGGTAATAACTTTCTGATTTTGATGATTTTTTTCCTTAAGATAATATTGTTAAAACTGGACCTGATTGGTACGTTTCATATGGGTTGAATTCGAATCGACGCTTGTTGGATTGGCCGGTTTTTTACTAGTAGTTGTTGAACCGGTCAACGGTGAAGTTGTTGGACCAGTTTTCGTAAAAAATTAGTCTATTTTCGATCTGATTTTGAACCTAACGGTTTTGAAAACTTTATTGTATACAACACTCCAAAATAACTTGTTTTCGATAATTACAGTTTGATTACAACTCATATTGATGCGTTTTTTGATAACCATAATTTGTTTAAGACTTTATTGATTTTTTTTTTTTACATTTGTTGTGTTTGAAAGTTTATAAAGTGTATATTATAAATTTACAGGTTTGAATAGTCAATCCGGTTCGACCTTCCGGGTTAAGCGGTTAAACCTTTTTTGATACAAGTCCGATTCGTTTTAAAAACCCGGTTTTAAAACATTGGTGATTTCATTATTATTTTTTCTAAAAGCAATATGAATATATGATAATTTTAAACTTTGTTGAAAATTTTATGTAACATTTACATATTATTTATTTAAAGTTAGTTATGAGCTTATCGGTTTTTAAGTATCATACAACTGGTGTGACTTGTGAACCAACAAGTTCAATGACTAAGTTTAATTTTCAAAACATTGCTTTAAAGCCATTTATTCAAACACGTCTAGTTGATTGTACAATTAACCTATATTGTTAATATTTATCATATATAGAGATTTCTACCTTCGGAATTTGGAACCGATGTTGATCATGTCACTGCGATCGAACCAGCCAAAAGCACCTTTGCAGCAAAGGCGAGCATTCGTAGAGCCGTGGAAGCCGCAGACATCCCACACACTTTTGTGTCATGTAATGGTTTCGCTGGCTACTTTTTACCCACCGTGGGGCAAATGGATACCTACACCGCCCCGAGAGAGAAGATTTCCATCCTCGGAGACGGAACCCCTAAAAGTAAGATCATTAACACATAACGTATAACGTATCAGTCCTAATCCGAAGGAGGACGAATCGATTAATATCTTTGTTTTTTGTTTTTTTTTTTCTTCTAGTTGTTATGGTGAAAGAAGAGGACATAGCTTTGACTACCATCAAAACAGTTGATGACCCTCGTACATTAAATAAGACATTGATTTTCAGACCTCCAGGCAATACGTTGTCGTTTAATGAGATTGTTTCCATATGGGAAAGCAAGATTGGCAAGACCCTCGAGAAAACATATGTTCCCGAGGAGCAAGTTCTTAAAAACATCCAAGGTGAGTTCGACCAAATTAAGAATAATGCATTTAAAACAATTTGACTAGAAAATAATAGTGTAGGGTAAATCTTCTTTACTCTGCACATCTGATCGCAAAGCGATCCGATTTTTATGTAAAGCAGAAGCTAAGTCAAACAACGTGTTTTTCCTTTTTCGACCAAAGAATAAGAAGTTTTTCTTCATGCAGAGGCTCCATTTGGGTTGAGCATTGTTTTGTCTATAATGCATTCGATACTGATAAATGGAGATGCAACAAACTTTGAGATCGAACCTTCATTCGGTGTGGAGGCTAGCGAGCTTTATCCGGAGATAAAATACACCACGGTTGATGAGTATCTTGCTCAAATTGCTTAAAGATCATTCTTCATATACCATAATGACTGAATGATTATTGTTGATGATTATATTTTTCCTTGTTGAACCCTTTGATGTTGTTTTGTGAATTTTATATAACTAGATGGATACCATACGTGTTACGGCGGGTGTTCCATCACGTTGTAGTGGGAGAGTCAGATACGTTATGTTAGTGTAAATTACAATGTTATGATAAAAAATAAACCCTTCACGTCTATTCTGATTTATATACATGTTTGTGAGGAGTTGCATTATTTCTTATAAAGATATAGTCTATATTTAACTTATCTAGACATCTTGAACATCTACTGATTCACCCCTAACACCACCATAACTAATTAGTTGTTGGAATTTTGGGAGAAAAACTAGTGAAAAATGGGTTTTTTCACTAAGTGTGAAAATGAGTTTTTCACCAACTTTGGACTAAAATAAAATACAGATAACATAGGTTGTTGCCTCTGTATTTTATGGGTTTGTATAGTACGTTGTGAGGGTTTTCCAACGCATCAAACCACGTCCAAATCCGAGCTCGTATGAATGAGATATCGATGCTCAAAGTTGAGGGTTCGAAGCTGCGAAAATTAGAGAGAAATTGCTAAGTATAGCATGAGAACTCATCCTACATTGGTTTGGGGATGAAACCAAAAGTGGTTTATAAGGTGGGAACCTTACCAACTATTGTTTCCTCTAGTAGGACACATCCCTTGGACCCTAAGGGGTGCCCCTAACTCGCACACGCACGCGCGCGTAATGAGGCGTAATGAATGTGGCATAATGTGGCGTAATGAGGCGCAATGTAGAGCAATACCAGTTCAGGTTGGAACCTGTGTGGTTCAACCGGAAGGTTCAAGCGGATATGCGTGGCTCCGCTGTTCGAGCAGAACGCGTGTTCCTCCGGATTGACAGCTGGAAACGCGTTTTTGAGCTAATTAAGGTAATTCCACGTTAATTAGAAATCAATTTGCATTAAAGACGTTTAATGCAAAATTTGACTACGAATTATTTTAGAGTGCTCTCCAAGACTCCCATCACTATATATACAGCCTCATTAGTTGAGGCTAAACACACCAGAATTCACAGAGAATTCTTTCTCTCTTCTCTGCTCTCTCTCTTCTCTCCATCTTCATCTTGTTTGTCAAGAACTTCAAGAACTCGAATGTATTTTCAAGCTTAGAGTTATCCCGGCCGTACAATACGGTTTAGGCGATTGTACCCTGAAAAACAAAACGGGATCCTCGGTAGACCCGGAATTTGTTTTAAGGGACCCGGGTTTTGACCCGAAGCCTTCGCCAAGGTTCCTAGGAACCTTCTCCTTTTCTTAAACTAATTTCAACGAATTTCTCAAAACTTTTTCCATAACCTTTTATCAAGCTGTTTAATAATTGTTTCTCAAAACCTTCTGTTCATCTTTCTCAATTAAATATTGATTACATGTTTCTTTCCTTTGTTTTTCTCTTGTAAGTATTATTTCATTTCATTTGTAATCGTACTGTTACTTATTTTCTTTTATTTCCTTGTATTGTAATCATTTTATTTTCTCTGTAATTGTAATAGGAGTAGAATTTTCTTTCCTTGTATTGTAATAGACTAGATTTTCTTTTTGTTGTAATCGTACTTAAATAAAAGTATTTATTTTATCTAAATTCACGAACGGTTTTCCTATATTAGTTTCTTATTTGTTTATTTATATAGCTAATTAAATAAACACCATTTCAAATCAACCGAAGGCAGATATCTATGTATGATAAGTCTGTTTTTAAATACAAGAAATGCTATAGATTAGGGCCATGCATACAAATAATGTGTCTATAATTTCAGAACAAATGATGGCGCGAATGATGAGGGCTGAATACAATCTCCCGAAGGCACCTTTCGTTCCCAGCTTTGAACAGACCACAAATCACATCAAAACTTTACAGGCTTTACCTATGCAGATACCTCGTAAACGACAGCATAATCCTAATAAAGTGTGAATCTTTTGCCAACCCCACATTGTCTTCAACGACATCTATACTTCGTACACACCGCTCTTTATTTCTTTCATGGCAACCAATATTCATATCTCCTTGTTTCTTGTTGCACGCCAAGTGTTTGATAATATCCCTGAACCAGATTCTTTGTTCTAACTATTGCTCTTTTGCTCTAGAGTTAGCCGAATTGTCTGCATATGGAGAGTCCGGTGCCATATAGTGGAGTGTCCCGTAAACATTCATTATCGATCATGAAACAGGGACGAAGCGGGTACGAACCGTCTGATACCGAAGCAGAGTTACATGAAGCTCCTTGGAATGAAACCAATAAAAAGATCACAGATTTGGGTTCTGATGCACCTAGGAACTTAAATGCATCAAGACTCACCAGGAGACACTCTTCAAAATTTGACCCTGAAGGGCTGCCACCTCCAAGAAGACGCAGCAAATCTCCGTACAAGACTCGAAGAACCGATGGGAGTTCCAGGTCACCGACTCCTGGCCCGCTTCCTCTTCCGCCCGGGAGAAATATCAGCCCGTTTACGAAATCTGAACGTAGAAGGCATGTTTCACCATTCAAACCCGCAAGAAATGATGATCTATCGGACGATAATGAAAGTTATCACCAGAGTGAAAAGGCGAGTTATGCTAGAACATTATCAGCACCTAGACTTAGATCAAGGGACAAAGATCAGCAAATAAAAAATGATCAGCGGTTGAGAAGAAAAGAGGGAAGAAGTAGAACACCTCCATTGCGCAAAAGTATTACACCAATTTTCGATAGCACAGATTCTCTTTCAGTTGGTGACATTTTCTTCTCGCGAGACCATGATGTAGGGTCTGCCCAAAAGATTAAGAATGAAGGTTTGGAAACCAAAGTGTTCATGGAAAAAAAGCCCAAACCACTTCAGCTTAATAAGTCAAACACCATTCCTAATTACAACACTACTATTGTCTCCAGCTCTGCTGTTAGTAGGCGAAATTCTAATTTAAGTGATGTGAGTGGGAGGTCAAATAGGAGTTCTTGGAGGTTTACTGCAAATAGACGAAAAAGCCAGACAGATACATGGTTTTCTTGCATGGGAAAAAGATCTTGTAGTACCACCAAGAAGTCTCCAGAAAGATTAAGAGCCTTTGATGAAGCTTCATTTATTGAGAAAGCTTTTGTGGTTGAAAACCTAAGACAGTTATGGGCTGATAAGTATCAACCTTTATCACTAAATGGGTTCACCTGCCATAAACAACAAGCCCTGCAACTTAAACAACTGGTAACTGTCTTTAGTTTCTTAATTGTTTATATATGTATTTGGTTTTCTAGATTCTTAACTTGTTTCAATTTAGGCATCCAGGAAAATATTTCCACATATTCTTTTGAAGGGAGCTCAAGGATCAGGGAAGAAAGCTTTGACAATGGCCTTACTATGTGAGATATATGGAGATGGTGTGCTTAATGTAATTATACTATTATTTTGAACAAAAAGGTTTAGCCTTTAGTCCTTTAGAATTGTGTCCAGAAACTTAGATTGGTCCTCTTTCTGCAGATATCTCATGATTTAAGATACTTCCAGATTAAGGTATGCAAAAGTTAACTTTTTAGAATCTGTTTTGATTTACAAGAGCTTGGGTCTATATGTTTTCAATATCATGTTCACTAACTGGCATTAAGAATGTAATGATTGATACTGATTGATACTTGATCTTCATTGAGATCCTTAATTTTATCAAATTTCTCTCCCCGTGATTATATGATTTTAGGAAACAAGGCTGACTCAAGTCGCAGTTCCGGTGACTTCAAGTCCTCACCATGTAGAGCTGAATGTGCGCTTGGAAGCTAATGCTAGATATGCTCTTATGGCTTCAGTCAAAAAGATAAGTAGTTATCATGCAGTTACTCCTGAGATGAGTACAGTTAATCTAAAGCCTGATTATACAGGTCCACTCATTTTAAATATTTTTTTTTTTTAATAACTAAAAGGTCAGTTAAAAGTTTGAATTTAGAGATCCTGTTGTCTTATCTACAGTAATGGTCCTTTATGATGTTGAAGAAGCTGATGAGAGCATTCAGAACTTAATAAAGTGGATTATGGATTGTTATTCAGATATTTGTAAACTGATTCTTTGTTGTCAAGATGATACTGGCATTCTTGAATCAGTTAAAACTCGGTGCCATATTATTGAGGTTGATGCTCCTGTAACTCATGAAGTAAGTGCTATATGTTTTATCTATTACATGGAACAACTGTATTCGATCTCTAACGGGTCAAATGTGAGCTAAAAATAATTCATTTTTGCAATCATATGCAACAAATTACCCTACCTTTCTAACTTCTATCTGATTTTCCATGTTTTGAAATCCCAGATCATGGAAATTCTTATTCAGATATCAAGGAAAGAAAACTTCGATTTACCCATGAAATTTGCAGCAAAGATTGCTAATCAATCGAAACAGAACCTGAGGAAAGCAATCATGGCTCTAGAGGCCTGCAAGTCTCACAAGTAAGATAACACATTATGTTGATAATATATTTATTTAAAAAATAAAAAACTTTCCTTAATCCGATTCTAACAGTCAAACACATATGCAGCTATCCATTTGTTGAAGATCAACCAATTGCAATAGGATGGGAAGATGTACTTGTTGACCTCGCTGCTGAGATTTTAGCTGATCCATCACACAAAAGGCAAGTTTATAAAATTAATTTTATACGTCTTAAAAAAGTTGATAACAAAACAAAACTAAACTAAACTTTGTCATTATCAGGCTATTTTTCACAAGGGGAAAACTACAGAAACTTTTGGTGGATTCTGTTCACCCAAAATTGATTCTTCTGGTAAAGCTATAACCTTTTAGTTCAAAATCATTTCAAAATTATATGATATAATGTTTCTGTTATGCAGAAACTCATTGAACAGTTCCTCAAGGGTGTTGAAGCTAATATCAAAAGGGAACTGTATTATTGGCATCGCTATTATGTAAATCTCGGTCCCTTTTACCATATTTATATTGTTATTTCTTTTGGCAGTTATTTTGTTTGCTAACAGTTAACGCCAACCTACAGGATAAGAGACTCCCAGTTGGAACTAGTGCCTTACTAAAGCTAGAAGGTAATAACGACATATAATCGTATTTTCTATCTGATTTTATGGTGACAAATGAATGCATAGAACTGATATAATCTTAATGTTGCATTACACCCTATGTTTTTGAAAGTTCTTTACATATATTCCTGCCCCTGCAGAGTTTGTTGCAAAATTCATGAGTATACACAGGAAGACTTTACATAATCATCAGTGACTGAACCTCGGGGAATCATAAATAACACGAATAGAGGATAGCAAGGTGTCTCGTTCTATTTTTTTAGCCGGTCATAGCGACACCATTTTCTTTTTGATTTCTAAGTGTAGACATGATGCAATCTTGGTTGTGATGAAACAAGTTTATATTACCAATTTGTAACCCTTCTGCACTGGATTGATGTAGATTGTGTTAAATTCTTGACATTGATGTCCTTTTCTCTCAAAAGTTAGGTTTCGTTTTGCATAATTTGTTCAATTGGAACATATTGTCTCCTTTGAAACATGTTACTTTTAAATGAGGAATACATATATGTTCTTTTACCAACATGCTAGTTTTCTTTGTCATTTGTCACACATTTATCATTTTTTACTCTTCTAATTCACTAATTTGTACCCATTTTATCGCGTGGATAAGCCATGAGTCTTTGTTCACGAGTATACACGATTAGGTCAATTATGAAAATCAACGTTTGATTTGTTCTAGCCTTCTAGGTTGGCCATAAAAAAAAAAACGTATGACTTCACTAAGGCTTTACAAAATATCAATTTAACGTAGTAAAATACGATAAATTCATAAACTTATACTCATTATCATTTCTCTTTCGGGCAAAGACATGATGCAACATTGTGATGAGAATGCTAATTTGTAGTGAATAATTCACATTTAATTTACTTAATTTATATTTATATTAAATACATTTTGCTTTCATTTTGAAAAGAAATGAGGCTATTAAAGTATGTTTTTAGAAAAAACCATTAAATGAAATTATTAAAAAAAACTTAACTTATTTCTTAACAATAAATAGTTTAACCGTTTTTCATGTGATTTTGATTTTGTGGTTATCAAAAATGGCAGGAAAGTTTAAGATTTAGCTTTCTCACAATCCATGGAGAGGAAGGAAGGAGGCTTCGAAACTTTCTCCACAACACCATGGGATGAATGATCTTCTTCTTCGTTTCTCGTTTCCCCCTTTGCTCTGATTCGATCACCTCTTTTTGATTCCTTAAAGGTACGTATGCCTTTGCGATTATATGTTTTGTTTTTGGATTTTCGCTTCGATCTGGTGATGCCAGGGTGATTCTGTTTCAAATTCGAATCCGCTTGATTTCAGGCTCCGTCAATTTGTTCGATAGATTGTTATTCATATTCCGTATATAACTTCGCGTTTTATAACGATTTCAGGAAATCCTAATTTGCAGTATGCATTAATTGATTAGTCTATTAGCGTCCTCGATTGTTTGATTTGCCGCTCATGTAATCCGAATGCATATTAGGTCATGTTTGATGGAAATCATAAATGTGTTATAAGTCCAAATGCTATAAACTTATAATTAAGAGCAGATCTAAGATATTGATCTTCGATATATTGTGGAAGTAATCAGATATTCAGTTTTCGTTTTGCAATCAATTTTTTTTTTCTTTTCATTTTTTTGATCAATCCGAAATCTGGAAGCTATACAGATCTTTTCATGGTGCAATGCCGACATTTACAACGGTAGCTTTGGATACTTTGATAGAGCCAAAAGCTTCTAAGCTGGCAGCAGGAGGGAAAACTAAACCTGAACCCAAACTGGAGAGGAGGAATAGCAGTGGAATTCGAGGTGCTGATAGAAAGCTCAATTTGATAAATACAACAATGACTATTGACAGAAAGCATCATTGGACTCAGATTTCGCCTGCTCTTTACGCCACTCCTGAACCAACCCCGGTTCCAGATTCGCCCTTATCGTTTCCCACATCACCTTACATTGTTGACCATAAGAGGCGTGGGCCACGCCTTTCCAAGAATTTGTTTCAGGATGATGCGGTTCTTCATCAAGCTGTGACTGATGAACCTGGTGTAAAGATCAAGAAAAGTGTAGAAGCAGAGGATATTGATTCTAGCAAGGTTTTTGATATTGCTGGTGCTGTTTCTGGTGATCTTAAGGATAAACATGTGATGTTTCAGCATAATGATAATGGTGGAAGAGCAAAGGATGTTGGAACAAGCCAGGTCTTTGGCATCACGGATACTGTTTTGGGTGATGTTGAGGATGCAAATGTCAAACTTTTGCATAAGGGGGATAAACATGATATTTTAAGAAAGTCTGGTACATTGGAACGGGACGGTGAGACTGATGATTTTTATGATCCTCATGATTCAATGAGTGCTAGAAGCAACACTGATGGGGAAAGTAATCATGTAGTAGAGCGGTCTTTAAATTCCAACACTCCATTTGCTGAGTTTTTTGATGCTTGGGAGGGTAATCTGCTTTCTTGATATGTATATATAAATATAGTAGAGATGGAAATGGGTAGTTAGGGTGATTTTGGGATGGGTTGAAACGGATTTGATTGGATTGACTTGAAATGCTATTTTTTGTGAATAATGAGCATGTTAAATATTACTAAAGTTATATTATTTCAATGATAATCGACATATTTAAAAAAATAGATTTTATGATGTTTAAGTGTTTTCTCATTACATTTACACTCATGGCTACTTTTGACCCGTTTCCTTCTATAATAACTTTTTGTTGGGCTGGTTAGTGATAAATATATCCTGAATAAACTCATTCATAAGTAAATGGAGTTGAAATTGTCTCCTTACGTAACCCAAATAGACCAATTCTTTCGAGTTTTATACTTTTTTACTTTCTTATTGGTTTTCCTTGCATTTCATGCTCTTAACACATTATGGCAATTCTCCCTTTATGTCAATTCAGAGATCTGTGGGCCAGTCATATATCATCACTTGCTGTGATTAACATCCAATGAGATTAAAATCATACCAATTTTACAAGATTACAGAAGTGAACTGATGGTTTCACTTGCATTATTTTCACAGATCTAGCATCCGAGACTGGAATTCATCATACTGCAACCGACATCCAGGGTGAATTACGTGAGTTACGTTCAGGCTTTTTGATAGAGATGGAAAAAAGGAAGCTAGCAGAAGCACATTTAAATAATATGAGAAGCCAATGGGGAAGAATCTGGGAACAATTATCTGTTGTTGGGCTAACTCTTCCTGCAGACCCTACGAATCTGGATGATGAATCAACCATTGATCCTGGTGAAGATTTATGTCATCAGGTCAATGTTCTACGATTTGTGTCCAATTCTCTTGGGAGAGGAACTGCTAGGGCTGAGCTAGAGGGTGAGATGGAAGCCCAGTTGCAGTCAAAGAATTTTGAGATTAATAGGTTATTGGACCGATTGCATTATTATGAAGCTGTTAATCATGAGATGTCTCAAAGAAATCAAGAAAGTGTTGGTGAGGGCCGAAATCGAATAGTTTATTACTTTTTGCAGGTTTGTTGTTATCATTAAGTAATCACTATATTAATTCTAATTAGCAATCATATATGATATAGAAACCATGCGTCGACTTAGGCTAAGGAGGAAGAGAAGACAGAGGTGGATTTGGGGTTCAATTGGTGTTGCAATTACACTTGGAGGTACTGCTTTAGCATGGTCTTATCTCCCAACTGGAAAAGGGTCTTCTTCTTCAGAATCTTCTGGAAGCAACCGTTCTGTTCACTAGAAACTACCCTCAATAGGTAATGCCAAAGGTGATATGTAAAGAAAGCAAACAATCTGACACATCAGCTTCCACGTCGTCATTTTGACCCTTTTAAACAGGTCAGTTGGTTAATTGAAATGGAAATTTGACCAAAGTTGGTTACTTTTTTATGCGGCTATCACTTTTTCTACTGTGATTGTGTGATTTCTTTGTAATTTCGTTAACGTTTAGGTTTATGGACGTGATTCCGAATAGCATGGAGGTTGTCTGACAGTAATTTCACTTTGAAGCCTTTTAGGGAGTACCATGTGTACATAACACATTCAGAGGTAATAACATGGATTTACATACAGTTTTGGCATTAATAAAAGAATGGGTTACAGATTTGAAAAAGCGTTATTCCAACGTCTACAAATTGTGTCTTGTGATCAGATTTGGAAAAAAGTGTTTTCCCATTTCATCTTGTGTTAAACCGATTTGTATCTCTCTTAGGAAAAAGCTTCGTCGGTTCTTTCTAATGTCGAGTTCAAGTTCAAACACGTGAACATTTTTTGTTTTGAGATTTAGCTTATTCATTCTCGCATAATATGTGTGGCCACACGAGGTTCGACAGGGTAAGGAATTAGGTGTTTATGGGTAGCACGAATCTCAGGTAAAATAAGGGAAGGGAGATTGAGATGGTTTTGGCATGTGCAGTGGAGGCACATGATGAATCCGGTACAAACAGTGGAGTCTTTCGTTGTGGAGAGGAAGAGGAGCTGTGGCAGACCGAAGTTGACGTGCACCTCTCAGAGGACATGATTAGTGATAGGAGCTCTTAGAGGCGGATAATAAAAGTTAGGGACTTTTAGATGGAAGTATTTGCTTGGCCTCTAGGCAGCCTTTAGGTTGCTTTTTGTCAAAGGTGTAGACGCAAAATTTGAACTAGGCTTGCTTGTTGTCTTAGGTAGACCGTAGACCGTTAGTTTCAGGGAGCCTACTTCTTCACCCTGGTTAATTTGTTCTGTTATTGCTGCTTGATCTATGTTACATACCGCTTCTTGCATGTCTTCTCTCTTCACTCTATAGCCTTAGATACACAGGTGCTCTAGCTACTTGGTACACCCCATTGCTTTGTATTACATGTTACCATCTCTTTCTGCTCATGGTACGGACCTTTATGTCCCTACTAGGATATATCTCGTGTATTACATTTGAATCATTAAAAAGTCGATAATTCATTTATAGTCTTCTTATTATTGGAATTACGTATTACATTATATTAAATAAAAAAAAAGTTTTTTGTTTGTGTTGTTTTTTATTATTGAGTAAATAATATATATAGATGAGGAAGTGAAAATAAAATTTTGGTTTTTTAGAAAAAAAATTAATTGCGTGATCGTGTTTGGGCGGGATAATTTTTATGAGGTGAAATATGTTGTTGACAAGTGTCCAATCTTGTAATCATTTATTAGATAGTAGATTTGTTGTACCTACAAGGTTCACTATTTCTTTTTTTGGTTTTCCTAGCGGGGTAATCTCTTTATTACTATGATAAAGGTAAGGTTTGCTCTCATCTTACCATTCAGAGACCGAACTCTATGATTGGGATTTGACCGGGTATGTTTGTTTATTCTTGCATACTATGCGTTCGACAAAATGAAGCATTATCACCACATTTATTCACTAGTGAATACATGTATTATTTGGTAACTACACTCTTTCATATAATGTATTTACCAGTGAATATACTATATTTTATAAAATCGTTACACATGTGAAAATGAGTGAATCATCGTTGAAGTGTATTCAATGGCATTGCTTTGTATTCACCAATAAACTCTGTTTGTAACTAAATAAATATAAAAGCTCACAAACAAGTCACCAGAGTCACTCTTGCTTAAGTTTCATGAAAATTTGTTCCTTGCAAGTAATACAATAAAATATCATTCAGCTACTAATTGATATGAGAGTTGTTAGTCAAATATGCAGTTAAACATATTTTGGCTTAAATTTGTTCGATGAAAAGTTATATTAGAATACTATGTAATTGAGCATAATTTAGCATGAATAACTAAGTTGATGCCATCAATGCAAAGCAATTTATTACTAAAGCTGATAAAAGTTGGCTTAAATCGTTTCCCATATTCATGATTATAAGTATGGAGTCGTGGAGCGACTATTTTACCTTGGACTGCGAACTTTTGGGTCTGTGAATTGTGATAACTTGGTCTGCTGTTCGATTTCTACAACTGCTCTGAAAGGTGATTCATTCTACTGCAATATACTTTTGAATGTGATTGTTTTTCTTTTCACTTTACACACGAGTCATTATTCTTGGACTTACGCATCAAGATTAAGGAGAAAACAAAAAGAAAAATGTATCCCGCGTATCATACGCCACTCCACATCAATTTCTGGTGTATGAACCCATGTGTACGGTCTCTTTAACGTATCATGATTCTACCCTGGCTTATCATATGCCCATTTGATGGTTTTGACTAATTTTGGATGATGTTTAAGAGAAGACCTCATTGTTTTACATGATTACTCAGCCAAGGGAGATAAGAGACCTGGGATTGCATCTTTATTTCTGATTTTGTTATTCAGTTTCTACTGCAATCTGTTTATTATTTATTATTTATAACATACTGTAATAGTTTACAAATTTCAATCTTTTTATGAAACGGTTGAGAAGGTTTTTTTTATAGTATTTTGGAGGTGGATGTAATTTGTTTTATGATTATTTGTAAGTTTTAAAGCATATGAAAGGAACTATGCATATGGGACATCAGGGGATGAGTGTGTGGTCATATGGGATAGCTCAGGTGGTGTGGATGGCTCAACGATGAAGGTTGCAGAGAAGAACACTAATGATTCGGCTGTATATTGCTGGGTATCTTTGGCAAAAGCTCTTACTACTGAGAGATTTGATGAAAATAACTGTCTTGGCATCTCACAGATACTTGATTTCTCACTCTCTAAAGCCTTAAGGTATGATTATGTTACAGTACTTTAGTGCGATTACCATTTGAAACTATTTGGCGAGACTTGATTATCTATTATGTGAACTGATTATATGTTTGGTGAGAATGCGAGACTTGAAACTGTATTCTGGTTAGTGTTTATTGAACATACAGTTAGTTATTCATGAGACTTGAAAATATATAGGTTATAGAATTTGAGAAAGGGTTTCGCTCCGGTCCTCAAAATGGTTGAGCCACCCACTGTAGTTTAAAAACTAAAGGGCTAGTTAATGTCGACTCGGTTAATGCCAAGATGATCAAGTTAATTAATGGTGGTTATAATTTATGAAGATTTATCTTAGTGGATGTTTGGAATTGCTTATAAAATTGGCTTAAGAAGTTATTTTAAGTGTTTGGGAATCAGATAAAAAATTTTGGTTTTGGCTTTTTGTATAAGGTAAATAAGTCATTTTCAATACACCACAAAAATGTAACTTTATAAAACTGCTTAGACTACCCGCAACGAGATGTGTGTCTTTCAATTCCCACAAATAGTCTTTGTCAGAATGCAACATCAGTTTTTTATCCATCCTTTCAAATCCTTCTCACAAACAGTTTTTAGCCCCAACAATGTCCTTTCCACATATATTTATATGTGTTTGTGAGAAGAAATGAAAAAAAAAAGAGATAGAGAGAGCTATGGATGGGCACACGTCGAAAATGACGGAGAGTGATGGACGCTTGACGAACACGAAGCAACAACGCTACACTTGGGAATGACGGAAGGTGATGGGTGCCACATAGGACGGACGAAATCCCTAAAGATGTGCGTTGGAGGCAGTGATCTTATGACTTGTAGATATATAATTATCATAATATCCTCGTTTAACTTTATACTCGCCTAACCTTGTACCCACCTAACCCATTTTTAGTCATTTTACATATAAAAGTTAAACCAAACAGTTTTACAAAAAACAACTTATTAACTTAATAGCTTTTCCCACCACAAAAATTAATCCAAACTAATACTTTTGTAAAAGCAATCTTAAGTTTAAATAGGCAAATCCTAAACATCCTCTTAGTTGTTTCAAAAGAATATTAAGTTAGAGGATAATTATTCAAGATGTGAAAATTAAAAAAAAAGGGTGATACACCTTCCTAAGTATTAGATTAGGGTTTTCAGTATAAAAATGACAATCTCCACCATGTAGTTTAGGCCGTGTTTAGCGGTCCGTAAGCTAATTTTTTGACGTTAGCAAACGGGGCCTTTTAAAAAAACCAGTTTTTTTTAAGAAAAAACCCATTTGGTAATGTCAAAAAGCTAGTTGGAGTAGAGTTTCAAATAGTTTTTATAATATTTCAGTTTTACCCTTCCTTAATATTTTGTTTTTAAATTTTAATTTATTTATATACATGTACTTTTATGTTATTTTACATTTTTCAACTAGTTTATCAGTTAGTTTTTACCAAACGTTATTTTTTATAAGCTAGTTTATAATTTATTAGCTAGCAGCTAGCTTATAATTTATCAACTAACAGCTAGCTTTTCAGCTAATGCGTCAAACACAAGCTAAACACAAGCTGTTGCTTGTCACTTGTGAAATGATAAAAGTCCCATGAGTTTGTATAATCAGTCACACAATTGGAGTTGCTAACTGGTATAGTATCTTTAACAAGAGTTTGAAGTTTAACCCACGTGTAAAATAAGACAATGAAGAGAAAACTCTTAACAAGCAAGATTATTGGATTCGATAATTCATTAATTATTATTCTTTACTGTTGTCAAGAAATCGAATGAAGACCATGAAAGTTGTTTCTAGAAGTTGAATGAATTACATGTAACATTGTTTTTGCATCGAACTTGAACGTAAAACGAGAATGACGAATGGTTTTTTAGGCGATAAGTTCCAAAGGGATAGTTTGATGTTAAAGTGACGACTTCCAAATCAAGAGGTTATAAGTTTAAAAAAAAAAATCCGCTATACAACAAATTAACATGCGGACATGGTACCTAGCGTCATAGGGTTTGCATGGTTTACATGGGATATGGTCCATCCGGTGGTCCGGATATAAAATTATAAACCAAATTAATTAATATATCATCTTAATATGCGTATATTTTAGTAAAGTTAATAGATTTTAATGTATGGTTTTCTATGAGATAAATCCTTTTAGATATTAAATATTAAAAACATAATTATAATAATGGGCAGAGATGGTTTTATGCATATACAGCCATAGAGTTGTTGATTAGATTCATTGATCGCCAAAAGCTGTTTAAGTTTGCCGTAAATAATGCTTTCATTTTCTTTTTCTTTTGATGTCTTTGCATGGTACGTAGATTATAATATTTTTTTTAAAAATATATAATTTTAATCGGTGTATTTCAGAGTTTTAAGAATTTTCAAATTGATAATGAAATCATTTAACTTTTAGCAAAACATTATTCAGGTAACAGGGACCCATAGATAACCTTCACTGGCTATAAATTCTCTTCATCGTCAATAACTTAATTAAACATATTTCTAATCTTTATCTTTTTTCTTTTTCAAATCATTCTCTATTTTTAATGTTGATTTCTTTTGTTTTTCACGGAAATTCAGTACAGTGTTTTTAATTTTTTATGCACTCTTGGGGCCTTTCGTCAAAATGCCGAAAGTATGGACTGAATGGAGCCCATCTTGGCTAAAATGCTATTTAAATTACATTTTAAACTATTTCTTTTCTATATTTGCAAAAAGGTAAATGCCAGTGTTTTCTTTTTATATTTTTCTTAAAAAAACCAAACTTCTTAAGCACGGAGTCTGAGGTTGTAAGATCTAATATACGTATTCTTCTTACATTTTCATAAAAGGCTTTTTCCACAACTCCAAACAATTAAAATATTTAAATATTTATGAAACGAGTGAACGATATAAAATTATAGTGTACATGTCTTTTGCATCTACGGATTCCTCCAAAGCAGTGGCGGATCCAGGAAATAATATCAGGGGTAGCGGGGACTAACGGGGGTTCGGGGGCAGCGCCCCCGAAAAAATTTTTTAGGTAGTTAACGGGCTTTTAATCATATTTTTAAGGGGCTTTTGATCATATTTTTAAGTAAAAGCCATAAAATTTCTTCCAGGGGTCGCGAAAAATTCGTTTCAGGGGTCGCGAAAAACCGAAAACCTATAAAAAAAAAAATTTGCACGTCGGGGTAAAAGTTCAGGGGTAGCGGGCGCTACCCCTGGGACCTTAGTAGGTCCGCCACTGCTCCAAAGTCTGTTGTAGTTGTCGTTTTTATTTATTTATCATCTTAAAAAAAACATTGCTGGTTCTGGTTGTTGATCAACGCTGATATCATCTGTTATCAGACTAAACAAAGTTAAACCGGCCATATAAACCTAAACATATTGGTTAATTAACTAAGTTAAGCACATTGTTATCTCACAAACTATATTGTCCATATCATATCATAATATTCATGTGGTTATTTGAAGAAACTGTAAGTAAATTAAGTGTAGTGTGTTGTGTGAAAATGATTGATATTATTATTAGAGAGGGAAGGGGGGATAACGTATAGAAGAAAAAATAGAAAGTTGTGGAGTAAAGAGGTGGGAAGAGTCAAGATCAATCAAGGGTGCTGCCACCTGGGCATCTTCACAGACATCAATTTCCCATGTGGTCAACTCTCACCCACCAGGTGAAAATTTTCTTATATTTTAGTCCAAAATGGGTAAATCAGGGGGTAAACATACGAAGTCATATGAATATTCCTACAAAAATTAGTTCATAAATCATCTCTCCCAATAAAAAAAAGTTATCTGCACATCACTAAAAATGAGTTTCACATATATATCATATTGTCCTCAACACTAACAAGAAATTTATTAAAGAGAAAAAAAAACACCCAACAAAAATCGGCTCAAAGAGTAAAGTTTGGGGATGATAAGAACAAACTTAGATCCAGCTCACGAAATAAAAAGATTAAAGTTAGCATTATAAAAATTCTTTGAAACTTTTGTGCGGATATTAAGGTGCAAAATTTTCATTTTCACATCAAAATAATGTGTATTTAGATTTTAGTGTAAAAATAGCAATGTTAAACTTTTTCTTAATGCCCATTCATTAAAGCGGAAAAACCAGTAAGATGTTATATATTACAAAACATAACTAAAAGCAACGTTACATATAAAGTAAATCCTTTTCTGTTTTTGAAAAATATAAAACAATATATATTTATCCCGGTAAAACACTACCTATTTATTTTAAAAACTATTTATGTTTATAAGCTAACGATTAATTAATAATGCCCGGTCATCCAGGATAACCCTAATAGTTTAAAGGGCACTCACACCTGAGAGTGCAGAGGGTGTAGCCATACAATTGCAGGTGTTTGTGTGGACCAAAACATACCCGTTAAGCTTATTTCAGAAAAATCCACATCGATAGACAGCCAAGGAGATATAACCCGTGAGACTGAAGGATCGAAGAAGTGATATTTTAATCAATTAGTCTCGATCATCACTAATACTATTAGGACGAAATATTATTTTCAAAAATAAAATATTTTTATAAATAGATTTATGACTAAATTACATTTTTTGTCCTTTATAGTTTGCCTACTTATGATTCTTGTCCTTTATCTTTCGAACTTTCATGTTATATCCTTTTAGACAAAACTTGGTTACAATTTTTGTCCTTTACTAACAGTTCCGTTAAGTTTGCAGTTATTTTTAAATTTTAAGAAGGGTAGTTTTGTCAATCCACATAAATTTAACTTAACCCTTGTTAGTAAAACCCTTGGTTAAAAATACTAACAAAAATCCTCCATACATTCACGATCAAAACTAATCAGGTAACAAAAACCCTAGCTTTAAGGGTCTGCTTCTTCTTCCTCGCGTAATAGTCAGCGAACAAGAACCATCCCCGAAATATACGAACAAGAAACCCTCGATTCAACACTGGATTCAGAGACTGCGTCTTCTTCCTCAGGCAATACGTATTGATGGCCTCACAACCATTGATACGGGAAGTAGTTTCTCAAGCAGAAGTCGAGTCATTATATGGTTAGTATTTCGATTCCCGTTTAATTTCGTCATGTCGTTTGTTAATTGTTGTCATTTGCAGGTGGTTTAAAGCATCTGTTTTCCATCAAGTTGCATCATGGTGGGCTTTTTAAAAATTATCCAGGACGTGAATATGCAAAGGGTTCAACTGATTTTGTTGATTTGGTGGATGTTGACAAATTCTCTGTGCACGAGATGGATTTGATAATGGCGAGACTGGGCTACTCGAAAGATGAGGTAAGGTATTACCATTACTTAGTTCCCAATGGTGATTTAGATGATGGGATTAGACCTTTTGGAACTGATTATGAGGTTAGGCAGTTTTCAACGTATGTGGGAGATACTACACTGATGAATATGTATGTTGAACATGAAATTACCATTTTTCCAAGTTTGTATTTCTCATCATCCGGTTGCAATATAAGTATTCATGAGATTCCAGAAACAAGGAAAAAGAGTGATTCATATGGACAAAAGGGAAAGATATTAATGTTGGATTGGCATCATGACAATGAGGATATGAATGCAAGTGTGGTTGATTTGAGAATAGATGAAGAGCAGGTTGATGTGAATATGGATGTGAATTTAAATGTGGATGGTGAGAACAGTTTGGATGGTAGCAATGAAGATGATTATGAAAATGATGATGAGGGTGAGAATGATGATGAGGGTGAGGACAGTTTGGATGATAGGAATGATGATGATGGTGAGAAACATGATAATGATGATGATAGTGATTTTGTACCAGATGAAAGCAACCAAGTTAATGATGATGAGGCAGATATGAGGGACTACATATTGCTAACAGAGAATAACGATGGTGAGGAAATGGAAGTAGAAATTGATGAACCTATGTTAGATAATGACAATTTTGATAATGATGAGATAAGGGATAGTGATTTTCCTTTCTATATTGGTCAAGTATTTGGTACTAAGAAAGAATTAAAGTTGATGGTTAAAGAACATGCTGTAAACACAAAAAGAGATATCAGGGTGGTGAAGGATGATGATGGTAGGGTTAGAGCCATCTGTAAAGGTGTAACTGATGAAGGGGACCACAATGAAAAAACTGACCAAGTGGGAACTAGTTCTAGCATGTCAGCAAAAGGTAAGGGGGTACTAGTAAAAAATGTTGGTGGTAGAGGAAAAAAGACAGACCCGGATCTCCATAAATGTCCTTGGGTTCTTCTACTTTCATTTCACAAAGCATCTGGCTCTTGGATTATTAAAACCTTGGTGAATGAACACAGTTGTCTCCAAAGCAGAAAAATCTATTCTTGCACAGCAACTTTTCTATCAAAAAAGTTGGGTGAGCAAATTCAAGAAAATCCAAAAATTCCAGTGAGAGCAATTCAAGAACAATTCCAAAGAAGGTTTGATCAGAAAATTTCCATGATGAAAGCCTTTAGAGCCAAGACAACTGCTATGGAACAACTACATGGAGATTTCAGCTCTCAGTATGGAAAGCTTAGGGATTATGTTGATGAGTTGATTAGAGCAAATCCGGGCACAACAGTGAAACTAGAGGTTGAAGCTGCAACTGGTCTTGACCCAAATAATGGCATATATCCTTTAGCCTATGCAATAGTTGAAGCAGAAACAATGTTATCTTGGTCATGGTTTCTTCAATGCCTAGCTGATGATCTAGATTTGGGTATAAACTCTAATTACACATTTATAAGTGACAGGCAAAAGGTATGTACATTCTTAATGTTTAAGTCATTCATTATTATGTCCTTTTTTTACAGTTTGTTATCTTATGTAACAGGGCATTATCCCAGCACTGCAAAAGGTATTCCCATGTGCTGAGCATAGATTTTGTCTCAGACACATACTTGAGAATATGAAGCAACAATACAAGGGAAAGATATACAAGGACACTCTTTGGAAACTTGCAAAAGATACAACAGTAGTCCATTTTCAGAAGGATATGGATGCTCTTAAAGAGGTGAACAGTGAAGCACACCTATGGTTGTCTAAAATCCCACCACAACATTGGTCAAGGTCGCATTTTTCTGGTAATTGCATAGATTTTGTTTTATTTACAGATTCAAATTATGATTCACTGATGTGTTATTTATTTGCTAATAGGTAGGGCAATTTCTGATGTGTTACTCAACAACATGTGTGAGGTTCTTAATTCAAAACTGTTAGATGGTAGAGACAAACCCATCATAACAATGTTAGAGTTTGTGAGGGAATATCTCACAAGGAGAATAGTGAATGTTCTAAGGGTTATTGACAAAAGCAAAGGTTTGTTAACTCCATATGCTACCAAGTTGATGGAGTCCATTAAGAGAGATGCTAACAGGTAATTCTTCTCAAAATGTTGTAAATTTTTGTACTTTATAGTTTGCCTAATTATGAGAGATACTAACAGGTACATTGCAAAGTGGAATGGAGGTGACCATTACCAGGTTTCAAGTGCACAAGGGAGTCAATATGTAGTGAATATGGGAACAAGGACATGTGCTTGCAGGTCATGGGAAATAACAGGCCTCCCATGTAGACATGCAGTTGCAGCCATTAGATGTATGTCTCAATTTGGTGAAGAACATGGCTCACCAGAATCATATGCTGATCATGTTTACAGAATGGAAAGGTGGAAGCAAGTTTACAGTCACAAGGTTTTTCCAATTAATGGGATGTCAGAATGGTCAAAGTCTCAAGTGCCAACTGCTATTGTACCACCAGCCTACCATAAACCAATTGGCAGGCCGAAAAAGGCAAGGAAAAGATCAAGGGTTGAATTAGAAGAGGGGACAGGAGCTGGAGGGTCAAAGGCAGGCAAGACAATGACTTGTGGTAAGTGTAAGAAGAAAGGGCATAACAGGAGGAGTTGCAAAGGCCAGGAGCAGACTGGTTGATAGATGGATATTTTGATGAATGGAAAAACTAGTTAAGGAAGCTTCTGTTTATGTTTATGTTATGTTTTTTTTTTACTTCTGTATGGTGTATTTTGGGTCACCCACTAAACTGTCTCTTTTGTTAAAAATCCATCTCTTGGGTGTATCATGAAACCTGGGATTTTGTATGCTACAATCTGCATGGTTTATGCCTTTATGGGTCATATATATGAAATCTATGGTTTGTTATTTGTTGCTGCTGTTGCTTATTTATTTGGCTGTTTAAAAAAAAATTGGTTTATTTGCTGCTGCTGTTGCTTATTCTTTTGCTTATTTATTTGAAGTGAAAGAATTAGTTGCTGCTGTTTTTGGGTTGAAAGGGTAGCTGCTGCTGTTTTTGGGTTGAAAACGTTGAAAAATAGGGGTGCAGGGTAGCTGCTGCTGTTTTTTGGGTTGAAAGAATTAGTTGGTTTTTAGGTTGAAAGAATTAGTTGGTGGTTGCTTATTTATTCTTTTGCTGCTGCTCTTATTGGTTCCATGATAAATGGTGATGTGATCTAGTACCATTTATTCTTTTGTTGTGCTGCTGTTATTGCTACATCCGAATATACCATCTTGAAAAAATCAATGACATTAAATTAGTACCATTTAAGCCATTCAATATTTATAGCCAAGTTGGTCATATAAAATTTAAATGCCTTTAATGGTCATTTATAGCATAATGAACTATTAATATATGCATTCGAAATATTTTTTTTGACTGCCTTGATTTAACGGATGCCTCAGCCCCCATTGTGAACCAAATTGTTAAATGCATTTAATGCTTGAAGAACCATTGAACCATCACGGTAATAAACAAAATAACATCCCATTCCATTTAATTTTTGAAGAATCACTGTTAAATGCATATGTTTTGAAGAGCCATTTGAACCATTGGTGCTGAATTGACAAATATACCCTTACTAAATTTCAAGATAGACGGCAGGTTAACAGTTTTATTGGTAAAGGATAAAAATTGTAACTAAATTTTGATTAAAAGGATATAAGATGAAAGTTTGGAAGATAAAGGACAAGAATTATAAATAGGCAAACTATAAAGGACAAAAAATGTAATTTAGTCTAGATTTATACACAAAAAGTTAAACTACTTTCTAAGAAAAATTACATGTTTACCCTTTACACAATTATTTTGATTGGGAATGATAAAACCCTAGTTTATGGTAGTGTGGAGTGTCAGTCAGGGGTGTTAGCGTCTTTTTCTCATATCCGTACTCTTTGCGTCAAACCTTGATTTCCCCCGGTCGGACTACACTCTATCCTCTGTCCTTTTCTTTTCTTATTTAAAAAATATAAAAAAAATCTTCTAATAATATGATTTTTAAATCTTTCACTCAAATCCGTACTCTTTGAGATTTGTTACTTAACCCTAACGGTTGAATTACACGTTTTGTAAAGTTAGTTTTTTTTTTTCGATCCTTTACCTATTTTATCATCTTAAATCAGAACTAAAAATATAAGTTGTGCACACAAATACTTTATCATGACAATCTGAAATTGACTATCGATATGTAATTTGAAGTTCGAGGTATGTTGCAATGAAGGAGCTAAAAGTTTAACTTGTGCACAAAAGTGCAAACAAATTTTATGCATTAATTATAAGGCTGACTGTTTAAAAAGCTCACGTTCTATGAATCGTTAAAGAAAAAAGATCAATTAAGAAAAGCTAACTTGACAAAAGCTCACTTGAAATATTTACTAGGTACTTAACAGTCTATGTGTTATATTTCATCTACATAGTTCTTGACTCTTTGTCTTCTTGATCATATGTTTTTTTGCTTAATTATTAAGCTAGTTAATTTAAGGGGGAATATTGTGGAAACAGGGTACAATAGTGTAGTATAGTAGGAGTGTGTAGCACACTAGCACTTATTATTATTAATATTATATTATAATATATATAAATATAAATATATAATATAAATATGGGGCGGTTAAAAGGGCCCCTCATTTTCGTTTACCCCTGCATGACACGTATCAACTGAAAACCATTTTCCTGGTGTTCAAAATCGTGACCCTTAACCCGCCCATTTCCTTGTTGATGAACTAAAAAGTTACCAAGTCATATATGGCTCCTAGTGAGATATATCATCTATTTAAGTGTCAACTCTCTCTCATTCCTAAAAAAAATTGTTCACCTATTAAATGAGTTTAGTTCTAGTTCTTTTTTTGTATTAATTTTCTTTAATATAAAACAGTTTGAACCTTCGACCATATATACAGGGGTATCACTCAAAATTATTTTGATATCAAAGATCATTAGGTGTAACTATTAGTTTAACTCATATATTTTATAGAGTTGGATTTAAATAAAAATGAAATAAACATGATATTCAGATATTAATACATTGTGTTATCTCTTGATTTTATTTTTGATAAACATATTAATATTCGTAAAATATAAAACAAAATGCATTTTATTATAATGGGTGAGACAAATTTCGATACGACTCAAAACATGACACAAACTTTATTTTCCCAAATCCAACCCATTTAATAAATGAGTCATGTTTACAACCCTTCAACCAAACTAACCCACTTATAACTTAATTACCGCTCGCCAACCATTTAACATTTCTTGATAAATTGGTTAAACAATGTTCCATATTTAAGATTTGAATTTTTAACAAAATAAGTAATATATGAGTCGTGGTTTTTGTGTTAAACAATTCAATATGTGACACCGCTACCCTAATATATCACACTCTTTGGTTACTTTATAAAACACTTAATTATTGTTAGAGATTATGAATGAGTATAATAATTAGAAAATAACCAAATACTACAATAAGAAAAAAAAAACAAAACAAAAATAACAAAAGAATTGTTGGCCAAGCTACTTATTTAAGCATAAAATTTGTTCTTATTTAACAAAAAAATAAATATATATTTCCCAAAAATTGAAATATTTGAATATATTCTTCTCTCTCCACTTTTCTCACTTCCCCCCGTTCTCGAGTACTTGTGGGACAAGTTCACCCCTCTATAAAAACCCGCTAACATTTCCATTAAATCCACTTTCCCCCTCCGTCGCCGGAAAACCAAATCCGTCCACCGGACGTTTCAATTCCATCACATCGAACTATCAAAACCTAACATCATATGGATATATTCGATTTGCACAACGTGAAGGCGGAGAAGGAGAACGCGATGCTCCACTACCGGCGATTTCGAAAAATCGCGAAACTGTTCCGGCTCCTCGAGCTGTTTTTAGCGGTGGTTTTGCTCTCCTGGATCTCATCTCGGTTGCCGTTCGTGATCAGGATATTCGGAGACTACTTCCGCCAGCTTCTCTCCGTGATCGTCAGCCCTCTCTTCATTTTCCTCGTCGGTAACGTGATTGTTCTTACTCTAGTAGTCAAATCCGGTCAACTCACCGGGAATTTCAGCGTCGTAGATGTAGCCGGAACTGATTTGTACGAAGAGATCGTGAATAACGTAACCGAATCAGATCTTCCTCCGGTTCTAGAACCAGAGGAAGTTATTGTTTATCAGGATAAACGGATCGTAACTGAATCAATCGCTAAAACGGTTAGTACTAACTGCCGTGGAGAAAGCGAAATTCAAATTAGTGAAACTACGAAGCAGAAACCGTCAGGTGATTCGGTTATTCCAGATCTGGATCTGAAAAGTTACCGGAGGAGCCAGTCGGAGAACCTGATGAAGAGAGAGTGCGTCGTGGAGGCGGATGAAGTTTCCGGCAAGCTCAAGCGGTCGGAGACGGAGATAGTCCGGCGAACCGATGATGCTCCGGCGGCGGAGAACGTCGTCGATGAGCTGAGCAACGAGGAGTTTCAGAGGAGGATTGAAGGCTTTATTGCGAGACAAGTCAGGTTTCATCAAGAGGAAAAACTGTCAATTGTTCCTCATAATTTATTGTGATTTTCCGTACGACTAAAAAACTAAGGGGTATATGAAAATTTAGTTTCCACTACTTTTACTATTATCGATTATAGTATTTTTTTTTTTAACTTTTAATTTTACTTGTTAAAATTTGTTTTTTACTGCTTCGAGGATGCATGGATTCTGTTTTACTATGAAGTTTGTAATGTAGCCTTTTCCTGTTTATCGTATGGTCAAAACTCAAAAGGTCATGTAGATATCAGAACTATTTTACTCGTGTACTATTTCTACCATTAAGGTAAATCGTAAAAATTACTAAAAAGACAAGGAAAAGGTTGTCTAAATGCTTAAAAAACCAATTTCGGCTGCTTTAAATTGTTATATACAATTTGATATTAGTCACAAATTTACACTTTTTTACATGCATATAATTCTAGTGGTATAGATGATTATACACCATAAAAAAGTTTGTTGCGTGAGTTCAAATTTTATATGTAAGTTGATAAGGTTGTATTAGAAGTAAAATTATTTTGTTAATTAAAAAAGTATACAACTTTTGCTTATTATATATTAGACTTAAATTTTCGAACATTAAAAAAAATAAAATTTTTACACATTTTGATACTACTAAATGATATATTCGATTAATATTTTTTTAAAACAAACTTCGTTATTAGTAGATTATAAAATTTCAATTCATAAATTATTTAATTTAGTTATAAATATGTTGATAAAGATAAATCTAACATAGTGAACGTCTAAAATGTTTCATATTCCTAAAGAATAAATGATTAAACTAAAGAGAAAAATAAAAATAAAAATTAATAATGTGTTTAAATTATATGTCAAACACATGGTAATATGTATAAATAAATCGAAACCCTAGCCTAATTAACCTAAAATGTGTGTTTTATGGGTTTTGTTACAGACTACTGAAACTATTATAAGATATAAGACTCGTCTTTCATTTGTTGAATGACAAGATGTGAGTTTATAAATTAAATGAACTCTATCACTTATAGTTATGAGACTAGTTTTTTTTTCTTTTTTTTTTAAATGTCTTCTCTAGCTCCATCACTTATTAGACTTGTTATAAAAATAAATAAAACTTTGTTCTACTACTTAGACCGTAACAAACTTCCATTACATATTTACAGCGTTTATAACTCTTTCTTGTACATCTCCTGCTTTAGTTATGGATTTTGTATTGTATAACCCAATTTGAGCTTCAAAATTTTGATTTATAACCGAATTTAAGCTTAAACACACAAAGATAAATATGAGATGTGTGACGGGTTTAAATGAAAGGTTAAGTTATGTTTCTTTTCTTCAACGGCAAGTTTGGGTTCAGCGCATTGCCTATTCAATTTTAGAGGAAACCTAGTTACTTCCGAAAAAACCACTGTCTCTAGCCCAGTAAGTATTTTTGCATACTCGGTTTTAAACCCAAGAAATTAAGGTCTTAAGTCCCCACAAATACCATTAAGCCATAAGCTCATTGATGAATATTAAGTTATATGATGTTATATAATGAATAAACCGATATTATCTTTCGTCATCTTTCCACACAACAAGTATCCTTTCGTTTTCATCTTTTTAAATACAATCGAACATTATAAAACCACATAACAAGGTGGCACGCTTAATATATATATAGCATATAATAACTATAGAGTCATGTAGTCGTAAATAAAAGTCAAATGAACATTAATTTGTTTCATAAAACTAAGGCACTAAACCATTTCAATGTTTTTCTTTTTTTTTTGAACAGCTTTAAAATTCACCAAAAAGAACACCAAGTACACCAAGCTTTAACCAGGGGCTAAAGCCAAGAACAGAAAACAACAAAACAGCACAACCACTACATGAGTAAGACACACACCAAACGACTTACTCCACCCCACCCCTACACTTAACCCAGAAATTGCAGAAGGACCTGGTATTGCTCAAGATCCTCTCCACAGCCACCGACTTGTTATCAAAAACAATCTCATTGCGATCTTTCCAAAGACACCAAATCGCAGTGTACACCAAGGCTTGAATCCGATTCCTTTTCTCCTTATCAAACTCAACGTTGAGATGCAACTGAACAAGGTCATCGATGGAGAAAGCAATAATATTCGGAATATTGCACCACCTCGCCACCCCTTGCCACAGAATCGTTGCCACCATACAACCCGTAAACAAATGCTCAACCGACTCCTCAGACTCCCCACACATCGGACAAGACAACGAAAGAATACGAATATTCCTCCGAGCCAAAGCCACACGGGTAGCAAGCCTACGAAGACTAACCCTCCAAACAAGCACATTTACTTTCAACGGAACCAAATTGCACCACGTGAAGCTTACCTGCGGAACCTCAGCCCCATTCTTCTGAACAATAGAACGGAGAGAATGCACGGAAAACAGCCCCGAATCATCACCTTTTTTTAGCATGTGAAGCTTACCTGCGGAACCTCAATGTTTTTCTTTTTAACATCGTGAACTAAACAAAATGATTAAAACATCATAAATACATGTGCACATGAAATATAAACACTTTCATGAAGTAACATTTTTTTTAGCATATTTGGTTGGAAAAATAGTAGGAGAATGATGCAACTTGTCTCAACAAATGCAAGAAGTATGGAATGTGTTCCATATTCTTCAAACAAGTGGTGAGCATGTCCATGATGATGGAAATGATTTAAAGGAGCTTGTTCAAAGTTACACTTTAACACTACAAACCTAATCAATTGTACTTCATCATTTTGCATAAATGCTTTTCAGGTTAAACTACAACAAACGAGCTAAATATTGCTTAATATTATTAATCATTGTGTTGTTAAAGCATATGACCCTCAAGGGGTTTCCTTAAATGGTGAGTTTTTTCCTTGATTATGTTCTTGGGTGACTCAGGTTTGGAGTGTCAAGTTCGAGCAATCGCGACTACGTTGCTACGACGGGTTTTTGGCGACGACATGTCGTCGCAAAAACTTTTTGCAAGGACATGTCTGTAACACCCCAACCGACGGCGGAATACATCGGGGCGCGAAGATTGTCCAGAAACTCACAACACTAAATTAGGTTGCGATAATCATAATAGTTACACATTTCATAGCAAATAAACAAAACATAGCATCCAAGTCACAACATACGATGAACAACATAAAACATAGTTTAAACATAACGATTCATTATTTAATAAGGTCTCTTTAAAGCCGATGCAACCCTAAAGTTATGATATCCAAATCAAACCGCATTACCTGCAACATGTTATAAAAAGAGTCAACTAAAATAGTTGGTGAGAATTCATAGGTTTAGTGATAACGTTCAAAAGCATGCGTACAAGTTTAAATAAATGATTAATGATAAAAATGATAAGTTAACGTAATCCAACCCTTGACAATTAGGCTTTCAATCACAAGGTGCCAAACGCGAGGTAGGCCAAGTGGGCTTGTCAGGACAATGGAACTATTATCGTAACTCCGACATGTTTAATGTTAATAATTACGTTCATCGTTCAATCATTCATCGTTCCATCGTTCAATCGTTCAATCGTTCATCGTTCATCGTTCATCGTTCATCGTTCAATCAACCAATCAAAACAATCATACAAGTTTCAAGTAATCATCGAACATAGAATACGCATGTGAAAATATAATTTGATAAAATGATACATGTTGCACCCCAAAAACATTTAAGTAAAAAGGGGTTATGCAAACTCACATGATAGCTAAAGCGTCGAGAGTAAAACCGAAGAATAGTGGCGCGAATCAAACCCGGAGATCACCTTTACGATCGAACGTGATGGAGAAAATATCGACAAAAGATAAATAACTAAATAAGTATTCGAACGAATAAAACGTGCGTCTAGCAATGACACGGCGGACTCGATCGGATACGCGACTCGTTGGTGGAGTATTTAAGTAATAATATGTGAATATAAATAATCAAGTGGTCAAACTTATATCTAGCTCAAACGTTAAGCAAATAATTATTTATTTAACCATAAAACTTTACGACGTCTCAAACCTTGATTATTTTCCATAAAATCAACTGAACCAAATTTAGTCTTTAAAAATTAATTTGGGGCTGATCTAAATATATATAATTACCAAATAAAATTTTAAGACATAACTTAAATGCTAACTCCATGATTTACTCAAAATGATTTATTTTTAAATCCCAAAAATACTAGTTATTCTAATCAAAATAACTAAACATCCAAGATTTATTCTAGACATGGCCTAACCCTAGATCTAGGTCCAAAATCATATTCTATTCAAGAATCAATACACTAATGTAACAATTTCCATGGTCTAAACAAGATCTAGCATGAGAAATAAAGAGAAACACATAAAAATCGTCTTTTTACTTCATGAAGCCCTAGATCTATAATCATGGTGATGGTTTCCTCATCCGAACCATAGATCTACCATTTAGATAGTCTCCACATCAAGATCCATCCAATAAGATTATGTTGAGTTTTGGATCTATGAAGATCCATGAGAGAAAAATAAGAAAAATACCATTTTTAACATAAAACTCAAGTTTTTATATCATAAGAACCCTAGATCTATTAGTTATGATGAATCATCATGACCAAACATGCATAAAAATGATGTATTTTCCAGCCACAAACTAGATCTATCAAGATCTATAAAAATCTTATGAGTTTTTTTTTTAAAAAAAGTCATAAAAATATATAAAAATTAATAAAAATCAATTCTTTTTGTATAAAATCACTAGATCTAGTTGTGTAATGTAAGATCTAGGCTTAAGAATGCATAAAGGTTGGATCTTGATGATGGGGGATGAAAGATTCAAGAAGATGGAGGTTTGGTTTGATGATTCTAACCTTTTATACGAGAAACCAACTTGATTTATTGCTCGAAATCACCAATCTTGGCTCCAAAAACTTCAAGAAACTTGATATGGGTGATTTACCGCCGTTCTAGGGTTTTTAGAGTGATTAGGGATGAGAGCATGGTGGCTAAATGGAGAAAAAGAGCTTAAATAATCGAATTTTAAGGTTTTGGCCCGTCTGGACCACATGAGGACCGCGAGAGGTGAGCATGGTCAGGCGCGGGGTCCTCGTACCCTCCTGACCGTGCTCCCTCTTGACGGTCCGCCGTTTTCGCGATAATTTATTCGTTTTTAAGCGTTTTCGGGCCTCTTTTTTTTTCAAATTTCCCATTTAACCTTCCCAACATGCTTAAAACATTAAATCCACTCAAAATGAATATAAAATATGTCCCATAATGATTAACGGTTGATAAGATATCATAAAAAGTGTATTTTTGGTCGGTTTTGTTGTTTTTTTCGTTTTTAAGCAATTCATCAACGTTTTGCGATCCGATCAAGTGTGTGATGGCTCATGACATGGTAAGTGATCATATGACTCATAAACATGATAAAATTGATATACGAACTCAAAAATGTGATCTCCCGGTTAAAATTTAAATCGTGCGGGATTTACCGAACATTCACCGTTTTCGTTCTGGACCTTGAAATCACACCAATCTTCACTTGTATTCACTTGTGTGTGTAACTAGTATTACACACAAGGGTCATACACGTTTAGATTGATCAAATTCCCAGTTGAACGTAATCCAGCGACATGTTCACGTAAAATCCGAATTAAAGGCAAATCGAACATCAAATCGATCAACAAACATGATAATGGATCCAATAACATGAAATTAGGTTTATAAACATCAAAATCGATCAATACCCATAAATTCGATTATCAATCAACGGATCGGGTTACAATACGGATAAAATCAGACAATCGGAAAACCCGAAATGTTACAATGTCATCGCGAATGGTCCCCTTTTGATCGTCTCTAAAAGTGCAATTTCTTGTAGAGAAAAATTGAGTAAACAAAAAAGAAAAATATAATCTTATTTTTCTAAAAATTAGTTTATATGCTTTTACACTATTTTATTTTCATCCATATAATAATTTAATTTATATAAATTAATTTACTAACAAAGTTTTTATTTTTGTAATTATGTAATATATTTTTTATAAATAGTTTGATTTGAAATAATAAACAATTTGATTATGAAAAATAAATTTAAAAAGCAATGATTATGTAGAGGAGAAAATAATGTTTTAAAAGAATAAATAAAAAATGAAAGTCAATTGAGCAATTGAGCATGTTTGTGGTATTTCTTTTAGATAAAATATAAAAAAGAAAACAAAATAAAAATTTAATCACACTCAACGAAGCCAAATTATGGGGTAATTATGAATCACTATCCCATGCTTTGCCCCCAAACCTCCTTGATTTCTATTTTCTAAAGACAAAAGTCAAAGATCACCTTTAAAAAAAAAAGCTTACAAACTTTAATTCTCAAAAACTTATTATGACGTGACTTTGGAATAAGGGTGAAGGGGGTGATGGTAGAATGGTTACAAACAACACCTAATAAGCTCGTGTTATATTATTGTTAGAATGGTCGTAAAGTGGATGGGGTTATAATAGAAATCTAATAAAATATATATGACATTTTGTTAATTAATATAGTGGCATTTTAGTAATAAACTAGAAGAATCTTGGCCCACATTCTCAGCTACAAACCGCTTTAATAAATCAAAATGTGAAGCTGCGAAGAAGGAAGAAGGGAAGCCGCATCAGTGGCAGTGGTAGCCAAAAGGAAGCAGCAGGTTGCAAAGTAGGAAGGAGGAAGCCGCTCCTATCCCCTCCACCCTAACAAGTAGGATTGTAATAAATTGAATATTCAACGAACCGGTTAGCAGGTAGTTCGTTTAATAAATGAACGAACATCAACAAAAAATGTTGTTTGTTTAGTTAAATGAACGAACATGAGCACATATCGTGTTCTTTCATATGTGTTTGTGAACGTTCGGTAATGTGTTTGTTAATGTTAGTTAAGGTGTTCATTTTTGTTTGTAAGTTTATATTTGTTCATGTTCATTCATTAGATGTTCTTTATTTTATTTATATGGAAGGAACGGAACGAGATTGTGTTTAAGAAGGACGACCTGAAGATCCGTTTCATGTTTGACTCTATCGTCCACTTTTCTTATCACTGGATTACATTTAGGGATAAGAGTTGTCGTATGTCTTAGGTTAGGTGGCTTCATAACCCTCTTTTGTTTGTGTAAGTGTTTGTTTTGGGTGGTTGGTTAGGTTTTTTAACCGCCACGTGTTTATAAAATATCTCGTTGCCGTTAAAAAAAAAAAACAAAACAAAAGCTCTAATGAATTTAAATTTGTATCTTGTTAAGAACTTAATCATTTAAAACTTAGATCTTTGTAACAATATCATGATATAATTATGTTTATGGTTATTCTTATCTAACTTGTGCGTTGTTTTGAGGTAATTATGTTTATGATTATCAATTTATCATGCCAAGTGCATAAGTATATATATATATATATGTATATATATATATATATATATATATATATATATATATATGTAAGGTGATTTTTGCCAACATTTTAGGTTAAGAATGATGATTGTAAAATTTGAAAGGAAAATTGGATTTTAATAATACGAGTTTTAACTCATTGGCCGATAATAATACGAATTTTGATGTTGGCATACAATAATACCAATTTAACAATTCTGTCTCTACAATGATACACCGTTAGTTTTTTACTAACGGTGTTAGTCCCCTGCTGATGTGGCATCTGTTGAGGGGCTGTTCTTGTAATTTCTTAAAGTGAGTGACTTATTTGTAATTTTCATTAAATTCGTTCTTTATTTAATTAGGTTTGACAAAAAAAAAAAAAAAAGACTTGTCGTTCTCCACTTCTCCGGGCAAACCCATCCTCCGGCGACCTTCCTCTTTCCCCTGCCGGCGACCCGCCTTCGTGAGCCGCCACCACCATCACCTTAAATCATCATCACAATCAAGTATCTAAGCAAGAAGTACACTGTCGGGACTTTTTTAAGTACTCCCAGCGAACCTGCAACTCCGGTGACTACCCCCTTGTCCTCCGATTGAACGTGTAGCGACCTCAGTGACGACCTTTTCTTTCAGGTTCGAACCCAAATCATCTCTACATATCACAATCAAGAATTTGAGCAAGAAATACACATCGATCTATGGTTGAGGAGACTGAATCGCGACTCTAGAGGGGTCATCGGACCTGTTTTAGGTGGTCACAACCACCTCGCAACCCTAGCTGCCGTCGGCAAGGGCCGAAAATCCGGTTTGGGTCGAAAATCCGGCTGTCGCCGTAGCGTCGTAGATCGGCCAGTTAAAGGTCGCCGGAAACCAGGTCGCCGGAATGTCGGGCTGAACTACGTTAAGGGGGGGGGGGGGGAGGTAGGCCGTCGATCTCCTTCCACTTTTCTTTCTTCTTTTGTTTTCTTTTATATATATATATATATATATATATATATATATATATATATATATATATATATATATATATATATATAGGGTTTTCAAAAACATCCCCTCTATTATAATAAGTTTGTTAAAAAACACATTTAATGCCATCTCAGCAAACCACTAACACCGTTAGTAAAAAACTAACGGTGTATCATTGTAGAGATAGAATTGTTAAATTGGTGTTATTGTATGCCAACATCAAAATTCGTATTATTATCGGCCAATGAGTTAAAACTCGTATTATTAAAATCCAATTTTCCAATTTGAAAATAGTATGTGTACGTGAACAAGTTCAACTCCTTAATGTACGAACACGATCAAGAATTCTCGTTCGGTATGTGTTCGTGAACCATTCCCAAACATGCTCAATGCTAAAAAAAAGCGAACATAAATAAGACATCTTTCGATTTGATTCGGTTCGTTTACAACACTGGTCCGGACATCACGTCCAAATATCCAGTAACCTGACACCCCGGACTTTATGTATGCGGGACTCTCTTACACTAGAGTTGCCGTTAAATCTTTATAATTTAAAATAATATATTTGATAAAAATATGGGAAGCGTTATGATTAGCAACTCCACCATGAAAGACAAAAGGAAGTTTTTGAAGTATAATTAGTTATCTCATTGGATGCTAAAAGTGATCTTAACACATCATTTTTCCATCTTCTTCCCAAAAAGATGTATGTATATGTCAAACATCATGGCCCTCCCTATCCTTCTCTTTGTTTCCTTTTATGTTCTTTTCTTTTGCACATGCCCATGCGTGTGTTTTTCATAATGCAACTAAGATGTGATATTTGTTGGTGATCGACAAAATTTTAGGTAAAACATAAATGGATTTTGGTTTCGACTTTGACTTTATAGTAATAAGGTATGTTTTAATCATAGACTACATCCTATCCTCCCGCTACAAATGAAAGGATCTTCAACAGGGACGTCGAGCTGTAGGATAAATTAAATCAAGTTAGGACTTTAGGTGTCAATTTAACATGCCCCGATTTTTTTTTAAAAAAAAAATCTGATATTTGTATAATATGACAGTGATAAGAGCAATATATGTTCGAATAGGGGCCTCAGATTTTTTACTTCGTTTTGAGCTTCCAAATGATTAGGTCGCCCCTGATCTTCAGCGACAGAAGAATCCTTAGGGTCCGTGTTGGATACTTTTAGTGTAATTTGAGAGTGCACGCTTATTTGAATTGAAGTTCGTCAAGACTATTGGGGGATCTAAGGGAGCAACTTCCCTTGGCGGCGGGGGGGGGGGGGGGGGGGTCCAGGGGCAATGTTCCTGGTAGAAGCGGAGTCCAAGACGTAGAGCCCCTAGACGGGGTTGATTTTGTTTTGATTAAATTATTTTATTAAAATTGCATCAGATTTTGTTTGGTTCAAAAATTACCTCTTTTTATTTTGAAAGGACTAAATGTGTAATTTATTACGAATTTGATTTGTGACAACTGCAATTGTAATTATCCTATATACGCTCATTCAATCCCCAAATTCGAATATGTCTGGTTCCATATGAAAATCTTGTAAATCGAATATGATATTTTCCGATTGACTTGTTTCGATTAAACCCTAAATAATTTCGATTTGAAAGCATTTTCGTGACTTCTTGACTTCTGGTTTATCCAAGTTCAAATTATGTATTCTCCCAATATGCCAAGAGCTCCTCAACGAAAGCAAGATCCGTCGATAATCTTTCAACCAAGTTATAGTATCATATACTAATAGTTAAGAATGATCGTGATCTCTATCGATCGATTGTATGGCTCCTTGTGCTTAGTTTGATATAGTTATGATTAATCCCTTAAATAATATTACTTTGAATGTTAAATATTCAAATATCTGTTTCCTCTCATCTTCTTTTTGAACAATAATCATTGGATTAATCTGCAATTAAAAAGTCCCATGCTTCCGGTTCAAAAGATGAAATGGTTGTCCAAACTAAAGGATTCATTAAGTGGTGGGTACCGATTAAACATCATTAAGGTATGTTTTCCATCTTTCGTTGAAAATGATGTTATTTGTGATCCATTAATTCTAGCAAAAGTGCTTTTATGTTTTTATTTGAATATTGAAACGAAACCCTACCATTATCCCCATTTAAAACAACTTTGTAGACTTTTTTAATCGTCAAAAGAACACACAATTGCTCTTGGACATTTAGTATACGTTTGGTTTATGTCTTCCTGGAATTCAATAGAATCGAAACTCGGATATATTGTAATGTGTTCTATGCATAAAATTTGTTAGAATTACATTCTTTACGTGTTTTTGTCAAGAAATAAATTTAAATTGAAATTTAATTAATCCGCCACGCAAGTTTCTTTGTATAAAAGAATTCATATATATGTTTTTTTTTATTTGAAGAAATCCAATTAAAAAAAGTTAGAGTTAGGTTTAAATAAGAAGCATTCTATATCTAAGAAGTAAGAAGTCTAAGAAGGATTCTCGGTTGAGGAGGACAATAAAATCTTCCTTATAAGCGGGTGAAAACCTTCTCTACCAAGATGCGTTTTGCCTGAGCGAGCTACTAGTCGGGTGAAAACAAAACTTGAGTTCCTGGATGGGCAAGAGCAATCCATAGGAGGCAAAGCGGATAATATCTTGGGCTGCTACAAATGGCATCAGAGCCAGGAGACGGACTGATGTGCTAGTGAGGATGCTGGGCTCCCTAAAAGGCGGGGGGGGGGGGGGGTGTAAGTCACACATTGGTTGAGGAGGCGTACGAAGCCTTCCTTATAGGGAGGTGAAAACCTTTTCTACCAAGACGCGTTTTAAAACCATGAGGTCCTGAGCTCAGCAACAGGTAGGGGGATCTAAGCCCTAATTAGCCCTACAACTCGTAGGGAGCAAAGCGGACAATATCTTGATACGGTTTGTCTGAGCTGTTGTAGCTGTCTAGAAGACCTGCTCTGATGCCATGAAAAATCTGGTATCTAGGGTTTTTCTTATTTCTTCAAAACGTTAGTTACAGGGATATAAAAATAATACACACAAAATAAGAAAGGTAAATAAGTGAGATATTTCATAAGGCTATCTGTAGTTGGGTGTCATCTTCACCAAATACCCTAACATGGTGCCCCTATGGCGCCCTCCTCCACCCCCCACAGGCGCCATGTTACAAATTGAAGTGGTCGGCGTCATAATAATGGCGCTCCCCCCTTTGTTGTTGAATGGTTTGTTTTTTTTCTTTTTTTTAATTGAAGAGATTTTATTAAGTGAGTTTTTAAAATAATAATTAGGTAATAATTAGAGGGGCGTTATGGGGGATTACCACTACACCACTTTTTCCATGGAGCCCCTCTTGATGACGTAGACGCCACATGGCGCATAACGTCCACAAGGGGTCCATCCACAACGGATAGCCTAATAAGGAAATGAAATATTGAAAACCTATAATACAAACCCTAAAAGTCTATATGATCTTTATCCTACGTCTTCAAAGTTAAACTTCTGTCATCGATCATATACTTAGAGAGGTGCAATCGTGCAAGTCTATCAAATCATTTCGAATCTTCATTATATACTCGAATTAACATAAAACAAGACAGCCTGCAAATGATTAGTGAACCCGGCATCTATACTCCTCTAGTTCTGTCCATGTAAGCATCCATCAAATTGTCTGATTTCATCGTCTAATCGTTAGCTAGCTAAAAAGCACAATAAGACAATACCATATATGTGATATCACACATACACGCTTTAAACAGCTACAGAATATATTCTAAGTTAATAACAACCCAAGCATATATCCACACGTCTCAACTGCATAACTTGAGTGAATTAGATACGAAATCCCAAGTACAATATCTTAAGTTATAAATGTCTAACTTTTTGAGTTACGGGTCGAATAAATAAGATGATCGATAGGACGTCCACATTAATAGATTCTTAAAAAAGGTAGAATCGATGCAAAGGGCCTCCCAAATCCACTCATTTAGAATAAAAGCATTGGTGGTTTGGATAATATGGTATGACAATGACCATAAACGAGCAACTTAGTCAAGACTTCACTTTACAAGAATTATTCGTCGAATGTTTCTTTTGTCATTGGGCATCTACATTATCAAATCGACATGCATCATGTGTTTTTGAAACCGTTATTTATCTGTATAAATACATGTTAGGTGTCGTTTTATCTGACCCCGAACGGTAAAAGAATCTCTAAAGTCCCTCTTTGTAGTAACGCGATTTAAAACATTTTTCGATGCAGGGGAGAAACTATATAGATCCCACGGAGGTCACCCGGTCACCCGACACCTATTAGTTTTCTAATTTAATTTGTTTTTATATATAAGTTTTATTTTTTACTGTCGACCGACCCAATTTTTTTTTTGTCACAGACCCATAAAAGGAAATAAAAATAAAAATAGAGAGGAGAGAAAAACATAACATATCTGGTCGTGGTTGATAAGTTTGATGGGAAAGAATGAAGAAGATAATGATTAAACACAAAGTAAAAAATAAATATAGATAATGATGGAGTTCAGTCATAAACGTATTTTGTTTTGCAAGTTTTTTTTACTTATTGTATTACTAAACATTATATTATTTTATTTATATTTTTTCAATTTAGAATTATTACCCCCTTTCTCTGTATATGCACACGAGTTTTTATTATTTTTGTGAAAATATATTTAAAAAAAAGTATATGTTCATGAATTAATAAGATAGAATTACAACTTATTTAATGAAAGAACCATATTAAAGGAGAGGCTAGGAATGTTTGAAAGAACTATGTCAACGGACTTTCTATTATTTTTGTGAAAATATATATAGAAAAAATATGTTCACATCAAATGAGCTACACATGTCTATGGCACTAAATCAAGCAAGAGATGCAAAACTAATAAAAAGGAGAGGTAGCCGTACCCCCCCCCCCCCCCCCCCCCCCCCCTAGTTTGGAATCAATCTTGGTAGTGACGATGACATTATTCCGGGGGAGCAGGTGACACCTCTTAGCCATCCGATGGGAAGAGACAAGGCCAAAGCAATGGCCAAACAAAAAGGTAAAGACACATCTTTATCATCAACATATGAAGAATATAAATTGCATATTGTAGATGAAATCGTCGAGACAGACCGGCTAAATAAGGAGTCAATCAAGGCATTCGACAATCAAATGGATGCAATTATGAATATTGAAAGAGACAAGCTGATTCTGAAATTGTCCAAGATGTTTTCTACGAACACATGTCACATGTCTGAGAAACAAAGAGCCAAGCATGAGAAACGTTGTAAGGAGTTCAGGTAGAAATACAACATTCCTGAAGAATCAAAGGACGAATAGAATTTATAGTTATTGTTGTTGTATGTGTGTTTTTTTTTTAAAATAAGCAAAATTCAGGACTTTCTTGTATTTTTAATGATGTTTAATGTTGATGTGTCGGATTTGAACAAGAAAAACAGGTCAAGTTTAAAAAGGTAAATACTGAGTGACCAAATCACACACTAGGGCAAGCGTACCCGAATCACACACTAGGGCAAGCGTACCCGAATCACACACTAGGGCAAGCGTACCCGTCGTATGCAATATAGTATCAATAAGTACCGAGTATCAATCCACAGACGCATGTACAGACTCTCGATAATGTATCATAGCTAATATTCAACTGATGAATGGTTGATTTGAGAAAACTAAAGAAACAGATAAACAAGTAACTAGAATAACTAAGGAATCAAAGCAAAGGGATCTAAGGTGATATTCAGATGAGCAAAAGGGTACTACCTGGCATGGAATCCTCTGGGTCTAAAAATGTCTTCTAAACTGACTAATCCATGCGACACTCCCCTCAAATGACACTTACCGGGATAACTAAGACTATAGATACATCCTCGCTATCTAGCAATCCTAAAATGAAGTCCGGGTAGCTAACTTGATTATTGAAGCTAAAGAGTCAAACCGCTTCGGTCATAGCTAATCAGACTCACACGAAACACAAGCCACCCGAGAGGTCTCTCAATGCGGATCCTATAACGTGATAGAATTCTAAATTGGGCTCAATGGAACCTAAGCAATGCCTAACACGTACAAGCGGGTCAAAACCTTAAGTTCTCAAGTATTCTAACCTACCTACAATGTCAAACAACCACCTAGTGTGCTAAACAAATTGATCAATTCAATTCAACACAAATACCATGCAAGATCAGCCCCAAATCATAATTTCAAGATCATGTAGAAGGTCTCCTATCATGCATTTGAACAAAGACTAATAAAAGTCAAAGCAAACAATGATCAAATCACTAATTAGGTTGAAGTTCTTCAATCCTAAGCAATCTAATCACATCAAGCAATCACAACAGAGGATAAACATGCTAATATGATCATTACATCAATCCAAATCAGATTTCATAGCATTAAAATTAAATCACATGGAAAAGTCAACAGAAACCCAAATTCAATCCATTAACAAGTAGTACTAAGAAATCTAGCCTAGCATCATGAATATATACAGAAAACAAGTGAAATCTGAGATAAACATGGTGAGAGAACAAGATCTATACAGAAATCAAGGAAGAATGATAAATCTCAAACCGAAATCTTCACTTTTCCAAAATCATTCTTTAAAAATCATTGCTCCTTTGGCCTTGATCTCTTCAAAATCGTGCTCAGAACCCTCAAAATATGTAATCTGATCGAAAATGGGAGAGTTCCTCCCATGAAAAACGGCTTCCCCCTTTTTATAAGGGGTTTATGAGGGTTTTTAGTATCTGGTCGACGATGAGGACCGCGAGCCTGTTTTGAAGAGAACCCATGCAGTCCTCGTGCTTCCTCTGACAGGACCATGAGGACTGCGAGCCATATGCAATAGAAATACCATGCGGTCCTCATCGATGTAAAAACATCAAAAATACTTGAAAAACTTCTATCTCCCAAATCCGCTCACCACCAAGCCTCCTCTTCCATGTTTCCAACCAAAATCAACAAACGACCCGATCAAAACCTGTTTTTCATAAATTTTACAATTAAGCACAAAAATCCAATAAAACTTAATCAAAACTTGGTTAAAAATGTGGGAATTCGATAATATAAATATATCCAAAATGCAACGCATCAAATGTGCTCTTATATATTTAAATTTAGTGCAAGTTTAGTTTTTATTCTAATTTTAATTATTTTATACTTTTTAATTATTATTAATATTTTTAAATATTTAGATTAAATATGTTATATAAAATTATTTTATGAAATGATGATGTGAAATAAAATTTATCGCATGTGGAAAGTGAATGACTTTTAGCGTTGGGACAAATATATATGCATCTGAGTGGGATTTGTTGGGAGTTGTAAAAAGTTAATGTGACATGCTGACTAGACACACATATGAGAAATGCGTCCTGTAACATTGCAGGTGGTCTTAATCAACAAGATAAAATTAGAACGTATCTAATGAAAGAACCATGTCAATTGTCAACGGACATGCTACGGATGTTTGTTATATTAGAAAAAAAATATCTGTTTAGAATTGGTTTCCTAGATGGTGTGATTATTAAGTTTCAAAAGAAAATATAGAGAGAGCAACCATATGTATATTGTATTACTACTAGATTTTAACCTTTCGCGCGTTGCGCGGGGGTGTTCAAGAATGACATTATGATGTTATTAAAATTGCAACGTTGTTGCGTTAGTTCTATTAGCTTACCTTATTGTTTGTTTTACATAGAGTGAGTTTCACAAAAGATCATGACTTCGTTTATCTCAACGTGGTCTCATTTGGTTGTGTTCTTGTTATTTTAATCGTTCGGATAACACGGTTAGAAAAAAAATAGTTAAACTGTTACACCACCAACAACATAAATTATTGGTGATCAATTGAGGTTAACGAAGGGATAACACAAACACAAAAAAACCATTTATGGATACGTGGAGGAAAATGAAAAAAGAAAACATTGAACGACCAAAGACACTTATAAAATTATGACCAAATAATATTTACCATTCATAAGTTTACGTATTACACAACCAAAACAAAATATAAAAAGTAAAAAAAATTATAAAATTTAATAATCTAAATGGAGGTTACTGCTGGGATAATGCGAACACACAAAACCATTGCAATGGAGGTTACCGCTCTGACAACGTGAATATTGAATTTGTAATATGCAAGCATAATATAAATTGTTGGTAATCAATGGAGATTACCGCCGGTATAACGTGAACACACAAAATTGATTTTTAATAGAGGTTACCGCTGGATAACACGAGCACACAAAACATTGGACTGGTCATAATATCATTTAATAAAAATAATAAAAAATATTTAAGTTGTTTGATTAATTAAATATATAAAAACCATTCGATTAATTAAATATATATAAAATATTAGATCATTTTAATATATATATTATTAAAATAATACCTTGAATAAAATAATATAATAGAAATATTAAAATATCCTGATCAAATAAAATATTAATATGTTGTAAATTGTAATATAGTAGAACAATTTATTTTTAATGACGATTGACTTATATTTACTACTTTTATAATGTATTCGAGATTTAATTTTCTTATCTTTTTATTATGTGAAATGATTCGACCCGACTTCAACCGTACCAAAAAAGGTTAATGTTTAGCATTAGATTTTGACACTAAAAAAAATTCTAACACCCATGAAAATTCCCGTTCTCACCATTGGTTCGATGTCTTTTACTCATAGTTGTGAAAGTCGCTAGACGCACCCAAGTTGGTCGACTGGGGAGTTGAAAGTACTCGCCCAAGTCGGGGGAGTACTCGGGGAATATGGGAGAGTACTCGGGTATACTCGAGGAGTTTTACAACCATGCTTTTACCTAACCCCAAGTAGCAAAAGCATCATGAAGCATCTTTAAAGTCCCTCTTTGTAGACTTGTAGTAACACATTTTTAAACATTTCTCATGTCGAGTTTCATCTTCTAGATAAGTTCCAATATCACATAAACAAATAGAACTCATGTCGAGTTTCATCCTATAATCCCGCATATATTTTTCGACCACTAGCAAACATCTTCTACTAATTTTTTTTAAACCCGTACTTTAGATTTTTTTATTCGAGGACTGTTGAAGTTGTTTTGCATAACCAAGTTAATAATACGTACAACACATTAAGTGTGGAAAAAGTACCGTTACAAAGTGGTTGGTATTTTAATATTTACTTTAACTACACTTATATTATTTGATGCATTATCAAAATATGTCAAAAATCATTTCTCTTCTAATTCAAAAACTTTTACTATACTATCTAAAATATAAAATAAATTTTCACCATCTTGAAAATATTCAAACAATTCAAATTCAATTGTATATTTCATCGTTTTCACGTACCGAGACAAGCTCAATGTGCAATAACGCAAAGATAGAAATTCAGTAAATCATGTGGAGCCGACTAAACATAAATAGCTATCCTAACAACGATCTTTTCAAACTCGGGTTGGACTTTGCTATAAGAAACCCAACACAATTCATCGGTTGCCATTAACTTTTAAAAGAAAACCCATAGACCACACAAAAGTTGGCCGGTTAGTTAGATCAGCACCGTGGGCCTGTTCCAATCCGCGTCTGGGTGTAGCCCAATATAAGCTTCAGAGTATAAACCCATCTAATATGGGTTATCATATATTGGCCCAAATGATTTTGCAAAGATTGGACCGAGTAATCTTGCTAAACGGCCCAATATAAGCCTCAGAGTCAGACTATTAAACAACGATCTCAAATACAGAAAATTCCGTTTTGGTACTTGTTTTGGTTGTTTTGGTCATTTAGTTCAGTTGGTCATCTTAGTTGTTATGGTCATTTGGCAAGTATCATTTGGAATGGTAATTTGGTCATTTAGAATGGTAATATAGTCATGGTTTTTTTGTTCATTTGGAAGGTATCATTTGGAATAGAATGGTCATATATAATTAACGATTACAACTACAATTCTTATTTAATTACAAAGACTTTAATTAAATCATACACCTATAATTCTTTAAAAATTAAACCATTACAAAGGACTACAATAAACCATTACACCAACAACTAAACCATTACACATATTCAAGATAATTACACCATTACAAAAACCACAGAAAGACTACAGTTCTTCCAATATAAGCCTCAGAGTCAGACTATTAAACAACGATCTCAAATACAGAAAATTCCGTTTTGGTATTTGTTTTGGTTGTTTTGGTCATTTAGTTCAGTTGGTCATCTTAGTTGTTTTGGTCATTTGGCTAAGTATCATTTGGAATGGTAATTTGGTCATTTAGAATGGTAATATAGTCATGGTTTTTTTGTTCATTTGGAATAGAATGGTCATATATAATTTAAGCATTACAACTACAATTCTTAAATAATTACAAAGACTTTAATTAAATCATTACACCTATAATTCTTAAAAAATTAAACCATTACAAAGGACTACAATAAACCATTACACAAACAACTAAACCATTACACATATTCAAGATAGCACAATTACAAAGCACCATTACACCATTACACCATTACAAAAACCACAGAAAGACTACAATTCTTCCATTTTAAAACATCAGTGATTACTAAACTTTGGCACAAGTACTACAATTGTGAATGCTAAAATGGTAATTATCAGAAAATTCTTCCACTTTGTTGCATTAGCTTCACTTGTTTCAGCTTTAGCTTTACTTGTTTCAACCTTCTCCTCAAGAATTTTTCTTGCATCGTTGAGTTCCTTGATGATATCAAAACACATTTCACACAGTGGGGGATCAAACCATCCAATGAAGCGGCAAGTTGATCCCTAAGATACAAAAACGGATTATTAGGGCAAGAGTTTATGATTTGATTTTTCGAATTACATACTTGGATGGGAAAAGCATAAAAGCGAAGGTATGGGTTTCGAATTACATACCTGAATTAAATACTTGCTTCCCACACCTACAATAAACCATTTTTAGATCTGTTGAAGAATGATGGTAAAAATGAATTGCAAAAATCCTAGAGAGGTGGGATGAATGACATTGATAAAGAGGGGAGGGAAGAAAGGGGATTAAAGGGGGGCTACAGAAAAACTAATGTAGCATGTTGTCTGAGCAATTTGTAAGAAAGACTGTGCTCAGCGTTGCTAATGGTCTTAGAGTAGTTCTCCCCAACATAAGTACATAATTAAGGGTAAGAGTAATGCTTGGGCCGCATGGTGCGACGCCGGTGACGTAGCTACGGCCAAGCCCCGACAACACCAGAACGGAGGGTGAACGGTTGCACCAGAGCAATGGGATGCGAGGGCCGCCCATCGCACTTCTTCTTCTCGTCTTCCCTCTATATTTCTCCTCATTTTCTCCTCTCTTCTACTTTTTTATTTTCATATTATTAAAAAAATTATAGGCAGTGTGGCGTGGTTATGTGTAAGCGTGGAGTAATGATTTGACAAAAAAATATCTGATAGAGGTATTAGGGAGGAGGGAGTGGGGAAGTTTTGAAGTAGATGAAGTTGGAGGAGAACCAATAAGAGTGTGCCACGCAAGAGAGAGAAAAAGAAAGGATTTTGAAGGATTTTGAGTGGTGGTGGTGAGGTTTTTTGAAGAATTCTAGGTGGGTTTATTTTAATGTTTATATTTAATATTTAATGTTTATATATTAAAGCTTGATTTTTTTTTATAAAACACTAGATTTATTTAAAAAAACACTACATTAATTAAAAAAACATTATTTAAATATTTATTTTAATTTTCAATCATTGTTATTTGAATAATAATATTTAATAGCCAACGGCTAGTTTTTTAAACGGTTGTATTTTAGCCAACGGCTAGTTTCTAGAAGATTATAAAATGGAACTCAGCTTCACACATATAAAAATAACATACTACATTTATTAAAAAAAAACACTACAATTATTAAAAAAAAAACACTACAATTATTTAAAAAAACATTACAAATAAATCACAAACATTTTAGTTACTCCCCGAAGTTGACGCCCGTTGGAAATGCTCCCTCATTATCGTCCAAACCTCGACGTGTTGAAAACCCTTTTTGTCATGAACTTTGCGGTACTCGCGCAACGCCTTTAACATCAAACCCGATTCAAGATCCGCTAGTGTAGCTTTTCGTTCAATCTCGAAGTACACAGCTTCGAACTTGTTGACTTTGTCGTTCATTTTCTGCCACTTCGAGTTCAACTGGTCTTTGGTTTTGTTGGTACCACCAAGTTCTTTGTTGAAGTGCTCAAGTACTTGACACCAGAAACTAAGCGGTTTTGAGTGACTATCTTTATCGTTGGAGACGTGCACCCAAGCGTTAGCCAACGCAACCTCTTCGTCGGTAGACCATGGTTGATACATTGTGAGGTGAAGTTGGAGTTAAATTTTGAGGTGAATGGGTATTTGAGATGAATGTGGGTATTTGATAGGTAGTGGGTATATATATAGTGTTAAATTTTGAAATTTTTTTTTTTTTAAATATAACATAGCCGTTCAACGGCTCTTTGACCCTGGCCCCACCACCAAACCTCTCCGGCGAAAAGAAGCAGGAAACCTTCAAATTGGGCGGCGCCGCAGGCCTGACGGCGGTGTTCGCCGGCGACGCCGCCGGCGGCAGCGGCAAAAACGCCCCCACTCCCTCCTGCCTTAGTAGTAACCTAAGGTGGACCTTCACTCTTGACAATAACTCTACGATTAATGGAGTGTCGGGTTATCCAAGTTACATATATGGTCCCTTGATATATGTAAAGTTACAAAATAGTTCATAACTATAAATTATTTTTGGGATGTTAGATTTAAGGTCTGGATAAAAACACAAAGTAATTTGATATTCACACAAATCCAATGTTTTAAAAACCAGTTTTTTAGTTGAATCGGAAAACCTTCCGGGACCGGTTCGACCGGTCGGACCGTTTAGACCAGCCGGTTGAACCGGTTAGGGGATTTATATATATATTTCTTATAAAAATGTTAATAAACTTGTACACCGCAACAAAAATAGTTAAAATACAATTATAATCCACTCAAAAATAATACCAAATAGGTATTTCACAAGAAAATATAAGTTTTAAACATTATAAAATAATAAAAAAATAACAATAAACTTCAAAAAAAAAAGTTCAAAAAAAAGTCATAAAACCGGTTGAACCGGAAAAAAACCGAAAAACCGCCCGGTTCGAAACGGTTCGGTTATGTCCAAAAAACTAGGGATTAAAAAACCGGTATGAGCACCGGTTGCCGGTTGAACCGGTTTTTAAAACATTGCACAAATCTCTCACAGTCGTTGCCTCCCAAACGGTCTAAAGTGATTTTTTTAATTTTCTAAATATATTTATGGTTGCTATTAGAAGATAAACCTAATCCTCTTTATTAGATTTATTCGGATATAATCAAATCTCATCCGAATTAAATTCGGATAGATTCAGATTGATTAGAGAAGTTCTCAATTCGAATTTCGGATATGCCCAAAAAATTATTGTATCCGAATAAATCATATCGAATAAATTGTTAAGCGATCCGATGAACACCATTAGGTCCTACTGTAAATACTTTTAATTTTTTTCTTCTAATTTTAATATCGTTATGCAATTTTTTTAATTTACGTTTGTAAGGATATGATAGATTTAAGTATTAAATAATTAGTTAGTTGCTCGTTTACACTTAGTTAGTGAGCTTGTCATAAGAGTTCGATGGTGTGGGCTTGGGTAGTGTGGGCATGCACTGCGTCAAAATTGGTCTTCGACCACAAAAAAAAATTAAACCGTGGCTGTAAGATCGTGGTTAACTGCTTAGTAACCATACAAGATTACTTACAAAGATAACCAGACGGAAACAAGTTATCTTTCACTCACATACTTACTTAGTTATTTATGTTGATTATGCTTGAAGTAAACAAGTTGTTTGGAAGAATGTAAGAACACAAGTATAGAAACTCGACACTATAATTGCATTAACTCAACACCATATATGCTTGGTGCTCTGTTCAGTGTCAATATTTTCCTAAGTACATCTATGTTATCTTAATTATAGTGGCCCTTGATTTCCATAAGATCATCTAAGACCGTTAAGTACAACAATATTTATGACTTGATTTCAAAGAACATTCTTCATTGGATGATAATGTTTTTTAGATAGTTTGACTTGATTTTCTGTTGAGCTTGAATGCATATGATGATGATATTCTGAGGCTAAATATTTCAAAATGAAATCAGTACTTCTAAGCCACTAAAAAAATTCTATTGAGCTTAATGGCTATGATGGCTATGATAATAATATTCTAAGCCTAAATATTTCAAAAATAAAATCAGTTCTTTTGAGATTGAATTACAAAGTTGACAAAGAAATTCATTCACTTTTTTTTAATGTAAATTTTTCTTAGATATATTCTCTTTCTGAATTTTAATTTTTGTCTACATATATTATACAAAAAGTATAAATAGTGTTTAGAGAATTGTCTATCCGTTCATTAAAGTGACTCTATGACAGTTGATTTATGCATTTCATTAAGTTATTTGTTTTTAGAATTCACAATAAATTATGATAGAAAAATGCACCTATACCTAATATGTTGGTCTACACTTCACAAAGGTGTTAAAAGACAGAATCCATTGAGAACAAAACAATATTTTAAGATGACTCCTTTCTTTTAATGCAACCGAAAATCATTAATAAAACATAAAGTCTTAAGCTTTAAAATAGATTTTCGTTTAACTCAAGTTATGTTATTCGTCTTTAATATTTTTACATTTTCTTTATATGCTTGTAATGACAGGATAACATAATTACATAAAAAAAATACATTTAAAAAAATAAACAAGCCGTCGCAACGCGCGGGTAGTATACATCATGTATATTACATTTAGAATTGACGTGGTGTGAGATAAAAACTACTGTTCATTTAACTATTTCTTATCGCTACACGAATGAATCCATTGGCCACCTGTTAATTTTTCTACTGTACACGCGGGTTTCATTTCGCTGCGTTTTCCTTGGTCAGACATAGGGCTGACAAATTGGGTATTTGTTTGGACACGATAAGAGCTATTTAACAAAAAGATACACTATGCACTTTTATACTTTTTAAAAATAGTTATTTTTAGTATTCTAGGGTTCATCATTTAACATTTTTGATACATAAAACATATAATTGTCACGTTCAAACCACCAAAGCCAAGTATTAAAGGAGTCGTTTTCATGTTTGATACTTGTGTTAATCACATCGTTTCTGACCGGCTTGTTTAACACGATAAGACACGAATTGCCAACTTTAGTCAGACATCCACGAAGAGACACAATTCCTTTCTCTCTCACAAGACTACCTCTTTCCACAGCCTATTTTCTCCTCCCTCTTCTTTCTTTCATTTTTTTCTCATCCAGATTACCCCTCCAAATCGTTCCTAGGAAGAAGTCGGTATTGACAGTGGTAAATTGACGGAAGGAGCTGAAAATAACTGTAACGGTATGAGTGCATTATATGTGCAAAGTATGACCATTTTCATGTTTTACTTATATATTTTATATTTTGTTTCCTTCCAAGATGTCAATTTCTGATTCATTTACTACTTCAAAATCCGTATTTTGTTTATTTCAGGTTTCATATTTTTTCAACATTTTTTTTGTTTGTACTTTTCGAACTCAATCAACATTCTAGGGTTCACACTCTCAAATATTTGGTACATACATCTTGGTTTAAAAGAATATTGATAATTGTTGTATTTTTAATACTTAACCTTAACCTTTTGGGGAGGATCTACTAAAAAAATTAATTGACTGGTGTGTAAATATTTCCTGGTTTTCCGGGACTTTAGTTGACCGTTCAAAAAAAAAAATTTAATTAATGAGATGCAGATTAAAAAGATCGATTGTTTTGCTTTTTTATATCACAATTGATGATTTTATGATTTTTTTTTTCAGTTTCAATTTTTAATTTTCGTTACGCTGCTTTTAGGTAAATGTTATACAGATTGATAATAGTGTGCCTTTTGCTAAATTTAGGGGTGTAAATTCTGGTGTGTGTTGCGGAGTTATAAAGCTCTATAAGCTTACAATCATTTGTTCTGTTCTTTTATGATAAATATGCTAAATTAATTCATCTCTTCTTCTAAATCATCTCAGTCTGAAATGTTCTAAATTTTTTATCTTCCATCTAAAAATTTGTGCAGATTTTGTACGACAAGCATATGTTCAACGGAGGTTTCTGATATACAAGGCAATGAAATTGACTGCATATGTGTTTGAATTAATTCACGCTCCTCAACCTTCTTCTACAACAAGTGGTTGCCATATGATAATAGCAATCGGTAAGCTTATTTCATCAATAGTCACTAATTAAGAATTAAACCGGTTTAGTTAGTACTCAATTTTAATGGACTTTGATACACTTTTAAAATAATTAATAACAAGTTAGCATTGAGGAAAATTTCATTTAAAGAGTAGAACAAGTTAGTATTGAGGAAGATATTCTTCAAAGAGTAGAACGATGTTAGTATTGAGGAAGATTTCATTCTTGCTGATAAACTAAACAATACAATACACTTTGTTATCAAGTAATTAATGATTTGGTATGAACATGTGGACAAGATAGTATTGATGAAGTGGATTAATTGTTCTATTTAGGCATGCCAACTACTTCGTAAATTACATAAATGAGTAACTAGATGTCCGCCGCAACACGCGGCGGGATCCACATCTTGTATTAATACATTCTATAATCTTTAACGCAAATAGTCAATTTTGGAGGTGCAATTTACTAAAAGTAATTAAAAGTTAAGAAATACATATTAATTAACCCCTTCTCTTGCAAGTTTTTCTTAGAGGAGTTGGTATGTGGATGATGGTTGGGTGTATTAGAATCCTTGAGATTTCAAATTCAAAACCTAGCTCAAGGAGATTTTTCCAAGTGACGTGTTTCCTCCTGGTGTTACTGGACGAGTCAAGCATTGAATGTCAAATCCAGTAGGAACGGTTACAATCCTGTCTCCAGAAGACTCAATCGAATATTGAGGGTAGTTTCACACGTTGTTAAAAAAATTAACAACCATCACCCAAACACAACCACTCAGTCTTCTTCGGCTTTATTTGACTACGAACACCTTGTTCATCCCTTCCCCCTCCCTTCTTATTGACACGTATATAAATTAAAATACCCACCTAAATTTCAAGATTTAAGAAGATGGTTTTATTTTATGTGTTGTAGAATTGAGGTTATATGCAATCGTTAATATAACTTTAGTGGTGGCGTACGGTGTGATTGTAGAGGACAAAGGTGGTTGTTTTAGTATCTATCTACATTACTTAAGCCAGCATGCCTGTATAGATTCCTCCTAATAGCTTGTTCATCCATTCTGCTCAAACATGAGCATTTCCCTTGATTGCTCGGATCTTTAACCCCACCTAATATACATGCTTTAAAAGGTCAGCTTACGCTGGTAAGTTTTAAGTATTAAAACTTTACCTTAACCTCGAAAGTTTACTTCAAACATTTGGGCCTAACGACCCCTTCTTTATAAATGTTTAATGGATATAAGATATAACAGAATTATACCAAACATAACATTTAAACATTCAGTATTAAAAATCATTTAATACTCTACAATACCTTGGGCCTCCGGGACCCATCCTCTATGCAAATAATCATTTCATATAAAAGAGTCATATAAAACAAAACCTCTTTTTACTAAGCATTGTCTATATGGGACTACTTTAATCCCTTTCAGGCGACCGTCGCCTCACGACCTTTTGAGCAACCGTCGTTACTCCAGTGGCTTTATATCCACTGCTTGGATTGTACAACCCCGCTCTTACCCTCGTCTTAGACAATATTGCTTAGATTAAAACCTCTTCGAAAATAACCCCAAGGGTCATTTCATTTACCTTTAAAAAACTTATTTTAAACTTTACTTCAAAAGTTTAACATCTTCATTACCCATTTATTATAACTTTCCTGAAAAGAGATTATAACAGATAATAACAACTCTAAAACAGTTATAGATATTTATAACATTTCACGTATGTGCATTAACATAAAACAAGCAAAGGTATCTCAAATATTTTTCAAGTAATAACATTGCATGTATACTAGCCCGAAAACATTAAAACATTTAAAACATTTAAAAGTGGGCTCATAGAACTCACCTTATTCTCTTAGGTAGTAATTTCAGACAGAACCTCCGTTATCTCTTCCGGTTAAACCTAATTGCGTATTGTATGATGTTAACGCAAAGTTTTATATAATAAACACTTCTAATGTTTATTTTAACACTTTATTTACTTAATAATATATATTATTAAGTTTATTTAATTTTAAGGGTCAAAATGACCAAAATGCCCCTAGAGGCACATTTTCTTCTTTTTGTTGATAATTATGAAGACGCGCATTCCTATAAGTAGACACTCACTCCGGGATCGCCCAGGGAGGGATGCCATTTCCCAGTTGGGATTTATGTGACGCCCTCGCTATGCCAGAAACCCCAGTGTACAGGCACCTACCCTTCCGGTTCGTACGAGCTTCTAATATCCGATTAACCTCGGTATTTTCAATACTTTATTATTTATCCAATTTTAATTCCATATATACTTATATTATATGAAAACATGTTATCATGCTAAAAATCAAGCCTCCATACCTTTTGGATTATTTTATATTAAATAATCATATTTAGAAACCCTAATTTTTCAAATTTCTCGTTTTATTATCAAAACTCATTTTTAATTCAAACCAACTTAGGATATTATCCATTATAATATTTTATAATATCCTTTAAAAGATCGAAGCTTAATTCAACTTCGTTCAGTCAATTTGGGCAGAGTAACGTTATAAAAACCCTAATTTTGACCTGTTAACAAAACTTTAACCAAACCTCTTACAATTGTGAAATAAACTTAGGGTTTTCTTAAAACACATTAAATTAGGATTACCTACAAAAATTCAGACCCTAATTCCCACCCCGATCACCCGATTTAAGCAGAATAACCTCAAGAACCCTAATTTTACAACATTTTCAGAGAGCATACTTAGAGACCGAATATGCAAAAAACTAAGATAGGTTATTGTTAATCATACCAAAAGATGCTTGATTGCAGAAATTTAGATCCAAAGCTTTCACTGTTTGAGAGAATTGCTCCTTTGACGATCTCAACCAGATTAGGGTTTTTGGGTGATGATTTTGCGAAATTGGTGAGGAATTATGTGATGTTTGATCCCTTTTTTATAGTGGGATGGTGCGCCCCCTGGGTCTAGACGCGTGTAGGGGTAACTAACTGGCCAATTTCGACACCTAGGTAGGTCAATTTGTCAAAAACGTGGAGAAGAAGTCGCAAAAACGAGCTGCTGTCATGAATCTGGGCACCGGCGGGTCGCGGTACGCGATCCTGGCTTCGCGGTACGCGAGCCAGGTTTGGTAGAATGACAGATTTAGTCCCTGTGCTTCTATTTTGCATTTTAAGTCCCTTTACTTCTACGAACTGTTATTTTATGCTATAAACACTTAAGGGTACATTTATAAAAGTTTCTAAGGCTCGGGACACGCTCGATGATATACGTATATATACGTTTTATATCTTTCAATTATTGAGACTTTTAGTCCCTTAACTTTTGTTTTAGGCTTATTAGCCTTGTATCTTTCGATGTAGTTATCATTTTATGTTTCATAACCTTATTAAACATAATTCTAACATTCTTGAGGGTTCGGGTTATGTATATTAATATACATAGTTTATACTTTCTACCCCTCTAACTTTGCAATAGTCGTTGTTTTATGTCACGAATCATGTTAGGACATATTCTCACTATATTTTAAGTCTTAGAACACTTTCGATAATTATAAACACGTATAATATCGGGGTGTTACAGATGCCTGTCAAAATATATCTTTGTATCTAGTTCGTACATGGCACGGGCTTGTATTCTGAGCACGAGACATATTTGTCAGGATGGGCATGACACATATTGGCAGGGGCACGACCCATGCTTGTTAGGTGTAGAAGTCAACCAATGTTGTCCGGATCTACAGAGGGGCACGACCCGTGTTAGGGTAGGCACGACCCATGCCTCAGGCACAAAATCTGTAAATCTTCATTTTTCTTCAAATTTTCAGCATAATTGTCTTCTTTGTGATTGTGTATTATTATAAAAAACTACAATTGAAGCAATATCAAATTGTCTTATGCATAATTAATCAGAGATAACCCGAAATGCGAGGAATATTTAATATAAAAACATGTTTAATTTAGTGCACATCATAAGTCAACTATTCGACGGTAATGCGCAACGGCAAGAAATTCTGGCAAGCAGCGAAGAGCAGGGGCTTCAAATCATCGATGGTAACGCAATCAACTTCATATCAAATGGTCTTCGGTAACGATAATGGTAAAGCAGCAACGAATTTACTCAGATTATTAATCCACTGATCGCTGCCATCTACATCCAATCTCCAATCCCTTAACTCTCCTTTCACTTCTCCTTCCTACCGAACAAAGCCCTAGCCGTCCTCACCCTTCTACCGCCGGCCAAACACACCGCCTCACCTGAGGTGCTTACAAGAAAAATCCCTAGCAGCAGCCATGCATCTGAATTTTGTTGTAAAATTCAATCGCTTGATTTCATTGTTTGATTTTGCTGCCACAAATGTTATGGAGAACCGCTTGTGAGGGTGGGATTGAAATTGAACACCGACGAGGAGTTGTGGTTGGGGCCTAGAAATGATGGGAGTGAAGCGTCGACATCTATTTAGATTATATAAATTAATTAATTTGTTTCTGATTTTTTTATTTTTTCAAAAGAGGAGTATAATGGTCAATTCACACTCATTTAACAGAAAAATCTACCAGACATCCACCCCAGTGACTGTAGGTGAGAAAAATGTGAAAGTTTAAGGACCATAGCCCTAATTTCCAAAGTTTAGGGATGAAATGTGAGATTTTGGAAAAAACACAGGGACGTTCGGTGTAATTTACTAATCAGGTGACCACCTTTAACAACGATTCGATTTTGAGTCTTTTTAGTTTAAACCATATCAATTCCATTAAAAGTTAGTTGGTCACTAATAACTCCTTTAACAATAAATTCCTACTACTTTATGTATTCAGAAGTACATCATATTCTTCCCACAGTATTCTGTTATGTCCATAAGAGAGATACCGGGCATAAGTAATCCTCTGCCTTAAAAACGATCAACACGTGTTGGGTGCATTGGTTGTAGACGAGAGAACTCCAAATTTAAGTATACTTATGCGGTAACAATCCAGGGATGTGTGACCCATCTGGAAGTTTCACTCCTGCAACCAAAAGTAAATGCATGAGATCCTCATGGGAGAAACGAGCAATATTGATGGTATGATTGGTCGGATATTAGAAATGATATTAGGGCCCCTCATGTTCTATTTTATTTATGATGGTAGGGGTAAACCTCACCGAGAACGATGAGTCTCAAGGGGGTGTTTCTAATATCTTTCGCAAATCCCACATTGTTATAATTATCCATATGAGAGATACTGAAACACAATAAATGTCCTGCATGCCCTAAATACCATCACACTTTTCTGCGCATTGTTTGTGAATGAGAGAAGAACTTAATATATAGTTGAAGCAATTCATAGAAGGGTGACCCATGAAAAGTTTTCATTCATGCAACCAAAAGAGCACAAGAACGCGCCACAAGATAATTTAGATGAATTGTTTTAAGAGTATGTTGAGGCTTAAAATGATCCCAATGTTGGTTCAGCCAAAGTGCTAGTGATGGGAGTGGACCTAGTGGGAGTGAAAATGGTTCTAGTTTTATGGCTTCTAGATTTGATAAGGATTAGAAACATTTTATTTGAACTTTACAGAAAATAAAAGCAACTACAATATTCTTATATTAATCAAAGCTAGAAATCCAAATATAATCATAGAAGCTAAAATGATCATACAGAGATCGATCATCCATTACGGGTCATTGATACAGTGACATTAATGAGCTTGGTCTTCTCTTTGGACATAGACATCTTGATATTATTTGTGTACCTCTCAAACACCCCCTCAATGATCGACTCCCCAAAATGGCTCAACACCAAAGGCTCCGCAACAGCTCGCATACATTTCCCCATATTGTATCCTTGCGCATCCTCTTTTGAAAAAATTGGATTATGGTCTGTGCTTGCATCCCAATTCACTTGAGAAACCTCAAGGCAATCAATCATGAAGGAGCCTTCTTTCTCCACTTCATTACTCACTTCTTTAGAACTAGGAGTGTACTGTGGAATGTTAAATGAATCCACTTTCTCTTCTTCTATAAGTCCCTGCTTTCAACAACTCAAATATTAAGATTAACTCTCAGTTGTGAGTTTATCTCTCAAAGAACGATTTCAAAGAAAGTAAAACACTTTAGAAAACAGTTAGCTAATATTACAACGGATTAGGAAGAGAACAAGAGAAGCAACAACAGCAGAATTGTGATTGTGCGTTGCTAATAAATCTATTAGCGAATAGCTCTTTAGTTGCTAAGGTCGTGAATAATCCATAAGATTTTTTTTAAAAACAGTTTTTCTGCTAATAACATCAATCTTGCATTTGTAAAGATCTGAACCCTCGTCATTTTTATAAAACGCCAATACCATACCGTTAACTTACAAGGCCAAAAAATTTGTACCAAAAAAAACCGCATCAAGGTTTATGCGGTCACAAGTGTGGAATATGTTGAAATGATACTGTAAACCATAATTTATACCTTGGAAACCATATCGTTTAGGGATAAGGCTAGGAGATCCCAGACGTAACAACATTCTTTGCTACATGGATCATCACTTTGTCTCCCAAGGAGTGTCAAAACCATACGCCCTCCTCTCACCATCTCCTCCGACCGACACTTCAGAAACGTCATAAAGTCTCTTTGAAACTGCTCATGGTAAGCTTTTATTACGCTCGGAGGGCTTGTTCTTGACATGTATATGTTTCCTTTGTTTGTATTTATCATTTCAGGAACCTGTTCAATAAATGAAATATTTTATTCCAACATGAGTTTATTGACTAAAACACACACACACACACACACACACATATAGGGTAAAGTTACTTGAAAAATTGGAAAATCAAAATAAAACTATATTAAATAAAAGCTATTTGAAAAATTGACATTCCTTTTTTCCCTTTTTGTTAATTTCACATATATCCACATGATAACTTTATAAAAAAAATGTTTTTTTGTTCATTTTGTCTGTCCGACTATGTTGCATATATACAACATAGTATATTGCATATATGCAACATTGTATGCTTCATATGTTACATATATGCAACGTAAACAACATACAATGTTGCATATATGCGAAATAGTCGGACGAACAAAAAAAAATAACGTTTTTTTAAAGTCGTTAGGTGGTCATTAGGTGGATAGACACGAAAATTAAAAAATTAAAAAAAAAAGATCACCAAAATTACCTAAATAGCCTTTATTTAATATAGTTTTCATGTGGTTTTCCAGTGTTTCAACTAAGACTTAGTTTTCCATTGAACTTAACCCTATTACACACACACACACACACACACACACATATATATATATATATATATATATATATATATAGAGAGAGAGAGAGAGAGAACCTTAGAGAGCCACATGAGGCTGTAGGAAGAGTAGATAAAATGAATGCTTCTATTGAGAAAGAGCCTGGTATAAAATGAACCAGGGACACCAGAAACGTAACACCGTGGTGAAGATGAGTAGGACGTCATTTGTTTTGTAAGCTTCTTTTGAAATTTTGGCACCGAGTGAAAGATGGTGTTGAAATCATTGTGTGGGAGGTCATTCAAGTAAATCTGTATTTCGATTGGTTCATTAGAATTACCTAATTCGAGTCTGATCTTGTCAATAGACTTGACGAGCTCCGATGCCACTAGTAACGTGTTAGGGCCAGATGAACATCCAAGATCAGCCATGATTAAAGTTTTGGGGAAGTTCATATCACAATAGAGATTGGTCAAAGAATCTTCGATTATAGGTTTTGTCATTGTTATAACTTCTCTCTGCCACACATCGATTGTAAACACAAACTATAAATATACACGAAAACCAGTATGTACGCATATGAAAACTAATGTTTGCGTATGTAAAACATGTAATTCTGTATATGTAAACCATCCATATGTTTACACACATATAAACTTGCATTTATATATAGGTAAACATGTGTTTAATTAGTGTTTTTTCTTAAAAACATGTTATTCATATAAACACGTATTGCATGTTACCTGTAGAAGAGAATTGTTTGAATAGCTATAATCTCCATCACCACCGTTCATACGAAGAACTTGACTGACGTCCATATATATGTCTCTTTCTCAGACTACACCAAGAAATACTATTGTACGTTACCAATATGCCTATTGAGTTTGGGGTGCATCTATTTATATACGTATTGATGATTAATGATGAGCTGCATATTATTATTATATTATAGTATTCTTTTAATTTGTACATTTTCTTATGTACCTTCTAAAAATATATGGTTACCCTGCTTTTACAAACCAATAATGTTAGGAATATTACTTTCTATATATTTCATGGTTGTTTGACGTCCACATGTTTCATGTAGCTACCACTCCAACAAACTAGTGGAAGAAGTAATTTACTTATTAGTTTGAGCACCTTTGCTCACTTAAAATACATAAAAGAGAAAACAATAAAAACATGCCTTCGAATTTCGGGCAAGACCGTCTTCATCGCTCCATTTTTACCTTTGCTATAGCCTTGTTGGCACCGGTTTTTAGCGGGCTGCGTTGGAGGGTGGGGCGTTTTTGGTTTCAGCTCATGGCCAATAGCGCCCATCCGATTTTTTTCTCACACACTAAATGAATAAATTTGTGAGAATGATGTGTTTGTTTAGCGTTTGAGCAAAAAATTGTTTGTTAAAGAGATTGGTTAAAAACTAATGTGGCCAGTCGCAAAGCTTGACTTAGATTTTTTACAGGGACGATATAAGTCACTGGCAATAAACCAAGGGAGCGATTCTCTTTCTATATATAATTTTTTCTTTTAAAAATCATAAAAATTATTACTACCGGACGAAAAAACCGGAGGGCCAATAATGACAAGTATCCCAAAATTATCCAACTATTAGTACATATTACATTCATATTAAATCTTAGATCTCTAACCATCCCAGCTCATTTAAACTCTCTTGCTCTAGCTTTGATCTATAAAAAGCTTCTTGCTTTAATCTCCTCCATGATATTAGTAGGCCCTCCAAATGCGCAGTGGCGCAGCTTAGTGGAGACCCAGGGGGCGACCGCCCCCTCGGTTTTTTTCGGCCGTAGCGCTAATTCCTGCGATTTTTGAATTTTTTTTATATATATTAAGGACCGCCCTTTGGGATTAAGATCCGTGACTTTTCATCCCCGCAAACTTATCGCCCAAGCTTCGCCAATGCAAATGCGCTAACATATTAGAATGTTAGATAGGGATGGCAATGGGCCGGGTATGGGACGTGTATTGATAATCCCAGTCCCATACCCGAAATAAAAAATGCATCCCATACCCGGCCCATTACCCGTCGGGTATCTATCGGGTAATTACCCATCGGGTATCGGGTAAACCCGCGGGTATCGGGTATACCCATTAGATTGTTAAAAAAAGCTCGTTTGGATTTTAATGTCGATAAATACACAATAAAAAACATCAAATCTAAAATATATAATGTTTCAGGAATATAATTCCAAAATGAGTTATTGTCCGCTTTCATATATTCAAAATACATATAAAGATATACGTTCATTATCTAAACGAAGACATTAGTTGCTTCAACTTTTTATGGATCTACATGTTATGTTGATTTGTCATGTCATTCTTACAAAAAAAATAAAATAATAAACATTCGCTAAAATCACAAAAATATAATATTTAGGACTTGGAATACATGTACCTCGTAACAATTTTCATAGTCACGCTCAATCGTTTTATCAAAATAGATATGTAGGACTTGGAATAAGTTACTAAGTTTACAAGATAATAAAACAAATTTAATATATAAAACTAATGGAAAAAACTTGTATAAGAAAACTAAAACAATATATATATATATATATATATATATATATATATATATATATATATATATATGAAATATTTCGGGTATTTCGGGCCGGGTATCGGGCGGGTATCAACAAATCCCAAGCCCGTACCCGAACCCGAATTTTTTTTATTTATCAATCCCATACCCGGTCCCATACCCAAAAATTCGGGCCTATACTCGGCCCGGATGACTCTGGTTTCGGGTATACCCGTCGGGTCTGGGCTTTTTTGACATCCCAAATGTTAGAATGATAATTGTATTCACAAGCCTCTCCTTTTATTATCGGGACGCTATTTTTATGAATCTGAAAAAGATCTCATATTGAAAATATAAAAATATAAAAATTGTGGAATCTTGCACCACTCACTTACCAAGATCTCAAATTCCACTTGCAAATAAACCATTCTATATTTGCTGATATTGCCACATTGGTCAATGTTTTAAAATCCAAATCACGTGATTTAAATTATTTTATAAAAAAACACGTGAATTAGAGAAAAAAACAAAACAAAAACAAAGTTTCCCATTGGTTGTCTATGTATATATGTAAGGAAACCTAAGAGCCGGTAGGAAGCGTTTGGCACTGGAGTTATGTTTAACAATGTTGTGTCGGTGGTAAGGCTTTTTTTCTTAAAATATTTTTAATCTCCGTTTTCGTTGTTTTGTTTAAATTGTGAGTGGTTGGTGATAATTAAATTGCCATGTTATTTATTAGAAGTTGGATCAAATAGAAATTTTATATTTAAAAAAAAAAGCAATTGTTATATATTTAACATCTAATACAATTAAGAAATATGAATAAACGATATTTTGTATGGGAATATAGTGGCCTTTAGATTGAAGAATGTTGTTTTCATATGTCTAGAGTTTGCTATTCAAAAATGGTTGGTGGTGCAGCTTGTTGCCCGCCTTTCCTACGTGGTAACTTGAGCCTTGTACGAATATTATTATTAATAAAAAATAAAACAATACACATAATGTTGTCTCTTAATGATTGATATCAATATACGAACACGATTTAAAGTAAAATAACTCAAAACCTTTATTGAACTTGCTTCGTTACAAAAAGCCTAACTCGGTGCCTAGAATATATAGAATTTTCTTGACTTGATAAACAAGTATTTCTTAAAATCCTAATACGAATCCAACTCTATTATATAAACCATTTAGCTTATCTAGTAGTTTAAATAAACTGTCATTAAACCGACTTTAATATATCCGGTCTAATATTCACCCCCTAATTCTAAACCCGAATTAAAGAGGTCTTCAACACCAAACTAGCTTTCTCATAGTATCAAAATTTATATGCTCGAGCCTTGCATGCCATAGCCACGAATTTTCTTCTAAGTTGATTTTGTAAACACACCGGATTTGTTAGAAGGTGATATTCAAAGACAATTGACAGGTTTGAATGTATTGTTTATTGCATCTTACAAAGGCCAAAGTACATAGTATAAATAGTGGCACAAACAAGCCAAAAAAGGAAGGATCATCAAGGATTATGGTTGTAACCAGGCTGTATATAGCTGTCATCCACCACAAATGATGGTTGTGAACAACGTCCCATAATTTCCTTTTCTAACACTCCCCCTCAAGTTGAATAGTGGGGTTTCCGATATTCAACTTGGCAAGACATTTACTAAAAATTCTTCCATTCACAGCTTTGGTTAATATGTCTGCAAGTTGTTCTTCAGATCGAACAAACGGAAGCTCCACAATTTTGGCTTCTAACTTCTCTTTGATGAAGTGTCGATCAATCTCCACATGTTTGGTGCGATCATGTTGGACAGGGTTTTCACAGATTTGAATTGATGCTTCATTGTCACACATAATCCGACAGGTTTGTTTAGGAGGAAAGCCAATTTCAGTTAAAAGTTTTCGTATCCATAAAACCTCAGCAAGGCCCCGCGCAATCCCCCTGAATTCTGCCTCTGCACTAGACAAAGCTACTACCTTTTGCTTTTTACTTCTCCAAGTAACAAGATTTCCTCCTACGAGTGTAAAGTACCCTGACGTTGACCTCCGGTTCCCTTTATCTCCTCCCCAGTCTGCATCAGTATACGCTTGGATCCCTAGGTGTTTATTTGGTCTGAAGAGAACCCCATGACCTGCAGTTCCTTTAAGGTACCTAATAATCCTCCATACTGCATTCATATTTGTCACTTGGGGTTGATGCATAAATTTGCTGACAACCCCTACTGCATAAGCTATATCGGGCCTCGTGTGTGATAGATATATTAGTTTCCCTACCAATTTCTGGTATCTTTCTTTGTTGGCTGTTTCAGCTCCCTCTACCATATGGAGTTTATGGTTCATTATCATTGGAGTTTCAACTGGTTTGCAGTCCAGCATTCCTGTTTCGGCAAGAAGATCTAACACATATTTCTTCTGGCATATAAAGATCCCTTCTTTTGACCGTAGTACTTCAATACCGAGAAAGTACTTAAGTCTCCCCAGATCCTTCATTTCAAAATCTGAGAACAGATTCTCTCTTAACCTTGCAATTTCTTCAACATCATCTCCTGTGATGATCATATCGTCAACATATATGATTAGGCAGGTTATAAGTTGGCCTCTCCGTTTGAGAAAGAGAGTGTGATCAGAGTTGCTTTGACGGAATCCATATTTCTTCATTGTTATGGTGAATCTTCCAAACCATGCCCGAGGAGATTGCTTAAGACCATAGAGAGATTTTTTTAGTTTGCATACTTCATTTGCCGTGAATTCTTCTCTAAACCCGGGAGGAGCTTCCATATATACTTCTTCCTTTAAATCACCATGCAGAAAGGCATTTGTTACATCAAATTGATGTAGGGGCCAATCTTTATTAGCTGCTATTGAAAACAGAACTCTGATTGTGTCAATTTTGGCAACTGGAGAGAAGGTTTCTGAATAGTCAATTCCGTATGTTTGGGTGTATCCTTTGGCAACTAGACGTGCTTTATACCTTTCAATGGTTCCGTCTGGTTTGTGTTTAATTGAGAAGATCCAACGACACCCAACCGGTTTCTTTCCTGGGGGAAGGGTGCACCTTTCCCATGTATCATTTTTTCTAAGTGCACCCATCTCAAGCTCCATTGCATTTCTCCAATTTTGAGATTTCAAGGCTTGTTCGGCATTGCTTGGGATTTCTTCTTTATATAAGGCTGATTCGAAGGCTTTGGCATCTCTGGTTAAGTTCCTTTTGGCTAGATTAGCCATAGGGAACTTTGAGTTTCTGGATTGCCGTTCGGGAGTGTACCGTTTTGGAGGAACTCCCCGATTGATTCTTGGTGGTAAGGTATATTTCTCAGCGGTGTCTTCTTGTGTCTGATCTTCTTGTGGTTCAGTTTCTATTGGATCTGTTTCTATTTCATTCACAAGTTCATGAGTTTCATATGTTTGATCAGATTCAAGATTATCAGTACTTACCTTGGATACCGGATCGGGAGTAGTTGGTTCAGTAGCATTGGACGTGGATTGTAGTGGACTTAGTGACTCGTTTGGAACGTTGTGTCGTATCTCTTCTCCTGATGGTATGCTCCCGAGCCAACTCAGTGTGTCATTTGTTTGTTCCTCCCCCTCACCACCATGTTGGAACTTATAGAAGAATTCGGTTTCAAGGAAGTCACAATTCATGGTGGTGTATATGTGACGTTTCCGAGGGCTATAACAGCGGTACCCTTTTTGGTTGATTCCATATCCGACAAAAACACATTTTTCTGCACATGGATCAAGTTTGGTTCTATTGGTTTTGGGTATGTGGACAAAAACAGAGCATCCAAAGACCCGTGGTTGAAGGGTAAGGATCGGAGGGATTTTGGTGAATTCTGAGAGAGTTTGTAGTGGGGTTTTAAGGTTAAGGGCTTTTGTCGGTAACCTATTTATAAGATAGGTAGCGGTAGCAAGTGCCTCGGGCCAGAAGAACTTAGGGGCTTGAGATTCAATAAGGAGAGCACGATTTATTTCTAGAAGGATACGATTCTTTCGTTCCGCTACACCATTTTGTTCAGGGGTGTGAGGGCACGAGGTTTGGTGAATTATGCCTTTCCCTTGACAAAATTGTTTCATTTGGTCGTTTACAAACTCCCCTCCATTGTCGGATCTAAGGGTTTGGATCCTCCTTTGAAATTGTGTTAGGATCATCGTGTAAAACATAGTGAATTTATTAAAAACTTCAGATTTGTGTTTTAAAAAGTATATCCATGTCATACGGGTGCAGTCATCAACGAACAATAGAAAGAACCGGAAGTTTTGCCCCCCAATGACCTCTGCCGGTCCCTAAATATCCGAATGGACTAATGAAAAAGGTGTATCCACTCTAGTATTATTTGGTTTAAAAGAGTGTCTATGGCTTTTTGCTAACGCACATACTTCGCAATCCAATTTTTTATTCGAATTGAAAAGTTTTGGAAATAATAAATGTAAATACCCGCTAGACGGGTGCCCCAGTCGTCTATGCCACAACCAAGCCTCTCTATATGTTGATCCATGGGCAAGCATTGTAGTACCTTTCTGAGTCACTTCATCCACATAATACAATCCTTGACGTTCAGTGCCACGCCCAATGATCACTCCCGTCCGGATATCCTGTAAAATACAAAATGTGGGATGCATTAAGACACAACAATTCAATTCTTTTGTTACATGACTAATGGATAACAATTTGTGTGATAGCGATGGGACATAAAGACAATTTGATAGTTTAAGTGTTGGTGTTATCTCAACACTTCCCCCTCCTTTTACATTCATAATCCCACCATTTGCCGTTTGGATATGTTTTCTACACGGTGTAGTTTTCAAGGTGATATCCGAAGGATCATATGTCATAGTATCGGTTGCTCCGCAGTCAAGAATCCAAGATTTTTCTTGGTTTTTTCCTTGTTGATTTACTATATTTGCAAATCCATCATTTAGGTAATAAAATTGATCTTTAGGGGCTGACTTTAAAATTTCGGAACTACAGGGGTAAGTATGGAAATTTGGAGGATACTTTAAATTAAATGTAGGGCTTGAGGGAGATCCCACAAACCCGTTACCTGTGGTCTTTTCCGCCCCCAAATACGCCGCCATCGGACCTCCGACATCTCCACCATAAGCTGCTGTTAATCCCTCAAATCCACCATGAAATTGTTCATAAAACTTACCTAATGTCTCCTCTGATGTCGCCTTTGTGTTCTGCGCCGCCGCTAAGCCACCATAGCCACCATTAATTCGAGGCTTCCGGTGCTCACCGCTGTTGTTGGTGGCGTCTGGGTTTTGATTGGGGCTAGTTTTTAGGAGATTTGTTGAAGTCTCCTCTGATGTCGCCTCTGTGTTCTGCGCCGCCGCTAAGCCACCATAGCCACCATTAGTCTGAGGCTTCCGGTGCTTGCCGTTGCTGTTGGTGGCCTCTGGGTTTTGGTTGAGGTTGTTTTTGAGGAGATTAGCTAATTGTATGATTAAACTGTTGGTGTCAACCACCAAGTTATCTTCTGTTTCAGACATGGTATTTTGGTTGGAGAAAGAGAGAGTGGTTGTAAAAAGTGAGCAGAAAATGATCCTAGGACCACGTAACTTGCTCTGATGCCATGTTAGAAGGTGATATTCAAAGACAATTGACAGGTTTGAATGTATTGTTTATTGCATCTTACAAAGGCCAAAGTACATAGTATAAATAGTGGCACAAACAAGCCAAAAAAGGAAGGATCATCAAGGATTATGGTTGTAACCAGGCTGTATATAGCTGTCATCCACCACAAATGATGGTTGTGAACAACGTCCCATAATTTCCTTTTCTAACAGGATTGTCGTCCTTTAAGCGAACCTTGTACAAGCGGTTGTTAGACCTTTGCACCTTCATCAATAGCCTCTTATATGCATCAAAGATTGTCAAGAATCCTCATTTCATTTGAATTTCGCATCCACTTTCATCTATTTGTCCAAGACTTATAATACTTGATCGCAAGTCCGGAATGTAATAGACGTCGTATAGCAATCTTTGTTCCCCCGTTTTACCTTCTAGTAGAACCGATCTTTTTTCCTTCGCGGAGTCGTATTGCGAAACTTGAAGGACAAGTTCTTCCGGTATGGATTGCAAAAGAAGCACTATAGCGATATCATCTTTCTTCTTATCAGCTAAAACGACTTCGTTCTCGACCACGTGTTGAATATCATGCACCCGAAAAATGGCTTTGATTCGTGCTACCCACACGTTATAATTCGTTGCGGTGGGCATGGAGCATGTGGGAGAAGCCGCATGTTCTTTGACTACCGTCGGCGTTGCCGCGTTTACATCTGACATCTTGGTCGAAAACCTTGGGTTGTAAAGGTTGGTTACTCGATTAAATTACCTCAAGTGACTTGCTGTGTGATTCTAGATCCTCTTTTTTTTTTCAGAATTTGCCTCTTCTTAATTGAAATCGAACACGGATCATAAGTTGCTCACGCCCTCGAGGACGTGATAGATTGGTCACCAATAACTTCGCTCTGATACCAATTTAAGGATTGATATCAATATACGAACACAATTTAAAGGAAAATAGCACAAAACCTTTATTTAATTTGCTTCGTTATAAAAAAATCATAACTCGGTATCTAGAATATATAGAACTCTCTTGACTTGATAAACAAGTATTTCTTAAAATCCTTATACGAATCCAACTCTACTAAATAAATCCACTAGCTTATCTAATAGTTTAAAATAAACCATTATTAAACCGACTTGTTTAATTTAGGTACCCCATATTTATCGTCTTGTACGTATCGGGATTTAGTAATTATATTCAGTCTAGCAGTCTAAATGTAAAACAGTACATATAGTTACAAAACATTATAAATAATGTTTGAATTGTAAAATTAGTACACTTTTAATACAAACTAACACAATCATTTGTGTTGTTTTACATTAAAAATATAAAATGTGTTGTTTTAATACAAAACAATATAGAAATAGTTGTTTTAACACAAACAAAAACGTGCAATGCAAAATCGTACAAATCATATTATTTTAATATAAAATACTAATATGATTACAAAACGATATATATAATTATAAAACAGTATACATAATTACAAAACACTACATATAATTACAGAACCGTACAATTTTTTAGAAGAAAAAGTAAATTTGGTTTTATATATATATATATATATATATATATATATATATATATATTAATAATGTACTTAGATTAATGAGAAAAAACCTCGATTTTATGATGTAATTTTTATAAAAAAAATAATGTCATTTGTAAAAGTTATGAACATTTTAAAAAACAACTTAAGATTCCCATAAATATATTACAAGTCAAACCTCATATTTTAAAAATTCAAAATTGCACAATTGGCCATATATAATACAAAAGCAAGATAGGGGTTCAAATAATAAGTTTCGTTTAGATAAGAAAAATAAGAAGTAATCTCAGTCATTCATTGGATCCTGATTTAATAAAAAAAGAAAGGAGAGCAATTTGGTGTTAGTCATCTTTTTTGACTTTTAATTAAGTTTCCTTATTTTTTTTAAACATTCATAACTTTCACATACAACATTATTTTTTTAAAACCTACACCATAAAAACGAGTGTTTTTTTAATCTTTAAAACACGAATATTATTGCTATATATAAAATTAAAAAAAAATACTCTTTCGATTTTTGACATAATAGATACAATGTCTGAATATTTTGACACAATATGATACAATGATCTGAATATTTTTAACACAATATGACACAATGATCCGAACACTTTGATACAATCGAAAGAGTAAATTTTTTATTTATTTTATATATAACAACACTGTAGGCATTTTAAAGATAAAAAACGCTCGTTTTTATGGTGTAATTTAAAGAAAAAAAATAATATCGTAACTAAGAGTTATGAAAGTTTAAAAAATAAGGGGAATTTGATAAAAAAGTCATATATGTTTAGGCAAAATGTGTCTTTTTGTTGATCCGACCCCTAGTTTATTATTAAAATTAAATATCTTCTATCCACTTAATTTATGCATATAATTAGACAAAATTATAAAAATTCATTTATGTTTTTATAAACTTTTAGTTTTCATTATTTATATTTAAAAGACGTCATATTCTTTCTTTTTGTTAAAAGCTTATATAGATTACGTCATGTAAATTAACTTTCGTTACAAACTTTATGGAATTCCAAACTTTATTAATTAAAAAAAAATGATAATTTTACCATTACCCTTAAAGAATTAAAAAATTAATTGAGGTTTTTAAGGAAAGTTAATATAAAAGACGTGATACGTATTTTATGATGCATGTGTGTTTTTATTAATTTCTTTTATTTAAAATCGGTCTACTTCTTGCTAAATTTTCGGGTTTCTTGGCATTAATTTTAATACGGGATGACAACCGTCGTGACATTTTTTAACTACATTTTGACATTTTGATATTTAGGATCAAAATGTCGAAACGGCAACACGACATGCATAATCTGTTCTAGTTATGATAATATAACTAGGAGAATACACATCTCGTCTTGCGATGGTGTTGGGTCGATAGCCATTGTCACCCTATCATATACATTTCTTTAAAAAAAAAAACAGAATAAAAGTGATTTAAATTTTAACTCTCTAGTTAGTTGTGAACACACCAACCACCACTAGAGACACAGACTAATGTGAGACAATTAAAATGATATGTAATGATCAGTCTCTGCTTGTGCTTGTTATTAAAAGTAATAAAAATAGAAATGTACTTTATTTTTATTTCATTGAACTCTGGCATCTAAACTCTATAATTAAATATTGCCATGTGTTTTAATTTGTTTGTGAAGGACACGCTAGTTTATTCCGATCCGTGTGATATCACATACTAAACCAACGTATTTGCTTAAAATTAAAATTAAGATAACATATGATGACGCCGGCTGGTTTGTTAGGAAAAGGTACTCTTTTTAAACAAATTATTGATAAGTCTATTATATACTTATTATAATAAGATATTATAGATTATTGGAAAACCCTTTTCCTATTAGAAAATCTAAAAAACCATATCTAACAAATCAGAAAATTCTTTCTATTTATGTTTTTTTTATTTTATAAAAAGGGGTAATATGATAACTTACCATATTCTAATTTACTAAACAATTTTTTAATTTAATGACAATTAACTATTAACCTACATTAGTTAATTTAATGACAATTCATAATCAATTTATCTAATCTCCATAATCAACTCCCATTTTTTATTTCAACTAGTCAGTGACCCGGATAAATACCCGAGGTTATGATATAAAAAGAATTATGCGAAATAAAAGATGAACCTAAATTAAAAAAAAAAATTGAATAGAATAATACATAAAGCTAAAGAACCGATAAATATACAATAATAGCAAATTTACAAGTTTAAAAAAAGATTTGAATACAATGTTTTTGGTTACATTCGTCTGGCGACCATCTGTATCTAAAATTAAGATTCTAAGACCCTTTTTGCTTTTCACTCTTAATAGAACAACGTACAGCTGGCCATAGAAGAATACAGGGTTCTTTAAAAACAATCAAACTCTAGACAGCGATTGACCTTAGCTTTTATTATGGTCATTGTAAATAAAACCGAAATTATAAATTGTCTTATTTGAAATCCGCTTATCTGTTGGAATCAATGAAAGTCTTGGAATAAACGTCTGATCCGTTGATCAAAACTTAAGCAATATGGGTCTAGTTTTGTTAGATTTCTGTCACGAATCCAAAGCAATTTACAAATCGAATTTTTATTGAGAAATAAATGAGATATGATGAATAAAAGTTGTGATATTGTAAACAAAAATATGGATAATTCTTTTATGGAAAAAATTTAATTTAATGTAATTTTTTAATTCTAAATTATGAGAAATTGACAAGTAAGCAAATCCAATGTGGCACATCTAAAATTATGCCACATGGATTTTAAAAACTCATGTTTATTATATAGATAGATTACTTTCATCTTCATTCAACTTCTTTTCGACAATCGCTATTGTTATTTTTTATATCGTTGTTGTTACAGCGATGTAACAACATTCTGTTTTATTGTCACAATATGTGTAGAATAATAAGATTTTACAACACGGGAATCAAATAATACACAAAGTTAGTAATAATACCCATGTAATATAACAATACTGTAATATTGCAACAACCATATTTGGTTAAACCGAACTTAAAAACTATAATGGTTACAACCCTGTAACCATTACAACACTGTAATATTGTTACAATACTATAACTTTATAATCAGTTTCATATTTTTCTGTTTAGAAACTTCACTACAGTTACACAACTGTAAAATTATTGTTACGCAAATGTAACCTTCAATTTTTTCTTGAAAATATACGTGAAATCAATGTTACACGAATGTATATTACACAGTTGTAACAAAATTTGTATACGTTGATTAGTTATTGTTACAACTGTGTAACAATCGTTACTCTAGCGATGAACTGGTGATCAACTATATTTTTTCTTTTATAAATTTGGTTTGTTTTCTTTTCTAGAATTTGGTCTAAAATTTAAAATTAAAGAAGAGAGAGATATATATTTTAGGAAAAAAGGTGACTGGAGAGAGAAATTGATTAAAACATATATTAATAAAAATGTCATTTGTCTATTATGCCCTTCATTAAAGCCCCCCAATTTACTATTTTACCCTTATTTGATCTCAACCATTAATTTTAAATCAATAGTTAGAAAATGGTTTTCCAAAAATGGTTTGTTAGGAAATATAATTGTAGTTTTTTCAGACAAAACCTATTGGAATATAATAAGTATAACAAGTTACTTGTTGAATAAGAGCGTGAATAAGGCATGTAATATATATTGGTGTTGTGTTATCATGTCACATGTCAGCTGATTGATAACACCAAGTGTTGATAACACCAAGTGTTGTATACATGATGTGATGTGGTGTGTGGTATTGAGTTGTTTTTTATTAGTTTAAACAAAAAAAAAATTATACATGTCATGCTTTGATTGGAAGAAACCACACCAACACCCCCAAAACGCCGTGGTCTTCTCCACGTGGATCCAAAACGCCAACGCACAACCCGGAAGGGGGAGGGGGGGGGGGTCCACGCCCCCCCCCCCTTAACACCCCCCAAAACGTTGGTATACCGTATATCGGATGCCCTAACAAGATGTTTTGTTAAATATAAGATATACATTGTGTAGTGATGATCATGGTGTGCTAGTGAAAAAGTGTATAGTGTATTGGACAAAATAAATTACTCTCAGTGTCCTTTTTTTGTAAATTGTTATGTTTCAAGTTTTTTTTAACGGCGTTTGGAACCACTCTAGATCTTCAGTACCTTAGTGAACTTTTCTTGAGACGGAATTTTAATCGTTTATACTGAATTTGACACTCCAGGCTTGACTCACCCAGGAACACCATCAAGGAGAAACTCACCACTTGGGGAAACCTTCCTTAAGTCAGTTTGAACTTAAGACCTCAAGAATCCTAACTTTCTCCGTTATTATTTTAAAGTCTTCGCAAACTAATTGTTTTTTTTCTTTAAAGTATTTAGGGTATGTTTGGGAGTGATTATTTGAGTGCAAAAGTGGTTTTGGTAAAAATGCTTATTAAACTTATGCTTTTTTTAAAATGAGTTTTTAAAAAAATTATTTGGATTAACTTTTATAATAAGATTACTTATTTTATATGTAAAATGACTAAAAATAGGTTATGTAATGTTAAGTGTATATAAGGTTAAATAAGGGTATATTAGTAATTTTTTTAAAGACCCAAATGGAATTTTAAAAGCCAAGATTTCTTAGATTTTACAATAATACATAAACCTTATTTTTCAAATGTTATTTTGAAAAGTGCTTTTGCACTATCTAAACATAAATTTTAACTTATTGACTTTTTTAAAAGACATAAGTCATTTTTAAATGGTTAGCCAAACATGTTCTTAAAGGACTAAATGTGTGATTCTAGTTATTCTTTTTAAGATGTGATGTATCTGATTGGATTACATGGTGTAAATCTCCTTCCATCTCTCTTCCTCTTTGTTGTACTACCGCCTCGGTAGTGGGGGTTTAAAGCTCCGTTAAGGTTCAGCTGGTCGGAGACACAGGTTCCAGCCCCGCATACGCAATTTCTTTTTTGTTACCTCTAGTCGTGTATGTAATTATATGATTTTCGTGTACCAACAAGTCCACCAACAAGTCCCAAATGCTACAATGTCGTAATGGTTAAAGTGTTGCTTTTGAGGTGACCCGGTCAATTACTCGGTTTCGAACCTTTCAAAACAGTTATTTTTTACAGATTTTCAAATATTTTTGTTTTCTCTATATAAAACCATACTTTCTCCTAACTATTCATATTTCAGAGTTTCTTTAATACTTTCGGGTTAAAATCGGGTTTCAAATATTATATATGTATATAAATACATTCTCCTTACCGTTCTATATTTGATTTTTATCTTTCTCAAATTCTTTGGTTATGCAATTCCAATTTATTTTCAATTCAATAGTTTTGAAATAGCGTATTGTGTTTGAAAAAATATTTTTAAGTTTTATCTTTCCTTACGAATCTACGTCTGAATCTTTTTTTATTGTTTTCTTAGGTCTTGAAACCGTTGTTTATGCATTAGCGAACTTTTTTCCAGCAATGCACGCCTTGCTTAACGTCTTAATACTTATAACTGCTTGCAAAATATGTACGCATTTGTTGTTTGCTTTCTTTAACAAACATTATTTTTGCTTGTGCACACTTAGGGGAGGGGGTATGGTTGTGGCATGGCTTGGTGAAGCCATGCTCACCAACCAATGATAATCCGCAACTCAAATGTTGTGATTTTGGAGCCATTTGAAGCCACACCACATGGTATGGTTGTGGTGTGGCTTCTTGAAGCCACATATCGGAAATTTTTTTTTTTTAAATCTAAACCACTATTAAAATTAAACAATATTAAAATTTAATAAACATTATTAAGATTAAACAACATTCACTAAAAATAAAAAAATTACAACTTTTATTATAAAAAATACAAATCTAGGGTTGAGGATTTGCGTTCACCTCCTCCTCGGTTAAAAACACTTCCATTGTGTTTTGAATGTGCTCGGTGATATCGAATCTAAGTTTAAAATGAGTCTCACTATCTCGTAATTCGAAAATGACATTCGGGTCGAGAACCCGGTTAACTGGCGGCTCTCGAATGTGGACCGGTGATATAGCAAGGCCATCGTCTTTCAGAGTCATGTTGTGTAGAATAATGATAGCGTACATAATGTTCTCCATTAGCTTTTTTTTATTGGACGACACTTTCGATCAACTATTGCCCACTTTTCCTTTAACCGATCAAACGCTCTTTCCACGTATTTTCTAGCCCCCTTTTGTATCTTCTTCATTTTCTTCTCTTTAATCTCAAAAGGATGTGGAAATGCCTTCACAAAGACCGACCAAGGGGGATATATGCCATTCGCAAGGTAATATCCACGTTTGTACTCTCGACCGTTGCAAACAAATGGCATTCTAGGTTCAACTCCATGCATCTCATTGTTAAACAAAGGTGACTGGTTAAGAACGTTGATGTCGTTGTTGGAACCTGCAACACCAAAGAACGCATGCCAAAACCACATATCTTGGGAGGCAACTGCCTCGAGTGAAATTGTTGGTTTTTTATGATCGCCACGATGATATTGTGCCCTATACTTTCTAGGACAATTTCTTCACTCCCAATGAGTACAATCGATACTGCCTATCATACCCGATAAACCATGTTTTGCTAAATGAGCATTATATAAGAGAGTGATATCGTAGCTAGTAGGTCAACGGAAAAAATTCATCTTTATAAAGCTGAATTACGACATCACAAATAATAGTGTAGGCATTCACGTGCAGTTCTTTCAGAAAAAATCTAAAGATTCATTATATGTGTCAGGAACGTTACCGTAAGCGAGTTGACGAATAGCCACCGTGCACTTTTGTAAAGGTGTGAAACTTTCTCTCTGCGTCGCGTCTAAACGGGTTGTGAACCACAGAAAGTTGTTTGTGATGTCGTCAACAATCGTCATAAACAACTGTTTAGACATACGAAATCGGTCTTTTAAAAATTCCCTCATGGTAACGGAGATTTTCGGCGAAATAAAGTTCCACCAATCGTTGATGACCGTTTTCACGATCACGGAAAATGTCTCTCCTCCGTTTAGGAGCGGAAACCTCTTCTTGTTCTTCTTGATCTTCTTGTTGGATGACGTTAATACATAGGTTAAGGTAATTTATCGCGTCCTCATACGAACCATCGGAGCTGCTTGACGAAGTCCCAATCTCGAGGGTGGAATAAAGTCGGTCTCATCAAAAAGACTCATTTTATAAAATATTTGATAGAGAAAGTGGAGATGAAATGGGAGTATGAGGTGTGATTTATAAAATATTTGGCTCCAACGGTAAAAAAAAAACGGACACATTTGTCCAGTTCTCGCCGGTTTGGAGAAACCGTGGAATACCAAAGATTGGAGCCGTGGGAGGGGAACCGCCTAAGGCGGTATGGTTGCTGGGATCGAACCGGGCGGCTCCAAGGGAGCAGGGCTTGGAGCGAGCCATCATACCGTCCCCCCTTGTATAATCAAACTTTTTCCTAACAAATAAAACGAAATTTTGTTTTATATCGGTGCCCGCGCAACTAGGGTTTCAAACTAGTTTATAAGGGTGGGCGGTGTGGGTCGGTAAACCCACTCGGCAAACCACACCCAGGGGCGAAACTAGAAAAAGAGTTTAGGGGGTTCACAAAAATAAATTTTTGAACAGTGATATAAGTGAAAACAATTAAAATTACAATGTCATTTAATAAAAACAAATGCAAAAATCTTATATTTTAAAGTTAATATTTTCGGTTACCCATTTTTTAAAACCACTTTATCATTTATTCGCTGTTGACATCCATAATTAATTAAAACTCATCTTAAAAGCTATACAGTTTTTATTAGTTGGGAATCTAATTTAATCGAAATATATAAATAACAAAAAAAATATGTATTAAACTTTTAAGACTCAATAATATTTAAATGTAAAAAAAAGAATGAAGTTATTGTATGGTCATGTCAACTTTACAATTCCCACTAAACTCATCAGTCCCTCCTTTAAAATATGTTTTTTTTTTCTCAATTGAAAAAACATTTTCTTAAGTTGCTTGTGTAAAAGCTGCAACCACTAGCTCAAAAGTTTAATAGTGGTTTTTGGCGTTTAATAGTGGTTTTTGGCATGTTTAATGCAAGTGGTTTAATAGTGGGGTTTATTAGGGACACACATTTTTTTTATAATACACATCTTCTATATGTGAAAAATAAGGCTATCCTTCACGTATAGAAAGAGTGCATAAAAAAGTGCTTACGTTTAGCTCCCCCACTCACCCCTCAAAAATACTAACTGGTAGTTCCACGTCAGTATTATCTGGGCATTGTCGGGTCATTGTTTTTTTTATCCTTCTTCACAAACATGTACAAGATTCCGTTTGTTTAATTTATTGGTGTGACGTCGACCTTAAAGTCGTTTTGTATCGCGCACACATTTATATTAAGAGAAAAATATGATAACTTCACATGGGTCTTAAACGGATCATAGATTTGATCAATGGGTGTGTAGAGCCACACGTACGTGAAGGATAAAACGAAAAAATTTATAGACAAAATTACATATTTTGTCTTTTAACTTTACCCATTTTTCAACTTTTGTCCTTTATCTTTTTTTGTTACACTCTCTGTCTTTTAACTTTTTTTTTCTTTCACCTTTTGTACTTTTTAACGGATTCCGTTAAAATCCACCGTTAAGTCAAGGGTATTTTTGTCTTTTTACTTTTTAAGGTAGAAACTATTATATATTTTGTCCTTTAACTTTGCATGTTTTGTAATTTTTATCCTTTATTTTTTTTTGTTACATTCTCTATCCTTTAACTTTTTTATTTTTTCACCTTTTGTCCTTTTTAAAAGATTCTGTTTAAATCCACCGTTAAGTCAAGAGTATTTTTGTCTTTTTTACTTTTTAGAGTAGAAAAAATTATATATTTTGTCTTTTAACAAAAACCCTCGTTGACCAAATTTCTTTGTTGATAGCACAAACTTAACTTTCTACATCTCAACTTTCAGCCAACAACGGATATAAAGGATCAACAAAGAACAACGTGTGAAGTTTCTCTTTCATAAATTTTATCTCTTAAAATTTTTTGGGTTCAGGTCGTGCACAGGGACCTTCTGGACCCCAAAGAGTTTCGTCCTTGCCCACATCCCCTCCATTCGGCAAACAATTTTCGGCACCCCCCCCCCCCCCTCCCCATTTTGGCAAACATTTGCCGAGTCTTGTTGAAGAAAAGTGGACGTTGAGAGTTGGAGCCAACGGCTAGCTTTAGTTTTTTTTTTAGGTTTGTTTAAACCAAGTTTTCTACAAACCATACCCTCCACAAAAACCCAAAAGTTTAAACTTTTTTCTCCCTCATAGTGTCACCACCCTATTAGTTAAAAACTTTGGGCAAACAACGAAAATAGTCACTTTGACCATTCTTGAAACCAAACTAACCCTTTGACTTTTCTTGTCCTGAAAAGAGTCACAACTACCGTCCCAGATGGTCGCACGTCCGTTCTCTGGGCCAATCCCTGAACGCCACGTACCCTCCAACGGACGTGAACGACCCACCTTTTTCTGACACGCCCGTTCAGTTTCAGGCCTTCTGATGATAACTACGACAGTCGCCACGTCCGTATCACGATTACCAATAATGTTTTTGAATTTTGGTTGCCATGAGCATTGGGATGGTGGCCACTTCCGTTTCATTTATTCTGTTGAAAAAAATAGGAAAAATATGTATTTTTTTCTTAACTTTGGTCCTAATTATTTATATGTAGATATAATAATTAGACGAGTTATTTGATATGGTTGAATAGCCTAGGACAAGGGCTTTACAATGAGATATTAAATATCCAAAGTGATTAAGAGGTGAATGAGATATCGATACTCAAAGTGTGGTCTACAAACTATACTATTGGAGCTAAAAATCATTTGTCCCACATTGGAAGTGGTTCAAAAAAAATGTGGTTTATAAGCCAAGGAACTTGGATGGTTATCAAATTATAATGTCACTTTATACTCCAACATCTACGCGTGGGGGGGGGGGGGTGCAGAAAAATGAGAAACCCGGTTAAGATCTTGGGCGCGCTCGCGCATCTTGCGGACACGAATGCGACTCGAAAATGGTCGGGTTTGCGCATACCGGTTTTTGCTCCTCTCGCTAGTTATTTTTGAAAATGATTTTGAACTTGGAGAACACTCCTATTTTAGAAGCTGATATTCACGTTTAATGCTGATTGTTGTCTTGGACAGCAATCCACCTTGTGGCTACTTAAACCCGTCGATATCAAACAGAAAAGACACACCGAAAATTTCATTCTCCTCTGCACTTCTCGACTCTCTCTGCGATCTCAGGTAAGTAAAAACTCCAGCAATACGTTGCTTCAACCAACCTATGACTTGGCAAACCAAATTTTAATTATATACTTTTAGTACAGTTAAAAAATTAAACCTTTCAAAGATACACAATTCGTAGTCGAGTATCGTTACAAAGACCATTCTTTTGATTAAGATTTCTAAGTAGCATAACATGCATGCCGAATTTTAAAACCAACCTATGACTTGGCAAACCAAATTTTAATTATATGTTTTTAGTACAACTAAAAAATCAAACCTTAATACGAATTTTTAGTATTTGGATAATTACTAATTAAATAAGTTGTATTTACGATATATATTTTATTAAATATGTTAGTAAAAACTTTTAACATGTATATGTTACGTATACAACAAATAGAATTTATTTAAATGTTTAGTTTTAAAATATATTTGTTACTAAAAACAAAATAAACCTCAATATAAAAAAATTGTATTTGGATAATTACTTATTAAAATTTTAAACAAAATAAACTTTAATATGAAAATTCAGTATTTGGATAATTAATAACCTTAGTATAAACTTTTTGTATTTGGATAATTACTTATTAAAAGTTTAAACAAAATAAACCTTAATGAAAATATACTATTTGGATAATTAATTATTAAAAATTTTACTTAATACAAAATTTTATAATGATGACAATTGTCATTTTTTTCTAATTAAAGTATGATCCTATAAAATTTTTGTTTATTATATAGTATATATATAAAACGAGAAACATGTCTCAAAGGAATAACTTGATGGTAAAGTGGTGACTTCCAACCAAAAGATTGTGGATTTAAATCCTACAATAAAAAAAATATAACCACAAATGTGAAATCTAAAACCTGAATGATCATAAACCCGAAATGATTATAAAAAATTTTGGATTTTTGCATTTTTAGATTCAGAACGAACATTCTATATATAACACTAGGTTAGTAACCCGTATATTATACGGGTTGAATTTAAGTTCATAAAATGAGATAAATACAAGAAAAAATGACGAGAGATTTAAAAATATGAATGACATATTTATTTTTAATCAATTTTGGCTTCATTAAACCTAAATTGAGTTCGTTCAAATTTAATATAGCCATATAAATATGAATATCGTTTATCATGTAATATATTCAATAATCACACTAATCATGTTTGACCGATTTAAGGTTTTATTTTTGATGTTGTAGTTTAGGTTAGATAGTCATGATCCTGATTTGTTGACGTAAAACAGCAGGACCGCCACCATTGTTATTTTAATTGTTGCAGTATAGTAATAAGTTATCTTACAATAGTTAAGAAAAAAAATATATGAAATTGTTGACCACTACAATAACTATTTAATTATAAATTTAAATTTACTAAATGTATTTAATTAGAAATTTGTAAATTGTATTATTGAACTTTATATGTGGAAATGTATAATAAATGTTCGAATTTTGAATTTTATAAAATATAAATTTAGAAGTTTTAAAGAGCTCACAATTACATTATATAAATAATAAATTTAATATTTATTAAATGTAATATTAAATTTTATATGTGGAAAGTTAAAATAATAAAATTTTTAACAAAATTTAAGTTTAGAAATTTTAAAAGATTTGAAGTTTCATTAGTTTAATTAGAAAGTTAAAATTTATTAAATATAAGATTTAATTTTATATTTGGAAAGTTGAACATTGAATTTATTTTAAAATTTTATATTGATTTAATATAGTGTTGACATGTGAACATGATGATGTTGAGGTCCTAGAAAAGGGTCATGCGGTAATCACCTTATTGCTTAATTAGGATTAAAGATTTACGCGGTCAACAAACAGACTTGATCATTTTTGTCTTTTTCCTTTAAGTTCTGCATGCAAAATAGATAGTTTTTTTCTTGCTATAGTTAACAGTTCATCAAGCAGCTCAACGGTAAAGAATTTGGCTTCACTCCAACCGTACTAAGGTTGCAAGTTCGACTCTTGTAAGCTTTTTTCCTTTCCTTTCTCTTTCACGATTTTCAAGGTTTTTTTATCTTAAATCTTCCTACTCTAATAAATAATTACATTTGTTGACATATCAATCAAATACAACGAGTCCAACGGTAAATTACCACGAACAAATCACATGAATCGAGTTTTGGCATCCAAAATCATCTTAACTTTATAACATCTTCACAGAAAACCTATTTGGTACCAGTTTTCTTCAAATTTAGCATATGTATTTTCAAATATAATTGAGCAAATTATTTTTACTTTAAAATTATTTTTTATAAACTAATATTATTTTTATTTAAAAAAAACTGACAAAATACCAATAAAAACTTATTTAGTGTGTTTTCAAATATAATTGAGCAAATTATATTTAATATTTTAATTAATGAATACCTAATATTATTGTACGGATTCAATCAACATCGTGGATGATACTCTTTATAGAGAAATTCATACACGACAAAATCATGTTCATAAGATTCAATAGTAAATATTTTTCTACCATATCAAATAATCCATGTTTATCCAATTTGAAAATTTTAAACATGATGACTAATTCAATTGTAAGTTTTCTAATGTAGACCAAGATAACATTTTTTTTTATTGATATAACATTATAATATTGATTATAATTTAGATTTTGTACTCATCAATCAAACTATGTTCATTATAATTTTGATGAAACTTTATACCTACCTAACTTTCCATAAATTAAAGTCTCAAGTCTGTCAAATCATAAATTAATGTTAGTTGTTATTCAGGGGTCAAATTGTTTTTTTAACAATCATTTTTGTATGTTGCATTTTTCAAATATACAAGTAGACAGATAGGCTCTAAATATTGTTTTTGATAAAGAGAGTAAAATCACCAATATCATACTATGAATTATAAGTTAGTTTTTTATTTAATGTAATGTAATACGTTATTCCGATAATAAAAAGATTATGCATAAATTATCAATTATATGTATATTTTTAATGATTCAACCCGTATAACATACGGGTTGTATCCTAGTATATTAATATACGTAAATAATTGGCTCGCTTCTTTGTAATGCACTTGTTAAGCTTTACCATAATAGATTTTGACCGGTTCAGAAATGCTCACACCATTTTTTTCTTTTTACCATGTTTTATTTACCTTAAATAATTTTTTTTCTTCTGGAAGTAAAGTTGTAAATAACATGTGTTGTAGCGTACGAGTTAGGGTTCAGCTCTCCCTTTTATGAGGAGTCATTTCTAGGGCCGTAAACGCGCCGAGTCGAGCCGAGCCAAGGTGAGCTCAGGTTCGGCTCGGCTAGAAACCTAGCCGAGCCGAGCTAGCTCGTTTATTTAAGCGAGCTAAAATATTAAGTTTGAGCTCGGCTTGTTAAAAATCGAGCCAAGCCGAGCCGACTCGTTGAGCCAACTAGTTTATTTTTTAAAATTTATACTATTTACACATATTGATATATAACGTGACTAAAACATAATTTTTGACATACTCGTAATGGAAATTTTAAAATTTGATGTTTATTTATTTATTTTTCAACAAAAAAAAATATTTTCTTAATGAAAAGTATCATATTAGTTTTATATCTTACTTTAATTTAATATTTTTTTAAAGTAAAATACTATAGAAAACTCAATAATTAACTTACAAATAATATTAAAAATAATATACTCATAATTTTTGGGTTATATATATTTATATATAATAAAATCTGAGCTTAAATTTAAACGAATGTATATATAATAAAATCTAAGCTTAAATTTAAACGAGCCAAGCGATCGAGCCAACGAGCTAACCAACAAGCGAGCCACGAGCAAAGCTGACCTTGGCTCGGGTTCGTCTCGTTTAAAAAAACCGAGCCGAGCCGACTCGCTCGTTTATAATCGAGCTGATTTTAAGCTTTTTCCGAGCGAGCTTCGAGCGAGCCACGAGTTTTTTTAACAGCCTTAGTCGTTTCACTTGTTCAAAGCATGTTTTGACGCTTTTTATTTTATTTTTTATTTTGTTTTTTTTTCTATAGTAAGTAGGTTCAGCTTTCGTTTTTTAGGTACATTCTTACTACGATTGTAATATATTTTATTTTAACCAAAACGAGTGTAATATATTTTATTTTAAGCACGTTACTTTTTATTTTATTTGATCTATTGAAAATTGAATTTAAATAATCTTAACTTTTAATAATAAGTCCTAGTGGTCTCAACTTTCACCTTATTTACTAATAATGGTCTTGGCGTTAAAAAACTTAATGGTGTTAAAATTTCTTTTAAATCCCAATCTTTAATCCTTTATATATAACTTCTTCAAATCTTGATGAAAATTCAATCCGTAAGTTACTATGAACTCGTGATGAAAAACCGAATCTATAGCAACAAGAATCATCAAAAACCATCAGGAATTGGTCAATAATCCACCATTGTTGAAGCTTCATGAAGAAGATGAAGTTGTGAATTTTGAAATCCAGTCAAAACTCCATGAAAATCAATTCAGTAACTTGCTGTAGATTCGTGAGAACATGCTAAATCTACCGGAATCGACCAATAGCACAAATACAATGGAATTGATGCTCAATTTTTATCCAAAGTCATGAAAAAAAACGTAACTTTGATCCTCTTGTTCATCATCCTATTCTCTTTAAAACCTAAGCAATATGTATCTAGTTTTGTTTAGTTTTTCGTCACGAGTTATAGCAACTTACGGATTGACTTTTCATCAAGATTTGAAGAAGTTATGGTGGATTAAAGATTGTGGTTGAAAAATAATGGATAAAAACTTAATGGTGTTAAGTATTTCAACGATAAGATCATTATTAGTAAATAGGGTGAAAATTGAGACCATTAGCAGTTATTATTGAAAGTTAGATTATTATCGACAAAACCTAAAAAGTTTGGATTATATTAATCCACTTTTCCTTTATCTTTTGGTCACTTTAGTTTTATGTTTTTTTTAAAACTTTTGTCATATAACTTTTTTTCTTTCATTTTAACTCTGTTACTTTAAGGTTTGTTTCCTTTTGTAACATTACTTTTCTATTTTTGTTTTTGCCATGTTACTTTTTCTTTTACTTTTATTTTTTTTAGTTTTTTTTTTCATTTTGGACACGTTATATTTTCTTTTGAGTACATTACATTTTTCGTCCTTTATGTTTACATCAAATTTCAGGTTTCATCCATAAACAAAATAATTTATAAAAATCGTTATTTATCTAAGGTGTTTGAGACACTTTATGTCTTTTTCGCGAAACGTTGTTAGATTTTTGTTAAATGACAAGTGGGTCAACCCGCGCTTCGCGGCGGAGTCCGACCGTTTTTTAGAAGCTCGAAATTTGTTAATTAAAAAAACCCTAACGGTTGCAAGTATGTCGGAACACGCCACCTTATTTTGTTAAAGGAAATTTATCATCATACACTTTTACAATCATTTCTTACCAAATATAGCTTTTGTAGAAAGTCCAACAAACAAATCAACTCTATAAAATACCAAATCAATCCGGAAGACTTTTACAAAATTTGATTAAATTGAAGAGGTTGATCTTAAGCAAACGGGTCAAAACCAAAGTGTACTTCACCAAATACAAAGCAAATAGGTCAGAACACAGTACAAAGATTAATGCACCAGGTACAACTATAACTTGCATAAATCCCCTCTAGCTCAAAAATATTTTCAAAATCAATACAAATCTAACATTTTTCGTACATTTAAGTACTCAATAACACATGGAAGCAAAAGGTTATTATATTACAGGCATATAACTAAAAAAATCTGAGCATAAACATAAAAGACAAAAAAAAACCCAAATATTACCTTTATATTTCCAGAAAACTAAGCAACAAACTTCTAGCCATAAATGCATAGCTTAGTCCGAACAAAAATAACCTGCAACAACATCAAGAACTGCAGTTGAAGTCTTCTTTCAGGTTTTCTCAAACACAGTGGAAATTGAAGACATAAAAAGAGCCACCAAACAGAGAGAAAATAGGTAAATCCATTACAAAAAAACAATACAAAAATAACACTAACAAATAGCAAAATACCTTGGAACAAATGCAACAAATAAAACCTCCATCAACAGCAAAAGAGAAAGAAGATTTTGGTTAGTATAAAAGTAAAAGTTCAGATCTAGGTTTGTACAAAAGACACATTTCTACACGGCTTACTACGGCATATTGCTACTTTATTACTATAATGTTGTCAAATATTACTATAATACAATTGAAGACTAATATCAGCCTTAGAGATTCAAGTAACAAAACATCAATAAAACACCCAAACTTGCACCATAAAAAAATTACAATTCTTAGGCAAACCAACAAAAAAAACAATAACAAACCAAAATTTCAATAGCAATGATTTTAAAATGCCTTTTTTTTTTGGAACGGCAGTAAAATATATATTAAAAAAGCTCAGAAAAGAGCAAAAATTACAAATACAATAAAGGATTAATCATCCAATCATTCCAACGTATCTTAACTTTATGATTCCTAGAAGAATACCAAGAAAACGAACTCAAAACAATAGAATCGAAGATACCGCCGTTCCTAAGTTTACTTGATTGGAAAACATGAAGATTCCGATTTTTCCAAATAATCCACCATGTTGTGTAAATGATGGTGAACACAACATCTTTCTTGATCCTGGAAAGCTTCGTATCATCTTCAATACTTTTATAAAACGAATTAGGATCAACCGGCATAGTCCATTCCAAATCTAACCAGGCTGTTAGACGAGTCAGAATTTTCAGATAAACTTGCATTCTCCGAATATGTGATTATTAGATTTAACACAAGCATTGCAAATGGGACAAAGAATCGTATCAATTTCAAATCCACGTTTAGAGAGATTAAGACGTGTAGGTAATCGGTCCAGAAACATTCTCCAAACAACAATGTTCACCTTTTTGGGGACAAACTTCACCCAACGGGTAGGATAGTCACCTACAGGAAGATACTCACGATCGATATGTTTCCAGACCGACTTAACCAAGAAATCCAATTCGTCGTCTAAGGACCAACTCCATTTATCGTTGTCGTTACTCAAAGAGATGCTAGATATCAGATTAGACAAAGCCATGAATTGTTCCGATTCAACTCCCCCCGAATATCTCTACGCCAAAACCAAGACCAAGAAGTCCCGTCACGATGGTTACTGATGAGACCGTCCTTGTTGAGAGATAACGTGAATAACCGAGGAAAACGAAATTGGAGGGGACTTTCCTCTAACCACACGTCTTTCCAAAATTTTGTATCATTACCAATACCCACAGTTTTTCGAATCACGCTAGCAGGTAATAGATTTCGCAAATGACATGAATCACACGACTTGAGAATGCGATGCCAAGTACTAGGAAAATTACCTCCACGTCGATTATGTATATTGTGTCCATGTATAGCCTTAATCATGCGAACCCAGAGAGCATCACTAGAAGAAATGCCCTTTAACATATTGGTCTCAAACAAAAGTCAATCACATTCATTATTAGTATTTTGGTACTTAAAAGTGCATTTGAAACCAGAATGTGTGTAGTTCTGGAACTTGATAGTCCCCGAGTTGCCGAGTTTGTTCGGGTCCAAAGAATAGATGAAATGAAAATATTATTGTACAAAAAACAAATATATTCTCTCTTTTTTAGTTTTTTGCAAATATCTTATGTTTGACCATTCTATCGGTTAATTCCTAAAAAAACATCAGAATTGTCAAACACTTAAAACATCTTATGATTGCCTTAACAGTATGGTCCTCCAAATCTTCACCATTTTATCAGCACTACCATTTGCAAGAATATTCCTCATTAAGGAAACAAAATGACATCAGCATTTAAAAACTCACATCCAAAAGGTATTAGTTAATAACTTATAACATACCTATAGCCCTTACTCCAAGCTAGAGCAAGTGGAGGACCAGTGTCACCACTATCTTCTTTGAACTTGATGGATTTCTGCAAAAGGTTTAATATGTATAATTACGAAAAAGAATATATATATATATATATATATATATATATATATATATATATATATATATATATATATAATCAGAATGAAAAAAAAAACACTTTGTTAGAAGGAGTACCTTGACGTTCTTTCCTTTATTCTTTTTCTTTATCACATGGCCAAATAAACACCAATAATTACAATTAGTTTTGAATAAATAGATGTCTTTTTTTTATAACAAAATATTTGAAGTTCACTAAACACAACCAGACTCATCATATTGTGAACAATAGCTACCATAAGTGAGAATTCAAACAAAATATCTTTCAAAGCCATATGCAGCTGTAATAGAGATGATACACATTCATATGTGTTAAGCAATTACTAAGAACATGAAGAGAAACTACAACTAAACTGTTAAATGAAGGTAATAATTTACCTGTTAGAAGCGAGACAGAACTGCAACAAACAGATGAAAACCTCCAAAAAAATTAAAAAAAATTAAATACCAAATCTATCCAAATACTAAGAATTTGTTTAAAAGTCAATCGATCTCAACTTTCAGTGGGCAAACAATGACAAATATGGAAATAGCAGACAAAAGAAACAAAGACAATTCAACACTTGGTGTTGATAAACTGTAAACTATTAAAACGGATAGTATGATGTAACATTTAGTATGAACTCACAATGTTTTCATCAGTAGACCCCTGTGGTAGATCCTCAACATAAAACTTCAGTATGATCTACATGTTTTCTCCTCAACATACGATTCTCCTCAACATACGATTCCCTAGTTTAAAGTCTATTCGGCAAGTGCTCCTCGAGACACCCTTGGTCATTTTGCACGTATAAAGAGTTTTATATTCATCTCATCTAAAACACTTCTTGTTTTGGCGTCTTCAAAACGACATTATCTTCAATTCTGCTCGGATACGAAACGACAATTTATTTGATAACGTTGTCCTATTTTCTTTTTTCTGGTTTTCTTATAGAAATAGGAAGTGTGATATCTCATGGTCTCAGTGGCTTATAAACCCTCTCCTGATGTTGTAATTGTTTGTTGGCTTTGGCTGTCTTAGTCTTTGCCGTTTTTTTATTATAATTCTACCGCTCTAAAAAAAACTAGTAGAAAACCATGCGTTAGTGCTAACATTAATGTGGTTAAGTAAATAAAAAAAATTGTATGAAGTTACGTTAACAACTGAGCAAAGAGAAAGACATTATGAGTGATGGGTTTTCAATAAAAGTTATATCCAAATTTATGTAGTAATTATCATGCCACAAGGGTTTTCTCCGGTGTCTAAAGAAAACATTAATAAAAGTAAATATGTCATAACGGTGTACTAATGAAAGTTAAGATTATAGAAAACGAAAATGTATTAAGAAAGAAGAGGTAAGAAATATGAATATAAATACCTATTCGGTTTTGAATAAAATTTATGTAGGAGCGTATGTAAAAGCAAACATGTTGCAACAATAACGTAGAAGCCAAATTGTCTTAAACCTGTAATTATTATTAGAAAACTCGGATTTTCAAATTTACGGATCTGGATATACATTTCAAACAATTTGGACATCTGAGATCCAAAGAATTACAACTTAAAAAGGCAAATATTATACTAGAGATTTAGACTTTTACAATTAGAAGAGACATTTCGGACAATCCTAATACTTACATCCAGGGGAGAAATTCTTTGGGGTTCAAGAGGTTGTCGTGCACCACCTGAAATTTTTGAAACTTTTTTTTAATTTAATATTTGTGTGTACTACCCATAAAATAATTTCGTAATTCCGTAAGCCCGATCTAGATAATAAAAACCCTTAGTCTAAATACATTTTTATCTTTTAGTCAATTATCTAATAAAGCTCACTACCCCATTTAAAAACTATCAAAAACCCATTCTAAACAAATACCCTTATTAGTTATAAAAAAAAACTGGAAATCTATATCGACGTTTGCGCTTGGCGCTTTGGCCGCTTCACGCTTGCTGATTCGATCGACCGACCGACCACAATTTTGATTGGCCTTCTGCAGTTCTGTTTTGCTTGGTGCTCTACGGCTCCAGCCTCCAAGGTGAGTCACGTGCTGATTGTTTATTGTTATTAATTTATTGTTATAACTTATAATTTTATAAATGTGTCGAGTGCTTACTGCTGTTGTTTATTAATTATATTTGAAGGTAAAATTGAAGGCAAAGCCGAAAGAGGAATCAGTTATTGTTAGGAAACTAGGAATTCTATTACAAGTTTCAAACATAAAGATTAAAAAGGCATGAAACATGTATGAATTATGATTCGCAATTTTAAATATTTTTAAACTGTTACTTGTTAGTTGATTAAAAGTAGGAATTGAAGTTGATATTTTCAGCACGGTTATGGATATGCAAATTCTAGAATTCAAGGACCGTTTTAGGAAAAAATACACCGATTTGCTAGACTACATGGCGGCTTTGAGTCCTTGTGAATCACAAGGGGTATGACAATTGACAAATCAAAGTTGGAGAAGCTATGTGAGTTGTACAAAATGGATTTTAATGATTTCGAAAGGGTGTATTTTGAAGGTCAACTTCAAGCATATTATCACTCTTTGATTGATGATGAGAGATTTGCTAATTAGAAGGGTATCTATCGCAGAACTTTCTCGTTTGATGGTGAAAACCGAAAAACATAGTCTTTTCCTTTGATTTATAACTTATTAAAGTTAACTTTGGTTTTACCCGTCGAGCCGCAAGCGTTGAAAGATGTTTTTCCGTAATGAAGCTCTTGAAGACCGACTTACGTAATAAAATAGGTGATGATTTTATGAACAATGTTTTAATTTGTACAGTAGAAAAAAAATACTTATGGATGTCAAGACCGAACAAGTGATGGAGCGGGTTTGAAAAATGAATAACCGAAAATGTTAACTTTACAATGTAAGACTTTTACATTAGCTTGTACTTATCTGATGACATTGTAATTTTAATTTTTTTCTATTATATCAATATATCAATGTTCGGAAACGTGAAATGAAAGTCACAATTATTAAATACAAAAACATATAAATAACTCTCGCATGTTATAATAATGGATAAAAACATATTAAAATGTTAATTTTTTATAAAATTTCTAAGAAAAGAAAAATACGCTCCCTACCTGAATTAATACAACTAAGTTGTCTATTTTTATTAACTACAAAAAAAAAGATATTATTATAACCATAAAGTGGAGACGAGGGTGAACCTAACAGTTGTACTGATAGAGTGGAACGTAACAAATATAAATACAAAAAAAAAACCAAGTAAGGATGTTAAGCAAAAATAATAGAGAAAATGAAAAGAAAAAAAAAACCGATACATATGTCACACCCCAACCGATGATGGAATATATCAGGACGCGATGATTGTCCAGAAACACACAATATTATCTACATGTTGTGATATTCTTAATCAACCCATCTTATAGCAATCAAATATTACATACTAATCCAAATACAAAATATCAATGGATAACAAAAAAAAAAGCTCTTTTAATTTAGGTCTCACTAAGCCCACATGAATCTTAAGGTGTCATCAACAAGCTCATCGACATCTATAACTTAGAACATGTGATTCAATGATGTCTCACGAGCACAAGTATAGTAAACAAGTATTGAAGTAAACACATGGGGTCGAAGTAACTCAAGTCCTCGACATTTAGGCTTTCAATCACCCGACGCAAAAACCAGGCAGGCTAGGTGGGTTGCCAAACCAACGGATCCATTATTGTAACTCCCGCTCCAATAAGTTAATGAGATGCGTATATGAACATGAATATAATCCACAAACAAAGAACAATAAACACAACCAAATCCACATCGATGATCCATACAAGTTCACATACAACAACAAATAGAACAAACACAGAATAATTCGCATGTGGTTTTTGAAATATACAGATCAAGAACTTGAGTTTGATACGGTACATGTTGCACCCAAAAACTTAAAAGAAAAAAGGGCTATGATACTCACCTAGTATAGAGACACAAATGAAAGAACGACAACACGGACAAAAGACATCCAAACCCTGAGGATGACCTTGATGACTAAACGAGATAGAGAAATAAATAAATAAATATATATATTTCGTGACTCGAGACGACATGACGGACATAGCGACTCGACGACTCGTTGGTGATTTATTCATGTGATAACGTACGGATTTAATTAACTAAAGGTTCAATCCTAAAACTAAAATCATACTACGACAACTAATAACTAACATAACTATTTATTAATATTTACGACATCTCAGGTATATAATATATATATATATATATTCATGAAATCATATCGGGCCAACATAATATGTATGGCCAAGATCTAGTCTAAAAACCCAATAAAAAAATCTGATCTTGATCAAAGAGAATCAAAGAACAAGCAAGAAGAAACTTACAAAACCGAAAAAGAGGAAGAATGGTGATGATCGAGCCTTGAATCTTCCAAATTTTTGCTCCAAATCCAAGATTTTGTTGAGTTTAGATCAAGATCAGATGTATACAGCCATTTTGGGTGTTTTAGGGTTGAAGAAATGGGGCTAAAAGATATTAAGATGAATTTATTGTTGGGATTCTGTGTACGATTTTAAATTTTAGAGTTCGTGACTTGAAATACAAGTCACGTGGCGGAAGCGTGTACTCGGTCAATTCATAATTGACCCACCACTGATCCAGACAACATGAATAACCAGAAAATAAACTAGTCATGATTAAACAAAATGAGACACTATGGTTCAACGAACAGTCTTGTTAGACGACTGTTTCACGATTAGGGTTTGATCTCATAACTCTTATGACAAAACCTAAAAATAATAAACGTAGAAAGATAAATGATATACCTTTCTAGAAGCGCTCTATGGGGGCGGCGGTGGTGGTCCTTGGTGGCGGTGGCGGTCCTTTTGTCGTACGTATCATTTTTAAGCTAATCACCAGCGTTTGACTCGACTTAGTGCGTGATGACTCGTGACATGTTTTGTGATTATTAGACTCATGAACATACTAATTTTGACATATGGTACTCAAAAACTTAGACTCATGAACATACTAATTTAGACTCATGAACATACTAATTTTGACATATGGTACTAAAAAACGAGATATCCCGGTCAACAGAAAATCTCGTAAAAAACCGCAAATTGCTTTATTTTCGATTTGAGGAATCCAATTGGATTCAAAAGCTTCTAATTTAATATTTTGCCTTGAAAAATGATTAGGAGTCCTCTAAAAAAAATTATATTGAGGTATAAATATAATAATCGAAAATTCTCCCGGTACTTATTAATTCGTAAATCGGGAAAATGCGAAATTTTAAAATAGATCGGGTTTTACAGCCTGGTAAAATGAAAATGTTACAGCATAAACATAACCGTATGAATTTAAAACCAAAAAAGAATAAAAGGAAAGGAGAAAATACTAAAAAATGTCACTGGAGAAACAAAATAGAGGCCAAACACTCCAAGAACTGAATTAGGACCTAAAGGCTATGTTACATGGTTCTATCCAATGCACCACCTATGTATTATGTTTACACATTTTATTCGTGTGTTGCCGCATGGATAATTACGCGGGTATGCAAAACAACTGTTTTGCTAAGGTGCAACCTAAAAAAACAAAAATGAAAAAAACAACCCAACAACGTTAAAATTAGTAGTCTAGTTAAAAATAACACCACAAACAATTAGATACATAAAGACAACGGTGTGAAACTAAAATTAAAATCAAACTTCCCCATTGGTATCCAAGTTTACCTTCTCTTCCACCATGTAGTTTTTTGCTCTTTCCAACTCAGATAGTTTGGGAAATCTCATATGTAGTGGTTCATTCCTTATTTAACTATTTAAGTATCCATCCAAAGATTCATTGTGCTACTCCATTGCCCAAAACACATAAATTTCTTTTAAAAGATCTATGCCCAAGCTTGTGAAATCATGTGTGCTCCTACTGAGTTGTTTCCAACGACCTAATAAGTATGTTTTTGTTGGAATAAATGACCATGATCTTGATTTATGATGTATAGTGCAAATAATTTTTCTCCAAAGATCATCAGGTTCTTGTTTAAACCTCCACTAATATTTGGCTAGGATAGCCATATTTGAATCTTTAAGAGAGCCAATTACCAAGTTGCCATACTCCTTTGGTGTTGTAATCTTTTGCCAAGCTACCCAATTGATTTTGGATTGAACCTCATTTCCACCGCAAAAGAAATGTCTTCTATGTTTGTCCAGTTGCTCAATCATCTGTGTTGGAGCCCTGTACAAGGAAATTAGTAAGTAGATAAAGATTTTGATACAGATTTGAGGAGTGTGAGTTATTCACCAAAAGATAAAGTTTTGGCCTTCCAAATCGACAATCAACTTCTGAAGACCTCCAATATGGCTTCCCAATTCTTTGTTAGATTTATGTTGGCTCCAACCTGCAAACCTAAATATTTAGATGGAAATTCGCCAGTATTACACCCAATTGTTGTAGGCATGTTTTGTATGATCTCAGTTTCGTTAATTCCAACTCCAAATATGCTACTCTTGCCCAGATTGATACGGGGGCCATCCAAAGTGCTAATGATGGGAGTGGCCGAGTGGGAGTGATCATGGTTCTGGTTTTATGACTTCTAGATTTGTTAAGGATATCAAGACTCTATTGCTAAGTATAAGTATGCTTAACATATTATTAAAATTTTATTTAAACTTGACAAAAAACAACAAATACAATATTCTTAATTTAATCAAAGATAGAAATCCAAATATAATCATACAAGTTGAAATATGCAAAGATTGATCATCTATTTCGGGTCATTGACACAGTGACATTAACAAGCTCGGTCTTCTCTTTGGACATGGAAATCTTGATATTATTTGTGTACCTCTCAAACACCTCCTCAATGACTGACTCCCCGAAATGGCTCAACACCAAAGGTTCCGCAACAGCTCTCATGCATTTGCCCATATTGTATCCTTGTACCTCCTCTTCGAATAAAATGACATTGTGGTCTGTGCTTGCATCCCAATTCACTTTAGACACCTCAACGCAATCAATCATGAATGACCCTTCTTTCTCCACTTCAGTGCTCACTTCTTTAGGACTAGGAGTGTATTGTGGAATGTTGAATGAATCCACTTTCTCTTCTTCTATAAGTCCCTGCATTGAACAAGTTAAATATTCATATTAACTTTAAGTTGTTTTAGAGTTTATCTCTTAAAGAACGAACTGAAATAAAGTAAAACACTTGGCGACAATTCTTTTAGTCACCACAATCATCAATAGTCCATAAAATTTGTCTCCAAAAAATCGCATCGCAACAAGGTTTTTTGTCTCAACCATAACAGTCGCAAAATATGCAATCTCAAATGCCTAATATACATAAATGATACTATTAACCAGATTTATACCTCGACAACCATATCATTTAGGGATGTGGCTAGGAGATCCCAGACGTAACAACATTCTTTGCTACAAGGATCATCACTTTGCCTCCCTAGTATTGTCAAAACCATACGTCCTCCTCTCACTATCTCATCTGCACGACACTTGAGAAACGTCGTAAAGTCTCTTTGAAACTGCTCTTGGTAAGCTTTTATTACGCTCGGAGGGCTTGTTCTTGACATATATATGTTTCCTTTGTTTGTACTTATCATTTCAGGAACCTGTTTAGTTAAAATATGTATGTTATTGCAACTAAAGGGATAGAAAAAAACCTAGACCCGAAGGGTATACCCCAAAACCCGATTCATCCGGTTCGGGTATAGGCCCAAACATTTATGTATGGGACCGGGTATGAGATTGATAAATAAAAAAATTTGGGTTCGGGTACGGGCATGAGATTAGTTAATACCCGACCCGAAGTACCCGAAATAATACCCAAAATATTTCATATATATATATATATATATATATTGCTTTAATTTTCTTATACAAGTTTTTTTCATTATTTTTATATATTATATTTGTTTCATTTTCTTATAAGCGTAGCAACTTGTTCAAAAGAAACCGATGTATATTGTAAAACAATCGATTATGACTATGAAGATGGTTACGAGGTAAATATATATTTCAAATATTTATGTTATTTTAGAGATGATTTATCATGATACTTTCTTTTATTTTTTTAGTTGTAAATATATATTCTGAGTAATAGCTCATTTTGGATTTCTATGCACGTATATATTTTAGATCTGATATATTTTATTGTGTATATATGTAATTATTGTATTCACTTTGTTATGTTATTAATAGCATAACATTGTATACATACAGAATTATCTATATTGAAGTCCGAATAAATTATTTTTTTAACAACCTAATGGCCGGGTATACCCGATACCTCATGGGTAATTACCCTTAAATACCCGACGCGTAATGGGCCAGTGTGTGACACATTTTTTATTTCGGGTATGAGACTGGGATTACTATAACTCGTCTCATACCTAACTCATTGACATCCCTAATTGCAACATGAGTTTATTGGGACAACTGTATATAGATATATATGGTAAGTTTATTATTTAAATCTAAATCTATTATATAATAAACAAAAATCTTCAATGTCACGTGTCATTCTTATTTTTACTCTAATAATTTTTTTTCCGTCTGTCTCTCTTATTAAATACGAACTCTCTCTAATATTAAATACTAGTAATTCTAAATAATTATGTTATATAATAAAATATCAAAAATATAAATCTTTTCTTTTTTCTAATAATCTTTAAAACTTAATCTTATAATAATAATAAGTTCAGTTATATGTTAATTTCAAATATAATTTATAATTCTTAAATATTCATTATTTGCTATTTATAATTTTAAATATTTATTATTTTTATTTCATTAATGTATATTTAAAAAAAAGTATAATAACAATTATATACGCAGTTATTAATGATATTAATTTTTAAAAAAGTCACGTGTGATACACGGATTTGGATTTGGAATTGTATCACTAGTTATTAAATAAATAAATCAAAAACAAATTTGAATCGGTTATACTTTTTATTTTATGTTTTTTTACCTCTTACGTACTAATATTTTTACTATCTGCATGAACTACCATCGAACTAATTTGTTTTTGTATTTTTTTTTAATTTTTAACTACTTAACTGCACACGTAGGTTAATTTTAAGGTTACATGTATATTTTTGTCAGGATAGCTTGGTGGTAAAGTGGTGACTCCCTAACCAAAATGTTATAGGTTTAAATCCTCCAAATTACAGGTATGATGATTTTAGCTGTTAAAAAAATATTTATATTATTTTGTAATATAAGTGTCTCTCGCATTAATCATGTTCACTTAGACTACTCGCAACGCTAACAATCATCATTTTCACATAATCACATATTGTCCTACTTAGCATGTCACATCAGTTTTTTTTACCAAATCTTCTCAAAAACAATTTATAACCCCAATGCTAAAAATATCCATCATTCCCACATACAGCCCACATAAATTTAAATGTGAGAGTAAAAAATCACAGAAAAGGAAGAAGGAAGGATGTGTGCGTAGCTACTTTCGGTAGTCGACCGATGGTGAACGTGAGGTACCATTTAGTTATATAATCATTTAAACCATTGATAATTTAATTATACTTGTGTTTTGGTGTCCTAATCTATAGTCATATAATCATTTAAACCATTTAGTTTTTTTTTTCTTTAATTTCGGAAGACACGTGTTTCACACAAAACACATTAAAAATGATTGTCCTAGTTTTTCAAACGTCTGTCTGGTTTGTTTTAAAGTTTGAATTAGTCAAACGTTGAATAAGTCAAGTCAACTTAGGATAATCATAAAAATGGTCAAGCTTGACCTAAGTTTTTACAAAACGATCATTGTGCGGTGACTACTGGGGTTTTCTGACGCCTTAAGCATGGATGCTAAGGCTTAGCCCTCTTATTTTGGCGGCTAAGGGGTGCCGGTGCTTTGAGTTTGGAGGCTAGGAGTTTGACGGTGACTAAGAGATGTATCTTCTTAGCCTTTAGTTTATTAATGATTCCAAATCGTTGTTTTGTTGGATATGGCAATGCTTTCTTATCCGTCGTGGCCTTATGCTTTTGGGTGAAAGTGAATAGTGTTATTATGTTGGAGACTAAAAGTCAAATGGCATTTAAAAAAATCATGGTTAAAAGCCTATTTTGGTAATTTTGCCTTGAAAACTTAGATGGTTGTATAGGATGTTAGTGAATTTTTATTTCACATTATAAGCGGTGTGAAATTATTAAAAAAAAGTTGTCTATCAATAAAAAAAGGTGTAAAAAAAGAAAATGGTTTATTTTGTTGCAAGTAGAGAGAGAACCTGAGAGAGCCACATGAGACTGTATGAAGAGTAGACAAAATGAATGCTTTTTCGAAGAAAGAGCCTGCTATAAAATGATCCAGGGACACCAGAAATGTAACATCGTGGTGAAGATGAGTTGGGCGTCGTTTGCTTTTTAAGCTTCTCTTGAAAATTTGGCACCAAGTGAAATATAGTGTTGAAATCATTGTTTGGGAGGTCATTCAAGTACATCTGTATCTCGGGTGGTTCATCATAATTACCTAATTCGAGTCGGATCTTATCAATCGACTTAACGAGCTCTGATGCCACAAATAGCGTGTTGGGCCCAGATGAACATCCCAGGTCCGCCATAATTAGGGTTTTTGGGAAGTTCATATCACAATAGAGATTTGTCAAAGCATCTTCGATTATAGGTTTTGTCATCGATATAACCTTTCTCTGCCGCACATCAATTGTAAACACAAATTATGAATATTTCTTTACGAAAAATTGAAGACCATGTATTCCTTACACGTAAATTAACCAGTCAATAGTTATTATATGAAAACCTATGTTTGCATAATGTACAGATGTAATTTTCTATACGTAAACATGTGTTTATGTGTTTCTTTTACAAATTACAAACATGCATGTTTTTCTTATAAACGTGTATATATATATGGTTGTGTATATATATAATTAAGATGCATATTACCGGCAGAAGAGAATTATTGAAATAGCTATAATCTCCATCACCTCCCTTCATACGAAGAACTTGAGTGACGTCCATCTCTCTCTCTCTCTCTCTCTCTCTCTCTCTCTCTCTCTCTCTCTCTCTCTCTCTCTCTCTCTCTCTCCACCAAGAAATGCTTTCTGTACCAGATGCCGTACAATATGTCTGTTTAGTTTGAGTTGGGGTACATCTATATGTGTGTGTATATATATATTATACAATACGTATAGAGGATGAGCTCCATATAATATTTGTAATATTCTTTTCATATCTCATGGTTGTTCACTTGTTTGGTGTCCACATGTTTCATGTTGTTTCATGCGGTTATCACTTCAACAAACTAGCTAAACATATAATTTATTAGTTAAACATATAATTTATTGAATCCATATGAAGCAACATTGCGTTGTTGCGGGATACATCGTATAAGATAAGAATTTTATGAATTGTTATAACACTATGTAAATGAATACAAAAATAAAAGAACGTGTAATGAACAAAAGATTTGTTATATCACCATAAAATACTAATCGCTTTACGAAGATATAATTCGAATAAAAAATTAAATTATAGTTATTACTGTTATAACAATAAAAAAGAATAAAATTTAAAAATAATAAAATAATAACACATGGATTAAAAAGTATTATTTTAAAAAAGAAATCTTATTTAGAAAACCAAGATTTGTATTTTATTATTGGAAGTAATTTTGAGCAACTTGATTTGCACACTTAAAATACATAAAGTATGAAAAATAAAGACAAATGTTATTTTCGTTCCTATCTATGGTTTGGTATTTTTCATTTCAATCTAAGGCTCCTTTAATCTTTTTATCTTTTTATATAGATACAAGTTATTAATGCATATTAATACATTCTATATTGCCGTTCAAAAAAAATAAAATACATTCAATATTCTTTAAGGCAAATAGTCAAATTTGGAGGTCCAGTTTATTAAAGAGTATATTACATAAAAGGTATTTATATTTTACTTCAAATATTTAGATTAGATTCTTTAACGAAAGTAGTTATATTATAAGTCTTTTATGTTTTATATATTTTCAGAGACGGTCTTTTGTTACTAACGAGGTTAAATTATCCGTTAATTTAGAGGTATTTCCATCATTTTACTACATTTTTAATAAAAACCTAAAAGTCGAAAATAACCCTTTTAAAAAACCACAGCTTTGTTAAAAAAATCAAAACAAGATGTTGTAAAATGACGAGAATACTCTTGACTTAACAGATAAGTTTAACCTCATTAGTGACAAAGGATCTTATCTGAAACAACTATAAAAATAAATGATGTCTGGGGTAACTATTTTAGTTAAATGATCCAATTTGAATTTTTGGTAAAACATAAAGGACCTTTTGTGTAATTTACTCTTGACTAAAAGTAACTAAAAGTTAAGAAGTACATATTAATTAACCCCTTCTCTTGCAAATTCCTCATAGTTGATATTAATATCGCGTGTTCATTCTTGTTTATATTTTTTCTATAGTGATTGTTTCTGATTATGTGTGTGAGTCGTCACGAATCCTAACAAAAGGTGGTGGTGGTATGAATTCAAATTCATTGAGTTCTTTTGATGATCAGGAGCTTGCATGTGAGATCTAAGTTGATCTACAGATTTTATGGAGGTATTGAGAGCATCTAGAGGTAAGAATCCTTTATTTTGAGATTATAACTCATTTTTAACCTAAATGATGACGATCTAAGTTTGGGTACAAGTTATGATGCATGCTTTAAGGTTTATATTATTGGAAACTGATTTGGTTCAAGTTTGGGTTCTGACAGTGTCATATACATGTTTGAGTAACATAAAAAAGGCTAGAATCTGATTAGGATATAAACCTGTAAAAATCGAGCCTCAAATCTGGAAATTTTCATTTTTGACTAAAAGACAAAATAGTCGAAGCGGACCATCTGGATCGACTCCCATGCAGACAGTCCTGCTCAACAGGTGGCATGCAGATGAAACGCATTAAAAAGCCAAATGTTAATGTACAGATGGTACTTTTGTTATTTAGGGATGAGCCCCTTGATGATATGGTTATATGTTAATGTACAGATGGTGAAGGGCGGGAAATACGCCTGACCTTTCATTGTTTGAGATTTGATTTCGTATGAATAATTATGATAATTATGACAACTCGTAAATTTCAGGTTAACATTAATACTATATATACATGCAATTATCTGTTTAGTTATGTGCATTAGGCTTAATTTATTCAAATTAGACGAACCTGCGTGCAAACATAGGTAAGTTAGACTTGACAACCCGTACCCGTATCGGAAATCAACCACAAAGTTCTACGTTTATTCAAACTAGAATTTTAATAACGAGAAAATTTCATAAATTTTTTGTGAAATTTTAACAATAAGAAATATAAAATATTCATTTTATATTCTTTTCAAACATCATGGTTACGTCGTAACCCATTTCAAAAACACATCGTTTATTCAAATGAGGAATTCATTCAAATAAACCAAAAGTTTGCATTCGTGAAACTTAGTCATTTCAAATTCATTCAAAAACATTATTTCTTTTCATCAAAACAATCTAAACGTTCGTTTAGATGTAAAACGTCAAAATTCAAACCATTAACGTTCGTGTCGAACAAAACTTATTTCAATTAATCAAAAACATTCAAGTATGCATATCAATCATAATACATCAAGACTAGTGACAAATTCATTTTCATTCAATTCAGACTACGTTCATCATTATTTTCATTCGTTCACAAAACATATATATCCGCTCGCAACCGTTCGAGTTCATGACACCTTCATTTTCAAATCACCTTGATGTTTCAACCCGAACAAACATTCAATGGACTCATTGGACTTTCGGATCAGCCCGGCTCGAAATTAGTAGTGTTCGGCCTGATGGGCCCATCCCGATCCATTTATCATATTCGATCCAACCAAGGCCCAACATGATCCAATTCGATCCGGCTACACACCCGAGCCACATGTGACCCGACCCAACAGTCCGTTCGGTCTAGTGGTCCGTCCGGCCCAATAGGCCCATGCGGCCCAACTTCTTTCCTCTTTTTTTGTTTCCTTTCCTTTGGCCCGAGATCGTTGCCCGTTCAGGCCCATTCCTCCCTATTCTTTTCTTCCTCTTTTTCCTTGGTTTGAGTCCCGGCCCTCTCCTCTCTTCTCTTTTTTTTCGTTTTTCCTTTTCCTTATCCCATTCGGTTTCAACCGAACCATCCCATTTCACTAACCACATTTTGTGACAATTATCACATGTCTAATACACACTTGGTTCCCCAGATCCCTAGCATGTGTTCTTGATATGGAACATTTTGGTCCGCATAGTACATGGCAAAAATATTATACAATGGTTAATGGTATTAACCAAATCTCTTGTCCCCTCCTCTCTCTGCAATAACCGGTTAGTACTATTATATTAATTTTTTTTATTCATTAAAAACATTGTATAAACTAATAAACATATTTTTCATTGATTTAAAACTTAAAACATTACAAACACAACTTAAACAACGAAGCATTCTAATCAAAGTAGTAAACAACAAAAGAAAATAGTAAACATTCTACATTTATTTCGTTGTCACTGCCACCGGGTTGTTCTTCTTGGTCTTGCAGTGGACATTCAAATGTGCTCGCAAATTAGAGTTGGAATTTACTTTGAGAAAACTTCCACAACTCTTGCACCGAGCCCTCTTGAAACCGTTTTTTCACTTACACAAGTCGAAATGACAAAACAACGTTGCGTCTCTCTTGGTTGGTATGATATTCATCAAGGTCCATATGTCTTCGGAATCATTACTTTGACTACTAGAAATTGTCATTTGGATTTTGGAATGAAATAAGTGAGTGTAGTTTTGCGTTTTTCAGATTTTTAATTGTTTTTTAGAGCTAGAGTAATACTTATATATACAAAAAACTAGGGTTAAATGGGTAAAATGTGACATCAAACGGTTATAATTTCGATCCCAACGGTTATATTATTTATGTAATACTAAATAGTTATTGTAATCGGTTATTGGTTACACAATAAATGGATAGTGACCGGTCACTGGTCGGTTAGAATCGGTCATGTCCTAAGTAGTTACAACTTACAACCAATTATAAATTGGCACCTCTAGATGCATCTATTTATATCTATACGTATTGGCGATGAGCTCCATAATATTAATATTATTATTATTATTATTATTATTATTATTATTATTATTATTATTATTATTTTTATTATTTTATACATTTTCTTATGTGTCTTGCAATTATGTATAGTCACACTACTTTTATAGTTTTTACAATCATATAATATATGGAATATCGTTTTCATATTTCATTGTTGTACGTGTCTAGGGTCCACATGTTTGATGTAGTTATCACTCAAACAAACTAGTGGAAGAAGTAATTTATTTTATATTTTCAGCACCTTTGCACACTTAAAATAAAAGAAAATTAATAATAGCATACTTGAATGATTTCAGGCTAGGTCATTTGCAGTGAGCGTGAAATAGCTAACACTTCCCTGAGGCGGCAAAAAAGGTCCGAGGCTTGATATATACCGCGCCCCTGCTCAAACTCATCCTCAAATTTGATTATCCCCGATTTTTTGAGAGATTTAAAAATAATAAAAATAATAATAATGGTGTAATAATAAGGGCTTTATGGGGCTCAATCCACTACAAGCTTTAAGGCTATAAAGCCCCTTGCTTACTGGACCGCCACGTGTCGAAAAACGCCAAAAAATAAGGCTTTACCACTACACATAGCCTAAGACCGTCTCCATCGCTCCGTCCTTACCTTCGTTTGTAGCCTTGTTGGCACCGTCCTTCTAGCGGCCTCCGTTGGAGGGTGGGTGTTCTTGGCTTCAGCCTTTGGCAAAGGGTGCGCCCATCAGATTAAAATTTGTTTCTCACATAACTCTTCTAATCCTAAGAAAGTTTATGATGATATTGAAGATAGTAATCTTGAGAGGAAAAATAAGAAAGTTCTTCACACAATCATTTACACATTGTGGTGGGCGATTTGGAATTTCAGAAACAATTGTGTTTTCAAAGGGAGCTCTAGTTGGAACGGAAACGTGTTTGATTCATTAGTTTTTCATTCCTTTTTATGGTTTAATTCGAGAAGTATGGAGTTTGTTTTTTGGTGGACCAGTTGGTTACTTAACCCGCTTTTAGACATGTAATTTTGCTCTTTCTTGGGCTACGTTATTTATATTATACTGTCGTTCCAAAAAAAAATTAATTAAATAAATAAATTTGTGAGGATGCGTTTTCTAATGTTAGAACAAAAAGTTGTTTGTGAGAGTGATGCGTTAAAAGTTGATATAACATACTATTTGTGGAATGAACGACCATCGATATTACGTGTAATCTAAGTATAATACGTACAAGAATTACTATTTTTTTAGGTTTAATATAATTAGAGAGGATTCTTTTAATATAACATCTCGTTAAAGCTTCTAAACTAAATTTTCACTATAAAATTTTATAAAACTGACATTATAAAAGTTTAAAAAATATATAAATAAAGGATAAGAATGCACCCTTAGCCGTCAGTAAGCCCTAGCTAGCTCTCAAATAAAAGACGTCGACATCCCCTAGCCACTTAGCCTTGGCATTCACAATAAAGACGACATCAATAGGTATTTTATAAGAAAAAAAAATGGTCAGCCATGATTATTTTGGCAATTAACCATTCTATATTTTCTTTTTTTAGAATACGGAATTTAATTATCCCCAAATAACATTAGCCAGCCTGAAAGAAACTCGAGACACAATAATTTCAAGCATCCAATTCATCCCAAGCTCTTTTGCTCTAGTTTTGATTCATAAAAAACCCCTTAATTTATTCTTCTCCATAATATCCTCTACCGACTTGGTTTTACTTTCAAAAAAAACATCTTATATTACTAGTCCTTCAAATACACCAACATACCAAAATAATAATCGTGTTCACAACTCAAAGCCTCTTCTTTTTATCGTCCCGTTGCAATTTTTATAAATCTTAATGGAAAAGGTCTTTGATTGAGAATACAAAAATTTATGGAATCTTGCATGCTCCAGATTCCACTTGCCACCAAACCATTCTATATTTGCTGACATCGCTTGTTTTAAAATCCAAAACACGTGAATTAAAAAAATAAAAATAAAAAACAAAAATAAAATTTTCCATTGGTTGTCTATGTATATATGTCAGGAAACCTAAGAGCCGGCAGGAGGCGTTTGGCACTGGTGGTAAGGCTTTCTTTCTTCAATATTTTTAATTATTAATCTCCATTTTCGTTGTTTTCTTTGTATTGTGAGTGGTGGGTGGTAATTAAATTGTAGTATTATTGTATTATTCAAATAGAACTCATGTGATTCGCAATATCTTCGGTCAAGTGGCAGTTTGTAGTTTGCACTTAATATTAGCATATTAGATTAAAAAATTATATGATGACGCGCGCTGGTTTGTTAGGAAATTGTATTTTTTTCAAATAAATTAATAAGTCTATTATATATCTTATAATATGATATATTGAGTGTGTACGCGATCACATATAGTATACTATACTAATAAAGATATATATTGACGATGACATTGGTTTGTTTGATGGATTATAGTAATTAGGGTCTGTTTAGTATTAGTTAATAGAATCAACGAGTGAATGGAATGAACGAATGAATAGAATGATCGATGGAATGAAATTGATCATTACCATTTCATCGTCATGTTTGGTTACCATATGAGATTGTGGAATGAAATAAACCATTATTTTGTGTTGTTTAATCGTTTATAAAAACGAAGTAATCGAATACAATTGAAAATAAAAATATTTGTTTTATTGTTTTTGTTTTTGTTTTTGTTTTTATTTTATATTTATTTTATTAACCTTTTTTCTTTTTTTATTATATATATATATATTTATAAATATATATTCTTTTTATTTTTATAATTTTTGTCTATTTCTTTTTTGACATTTTATTATTAACTTTTTCATAAAAATTTAAGAAAATATCTAGTTAGAAAAAAGAATATTCATTTCATTCCTTAAAGGAATCAGGAAAACAAACACTCATACCTTATAGAATGGAAATCTTTGCAAATGTAAGGAATCATACTCATTATATAATGGTTCATTCCATTTCAATTTGCTATCAAACATCTCTTTTTTCATTCCGACGTAATTAGTGACTCATTTAATTTCACACTTCATTCTTGTATACCAAACGCTACCTTATAGTTAGTTATTGATTGACAACATTTTTTTAACATAAACTATGTGTAGTGGTGTGGTGGTGTAATGGGAAAAAATTGCACGTATGATGTCATGCAAAATGTAATATGGTGGTGGAAAAAGTGTATAATGGGTGAGTGATGATGTGAATGATGATGTAAATGAGGTGTAATTGTTTGAGTGTTGGAGGGAAAAAAAAAGTTGCAAAGAACGTTCGTGACCTGCACTATGCCACCATCATAGGCTCATAGCCCCCTTAGGGGCAGTGTCCTCGGCATTTTTCGGTTATTCACGCCTTATAACGGCTCTCAACTAAACATAACCAAATATAATGTAGAGTAAATTACAAATTGCGTGATTTATGTCTAGGTAAATTATAGATTGTGTCATTTCGTAAACTATTGCACTAAATGTCTTTTTTCCCCAGAAATTGTTACGTATTAAGTCTTTTTGATTAATTAACATAAGTTAACTTTTTTCTATTAACTTTTTATAAATAATCATTTTACTCTTACTCTAAAAATGACTAAATGTGTGATTCTAATTATTTTTTTACTTTACTATTTTTGTACTTTACGTTTTTTTTAAATAATTACTTAACTGATTTTAGTTTTATTTATAAAATTTAATTTTCTAATAGAAACAATAAAATTTAAAAACAAATAAATAGAATTTTAATATTTATAACATTAACCTTCATACTTTAACTTTAATTTTTTCACATGATTTTATATAATTATTTATTTCTACTATATTTGGACAAAAGTACAATTCGTACCAATTTTTCAGTAATTGATTTATCAAACAAAAGTTCTTTCGGTTCTTTTAGTTATCGTAAGTGGTTTAATTTATCAAACAAAAGAACCTAATATAAATTTATACATTTGAATATATTGTTACCAAAATAATTAATTATGAAGATTATAAAAAGAAACATTTTTTTTCTAAAAAGGATGTTATATTACAAGTAAAAAAACATAAGATATAAACTCTGAGTTCAGGGGCTGTTAAAGCAAAAATCTGAACTATTAGAGTTTTTTTTTTCTTTGTAAAAGATGAATTTTTATGAATAATTTTAGTTGAACATTCGAATTATAGTCAAACCAGGAAATTATATGCATGTGTTGTATGACATTCGTCTATTATCCAATCCGCAACCCGACTCGTTTTCTTTACTCTTGTAATTTTAATTTTAAATCAAGCTATAAACTTTGGAAATTTCTTTATAATCATTTTTATTGACTTATTTTATACATACTATTATTCATGAAAAATAAAACTTTAAATACATATATATATATATATATATATATATATATATATATATATATATATATATATATATTATACACTTAATTTAAACATTTTTGTCTATTCATCCATCCTCATCGTTAATACCAAATAATAAGTCAATGTTATTGGTTTTAAAATAGCAAGTGTTAGAAAAAAATGTATTTCATTTCCTTTTTAATTAAACGTAAGGAAGCATGCGATATATATTTATTCTCATTTGAAAAGGAAAGAAACATAAAGAATGTCATGAACTGAATGAAATTTCATAGAGAACAGATGATTTTTTTTATCCTACGTATCATGTTAATAAAATAAATAATAAAAAATTGTAATATTTTCGTTCTCTATAAAAGTTTCATGGCATCCTCATCTAAGCACCTAATCAATACAATTGTTTTTAAATGAATTTGATTATGATTTATCCCTGATGTATATAGTCATTTATCTAAGCTCAATTCATCATTCTTATCGAATTAAACCTCCTAAATTTCTTAATCTCTATTTCCATTTAACATTAAATCAAATTGGAAGTGTTTATCACGAACTTGAAGCCTAATCCACAATCCCTTATATATATCGACTCTCTATGCTCCCAAATTCACAACTACAAATTTTGAATTTGCTCTGGTCTCCCTTACCATCGAAATTTCTTTAAAATTTGAGCTCCAGTTCAAAAACGATTTCTAGGGCTTGGAACTTCCATCATCAATTCTCAACCAATTCGGGTAATTACTTAATCTAATCCTATTAGTTTCTCGTCCTATACAAAAACCATTAGTCAATTTCTGATTTTATGGCTAATTTAAAAAGTCAAATTCTAGGGTTCATGCTAATTAAATTGGGGACTTTAGGGATTTTAGGGATTTTTATATTTTTTTATCAAATTAATCAACTTTGTGTATGTTAATACTTAATTTTACTGTTTTGAATCTTGTTTTAGTATTTGAAACACTTTTATAAACTTCTAACTTTTAGGAATCACCTATTTCTTCACTAACCTAAGCATTCACATCAGCTTCTCTATCCTTATCCCTATAACTTATCATTTTATTATTATTTTTTATCTCTCTTCCACTCACAACCATAATTAAATAATACTTTTTATACCTTTATCATTACATTTTCTCTCTCTTCCAATCCTCAAATTTTAGCAAATCACCAATTTTTTTGTCAAATATACAGATTTTGTAAAGTTTTCTCTCTCCTCTACTCACTCACAACCACTCACAACCAAACCTTAAATTATACAGATTTATACTCACATAATTTTTAGGGAATCTACCATGAATGCTCTAATCACCCTAATTTGAGAGTTATACTATTAATTAATTGATGTTATTTTTATTTTCATTTACATATAAAATCATACAAAATATATATGTATATATATATAGGGAGAGGATCATTGAAACCAATTTGATTGAGAACTAAAAACTAATTTGAGCCACAAGTTTATTTACATGTATCCCCTCCATGAATTATGGTCCCCGAAATTTGGGTTGAGTTAGTCTCAAAAGTTCTCAAATAAAAGTTCTCATTTGAACCTAACCCTATATATATATATATATATATATATATATATATATATACTATTGGTAGTTAATCTATTTGATTATATCATAAAAATAATTATATACATGTCGGATATATTTAACTAACGCTAATTTATATTTTATTAAAAATACAATATATATATAGGGGAGGGATATAATGAAAACTCTCCGAGTTTGGAAAACCGTGAAAACCAAGCTAAAAAATTCGATTTTTGTTCCGATTTTTTTTATGGTGATTCTCTAAGTTAAAAAGACCCCCTTTATGCAAAAAAATAATAAAAAAACGCCTAGTTAAACATTTTTTAAAAAAATATATTATAACCGAGGTTACATATACTGTTACATATGTAACCTCGGTTATAAAATATATTTTTTAAAAAAATTTTAACTAGGCAGTTTTTTTATTTTTTTGCATAAAGGGGGTCTTTTTAACTTAGAGAATCACCATAAAAAAAATCGGAACAAAAATCGAATTTTTTAGCTTGGTTTTCACGGTTTTCCAAACTCGGAGAGGTTTTTATTTTATCCTTCCTCTCTATATATATATATATATATATATACATATATATATATATGTATATATATATATATATATCGTAGAAGTTTGTAATTTATTTATGGATAATTGTTCTCATGAAAATTATTATTAGTAAAATATGTTATTAATTATAGTTTTATAATATTTTATAAATTTTTTGAATCTAGATAAATGTTTTGACTAAAAGAGATTATCTAAATTATCATCATCAAATCATACTTATATATAAAAGAAAAGTTTTTAGGACACGTGGTATTCTCACATTCTTCCTCATAATAATTTTTCCTCCCAAATCATTCTCTCTTATTTTTAGTTTTTGTATTTCCATAATAATAAATAAAAAATATTTATTATAGGGATAATCACCACCCTAATTAATCAATTATTTGTATTTTCATGACAATGAATAAAAGATATTTATTGTAGAGATAATCAGTATCATAATTAATTAATTATTTAAAAAAGAGTAATTTAGGAGGCAATAAATACTTTTCTTTTAATATAAAAAAGATGCCATGTGTCCTAAAAACTTTTCTTTTATATATAAGTATAATGATTATTTAATAACCAATTATCTAATTACTAAATTAAAGTTTAAATTAAAAATTAATTATGCCTATAATTTTTTTAAACCCGAGTCCATGTAACACACGGGTCTCAAAAACTTGGTTAAATAGCATTATACATAATTAATATATAACTTGATAGAATCTTAACACTTTGGATAAACTTTTATATTGAAAAGTCATGAATTATATATATAACTATTACTTATTTACCGAATCATATTTTAGTTAACAATAGATATTCAGATTAAAAATATAATACATATTTATTTTGATTTTATTTTAAAGGAAAATTGGATTTAAATAATCCCATGTTTTGCCTATTAGCAAATAATAATCCGTCTTTTAACATTGGCAACTAGCAGTCCCACGTTTACACTTATTTGTTTTCACTGGTCCCTCCGTTAAAAAAGTTAACTCCGTTAACTTTTTCATCCAACTTTTTTCAACCCCAATCTTTGATCCACCATAACTTCTTCAATTCTTGATGAAAATTCAATCCGTAAGTTGCTATGAGCTCGTAACGAAAACCCGAACAAAACTAGATCCATATTGCCTAGGTTTTAAATAGATTATAATTATGAACATGTTCTTCATGAAGCTTCAACAATGGTGGGTTGATCAATTATCAATGGTTTTCAAAATTGATTTCACTAACACATTTGTGATCATAAACCGAATCTATAGCAACAAGAATCATTGAAAACCATTGAGAATTGATCAATCTACCATTGTTGAAGCTTCTTGAAAACCATGAAGTTGTGAAATTTGAAATCCAATCAAAACTCCATGAAAATAAATTTCGTAACTTGCTATAGACTCGTGAGAACATGTCAAATCTGATGGAATCGATCAATATCACAAACACAATGGATTTGATGCTCAAATTTCTATTCAAAGTCATGAAAAAGTCATAACTTTGATGCTTTTGTTCATCATCATAACCTATTTAAAACCTAGGCAATATGGATCTAGTCTTGTTCGGTTTTTCGTCACGAGTTCATAGCAACTTACGGATTGAATTTTCATCAAGAATTGAAGAAGTAATGGTGGATCAAAAACTGGGGTTGAGAAAAGTTTGGTGAAAAAGTTAACGGAGTTAATTTTTTTAACGGAGGGACCAGTGAAAACAAATAAGTGTAAATGTGGGACTGCTAGTTGCCAATGTTAAAAGTCGGATTATTATTTGCCAATAGTCAAAACATAGGATTATTTAAATCCAATTTTCCTATTTTAAATTTAATTTGTAAATTTTAGATATTATTCTCTTTTTACTTCAAAAGTTTTTTCTTTTATACAAGTTCCATAATTCAATTACAGTTTATGTACTCTATTATCATTATTAATTTTTCTAAACCCATTCGTGCGATACATACTTTTTTAAGTCTCACCCCTGCGATGCACGAGGTATAAAAACTAGTATACATGTATTTATTAATTGATTTTCATGTAAACAATATTTAATAATATTATTATCCGTAAATACGATTTATTATCATAAATAGATAATCTATACTTTTATAAAACTATATTTTGTAAATTCGAGATAAAGTCATAAATCATTAATAAATATTTTAGTTATTTTGTCGCATTTAAAAATTATTTATTCGTTATTCAATTTAATCTAGAATAAATCCCCAAAAGCATATGAATCTAGAAATCTCTAAGTCATTCGAATTCGTTTTATTCTATTATTCATTCTAGTCCCATACACTCTATTAGAGCAATTCTTGAGATTTATCAAAACCGACTTCTACTTGCGTTATGTGGTTTTTAATCTTCAAGTCATGTGAGTATTCATAGCCCCTTTTACATTTTGAGGTTGAGGATGTGGTATGTATACCTTATTCAGATACTAGATCTTGATTCGTTTTACAAACTATGCGATTCATTCTATGTTTATGTGTGATTCTACGTTATATGTAAAACTATGATGTTGTTATTCTAAGTTTATATTCTAGCATAATCATTAACAATACAACATACGATAATGGGTCCATCAACCCACCTGAATTTGACATGTTATGGCATTTGGATGATTGAAACCTAGTTCAAGCTAAGCTTGATTTGCAAGTTAAGGACATTAGTCAACAAAGGGTTGATTATGCAAATTCTTTCTATTCATACATACTTGAGTCTATATGTAACATTTGAATCGCAAATTTATACTATCATATATATATTTTAAACCTATTTTTACTCACCAAGTATTCTAGTTTAATCTTTATTTTTATACATGTTAGAGGAAACGAAGTTTGAGCCATACAAGATTGACGCTATACCTAGGCTGCTTTGGACCTAGATTAATAAACTGTAACTTATTTATGGTTATAATTGAGACTAGTGTTTGTTTGACATTTGGAATTTGGGAATTTGGTTGAAATAAATATTAAAATTTAATTAGTATCAAATGCATTTAGACAATCATCATGACCCGATATATAATTTGTATTGGTCATATATGGGCCAAATTAAAAAGGTTAAGACTATCCAAAGTGAGAGATACCAGTCCATGTGTATAAGTTCGTTAGAATGATTTTATCGAGGGTTTCTAGCATGTAATTATGATATCATCTTTGAGAGCATAGACAAATGGTGATGGTGGAATTGAATTATTTTTAAGAAAAAAAATATTTCCTTCTTTCAACGGCCGGAAAAGTAATAGATATTTTTTAGTTTTGTTCTCTTTAAAAACACTTAACGACTAAAAAGTAGATATTTTTTTAGTTCTGTTCAAAACTTTGGTTGAAACACAAATGAAAGTTTGTTCATGTTAATTTGTAGCGTTTAATTGAGCACGCAAATAAAAAGCAAACATATTTTATTGCTCATGTTTATTCGTTAGGAGAAAAATCATATAAATAAGCATTTAAGAAAACATAGAATTATTTAAAATATCCCGTGATAAAATAGAAAAGTTTAAGTATGTAGGGTTAATATTGTGACTATTAAAAATATATATAATTGTGTTTACTTCTTATTAATTTTATTAGAAAATTATATTTTATAAAAAAAATAAATTAATATAATATTTAAATAATAACGTAAATAAAATAAAAATAAATAAATAGTGAGAATTACACAAATTTTCTTACCAATAAAAATAAACATAATTAATTATTTAAGCAATAATTTTAAGATAAAATAAAGAAAATAAAATAATAATTAGAATTACACATGGTCCTTTAAAGAAAAAGAGTAAAATAGTTACTTATAAAAAGCTAACAGAAAAAAAATAACTCCTATAATTGGAAAGGACCTAATCCGTAACAAGTTTAGGAATATATAACATTGACTATAATTTAATTCATGAAAGAACATAATTTATAATTTATCTAAACATAGTGGACGTAATTTGTAATTATATATATAACAAAGAGATTTCAAAAGAAATAGTACTTTTTAGTTTTCTTTTACTTTTGACAGCTTTTTATATTTTTACTTTGGCCACAAATAATTTAGTTTAGGTTTTCTTTTTGCCACCACAATTTAGTTTAGGTTTTATTTTTGGCCACAAACTTATGGCATTTTAATTTTGGGCACCTAAACTTTAGTGTTTAAAACTCTTACCACAAAGTTTAGGGTGTTTAACTTTGGTCATATTTTTTTTTTATAGTTTTATACTTTATCACGAAAGTTTTAGACTTTTATGTCTTATACCTCTTAACTTTGGTACTTTCGTTTTTTAGTATACTTTATATAGTTTTACACTATTACCATGAAACTTTTAAACTTTTATGTTTTATACCCCTTAACTTTTCTATTTTCGTTTTTAGTATATTTTCGACTTTGGCCACAAACTTTTTATAGTATTATACTTTAACCATGAAACTTTAGACTTTTACGTTTTATACTCCTTAATTTTTCGAGTTTTGTTTTTTAGTATAATTTTTATACTTTTACACTTTGACCATTATTTTTAACTTTGACCACAAAGTTTAGGGTTTTTAACTTTGGTCATATATTTTTATGGTTTTATACTTTACCACGAAAGTTTTAGACTTTGACGTTTTATACACCTTAACTTTTCTACTTTCGTCTTTTAGTATACTTTTTATAGTTTTATACTAGAGTACTCTATTTATACTATGACCACGAAACTTTTAGACTTTTACGTTTAATACCCCTTAACTTTTCTATTTTCTATTTCTTAAATCATATGACGCCACGTGTCCCACTTTCTCCAATGACATTTTGCCACATCATTTCATCTTCAAATCAAATTTAACCACGAAAGCTTTGAACTTTTACATTTTGTAACACTTGATTTCTTATACTTTAGTTTTCCATGAAAGTTTTAAATTATTACGTTTTATATACCCCTTAAATTTTCTACTTTCGTCTTTAGTATACTTTAATAGTTTTTGACTTTTGCTGCGACTTTCTTATGATTTGACGGGTAAATGGGTGGCCCGCCGCAAAGCGCGGACAGATCACCATCTTGTTTACTCTATAATGTATTCAATCGGAAGTTGAATATTATGACATGATCTCCAAGTTGTGTCACAAATATGCAGTTATAAATGTCATAATCACAAATCAATCGTAAAAATGACGTTCCCCTTTAGGGAATATTTCACACGATAACAACCAAGTTTTTTAAGTGTTCCACTAAAGTTATTATCTTTTGTCTCTTTAAAGTCACTTAAATTTCATTAAGTGTTATAATTGATGCCGGAGCATCCCGAACCGAGCCCGACCCATGATAATTTGAAGATTATCTTAGAGTTTTGGGGTTTATTTGTTTATTTAATTTGGTAATCTTCAACTAGTCTTTTAGACCCGTGTGATAAACGGATCGGTGTTAAAAAATATACATAATAAAATAAAGACAATAATGATCAGTTATGTGCGATATGGAAATCAAAATTTATTAGAATGTATATACAAATCTTGAAAATCTAAAACCTATGATCAGTTTCTTAGTTTCTTCTCAACTCAAATCATAAGAAGTCACTAACTAATAGCAATATAAAAGAGTTACAGTAGTAGCATGTCACCCACTAAAGTGGCATTTGCAGCTCCTTGTTGAGTTCTCATTTGGCAGCTTATTCCAAAATCAGATACACTCTTTTCTGTAGAAATTGTTCTTTGTTTACTATTAACTATGTTGCAGACCTTTAAAAGAATAGCACAGTAGAAAGATTTATACCTGATCATAGAAGTAACCATAGCCTCTTTCTAGATTCTTCTTGCTCCACCTTAATGGCCGGCGTACTGAAATTCAAAAATAACACCGCCTATATTTAGTTGTTAACAACAATCTCATGCTAAGTAAATGAAGTAAGGGCCAACCTAATTATTGATGCCAACCTCCTCTTTATGAGTTCTTGCAGCAACTAATAACGCTACATATATTCAATTGTTAACAACAATCACATTATCCTTTACTTTATTCTTTCAGTAATTGAGACTGTATCAATAGAATCCCCATGTTTAGAACACCTTCAATGTGAAGATGACACCCAATTTAAGGAACCCAAACAAAGAAATTCAAAGTGAACCTAAACTACCAATGAAGAATATGAAGCAATAATCACCTTTTAGAATGAAGAAATATGTTTTTGCGATGGTGTCCTAGAGATGAAGAAGGTCAAGGCATACGAATTCATGATCATATTAAAGCCATTGAAGACAACATTATGAAGATAGAATCGCTGCAAAGAAAATCAAACTGAAATTAGAGTGAGATGAAGAAATCACATAATCAATCATCTTAAACAAATTCAAAGATATATATTGATTTAAAGTTTGGAAGATGAAATTGATAAATAGGCAATTAGTTTTAAAATTTATAATTGATAACTTTAGTAGAATGAATAATTTAGTTCTTCGGTAGATCTGCAATTTAGTAGAATAAATAACTGATAACTTTAGTAGAATAAATAATTTTGATCCGAAGCATTTGCCAAGATTTGTATAATTCATCACCTTTTTCAAACAAATAATGTCTTGCTAAAAGTTTATTTAGAAACTTATATATATTGATATATTCTTCTTTTATAAACTTTTCACAACTAATAATCTAAATTGTCAAATCTTCTTTTTCTGGCTTAAAACATTTTTTAGATCTCTTTCGTCATATACCCAGTGTTGGGTTTAGTTTTGTTTCATTTCCTTTTATTAATTTATATGTGCTGTATATATTTATTTTCTTTGTAATTGTATTGTAATTTCCATTTCCTTGTAACTGTAATTGTTAATTCTCAATTTCCTTGTAATTGTTCATAGAAGTAGATATATCTTATTTCTTTTTATTGTATTATTTATTTCGTTGTAATCATACCAATAAAAATATTATTTTTAATTAAATTTCACGAACGGTTTTCCTACACATCTAACATAAACTGATAAATTAATAAGTTATAATTTGCTCATATCTAAAAATATTAGTTAAAGACATTGATTAATAAACCGTAATTTATGTTCTTATAAAAACATTTTGTTGATAAGTGATGAAATTTCGAAGTCCTGTAATATGTAGGTTCTATAATATATAGATAACTATTTAGAAATTGGCAGGGCCGGCCCCGGGCATAGGCGGGGTGGGCGACCGACTATGGCCCGGGATTTTAGAGGGCCCGAAATTTTTAAAAAATTTTGTTATATATGTATAATATTTAGTATACTTATAATAAATCGTGTAAACTATAATCAAATGGTTTCTCAACCCAGTTGGTAAATCTCCGATGTTATAAAAGATACGTCGCTGTTTCGATGCCCGCAAGCAGTATATTTTCTTATTTAGGGCCGGTTCTTTTGTTTTCTAATATAGAGGGAGCATATTTTTTTTATTTGAGCCTAGTTCTTGTGTTTTCTATAATAGCAGGGACTAATTTTGTCAACCCTAAAAACGCTAACAAAACCTCGCGTTTTGTTTAGGTATTTAATGATTGACTTTATTTAATGTTATTACAAAGACAATATTGTAACAAGAGATTGTACATAACATTAAATAAAGTCAATCATTAAATACCTAAACAAAACGCGAGAGTTTTGTTCTAGCGTTTTTAGGGTTGACAAAATTAGTCCCATCTATTATTCTTATTTACGGGCCGGTTCTTTTGTTTTCTAATATAGAGGAAGCATATTTTTTTTTATTTGAGCCTGTTCTTGTGTTTTCTATAATAGAGGGACTAATTTTGTCAACCCTAAAAACTGCTATACAAAACCTACGCGTATTTGTTTAGGTATTTAATGATTGACTTTATTGTAATGTTATTACAATCTCTTGTTACAATATTGTCTTTTTATATATGTGTTTTTGTATTTTATTATAAGGTCCATTGTATTATCGCCTAGGTCCCAAACTTTTTATAAAGATTTTTGGGGGCCCTAGAAATTGGTTTAAACACAACGAAAATAATAAAAACTGATGTCACTGAAATAACATAATTGGAGAAGACAAGGCCACGTTCCATCAAAACCTCTTTTGGAAGTTTATTGTCCTTTTGACATTTGGACTATTAGAATGCACTATTAAAAATTTGTTTGGTTGTTTTTGTCTTTTGATTCCACCGGTAAGATTCGAATGTAGAGCGTTTTCTAAGTGTGGGACTAACCTTAAGGCCGAGATTGGTACGCTCGCACTTAATTAAGTTTCTCAGTTTAGTTTTACGTTCAAACAGTTTCTATTAATGCCACATCCTATCTTTTGTTGCTATTTTAGTGTAAGTAAATTGACTTTGATCAAGATGAATTACGATTTACATTAAGCAACTCTATGGTATTGCGTGCACACTCGTGTTGATGATATCATAATTCCGAGAATCACAATGAGGTTTCAAGGAGGTAATGCCCCCTTGGCAAGGGTCTAGGCCAGAACCCCTAGGCAGGGTTGAAAATTGATAATTAAAAATTGCATAAGAAATATTTGGGCCGGAAATTGAATTATTAATTCCTAAGAGACTAAATGTGTAAATTAGGCAAATTTGATTTGAAATTCGAATAGCATTTATCTAATCATACGCTTTTTCCCTATTAAATTGATTTATGGAGCTTGCAATCGCCAATCCAAATGTTACTTCAGAATTTTGTATCGTTGTCAATGCCCACCACTTTCCTAATCACACTTGGTTCCACATGAATGATCATCCCAAGTGTAAGTTTCCTAGCACGTGGCACCGTATTATGAAGTCTTGGGACACTTGTCATAAAGAGCATTATGTGGAACCAAGTGTGATTAGGAAAGTGGTGGCCATTGGCAACGATACAAAATTCTGGAGTAACATTTGGATTGGTGATTGCAAGCTCCAAGACAGATTTCCTCGTCTTTTCTCTTTATCTAACGATAAGGATAAAGTTATTTTTGAGTATCGAGATTTTTCAGGTTGGATATGGCATTGGAGAAGACACTTAAGAGGAGGTGTTGAAACATTACAATTTTCAAACCTTCTCGACTTGATTGCTGATGTGACGTTAACCAACAAGAATGACGAGTGGAAATGGGAGCTTGAAGAATATACAGACTTTTCTGTTAAAACGACCTGCTGGTTTGTGATGTCGCCACTAGATGGATTAGATATGTACTGAAGAAAGTAAATATTCTTGTGTGGAGAATTGTTTTGGACCGGTTGCCGACCCGTTTAAATTTATCCAGACGGAGGATTGAGATCGACACTATTCTCTGTCCGCTTTGCAACGTAGCTGTGGAATCTTCGAATCACATTTTTGTTGAGTGCGACATTCTCACCTCTTTGATCGCATAAAGCTTGGCTTGACTTAGGTCCCTTGCGGATTTCTCCCCCTAGAAGTATGTGTGAAGATATCTATGACATGAGGCTAGCTGGAAAGAAGAAAGATGTCATTCTCTCCATTTCATTTGTCTCTTGGTGGGCTATATGGAAAACCAGGAATCTGGTCATATTCGACCCAAGTAAAATCAGGAACGGTAGTACTTTCAATTTGGTTGTGTTTAATTCATTTTTGTGGTATAGCGCTACAAACCAGAAAAGCTTGATTAGTTGGAATAAATGGATGGTGAACCCTCTTCTTGTAATGTACTTTTTGCCCCTTTGTGTGTTCTTAATAAAATTTATACTGCCGTTACAAAAAAAAAAGAGACTTGTGTAAAGTTTCCATCTAATTTGTCTTTGTTTTTCTTTTGAACAATAATTTATTTAGGGTGAGGGGTATGGTTTAGGCAAACTTTTTTTGGCAAACTTTTGGACCAATAGGAATATGACATTAAGGGAGAAAAAAATATATATCTTTTTGGTGTTTATGGAGGGTATGGTTTAGGCAAACTTTTTAAAATTGTTATTTTTTTATTATTTAAAATTTTTAAAAACTAACATTTAATTAAACAAGA